>OZ012738.1:320246199-321446199 GCA_963859935.3 Lathyrus sativus | reverse complement strand
GAATTTTACCAAACAGAAATCCATGGCGGCTCAACGGTGAGGCTTTAGAAACAGCTTTCGGCATCAATGATTCCCCTTTTTTTTTGTGCAAACTTCCGTTGGTGGTAGGCGACGAGGTTGAAGGACTCCGATGCTTCACATGGATTGTTTTGGTGAAGTCGTGGTTCGCGGTGGCGGCTTCGCGGAGTTTGAACAGTTGGTGATGGTTCAGTAATGGTGACGTTAGGGCATAAAGATAAGTTCCTCAACTTGCTTTTCTTTTCGTTGTTAGGGTTTTAAAGTTTTTTTTGCAATTTTGTCGTTTGTATTGTGTATTCTCTCTGTTGATTTCTCATCCTTTCTCTTATTGTCCTTCGAAAACATTGTTAAAAAAAGAACAAGGTTGATATATGCTTTGAATGCTGTCTCGAATCATGTTTTGAAATTGTCTAGAAAATTTGATTCTACATTAATTTAGGCCAAAAACCTTTGAACATATTTCCGTTTTCGCAATATTCTTGTCTGAAGCACGTTTAATGTTATCTTAATTATTCTTAACACATCAGAATGCGCAATTGCTGAGTGTACAACATTAAGAACTTCTAAATTAATTTGATTATGCTTGATTTCCTTGGTGAGTTACAGGTGATATATCAGGTGCATTACTGTATTAATTCCTTTCCAAGTCAATATGGAATAAAATCCCCTGGAGGTATTATCAGTTGTTGAACAAAGGTGTGCACATCAAAATCCACGGTTGTTACAGCTTGTGTAGCCTCCTCTCCAACATCAGTTACCAATCATGTTATCTCACGTTTAGGCGTCGTGCATCCAACGGTTAGAGCCAGCAAACACTAAAAGGAACTTCGGACATGGTTTCTCCGGTATACTCGCGACTCTCTAACGTTGTCCATAGACTCGCACTTCACACATTTGAATGTAACTACTGTCAGCTTTTTTTTTAATCGTCTCCTTTTTTATGGTGTCTGACAGTATTGTGGCGGAAGCAGTAACTAGAGCTCTCATGACGGATCCTCGTGATGAATCTTTCGTAGTTGAGTAAGATTCCTCTTCTTTGTTAATTGTCTTCATCATTATCGTTATTGCTTGTGGGAAATCCTCTTCTGGCTGTGAGTTTCTCTTCAAAATTCTGGTGTGGCTTATGCGCAGGCCTAATGCTACTTTGTTATCAAATGCCGGTGCCGGATAAGCTATCACATTTCCTCTGTTAACATCTTGAAAGGATACCTTGTGTTCTTCTTTTTTCAATTATGAAAACATTTTCCTTTGTTTCATAGGAGTACCATGTGTTCAATGATGTTTGTTAGAAACTGGCCCCAAGCCCATGGAAACTAGAGATTTGGACGCAACGGGTCTTCGAATACCGTCGAGATTTCGCGTGCCAAAGTCACCACAGAATGGTTCTCAGTACCGCCTGCGTTTTCTCTATATTATTTATAGGTGTGCATCTCAATTGCCACTGTTTTTCGACTCTTGAAAACTTCATTTACTTAGTATTTTTGAAACCTTGTTTTGTTGGATGAAAACTCAATAAATTTAAGGATTTATCTTAGTTGTCAAGATTAATTCTTCACATTGATTTTGTAGGTCCAGGTCTTTCTATGTATGAAGAAATTCCCCAAAGAATTCCTCACCGTAGCAGTTCAATGCGGACTTTGCTAGCTGAACTTACCTTCATCTTAAAAAACTTCTTGTAATTGAAATGTATAAATTTCACCTGTTGCCGTAGAGACAAATCTTGCTTGTGAGGTTGTAAATTTTTAGGAAGACTCTTTGCATAGAAGTTTGTAAAATGCTAGATTTGGCTTTCTTAGAACTTCAGCTAATGTTTGAAATGTTAAAGCTTGGCTCAAGCATGAGTAACTTGGTGCTTTGTAAATGAAAATGAGATGTTGATTTGTATATATTCCGTTTGTATTAAGTAGCTTGAAATGTATCAACACTTTTGATATCTGAAGTTCTTGAGTCTATTTTGTAAGCATTGATGGGACAGACTTCTCTATAATTGAACCCATGGTTTGAAAGAACTTTGAATACTTTGGTGAAATTGAAATGAAACCCAAAATGGTTCTCGATTCTATGTAAACCGCGATTGTATTTTTTATGGACTTGGGCCTTCAAGTATGGGCTTTACAATTAACTTAATTTTGCATATCTTGATGAACTCTAACCTCCTTGGAATTTGGAATTAAACTTCACAATAGCATTTAAACATGAACTTCAAGGTGAAATTAACCATTAATTCTCGAAAATTTATGGTAAGACTCAAATCAGAAATTCTTATCCACACTTGCATCCATATATCATTAATACACAATTTCGCCAACACTAAACCAACACTTCGCATTAATGGCAGGGAGTTCGGACCTCCTTGGGGGAATCCCTGAGGTAAGCTTTTCAAAAGTTCAACATAATTGGCAGAGGGTTAAAGTACACACAGAGCCTTCAGACCTCTGAACCTTCCATAGCAAACCTGTCCTCGTAGAACACAACAACCAACTCGTTAAACGGTTAGTTAAAACGAAAAAATGTACTAAAATGAAATGCGAAAATGATCACTAATCTAAGGGTAAAATTTGGGGTGCGACAATGAGGTTAGCAGGCTGTTGGTTAATGCTTGTGTAGAGTACTTGAGCTGCTAATGCATGTATGTATTGAATGGTTGCTTATGGCTTGGCTTTTTTCTTTTGGTTTGGCAAGTTTTGTAACATGAAGGCATGGTGAAGAAATTTAGCCATAGTGATATGAAGATGGAGACAAGTGGTAAAGATGATGGATTAATATGAAGAGTACTTTGAGACTAACGGAGAAATAGATCTAGGGTTCACTTAGGACTAGGCCAAGCTCAGTATTTTTCAATGTAACTTTTGTTTGTGTACTCTTGTATGTAACAAAGGCAAAGTTGTAATGGTGATGTTTTTATAATGAAGATACGCCTTTTGTGTGAAATTTTGACTTTGTAATCTGTTCTGCAAGCAAAAGATGCATTTCCCCTCTAATCTCTTTTGTATTTGAAATCTAACTTTTCTTCATTTTGCACTTGGAAATATAATCAACTAGGTAGCACCTTCGAGTTGTTCCCCAAGTAGTTAAACAAACCCTTATCTGTGATGGTGTCTTGACTCGTGAAGTTTTGTAGGTAACCAAACTCCATTCCATCTTGCATCATTAGCGACAATAGAGAATAATCCTTGAAAAATAAGCTTTACTCCAACTGGTAATTGCAAACACCATGTAGAGAACATCCTTGAAAAATAAGCTTTACTCCAACTGGTAATTGCAAACACCATGAAGATGCTCCTCAATCCATGATCTCTGCATTAAGGGGTTAAGTCCTAATATTATGTACAACCTTAATCTCATGACCACCGATCCAAATACCAAGCTATGATATTTGTTAGACGATGGCACAGATCTAAAATGGGGGGTTGAATAGATTACTTGTTAAAAACAGAGTCGGCGCTATCAATATTTGGTTTTAAAAATGTTTTTAGGCGGAAACGGACGAGGAACTATATTCGTCTAAAACAAACATTTACAAAAAAAAACCGGGTATACGCAGAGCCTATGGAATCCGATAAAAACGAGATTTAAGAATCACTAATTTGAACACACATCAATAAGAACTTATTCACTATAAGATTTGACTATTTCTAATGCTTTAGAAATATAGTCAAATTGAAAAGACAACACAATTGTTTGTTGTTCAAACAATTGGTCAAACACTTGGTGTGCAAGGGACCACAAGTGAATTTCAATATGAGAGTGAAGTGCTCAGGTGTTCAATTACAATCAAGGATTGTAATAAGCTTAAAAAATGGTTCAGCACTACTCACATCAGAATTTTGATTAACACAATTGTTTGCACTCAAACTCAGAAATTAACCAATTGAAAAGTAAACAGAGAACACCAATTTGTTGAGGCAGTTCCCCAGTTGTCCTCGCTCAGGGTATGAACTTTTTCACTCCGAGCAAAATTAAAATAAAACAAAACAAAGAAAGCATAAACACATCAACAGTTACTCATTTCAGGCTGTAAGTCTTCTTCGGTTAAGTTTGCATCGATAGGTACTAATCTTACACACTAAGGATATCGTAGGAACACTAATGCACAATTGTGCGGACATAAGCCTCCTGAATACACAAATTAACTCAAATCATGCCTTTACGTTAAAGCCTAACTTACTCTTCCTCCTTTTTTCTCTTTTTCATTCAGGCGCAATCACATTAAGCCTGTTATCTCCACATACTCATAGCAAGGCGAACGGTTAGTGACTCTGATCTTTTTTATTTGGGGTTCTGGTACTTACGTGGAATA
Source organism: Lathyrus sativus (assembly GCA_963859935.3). NCBI lineage: Eukaryota > Viridiplantae > Streptophyta > Magnoliopsida > Fabales > Fabaceae > Lathyrus > Lathyrus sativus. The sequence continues at coordinate 321,441,881 of OZ012738.1, read as the reverse complement.
ACCCTTTGCTTACTTAGTTTTAGTTGCGGGGGATTGGACCATAATCCGCCCTACCAAGTTCAGCACCAGAAACCGCTGAACCAACTAACAACGAGTAATTTTTTTTCAACTTTTTTTTAAGGCTCTACATCCGTTAAGGTGTATTCCATTTCTTTTCTTCTTCTTTTTTTTTCAAGCTAAAAATTTGATCACTCACTTATATTCATCGCCTTCCCTACGTATAGTGTGTATGAGATGGTGCTGACTGTTGAAATAAACTACTCAAGAGTTGTCAGAGAATGAAAATTTAAGGCTAAAACATAAAGAATATGCAAATCAATTTCCACATGCAGGAGACTTACGGTGTTAAGACGATACCGATCTTGTGAATTTTTCCCAAGTCTCCGTAAACTAATCTCAAATTAGTCTTTAGCCTAGAACTTTCAAAAAGATGCAAAAAATTTTTTTTTAATTTTTATTATTATAACTGAAAACAAAACAAAACAAAATAGTAAAACAAGCAAATAAAACAAAGGTTTCCCTCCCCCAGACTTAAAACAAGCATTGTCCTCAATGAAAGGACATAAAAATAAAATAAGAGTGAGAGAAAGGAAAGAACACACCCGAGGAGTCAAGGTGGATAAGTGATCACATATGCATCCTTTCCCAAAGAGAGATTTCCTGCAGTCTCCTCTTCCAAAGTGGGGAGTAACTTTGGATATCATCCATCACCCTTGAAATTTGTATTAGTGCCTTCACCTTTTATTCCAGGATCAAATAAGAATCTTCGATAAATAAAAGTGTCGAATGGGCACGTAAATGTGATATCCTTTTCCATAACATCGGAGAACAAAGGATTAAAGGGTTGTCTCACTGCTTTTCTTCTCTCTTTAATCGAGGTTCATCCAAGTCTCTTCTTATGTTTCTTCAAAACCTGAAAAAGCTTATTTTCTTTATAAGAATCAAGGTTACAAGAAATTATAACTGGAAGCTTTTTATCCGTATCTAAATAAGCATAATTCAGATTGTTATGAAGTGGTTTAAGCTCCAAGGGGGGAGGTTGTTCAATGGATGGTGAGGTTGGGGCAGCCGTGATGTTAAGAGTTTTAGCTACATAAACAAATTCATCTGCATGAAAAACATCACCTTGTACGGCAGCATTAATCTCAGCACAAACAGAGCAAATGTTAGTGTCGGTACATGAATCACAAGAGTAAGTATCATCAAAATCTGCTAATGATGGAAAATCAAAACACAACTCAGAATAAGTATCATCAACTAAATTAGAAGGAAAATATTTTGGATTCACTACTGTTTGGGCAGGTGGTTGGTTTGATTCTTAAGCTTGCTGCATGGCATTCACTATAGTGGCAAGCTGTTCAATCTGTGTCTGCAAAGCCTGAAGACTTGAATCTGTTTGTTGCTGAAACTGAAGATCATTTATAGCCATTTGCTTGACAAGGTCCTCTAGTGAAGGTTCAGAAGGTTTAAAGCACATAATTTGGAATTCCCTCATATGCTTATTCGGATCCTCACCTGCAAGACCATTAAATCTTGGCAACAAGTTTATTAAACCAGATTCCAATTCGAAAGGTACATTAACAGCAGGATATTCCATATATAAAGTATTATAATTCATATCAGGAGCAGCTAATTGCCTTAAGGTTCTATTATCAGCCATTTCAAAATCAAGTTCAGTGTACGAAGCAAACAAGTTATGCAGATAGTTAGACTCAGATAGTCAAAAACAAACATAAAGAAGGGAATCGATCAAAAAAAATTCAGAAAAATAAACTGACACTGAAATTAATCTAATGACTTAAAAATAGAATTTTGAGAATTTTTTTTATTTTTTTTCGACTCTATGAAAACAGTAAAGAATTCATTAAAAATAGAAAGAAAAAAAAAGGGTTTTTTGGCGATTCAGAGGCATAACAATTTTACGATCGGACACAATTTTTCCAAAAACCGATTTTTTTGACTCTAGACGCGAGAAGGCCAAAAACATGGGGAACCTAGGGCCTAAGTGCAAAAACACTAAACCTATGACTCTAATAACGATTAATAACGACAAGAATCCCCAGCAACGGTGCCAATTTGATCCGATGTCGCGCGCGGATAAAAAACGAGTCTTTTTGTAAAAATTATAGTACAGCGACAGTAACTCAGAATATCGTTCTCAAGGATTCTTGTAGTGATTGACCAATAAAGTAAAAGTTATGGGGGTTTGAATTTTGATTAAGATAAAAAATACTTAAAATAAGTGACTATAAAAAAGTGATTATTATAATAAGCTAAAACGGCTAATCCTACTGATTCGGGTTCCGACTTATCATCGGCTATTATAACATCAATCCCTAAACGGCTCCAATCCTATTCGATTATGATATTAATCAGACAAGCGCTTACCAACATCAAATGAATTATGTTCCTGTTTACCGAATTAAGCAAACGGTTAAGAATATGACGAATTAACGAATTAAGCAAACGATAACACGCAATTAAATTTAGGAACATGCATACAATCGAATTTAATCAATTCTATCCTATGAACAACAATTGAATTAAGAAAACAATTGCAATCAAATTAAGCAATGACTTCATAGAAAAGGATTGAAAGGAATCAGATTTAAATTGATATTATAATAACCTCAAAGTGTTGAAACCGTACACAGCAGGATTTGCCCGGAGGTATTAGTTTTCCATGAGTTCTTCTCAAAACCTCTCTCTCCAGTTTTTCCGTGAATAGTGAATAGTATATAATTAACAGTAAAACAAGGTTTCCCCTAAAAAGAAAAACAATGGATCCGGTTCAAAACCCAACTAGGTCGAAAATATAACCCAGACCCAAAACATGACCCAAAACTAAAACAAATTCTTAATGTTGTAACTTCAACGAATATTATGGGAAAATATGCTCTGAATATGACTTTGACTCCAACACGAAAGTTGTAGCTCTCTCTCTTAGCTTTCCGGTGATTTTCAAAACGCCTCAAACGGATTCCCGGAACTCCAGTTATGATCATTTCCGCGCAGACTACTAAAGCTGAAAAATAAAGTGCGAAAATCAAATTAAACCAAAAATAAAATAAAATATAAAAACATAATAAAACATAAGAATAATCAAAATAAATTAAATAAATGCCTAAGTAAAAATATAGGAGAACGTGCATAAAGATGCACTGATCAGGGTACGTTTGTCCTCAATTCTAAAACTAGAATTGAGACCTGTATATAGATATAACATGTTGGTAAATGTTTACAATAGAAGAAAATAGAAATCAAACGATCAAACACAATTGTTGATGCAGAGCCTATTCCTTCTCTTCCCTTGATTCAAGCTGAATCAAGTCCTTCGAACGCAATGAATAAACCTCCGACTATGATACGCCCTTTGAACAACCCCACGATCTTCAAATCTTGCCCGACTGATTTCAATCACCAACGTTTCGAACCTGAATCTTCCTCTCACAATCCTCCGGCTACCGCTACTAAACCGACATAACAACTCGTTCTTCGATTACCTTCGCTCGGCTGAATCTGTGATGGACCGATTCATGTAAAAAACCCCCAAAATCCAAGATTCTTGGAGGACAAAACCCTAACGATTTTATTCAAGAAAAACCTACTGATTTCTCAACCCAAACTTGATTACACCAATCCTATGTTTGGACGTTATTATCTCTAACAAGCAGAATGCACAACAAAAATGATTATATGTAGGTGTTGAGAAAATACAAGGAAGAGGATGAAGATGATGAGAACAATTAGTATTTATTTTCACTTTTCTTGTTGTCTTTGAAGAAAGAGCAAAACTCACTTTATATACAAGACAAAAATAATTAACAAACATAACTACCACAAAGACAGTTTCACATAATAGTTTTTTAACTAAAAAAACGCGAGTGGTCGACCTATGCAGAAAGAAGGGTCGACCTGAACTTACCTGAATTTCAGATTGTGCAAAAAACAGAACTCTGCGTCGACCGGAGCAGGTCATGTGTCGATGCAAAGCATGCAGAATTAGACAAATAGAAATGCACACAATATGAGTCGACTGGAGGGTCAACGTGAGCACTCTTGAGAGTAGAACATTCAAAATGGTTTCTGTATGAGTCGACCAAAACTAGGTTTGAGTCGACTCAAAGCCCTAAAATATGCAAAAATGCATATTTTCATGTATCATGCAACTTTTGAGGTACTCTATCACATAGTAAGCTAGACAAGCTTGACCAAACCTACATGAAGTATAGATTTAACAATTTCTATATGTATTAATAATGTTTCTGACGGATGTTTGACTCACGAGGGATAAGATATGCATATGTGACACAATGATACTGTCCAAAGTACATTTTTCTACCAATCTAAGTTTTGACATCATTAAAACAAGTGTAGCTACCTATAAGGATTTCCCTCACATGATATTAATGACTGCATGATATGTTAAATGACCTAATGAAGGATATGTACACAAGGAAAATGAGATGGAGTCCTCATAAGATTTGAATGAAAGGGTAGGACAAATTTGGGGTATGACGCCCAATTCGACATACTAACTTAAATTACAAGTTAATATATTTCGACATTATGCTCGAACAGACTTCGACTACAGCATACACAACTCATGTAGAACCATGGGGCTATCCTTGTCGACACTAGAGTTCGATCCAAATACCACAAATCTCCACCTTAGAACAAACTCTATAACAAGGAAACTAACTAGCTTTCATCATGCAACTTTATTAACTAAATATAATGGAAAAACTTGCTACTTGGTAATGTCTTGGTGATCATATCAGCAACATTGTCATCATTCGAAACCCTTAACACTTGAACTTCTCCATGCTCGATTATCTCTCTGACAAAGTGTAGCCTCACATCGATGTGTTTGGTTCTCTCATGATATGATGAATTCTTCGACAGGTGTTGCACACTTTGACTATCACATTTAACAGTGATAACTTGACCTTGAAGTTTCAGCTCATTAGCACAAACTTCAAGCCACATTGCTTCTTTCATAACTTCAATGTGGACGATATACTCTACTTCAGTGGTTGATAAGACAATAACCTTCTTAATAGTTGCTTTCCAACTGATTGTTGTGCCAAACATAATGACCACATATCCAAAAATAGATTTTCTAGAATCCATACAACCTGCATAATCAGAGTCGACAAATAATTCAATTTCGACTTTGCTATCATCACCATAGGCTCCACCATAAATCAGGACTCGACTCAAAGACCCATTTACGTACCTAAGAATCCACTTTAATGCTTTCCAGTGCACCTTCCCAAGATTGACCATATATCTGCTTACAAGGCTCACTCTGTACGCTATGTCTGGTCTCGTACAGACCATAACATACATCAAAGAAATTATTATACCAGCATATGAAATGCTAATCATATAGGCTCTTTCAACTTCAGTAGTAGGACTTTGAGTCAAAATCAGCTTGTACTGAATATTAGTCGGTGTTAGAACAAGCTTTGAATTCGACATACCAAATGTATCGAGAATCTTCTTTAGGTATGCCTCTTGATATAATCATAATCTCGATTGCTTTCTATCTCTCTGGATCTCAATCCAAGAATTCTAGAGGAAGCTTCTAAATACTTCATGTCAAACTCCTTATCGAGTTCAACCTTCACTTTCATAACATCTTCGACATTTTTTCTTGCTATGAGGACGTCATCCACATAAAAGAAACAAAATAGCAAGTGAATTTCTAGGTCAAAATCTGAAGCAAACACAATGGTCGAACTGGTTCATATTAAAACCAATGTGTTCCATGAACTTGTCGAATCCCCTATTCCATGTCGAGGAGATTATTTCAGGCCATACAAATACCTATTCATCTTGCAAACATAATCTTCCTTTCCATTTTCTTCATACTCTTCAAGTTGCCTCATCAAAATTATTTCATCTAGATCACCGTATAGGAAGACTGTCTTCACATCCATATGTTCAAGTTCTAGGTTGAACTTTGACACCATGGCTAACAACACTCTAATTGATCTATGCTTTACAACAAGTGAGAACACGTCATTAAAGTTGACACCTTATTTATGAGTTAACCCCCTAGCAACCAACCTTGCCTTAAAATGCTTAAACATCACTCCTTCGATTCCTTCCTTAACCTTGAAGATCCACTTACAACTGACTAACCTAGCTCCTACGGGTTTCTCGATCAATTCCCAAATGTTATTATCATGAAGATATTTCATCTTATCATATATGAATTTCAGGCATTCAGTCTTGTATCGACTCCTCATAACTTTCTTATAGTCTCTAGGTTCTTCATCCAGAACCTCACTTGCGGAGATTAAGGCATAAGCTACAAGATTTTCATAATCAAGTCTTTGATGTGGCTTGAGGACTCTTCTCGACCTGTCTCTTACCAGCGGCTAGTTATTATTAGTGTCTCATCTTCATCGACAACTTGAGATTCTTCTTTGACTTCATTTGGGTTATGCAATTCAGCATCACTTATCTTCACCTCAACAAGAATTTGTTCCTGTTTCAGCTCGTCTTTGGAGATCTCAGAACTTCGACCAATGTCATCAATTTTCTTGAAAGTCATATCATCTTCATTAAAAACTACATCTTGACTTGTGATACACCTCCTGTGACCTGGCTTTAGGCACCACAACCTATAAGCTTTGACTTCTTATGAGTATCAAAGGAACATACATCTCAAAGCTCTAGGTTCGATCTTGTCTTGCCTAATATGAGCATATGCTAAACAAAAAAAAATACTCTAAGCCTGTCAAGACTAGGTGTATGTCCCGACCATACTTCTTCAAGTGTCTTTATTCCCAAGGCTGTCGAGGGACACCTATTTATCAAGTATGTTGCAGTCACAACAGCTTCTTCCCAAAACACCTTCTTCAATCTCACACTTACCAATATGCACCTCACCTTTTCCAAAATGGTTTGATTAAACCTCTCATCCAAACCACTTTGTTGAGGAGTCCATGTAGTAGTTTTATGCCTTACCATACCATACGCAACATAATAGTTGTCGAAAGCCTCATTGTAAAATTCAAGACCATTGTCAGTCCTTAACCTCTTAACCTTCCTGTCAGTTTGGTTTTCGACCAGAGTCTTCCAATTTTTAAAATTTTTAAAAGTTTCATCCTTAGTCTTCAGGATCAATACCCATAACTTTCTAGGGTAATCATCAATTATCGATAGTAAATACTTTACATCTGAGTGCGAAAGATTCCTTGCAAGTCCCCAAAGATCACCATGAATGTAATCAAGGGATCCATGTGTTCTTTATTTACCTTTGTTAAACTTCATTCTACAGGAATTACCAAATACACAAGGTTCACAAAGCTCCAGTTTTTCGACCTTATCACCATCCAACATATTTTGCTTCGACAATTTGACTAGGCCTCTTTCAGTAACATGGCTAAGTCTCTTGTGCCATTGCTTAATCCTCGACACAGGTTTCGTGGGTACCACATCTGCTGAATCACTTGCAACCTCAGCCTCAAGGGTATACATGTAACACCCTTCTAACCCAATAAGTATTTCACGTGATATACATAAATTAAATTAATCAAGAATCACCACTCAAGGGTGTCACACTTCATAGAAACATCATAATTATTCATCCCGCTCGGTAACACGAGTTTCCAAACATTCATGATAATCATTTCTTTGGTAACATCAACAAATAAGTTCAAACTTCGCAGCGGAATAATAGTCACAAAATAACTTTATTTATTACATCAACCATCAAGACCTTTTAGTCATTGTCAAAAGTCATCATCAAATAATTCAGCGTATTAGAAAACTCATTAGATAGATTTAACAAAACAACAGAACTCCAACTCAAGCGTTTCCCCCACCCGATGTTACATATCAGAGCAAAAAACCTCTACTATTAAAGTAAATACAAATAAATAACTCCAAAGCCATCACTGATGCTTCTCCGAGCTATTCCTGAGAATCTGCATGTTACCCATGTAGAGGCAACATTCAAACATGCAGGGTGAGTAATCACGAATAAATATACAAGATATAAAGAAAAGATATACCAGTACAACAACATCAAAAATTCATATACACCGTCATAGTATCTTCAAACCAAATAATCATCATCGTCACACATCACTTAGAAATCACATCATCAATAACATCATCATCACACTTCACTTAGAAATCACCTCATCATTAACATCGTTTACTTCACTTAGAAATCCATACATCATCATTTACACAGTATTATACTCACACCTTCCTATCATAGTAACATATATACATCTTCATCATAAAATCATCAAATCAACATTCACCACCAAAATATCAGTTAAGTCACAACATCATCAAACATCATTTTAACACTCAATTATGCAATACCACATAGTATGAAATGCAACAACATAGGCTCGCACATGTGGTACCAAACTCATCATGTTGATGAACACTGGGCCATCACCCTCCAAAGATCCCCACCAATAGGATCGATTCTACACAAGAATCGGAGCACATCATAAACACCCTAATCCACACAATGGGATTGAAGCCACCACTGGAACAAAGTCCTAACATCATCACCGGACCGAACTCCTAACATCATCATTGAAACGGAGTCCTGACGTAATCATTGGACCGAGGTCCTAACATCATTACTGGACCGAGGTCCTAACATCATCACTAGACCGAAGTCCTAAAGCATGCTATGAATGCATGATGCAATACGTCATAATAATCATCATCACATCATCGTCAAAGTTGCACCATCATTCATGAAAATTCATCAAAATATCATAGTATTACATCATTATTATACATCACAATTCTTCACATTACTCCATAAAATCATCATGTTATAGCCATCAAAATACAATACATCAATTACCCAAGGCATACAAACAACACTCAAGGTTCATCACTGACACCATGACTTCTTAAGGTACATAGTAAGAAAAAACTACATTCATCAAGATGTTATACATAAAACTATTAGGAAAATGATTCATATGCATGTTAAATTTCTACTTATTAGCTTTCCAACGCTTTGAACAGTTCGTCATTTGGATTAACGGTTAAAAAGTTATGATCGAAACTGTTTTTGGCATTTTTCTACCTACGAGTCGACTCAAAGGTCGACGCACTGAGCTATGAGTCGATGCTTACTATTAAAATTTCCACAATTTTGCATTCGGGTGACCTCAGGTCGACCCAGGAGTTCTAGTGGTTGACTCATACTGTTATGAACCCCAAAAATCACTTTTTTTAAAAGCCCTTTCACCCCAGATTATCACTCAAAAGTCTATACCACTAACCTCCATCACCCTAGACCCAATTTTATATCAAAATAACATCTTAAAACTCAATTAGGCTATGTTTTACTCATGGATTAACAACAATTCATCATAATTTCATTCTTCCCACTCGAAATTCTAAAACTCAACAATGGAGGAATTTTCAATAGTTTCAAAAACATAACTTCTACACACATACATGTACAGAACTCATCACATATCAGTTAGAAAACATCATTTATCACACAACCAAATAACAATTTCATCATAATCTCATCATGTTCCCCAAAATCCCCAACTACCTACATACATCTACCCTTATAGCAATTATATTGACAAGTGATACTCCTCATACCTTAGATAATTCAATTTCGACTTTCTTCTTGAATTCTTCAGAGTTCTATCTGAGCCCTAGCCTCTTCCTCTTTCTTTCTTCAGAGCGCTCTCCCAAAAGCACGATCATACTAAAATAACTTCTCCACTCTCTCTTTTTCCCTTTTGTCATTCTTACCCCTTGTACCCCTATTATGATTTCCCAATTTCATCCTAACTTATTCCACCCAACATTACCATCTTACCCTCAGTATTTCCTTCCTATTATTTAAAATAATAATAATAATAATATAAATAACATTGTTCACATTATTCCACTATTATTATTGTCTAAATAATTCTAGTAAATCATACACTTCTAATTATCCTCAATACCCTCTTAACATCATCAATACCCCACAACACAAATCATCAGGCATCAAAATATTTCACCAAAATTCACCAAAAATCACAAATATTTATAATAAATAAATAAAATAAATATTCTAACCATTTTGGGGTGTTACAACTCTGCTCCACTTAAAGAATTTTCGTCCTCGAAAATTACCTGAAGAAAACAGAGTCGGATACGACTCCCTCATTTGACCCTCACGCTCCCAAGTCATACTCCCACCAGCTGGTCCTTCCCAAACTACCTTTACCAAGGCAATTTCTTTACCTCGCAACTGCTTCACCTCTCGATCCTCTATCCGCGTGGGTGATGCCTCCATAGTCAAGTTTCCTCTCACCTGCGCATCATCCACTAGGATCACATGAGACAGATCTGGAATGTATCTCCTCAACTGAGACACATGAAACATGTCATAGAGATTAGCAAGCGACGGCAGAAAAGCAATATGATAGGCTACCTCTCCTATCCTCTGCAAAATCTGATAAGAACTAATAAAACACGGCGTCAACTTATGCGACTTCAACGTTCTACCAACACCAGTTATCAGAGTAACTCGAAGAAACACATGATCTCGCTCTTAAAATTCAAGTGATTTCCTCCTCTTGTCATGATAACTCTTTTGACGACTCTGAGAAATCTTCATCTTCTCTTTAATCATCTTAATCTTATCAGTAGTCTGTTGGACTATCTCGGGTCCAACCACGACTCTCTCTCTCTCCCGACTCATACCAACACAATGGCATCCTACACCGCCTACCATACAATGCCTCAAATGGTGCCACTCCAATACTCGAATGAAAACTGTTGTTGTATGTAAACTCAATCACAGGTAAATAGCTATCCCAAGCTCCTCCCTTTTCAAACACACAAGCTCCCAAAAGATCCTCAAGTGCCTGAATCGTCCTCTTAGTCTGACCATCTATCTGCGGATGATAAGCAGAACTCAAACGTAACTTCGTACCCAAAGCACTTTGCAAACTTTCCCAAAATCTAGAAGTAAACCTCATATCTCTATCTGACAAAATTCTAGACGGAATACCATGCAAACTGACAATCCTCTCAATGTACAACTTTGCTAACTTCTCCAATGGGTAATCCATTCACATTGGAATAAAGTGAGCATATTTCGTCAAACTATCTACAATAACCCAAATAGCTTCATAATTACTCAGTGTTCAAGGTAGACCAGACACAAAATCCATCGATATGCTATCTCATTTCCACTCAGGATTAGATAACAGTTACATCAAACCCGACGATTTCTGATGCTCAATCTTCGATTTCTGACAAATCAAACAAGAATACACAAACTCGTCCATGTCTTTCTTCATACAAGGGCACCAAAATACTTTCCTCAAATCTTGATACATCTTAGTAGCACCGGGATGAATACTCAATCCACTATGATGCCCTTCCTCAATAATACTCTTCTTCAGCTCAACAATATCTGGAACACAAACTCTATCACGACATCTCATAATATCATTCTCATCAATCTGAAAATCACCACCTTGACCTTGATTAATCAAAGTCAACTGATCAACTAAACTCAAATCAGATTTCTGACCTTCTCTTATCTCATCAAGAATGCTACTAGTAAGCTTCAACATACCCAACTTGACTCCATAAGAAGTCTCTTCACAAACCATCAACATATGCAAAGATTTCCTACTCAATACATCAGCTATTATGTTTGCTTTACCCGGATGGTAATTCAAACCAAAATCATAATCCTTTAGAAGTTTCAACCATCACCTCTGCCTCGCGTTCAATTCTTTCTGATCGAAGATATAGTTCAGACTCTTATGATACCTAAATACCTCAAACCTCGAGCCAATAAATAATGCCTCCAAAGCTTCAATACAAACACAACAACAACCAACTCTAAATCATGCACCGAATAATTCCCCTCATGCACTTTAAGTTGCCTTGAAGCATAGGCTACAACTTGTTGATGTTTCATCAACACACCTCCCAAACCCATCAAGGAAGCATCAAAATACATAACAAATGGTTCTTCTGGATTCGGCCAAATTAAAACAGGAACGGTCATCAATCTTCTCTTAAACTCTTGAAAACTTTCTTCACACTTTGCATTCCAAACAAAATCTTGGCCCTTCCTAGTCAACTGCGCCAACGACAAAGATAACTTAGCAAATCCTTCAATGAATTTTTGATAATAACCTGCCAAACCAAGAAACTTCTAATCTCAAAAAGCGATTTCGTACCTTCCCATTTCTGATACAACTTCTACCTTCGACGGATTAACTGTAATACCTCTACTCGAAATCACATGGCCAAGGAAACTCACTCCTTCAACCAAAAATCGCACTTAGAAAGTTTATCATACAAGTGCTTCTCTTTCAACACAGATAACGCAATCGTCAGATGCTCAGCATGATCTTCTTCACTCTTCGAATAGATCAAAATATCATCAATGAATATAACCACTAACTTGTCCAAATAAGGATGGAAGATCCTGTTCATGTACTCCATAAATACACTTGGTGCGTTAGTCACACCAAATGGCATCACAGAATACTCATAATGGCCATACCTTATTCTAAAATTATTCTGAATATCTTCAACCTTCACTCGAATCTGATGATACCCAGATCTCAAGTCTATCTTACTGAACACACTTGCACCAACCAACTGTTCCATCAAATCACCAATCCTTAGAAGTTGATACTTATTCTTGATAGTCACCTTTTTTAATTGTCAGTAATCCACACAAGCTTTATATAACCTTCTTTCTTCTTAACCAACAAAACTAGTGCACCCTACGGTGACACACTCAGACGAATAAACCTCTTCTCAAGCAAATATTCAATTTGACTCTTCAACTCTTTCAATTCCAATGCGGACATACGATATGGAGCCATTGATACTAGACTAGTTCTAGGAACTAAGTCAATTGCAAACTCCATTTCATGTTCCGACGGTAAATCACTTATCTCATCAGGAAAAACTTCAGGAAAATCACAAACAATTGGCAAAACACCAACTGCCTCACTTTCACTAACACTTAAAGTTGCCATCAACATAAACATCTCAGCACCATCCTGTGTAACACCCCCTTCCCAAAATCAATTAATTTAATAAACATTATAAATAAACAAAATCAGAGTTCCAATTCTCCCAAGTGGGATATAACATAAAAACAACGTTTCCTTATAAAAAGGTTTTTCTCCAAATACAGCAGAATGTTAAATAATAAAATTTCAATAAAAGTTTGATATGTTCACAGGGAAATAAAATATAAGTTCAACATAAAAAAAATAAAAACGCCCAAGTCCCGTGCTACGTATCAGAGCATCCTAGACTCGACAATCACACCAATATCCAAGCTAGCTAAGCACCTGGATTATCTGTACTTCCGAAGAAGCACAGACCACAACAACAACAAAGGGGTGAGAAAACATGATCAAAAATATAATGGTAATGTAATACATGTAAATAAGGTAGTACAACACACCAACACACCAAGATTCACCCCCTAACAACACCATATGATGAACCTACTGTTCAAATTACAATATAACATATTATAATGCAAATATGCAACTCAACACCATGCATGCGGTACCGACTCATTGGTTCATTCAATCGAACCTGGATAGATCACTTACGCTCCTCCTGAGACATGATCTATCCCCCACCATTCTCCACAAAGGAGTACGGATGAATCACTTACGCTCCTCCTGAGACATGATTCATCCCACCAAAACACCATGATATGCACACACCAATGCATAACTAATACATTTAGGCACTCAACGTGCACACGATCCTCCTGATCATATCATCATACATCACATATATATGCATAGATATAACATGCACCAACACCATATAAATCAATCAGTTAGTAAACAAGTTCATATTCTATCACCAAGATACAAACACATCCCACTACTCGGGGATACACGATCCTACTGATCACTACATACCTATACATCAACTAATTGTCCACCAGTCATTATTACGGGAAACATGCACTATCACCAAGTACACAGGTTAGTTCCCACACTCATCATTCTTACAGCGCACCAAGGCCAAAGGGATCACACAAGTCCAGAGTTCAAGGCCAAAACATCACAAAATCACATTCTGGTTCTGCTACGTTCGCTGGCATTCGCCAGGCGAAGCCCCGTAGCGAACCTTCGCTAGTATTCGCCAGGCGAACCTGCTGGCGAAGCCCTCATTTCACTATCGTGCACTCGCTAGGCGAACCTTCATTCGCCAGGCGAACCTTCGCTGGCCACACTCGCCAGGCGAAGTTCCTACCCTTTGGGTCTGGGACTTAATTCTGAATTATTCGCTACCACTCGCCTCAGCTCGCCAGGCGAAGCTTCGCCAACATTCGCCAGGCGAAGCCCAGCGAATGCTGCGATTTACCAATTTTTCTCAAAGTTCTGCAGTGTATTCTAGGCCAAATTGTACCTATCATCTCAACTCAGATCTTCAGTCTATTCTAGTACCAATCTTGCACATTACCGTAGCCAATAGGTTTTTAATTCCTATTCCCAAAATCATCACCTACACACTTTATCGATACCTCAAAAGCCATACAGAATTTTCCCTAAAAACCGTAAAACACCCTATATGCCCTATATGCCAAATCATCCCAAAACACCAATTCATTAACGATTACTATATAATTAACAACAATCATCATCAATTATAACATAACAATATATATTATCATATATCGATCAATTTTCTACGGGGTTAAGGACTCCCCCAACTACCCTATACATGTATAAACCATTCCCAATCAAGTTTCTCCCCCCTTACCTTGTTAATCGGTTGATCGATGAAAGAATCTTCCAAGGTTTGGCCAATTCTGATTTTCCCCCGTTCCTTCGTTCTTCGCTCCCTTTTCCGTTCCCTTTTCCGTTCTTCTCACTTTTCTCTTTCTATCGTTCTTTTTCCACTTTCTCTAACTTCTCCCAATGTATCGTGAAACTACTAACCCCTCACCTTCTCTATTTTAATTCTCTAATCCCAATAATAATAATAATAACTTAATAATAATAATAATAATAATAACTAAATAAAATAATAATAATACTATTATTATCTCACCAAAATAATAATAATATTAATAACAATAGTAATTATAATAAATATAATAATAATAATAATAATAATAATAATAATAATACTCATTACTACTAATACTAATAATAATAATACTAATATTATTATTTCACCAAAATAATAATAATATTATTAATATTAACAAATATAATAAACATAATAATAATAATAATAACACCCCCACCAATGTTACTATTATTTTTATATTATTATATTCCACACCAAAATATCACCAATAGTCCTCCCACATTAGGGACACCCACCAAACATCACCAAATACACCCCCACCAAAGGGCACACCAACATATAATATTTAAAATAATAATAAAATGACTAAATAATTAAAATGAGTGTTACAACTCTCCCCCACTTTAATTATTTTCGTCCTCGAAAACTACCCAATGGAAATAGCTCCGGATACGCTTCTCGCATCCTGCTTTCCAACTCCCAGGTCACACTGTCTCCTGCAGCACCTCCCCAAGCTACCTTCACCAAAGGTATCTCTTTCCCTCGGAGCTGTTTCATCTTACGGTCCTCGATCCTCAACGGCATCGTTTCAACAGTAAGATTCTCCCAAATCTGAACATCATCTCTCCGAATAACATGAGATGGATCAGAAACATACTTTCGCAATTGCGACACATGAAACACATCATGTAGATTCGACAACTCAGGCGGTAACGCCACCCTATAAGCCACAGCACCAACTCATTGCAAAATTTCATAAGGTCCAATGAACTTAGGATCCAGCTTCTTGGACTTCAATGCACGACCCACACCAGTCATCGGATTAACTCTTAGGAATACGTGATCACCTACACAGAATTCCAACTCTTTCCTCCGATTATCATGATAGCTTTTCTGCCTACTCTGAGACACTTTCAATTTCTCACGAATCATTTGAATTGTCTCGGTAGTCTGCTGTACAATTTCTGGTCCAAGCACCACACTCTCACCAGTCTCATACCAACACAGAGGAGTCCTACACCTCCTCCCATACAAAGCTTCAAACGGTGCCATTCCAATACTCGAATGGTAACTGTTATTGTACGTGAACTCAATCAATGGTAAATGAGTATCCCACGCACCACCCTTTTCTAACACACAAGCTCTCAACAAATCTTCAAGCGACTGAATAGTCCTCTCCGACTGGCCATCAGTTTGCGGATGATAAGCTGAACTCAATTTCAACTTAGTTCCCAAAGCGTCCTGCAAGCTCTTCCAAAATTCCGAAGTAAACCGTGGATCTCTATCCGACACAATACTGGACGGAACACCATGTAACTTCACAATTACCCGAATATAAATCTCCGCCTGCTTCATCAATGGAAAACTAATATTGATCGGCACAAAGTGTGCAGACTTCGTCAATCGATCCACAATCACCCATATAGCATCAAAACCTCTCGCCGTATTCAGCAAACCTGTCACAAAATCCATAGTAATGCAATCCCATTTCCAAACCAGAATCTCCAATGGTTGCATAAATCCAGAAGGTCTCTGGTGTTCCACCTTCGACTTCTGACATGTCAAACAGGCATACACAAATTGAGCTATGTCTCTTTTCATACCAGACCACCAAAATAATTTCTTCAAATCATGATACATTTTCGTATCTCCCGGATGAATACTCAGGCTACTACGATGTCCTTCGCTCAAAATTGACTTTTTCAATTCTTCATCATCTGGTACACAAATCCTGCCTCTAAATCTCAACACACCTGTACTATCCAATTTAAAGTCACTATCGGAGTCACTCCCTACTCCAGGCATCAAATCTACCAATTTCACATCCAACTTCTGATTTTCTCTAATCATATCCAAGAAGTCATTATTTACCTGCAACATACCCAACATTACACTATCTGCAGTAGTCTCACAAACCATGCTCAAATCTATAAACTGTTCAATTAACTCAATTTCTTTCACCATCAGAGCTGCCATATGAATTGCTTTCCTACTCAAAGCATCTGCCACTACATTGGCCTTTCCTGGATGATAACTCAAACTGAAGTCATAATCCTTCAAAAATTCCAACCATCTTCTCTGCCTCATATTCAGCTCTTTCTGATCAAACAGGTATCTCAGACTCTTATGATCACTAAACACTTCAAATCTTGAACCATATAAATAGTGTCTCCAAATTTTCAACACAAAAACAACCGCAGCTAATTCAAGATCATGAGTCGGATAATTTCGCTCATGCACTCTCAATTGCCGCGATGCATATGCTACTACTTTACCATTCTGCATCAGAACCCCGCCTAATCCCATCTTAGACGCATCACAGTACACCACAAACGGTTCACTCGGAGTCGGTAACACTAACACCGGTGCCGTAGTCAATCTCTTTTTCAACTCTTCAAAACTTTCTTCACAAGCAGCATCCCATACAAAAACTTGGTTCTTTCTCGTCAACTGAGTTAATGGCAACGCCAAATTAGAGAACCCTTCAATAAACCTGCGGTAATAACCGGCTAACCCCAAAAAGCTTCTAATCTCTGTCGCTGTCTTCGGCGGTTCCCACTGCAATACTGCACTTACTTTTGACGGATCCACCGCTATTCCATCTTCAGATATTACATGCCCCAAGAAACTTACTTTCTTCAACCAAAAGTCACACTTTGACAGTTTAGCAAATAATTTATTTTCCTTCAACACTTGCAAGGCAATTCTCAGATGTCCTGCATGCTCTTCATCAGATTTAGAATAAATTAATATATCATCAATAAACACTACAATGAACTGATCCAAGTAAGAATGGAAAATTCTATTCATATACTCCATAAATACTCCCGGTGCATTAGTCACTCCAAACGGCATTACAGCATATTCGTAATGTCCATATCGAGTCCTAAAGGCAGTCTTCTGAATATCACCTTCTTTTACTCTCATCTGATGATAACCCGATCTTAAGTCGATCTTACTAAATACACGAGCTCCCACCAGCTGGTCCATCAAATCATCAATCCTAGGTAAAGGATACTTATTCTTAATAGTCACTTTATTCAATTGACGGTAATCGATGCACAGACGCATACTACCATCCTTCTTCTTCACCAACAACACTGGAGCTCCCCACGACGATACACTTGGTCTGATAAACTTTCTATCCAACAATTCTCCAATCTGAGACTTCAACTCAGCCAATTCCACTGGAGACATCCTGTACGGCGCCATAGAAATAGGTCTCGTACCAGGAACAAGATCAATACCAAATTCTACTTCTCGCGTCGGAGGCAATTCCGTAATGTCGTCAGGAAACACTTCTGGAAATTCATTCACCCCTGCTAATTCCTCCATTGGCACTTTGTTATCCATCGATAAAGTTGCAAATAAAGCAAACACTCGAGTTTCATCTTCCAACAAGGCCCTCAATTCTTTATTAGACAAAGAACTTGCCACAACTTCCTCTTCAGGGGTCAGGAACAACAATTCCTTCCGAAAACAATCGATGTAGACTCGGTTGAACTCTAACCAGTTCATACCCAGAATAACATCCAACTTACCAAGTGGTAGACAAATCAGATCCACTCCAAATTCTCTACCGAAAATAGTCAGCGGACACTTCAGGCATACCAAAGAAGTAGTCACTGAACCTATAGAGGGTGTCTCAATAGTCATCTGTACCTCCAGAGTGGACGGCACCAAACCTATCCTGTTCACACAATCTACAGAAATAAACGAGTGCGTTGCACCCGTATCAATAATAGCAATCAAAGGAATATTATTGATAATACAAGTACCTCTGATCACATGCTCATCACTGGCAGCTTGAGTTCCTGCCAAGGCAAACACTTTTCCACCAGCCGGAGACGTTTGAGGCTTCTTCGACTTCTCACAATGTGTACTGATATGACCCTTCTCACCACAGTTATAACAGGTCGGCATAGTTGCTCTGCAATCAGCTATCACATGACCTGGTTTCCCACACTTAAAACACTTCTTGGCCTCATTAGGACAATCATTAGCACGGTGTCCCATACCACCGCACCGAAAACATTTCCCTTCAGCAGATGCTCTCCCATCTCTAGGCTTCTTATCAACAACAGCTTTACGTTTTCCCTTATCAGCAGCAGCACTATAAGGAGTACCACTAAACCTCTGCTTACCCTTACGGTCATTAACAGCTTTGTAGTGCGCAATCCTTGCTCGGTTATCATTATCATAAATCCTGCTTCTGCTTACCAGCTCAGGATAGCTCCTGATCTTCTGACAAGCAATCCCCAACTTAATCTCTGGACGCAGTCCATTCTCAAACTTTAAGCACTTAGAGGTCATTGTCCCTTCCACATTATAGTGGGGACAATACTGCACCAGCTCCTCAAACTTGGCAGCATATTCTGCTACAGTCATGCTACCCTGTTTCAGCTCTAAGAATTCAATTTCCTTAGCGCTTCGGATATCTTCCGGGAAATACTTCTCCAGAAAACCTTTCCGAACCACCTCCCAAGTAATGATAGTTCCAGCAGCTTCCAACCTTTGGCGACTATTGTCCCACCAGGCTTCAGCTTCACCCTCCAGCATGTGAGTACCAAACCTCACCTTTTGCTCATCGCTACATTCCATAGTTCTGAAGATCTTCTCAATTGTCTTCAGCCACTTCTGAGCAGCTTCGGGATCCAGAATTCCCCCTTCGAACGTTGGCGGCTTGTTGCTCCGAAACTGCGCCAAACTCCTGAATTGGGCATCTGCAGTTTGATTCTGATTAGCAACAGCCTGTGCCATTGCTTGCATAGCAGCAGCCAATGCAGCATCGTTCCTTCCTGCCATACTGCTCCAAACAACAACACCAGGTTTAAAAGATATTCAACTACATCCATAAGGACAGACTCAACTCGACTCAACAACACTGGCCGGACGGACCGACCTGCTCTGATACCAATTGTAACACCCCACTTCCCAAAATCAATTAATTTAATAAACATTATAAATAAACAAAATCAGAGTTCCAATTCTCCCAAGTGGGATATAACATAAAAACAATGTTTCCTTATAAAAAGGTTTTTCTCCAAATACAGCGGAATGTTAAATAATAAAATTTCAATAAAAGTTTGATATGTTCACAGGGAAATAAAATATAAGTTCAACATAAAAAAAATAAAAACGCCCAAGTCCCGTGCTACGTATCAGAGCATCCTAGACTCGACAATCACACCAATATCCAAGCTAGCTAAGCACCTGGATTATCTGTACTTCCGAAGAAGCACAGACCACAACAACAACAAAGGGGTGAGAAAACATGATCAAAAATATAATGGTAATGTAATACATGTAAATAAGGTAGTACAACACACCAACACACCAAGATTCACCCCCTAACAACACCATATGATGAACCTACTGTTCAAATTACAATATAACATATTATAATGCAAATATGCAACTCAACACCATGCATGCGGTACCGACTCATTGGTTCATTCAATCGAACCTGGATAGATCACTTACGCTCCTCCTGAGACATGATCTATCCCCCACCATTCTCCACAAAGGAGTACGGATGAATCACTTACGCTCCTCCTGAGACATGATTCATCCCACCAAAACACCATGATATGCACACACCAATGCATAACTAATACATTTAGGCACTCAACGTGCACACGATCCTCCTGATCATATCATCATACATCACATATATATGCATAGATATAACATGCACCAACACCATATAAATCAATCAGTTAGTAAACAAGTTCATATTCTATCACCAAGATACAAACACATCCCACTACTCGGGGATACACGATCCTACTGATCACTACATACCTATACATCAACTAATTGTCCACCAGTCATTATTACGGGAAACATGCACTATCACCAAGTACACAGGTTAGTTCCCACACTCATCATTCTTACAGCGCATCAAGGCCAAAGGGATCACACAAGTCCAGAGTTCAAGGCCAAAACATCACAAAATCACATTCTGGTTCTGCTACGTTCGCTGGCATTCGCCAGGCGAAGCCCCGTAGCGAACCTTCGCTAGTATTCGCCAGGCGAACCTGCTGGCGAAGCCCTCATTTCACTATCGTGCACTCGCCAGGAGAACCTTCATTCGCCAGGCGAACCTTCGCTGGCCACACTCGCCAGGCGAAGTTCCTACCCTTTGGGTCTGGGACTTAATTCTGAATTATTCGCTACCACTCGCCTCAGCTCGCCAGGCGAACTCTCGCCTCCCTTCGCCAGGCGAAGCTTCGCCAACATTCGCCAGGCGAAGCCCAGCGAATGCTGCGATTTACCAATTTTTCTCACAGTTCTGCAGTGTATTCTAGGCCAAATTGTACCTATCATCTCAACTCAGATCTTCAGTCTATTCTAGTACCAATCTTGCACATTACCGTAGCCAATAGGTTTTTAATTCCTATTCCCGAAATCATCACCTACACACTTTATCGATACCTCAAAAGCCATACAGAATTTTCCCTAAAAACCGTAAAACACCCTATATGCCCTATATGCCAAATCATCCCAAAACACCAATTCATTAACGATTACTATATAATTAACAACAATCATCATCAATCATAACATAACAATATATATTATCATATATCGATCAATTTCCTACGGGGTTAAGGACTCCCCCAACTACCTTATACATGTATAAACCATTCCCAATCAAGTTTCTCCCCCCTTACCTTGTTAATCGGTTGATCGATGAAAGAATCTTCCAAGGTTTGGCCAATTCTGATTTTCCCCCGTTCCTTCGTTCTTCGCTCCCTTTTCCGTTCCCTTTTCCGTTCTTCTCACTTTTCTCTTTCTATCGTTCTTTTTCCACTTTCTCTAACTTCTCCCAATGTATCGTGAAACTACTAACCCCTCACCTTCTCTATTTTAATTCTCTAATCCCAACAATAATAATAATAATAATAATAACTAAATAAAATAATAATTATAAAAATAATAATAATACTATTATTATCTCAACAAAATAATAATAATATTAATAACAATAGTAATTATAATAAATATAATAATAATAATAATAATAATAATAATAATAATACTCATTACTACTACTAATAATAATAATAATACTAATATTATTATTTCACCAAAATAATAATAATATTATTAATATTAACAAAAATAATAAACATAATAATAATAATAATAACACCCCCACCAATGTTACTATTATTTTTATATTATTATATTCCACACCAAAATATCACCAATAGTCCTCCCACATTAGGGACACCCACCAAACATCACCAAATACACCCCCACCAAAGGGCACACCAACATATAATATTAAAAATAATAATAAAATGACTAAATAATTAAAATGGGTGTTACATCCTGCACTGACTCATCAAAACAATTTGAAAGCACTTGGCTAAACTCTATACAATTCACCACACACACCATCTAAGCTCGCAATACACATCTATTCCATCCAACATGATCCCGTCTACTATCAACAAAAGATTAAAGGTGATCAATTCCTCAATTTGGCAATAGACAACCGACAATCATGAGGGGGCATAAAACATCTTTACCACCTATGATAGTGTTCAACGACACACTGTGCCACCACTCCACACTTGAAGCATCTTGGAGAAGCACAAGCTTCTCCCTCACTTGTTTCAATCCCACTCCTGCAGATAAAGGTTACAAAAACAAACGTGTAAAGACAGTGTTTTCACACACATGTCGCATACTAGGGAACAACCAACATTAGACAACCTGGTTGGATTGATCGACCTGCTCTGATACCACTAATGTAACACCCTTCTAACCCAACAAGTATTTCACGTGATATACGAAAATTAAATTAATCAAGAATCACCACACAAGGGTTCCACACTTCATAAAAACATCATACTTATTCATCCTGCTCCATAATACGGGTTTCCAAACCGTTATGATAATCATTTCTTTGGTAACACTAATAAATAAGTTCAGACTTCGCAGCGGAATCATAGTCATAAAATAAATATTTATCTCATCAACCATCAATACCTTTTAGTCATTGTCAAAAGTTGTCATCAAATAATTCAGCGTATTAGAAAACTCATTAGATAGATTTAACAAAACAACACAACTCCGACTCAATCGTTTCCCCCACCCGATGTTACATATCAGAGCAAGAAACCTCTATTATTAACGTAAATACAAATAAATAACTCCAAAGCCATCACTAATGCTTCTCTGAGCTATTCCTGAGAATCTGCATGTTATCCACGTGGAGGCAACATTCAAACAGGCAGGGTGAGTAATCACGAATGAATATACAAGATATATAGAAAAGATATTGTTGCGGTTAGAATATGATATCAAATTATTAATTAATTTGAATCGCATCTTTAGTTCACAACCGCTCTTTGATTTATCCGAAGGAAAAGGTCAAAAGAGGAAAACCTAATTTTGCATCGTAAAGACAATGCGAGGAGAGATCTAGGTAAGGGGTTGGTTAAACTCAGGGAAGGTACTAGCACCCTAAACTTCTGTAGTACTCTACAGGAACCTTTTGTTTATTGTATGCTTTTTTTTTTATTTTATTATCTGCTTTAATATATATTGAGCTAAGGGATAGAGTGACCTAAAGACCTAAGGGTTAATCCTAAGTTTACTCGGCAAGACGTCGCATCTTGTGCCTACATATCCTGACGAGAATGGAATCAGAGTATTGTAGTTCCCTTCAAAAGGGAGGTTAGAAACGTCTTGATTGTGGTCAAGGTTTCAATGGGGAATAAACGTATCTTAAGGACACGCTTACGTGGAGTCTTAAAACTCCTATTTCTACGTTGAATTTGTTAAATGAAATTAGGGATTCCACGGCGGAAAACCCTAAACAGAGTACGGAGACTCTTTGACCTAAAGCTAGGGTAAAGGGCGTTTTCGTCCACGGCGGAACACCTAGACTATTAGGGTTTGAAATGGTCAAAAATTAGGGTTATTGACTCGGCGGTCAAACGGCTAAACCTAATTCCTTCAGAGGGTTTTAACGGTAAATTATGCAAACATGGCAAGATATTGTATGGCAGAAATTAAAATGCAGAAAGTAAAGAAAGCGTCGCGACGATCACTCGCGTAAATTACAAATTCCAAAAAAAAAGATAAAATAAAACCGCGACCATCACCTCGCGTAAATTACATCCATGAAACAAAATAAATTGAAATAAATATGAATCGGAATCTATGTATAATCTGAGGAGAGAAACAGAGAACATTAGTGAAACGTTAGACGGAAATATGGCAAATACAGTTTATATTAAAAGAAACACGAAAATGCAATTTGGAATTTTTATTATTGTTTTGTTAATTTTTATATTTTGTTTTTATTAAAATTTTAGTCTTAATTTTAAAAGGTTTTAATTTTTAAATAAACAAAACTTTAGTTTTAACTTTTTATCTTTAGAAAGTTTTAATCTTAATTTAAAAAGAAAAGTTTTAATTTTAATTTTTAAAAGAGAAAGTCTTAAATTAAAAAAAAAAAAGCTCTAATCATAAGTTTTGTTTAAAAGAAGAAGTTTACATTTAAAAAAAATTTCTTTAGTTTTACTTTAAAAGAATGTTAGTTTTAAAATTTTAAAGAAAGTTCTAGTTTAAAAAAAAGTTTTAACTCTTTCTAACATGTTTTAATTTTTAATCTTTAAAACTTAATTTTAACATTAAAAAAAATGTTAATTTTAATACTTAAAAAAAAAAAAGAAGGTTTTAATTTTAGGAGTGGGTTAATTTTAAGTTAGTAAAAATGTTTTCACTTAACTATAAAAGTGTTTTAAACACTGTTTATTTATTTTAAAAAAAAATTGCTAGTGGTTAGTGTTTTAATTAAGAAAAAATTTTAAGTTTTTACTTACTGTAATTATAATCAAAAACTGGTTTTAGTTATAATTCACAAAAAGGGTTTTTTTAGTTAGAATAAAAAAATGGTTTAAAAAATGAAATGGAGGTTTAATTATTTGGAAGAGGTTTAAATTGGGATAACAGAAAAGCTTACATTTCAGTTGCCGGTTGGTGAACGGTTCTCGACGAATTTCTTTGGATCTCTTTTCCTCTTTCTCAAATGGAGGTGATGATGATGAGCTTCGAAGCTCTTCTGAACCTTCAGATCTTGACGGCCGCCGTTTTTCTTTTTGTCTCCTTCTCCCCCTTTTCTCAAATGCAACTCAGGTTTATATAGGTAACAAATTAGGGTTAACTCTAACCTAATGCCCACTTTAAAGCCCAACTTAAAGAATTAGTAAAAACTAAAACAAATTAAAACAAACTTAAAACCCTATTTATTTACTAAACATTAAAAATATTATAAAAAGAATAAAATCTTTTTTAATATTTTTAATTTTATAATTTTTGGATGTTTTTATGAATAATATGAAAAAAAAGTGAAAAAATTATATTTTTTAAAAAATAATTTAAATAAAATACGAAAATAATAATTAAATAATAAAAAACTATTTTGTTATTTTTTTTTATGAAAATAGAAAAGTTAGAATAAAAATAGAAAAACAAAAAATGAAGAAGGTGGGATTCGAACTCTCGACCTCTCACACTCACAACTCCTCACACACGGTCTCTTGTCAATTGTGCCATTTTGTTCATTCGAAATAAAGTGGCACTAGAAACCATGTAAAGGTAGGACAAATTTGGGGTGCAACAGATGCCCCTATTTAAATAGCTTCACCGGATGATTTGAGCAGCGGAAACTCGAGAAGTCGCGGTGAAAGGGATTTAAATACAGATAACAAAAAATTTGGCCCCTATATGCAGTGATATGCAATGATATGGACAAAATAACACGAACTATAATGCTGACAATGCCATGAATCTAATATGATGCGTATGATGGAATGATGAATGCTAGGATGCAGACAACACAACGACATAGGGGACAGACGCGACGAGTAACTACACTGGGGAATATGACGCACTGGTGGAATAGCGCGACAATTGTCATTTTAGAATGAACGGTAACACAGGATCCACACGGCGGTAGGATCAGGTAAGCGATAAGTGCTGGAATTTCTGGGTCATTCCTTTAAACGAAGAGATCGAGCGGGATCTTCAGGAATCATCGGAAATTATACAGAGAGAAACAAACACCAGAGATACTCGAAAAAACCATCGAATAACCTCGGGGTCAAAGAAACAAATTTCAGGGACATCCGGAAGAACATCGAATAAACTCTAAAACATACCAGAGATACTCGGAAAAACATCGAATAAATCCTGGGCTATATCCAGAAACAAAAGGACGACATCTATAGGAGCATGAGATGAAGACAAGTTTCTGAAGGTAAATCCAAAACATTTAGGAAAGCAATAAATGTACGGGGCAAGTTTTGAAGACTTATCTGGAAGAACATCAGATAATCAACAAAGGGGTTCTGGAAGAACGTCAGAACAAAAACTCAGTCTGGAAAAACCTCAGAAAGAGAACAGATCCGGAAAACCATCGGATAAGATTCTGGAAAACCATCAGAATCATAGGGGTATCTGGAAAATCGTCAGATAGAGTTCTGGAAGAACATCATAACAAAGACTCGATCTGGAAAACCATCAGAAGGAGGAATTTATCCGGAAAACCATCGGAAAGATTCTGGAAAACCGTCAGAATCGTAAAAGAATATCTGGAAAACCATCAGATAAGAGATACTCCATCTGGAAAATTGTCAGAAAGAGAAACAGATCCGGAAAACCATCGGATAGATCCTGGAAAACCATCAAAATCGAAGGAAAATATCTGGGAAACCATCAGATAAAAGATACTCAATCTGGAAAACCATCAGAAAGAGAAACATATCCGGAAAACCATCGGATAGATTCTGGAAAACCATCAGAATCAAGGGAAAATATCTGGAAAACCATCAGATACGTAACAACGAAGTTCTGTAAGAACATCAGAACAACGAGACTCAATCTGGAAAACCATCAGAAAGAGACATTAAAATTAGGGTACCAGACATCCAATAATGGCTTTGAATGAAAGGTATAGACACAATATATGAGGATAGTATTGGACGTAAAAGGAATAGGCATATCCGGAAAACCATCGGATAAGAAAAATGTCATATTTGGAAGAACATCAGATGGACACGACACAAAGTTGTTTGGTAGGTGCCAAGTAAGTTGGACTTCGACCACAAGGTAAGATCTGGATAAAACACGACCTCAGGAGAAATGCAAATGAGGATGAAACACTCATGTTATGCATAGGTATGATATGTATATGTATATGAATAATGTTATGAGATATGATCAAATGCAAATGCAGATGTCGACGACAAGGCTCGACTCTTCTGGTAAGATGACAAGACTGGAAAACTGATTCCTCAACCCGGAGATCACTGCCACTTGCTAAATTGTAATCAGGTTGATGGTCCTCGTAGGAAGGATGGAAAGTCGCTTGGAGATCTTTCAAGTAAACTGCCCCAGATTAAATTGTCCATTACAGATGAACTGATAATTGCTTCAGCTTGTCTGATTCTGAAAATGACTGTTTTACTGTACCCTCGGAAGGTTTGCCCCAGTCCGAGTCTTGAAAATCTCATGGATAAACCAGATCTAAGAAGACTTTGCCCCTGATAGGATCACTTGACCAAGTTTCTCGATTGTTTGAAATTTCCTTAGAGGAAAGCCAGTTTGCAAACAAAAATATTCATACAAACATGGTAATGCAAAATTCATGCAACTTTTGAAATCAAAATTATTTTTGAAAGATGAAAAATAAATGAGTCATCGATTAGAACGCGGCGATCCAGGACACTCAAAGTTTAATACAGGTATACGGCCAAAATAAATGATTCACAAAGATCTTTAGGAGTCAGCTTACGCAACCTTGCTGTAGCATGCTTTCAAAATATCCTTGTTTCAATTAGGTCTTTTGAGGGTTGTAACGTGGCCTGGTTCACGGTTTATGAAACAAAGGATAAAGGCTCAAAATTTGTTTGTTCCCACCCAATCTACGTGATAATCTTCAGTCCTACGCTCAGTTAACTCATATTATGCATTCAGGTTCCTATAGGTTAGGAATTGCACTGATGGTAGTAATGATGGTTCGAAAGTCAAGGGACTCTTAAGATGGCCGTCACTACTTTCCTATAACATTTGGTTGTTTTGACATTTAGGATTTTTAGGGTAAGGATTTAAAACTCCTCTCTGCATTATCCATAAATTTTTCCTGAGCTGTTTCTTGTGAAGATTACAGTCAGCGGGATGCCCCAATTTTGCCTAAGTCTCCTTTATAGGTTTCGACTTAGCGGACTTTTTTTTTTGAAAGAAAGTGACTGCCTAGCTTAATGATCACGGTGAACCATCATCGGCTTTTGACTTGGAAAACATCTTCGACACTTACTTGTTGTGTACGAAGGAAAACTTGTGAATTCAACCTTTATATGAAAGGTGTATTGCAGGAAAGCACAACCGAGTTAACTGAGAACTACCCATCCCCAGGCTAACATTGCGGGTTTTTTTGTAAAGAAAGAAACTCCAACTTCTAGGCTCGAAGGGGGTGACAAGGGGATAACTTCCTTATTTCTCCAGTGTTTGGGAGTTGAAATAATGCCTCACATCATCAATAAGGATTCATTGAAAGCATACTGACAGCAGTTATGGGTATAACGTTTTCGTCATCCTCCCTCCAATCTTTGCATACCAAAAATTCGGACAAAAGTAAATATTTGAAAGATAAAGCATAAAGATGAAAATAATAGATAAAATGAATTAAATCAAAAGTTGCAATGCTCAGTTCATCAATATAAAAGTACAAACATAGTTCGAAAGCAAACAACTAATAAAATAAGGAAAATACAAACAATGAGAAACAAAGGTCTGTGATTAAAACAATACAAAGATAAACTGTCATGTCTAAAACAAATAAATAGCCTGCTGAGGTCAGCCCGAAGCTTCACTTCTGATGCCCTGGCAAAGGATTCTTCTGGATGTTCGGAGGATTGTTTGGAAAATCAAGTATCCTTGCTCTCATCAGCTCACGCACTCTGGCTTTCAGTGCAAAACAATGCTCCAAGTCATGGCCTAAGGCACCCTCATGAAAAGCGCACTAGAAATCAGCCCTAAATCCAACTGGAGGAGGATTAGGAGGAGGTGGTAAAGCCCTTGTAGTGATCAGCCCTCGTTGAACCAGGTAAGGATAAAGTTCTGTGTAAGTCATGGGAATAGGATCAAATTGATTCCTATTTCGATACTGGTCTTGTCTAATAACTGGACGTTGAGGATTCTGAGCTGGCTGCGGAGCAACA
Source organism: Lathyrus sativus (assembly GCA_963859935.3). NCBI lineage: Eukaryota > Viridiplantae > Streptophyta > Magnoliopsida > Fabales > Fabaceae > Lathyrus > Lathyrus sativus. The sequence continues at coordinate 321,412,578 of OZ012738.1, read as the reverse complement.
ACAGGATGAGATCCCTGGCGAGGCTTTCTTGATTCAGTCATGACAGCATTGGTCTGCTCGTCCTTCCTCTTATGGAAATTCCCATAGGATTTCTTTGCACCATTAGAAGATTCGGCAGCTTTGGATACCTTCCCATTTTTCAAACCTTCTTCTAACCTTTGGCCAATAGTCACCAGATCTGTAAAGCTTGAAGAGACACTCCCAATCATATTTTCCCAATAGAAAGGAGACAAAGTATCCATGAATATTTCTGTCAGTTCCTTCTCTGCTATAGGGGGTTCGACTTGGGAAGCTAACTCCCTCCAACGTTGAGCATACTCCTTGAATGACTCTTTTTCCTTCTGAGACATACTTTGAAGCTGACGACGATCGGGAGCCATATCCAAATTGTATTTGTATTGCTTCATAAAAGCGTTGACGAGATCTTGGAAGCAGTGGACACTATTATGCTCTAAGTTCATATACCATTTAAGAGAAGCACCACTCAAACTATCCTGAAAGCAATGGATGAGCAACTTCTGATTGTTGGTGTAAGCTGCCATCTTTCGGAAGTACATGACTAGATGGGCTCTTGGACATGAATGACCTTGATACTTCACGAACTCAGGAGTCTTGAACTTGGCAGGTAAAACAAGACCAGAAACTAGGCACATATTATCGGCATCAACATTGAAGAAATCAGTACCCTCGACAGCTTGGAGTCTCTTGTTTATGATCTGAAACTGTTCACGGGTGATCTCAGGCTCAACAAAATCTTCTTGAACATCGGCAACATTGTATTCATAGGGAGGATTCTCAACGGGAGCTTGGATAGTCTGATTAACCGTGTGGACCACAGGTTGGGCCTTGGTAAGGACAGGAGCTTGAAAAACGGGTCTGACAGCCTGACCAATCATAGCAACAGATGCAACAGGTGGAGAGTAGTTAGGAGGTAAACCAAACTCAGGCCAACTAGAGGGCGGCACTGAAACAAGAGGTGGATCAACACTTGAAACTTCCTGAATGACAGTCCTCTGAGATGGCTCTCCTCTGGAAATCAACACTTGAAGCATCTCGGTAAGCCTGGTCATGCCTGCTTTCAACTCATCAATCTCCATTCGGACCTCCGCATTATGTTCCTCTTGTTCTGACATTTGGCGTCTATAGTTAGCTCTAGTCTGATATCTGTGTCGAGGAATCAGCTTGACGACTCAACGGAACACTGGAAGATAAAGACAACTGGACATGAGAAACCCGGGGAAAGATGCCATGCAAGACATGATGCTAATGCAATGCAATATTTCAAGAACTTCAACGGTCGATTGCAAACATTTCTTTTTTAGGAAAGTTGGAAACGGTTTTAAACTTTGAAATGTAGGAGTTTTGAATCCGCAAAGGACTGTTGAATTCCTTGAAACTAGGAATAATGTTTTATGAATGCCATGCACAAATACACACAAACACCAAAGTCCTAGGTTAGAGGAACAATGAATGGAGTTAAGGTCCACCCTTCCGAAAAGGTATGTACTATGGGGTAGTTGTACCTGCAGAATAAGGTTCTAAAGAGGTGCCCAAAGTCATCAGTCCATCTTTCGGATATTATCAATTTCCCAATTGACTCGGTGGTTAATAATATCCTCTAGAGAGCCTCTTTTGAGTGTAGTATCGCGTAGCAACTATCTTGGGATTACTCCCTCATAGTTCCCGCACTACGTCCTAGATAAGGCCAAAGTGGTGTTAAGGTACTACGGCCCCCAGTATCACAGACTTCAATCAACAATAGTAAAAGTTTTCGCGATTACTCGTTCAACCGAACCATTTTCGAAAGGGTCTCAACTGAGCGGTGATTCTCAAGTCAGCTTGGTCGGGATTCCACTCCCTATAAGCCTCGTCGAATATATCACCTTCCTATAATAATGTCACTCAAGTCCGGGTGTAGGACTTATCTCACAACAAAGATACCCCAAGCAAGGTACAATATATACAAATAATAAAATAAAATAGAAATATCATACAATAAACAAAATAGGGGAAACCCTTAAAAATCCGATAAATCCCCAGTGAAGTCGCCATTTTCTATTGCGGTTAGAATATGATATCAAATTATTAATTAATTTGAATCGCATCTTTAGTTCACAACCGCTCTTTGATTTATCCGAAGGAAAAGATCAAAAGAGGAAAACCTAATTTTGCATCATAAAGACAATGCGGGGAGAGATCTAGGTAAGGGGTTGGTTAAGCTCAGGGAAGGTACTAGCACCCTAAACTTCTGTAGTACTCTACAGGAACCTTTTGTTTATTGTATGCTTTTTATTTTATTTTATTATCTGCTTTAATATATATTGAACTAAGGGATAGAGTGACCTAAAGACCTAAGGGTTAATCCTAAGTTTACTCGGCAAGACGTCGCATCTTGTGCCTACATATCCTGACGGGAATGGAATCAGAGTAATTGTAGTTCCCCTCGAAAGGGAGGTTAGAAACGTCTTGATTGTGGTCAAGGTTTCAATGGGGAATAAACGTATCTTAAGGACACGCTTACGTGGAGTCTTAAAACTCCTATTTCTACGTTGAATTTGTTAAATGAAATTAGGGATTCCACGGCGAGAAACCCTAAACAGAGTACGGCGACTCTTTGACCTAAAGCTAGGGTAAAGGGCGTTTTCGTCCACGGCGGAACACCTAGACTATTAGGGTTTGAAATGGTAAAAAATTAGGGTTATTGACTCGGCGGTCAAACGGCTAAACCTAATTCCTTCAGAGGGTTTTAACGGTAAATTATGCAAACATGGCAAGATATTGTATGGCAGAAATTAAAATGCAGAAAGTAAAGAAAGTGTCGCGACGATCACTCGCGTAAATTACAAATCTAAAAAAAAAAGATAAAATAAAACCGCGACCATGGCCTCGCGTAAATTACATCCATGAAACAAAATAAATTGAAATAAATATGAATCGGAATCTATGTATAATCTGAGGAGAGAAACAGAGAACATTAGTGAAACGTTAGACGAAAATATGGCAAACACAGTTTATATTAAAAGAAACACGAAAATGCAATTTGGAATTTTTATTATTGTTTTGTTAATTTTTATATTTTGTTTTTATTAAAATTTTAGTCTTAATTTTAAAAGGTTTTAATTTTTAAATAAACAAAACTTTAGTTTTAACTTTTTATCTTTAGAAAGTTTTAATCTTTATTTAAAAAGAAAAGTTTTAATTTTAATTTTTAAAAGAAAAAGTCTTAAATTAAAAAAAAAAGCTCTAATCATAAGTTTTGTTTAAAAGAAGAAGTTTACATTTAAAAAAAAATTCGTTAGTTTTACTTTAAAAGAATGTTAGTTTTAAAATTTTAAAGAAAGTTCTAGTTTAAAAAAAAGTTTTAACTCTTTCTAACATGTTTTAATTTTTAATCTTTAAAACTTAATTTTAACATTAAAAAAAATGTTAATTTTAATACTTAAAAAAAAAAGAAGGTTTTAATTTTAGGAGTGGGTTAATTTTAAGTTAGTAAAAATGTTTTCACTTAACTATAAAAGTGTTTTAAACACTGTTTATTTATTTAAAAAAAAATTGCTAGTGGTTAGTGTTTTAATTAAGAAAAAATTTTAAGTTTTTACTTACTGTAATTATAATCAAAAACTGGTTTTAGTTATAATTCACAAAAAGGGTTTTTTTAGTTAGAATAAAAAAATGGTTTAAAAAATGAAATGGAGGTTTAATTATTTGGAAGAGGTTTTAATTGGGATAACAGAAAAGCTTACATTTCAGTTGCCGGTTGGTGAACGGTTCTCGACGAATTTCTTTGGATCTCTTTTCCTCTTTCTCAAATGGAGGTGATGATGATGAGCTTCGAAGCTCTTCTGAACCTTCAGATCTTGACGGCCGCCGTTTTTCTTTTTGTCTCCTTCTCCCCCTTTTCTCAAATGCAACTCAGGTTTATATAGGTAACAAATTAGGGTTAACTCTAACCTAATGCCCACTTTAAAGCCCAACTTAAAGAATTAGTAAAAACTAAAACAAATTAAAACAAACTTAAAACCCTATTTATTTACTAAACATTAAAAATATTATAAAAAGAATAAAATCTTTTTTAATATTTTTAATTTTATAATTTTTGGATGTTTTTATGAATAATATGAAGGAAAAAAAAGTGAAAAAATTATAATTTTTAAAAAATAATTTAAATAAAATACGAAAATAATAATTAAATAATAAAAAACTATTTTGTTATTTCTTTTATGAAAATAGAAAAGTTAGAATAAAAATGGAAAAACAAAAAACGAAGAAGGTGAGATTCGACCTCTCGACCTCTCACACTCACAACTCCTCACACACGGTCTCTTGTCAATTGTGTCATTTTGTTCATTCAAAATAAAGTGGCACTAGAAACCATGTAAAGGTAGGACAAATTTGGGGTGCAACAGATATACTAGTACAACAACATCAACAGTTCATATACACCTTCATAATATCTTCAAACCAAATAATCATCATCGTCACACATCACTTAGAAATCACATAATCAATAACATCATCGTCACACTTCACTTAGAAATCACCTCATCATTAACATTGTTTACTTCACTTAGAAATCCATACATCATCATTTACCAAGTATTATACTCACACCTTCCTATCATAGTAACATATATACATCTTCTTCATAAAATTAACAAATCAACATTCATCACCAAAACATCACTTAAGTCACAACATCATCAAACATCATTTTAACACTCAATTATGCAATACCACATAGTATAAAATGCAACAACATAGACTCATGCATGTGGTACCAAACTCATCATGTTGATGGACACTGGGCCATCACCCTCAAAAGATCCCCACCAATGGGATCGATCCTACACAAGAACCGGAGCACGTCATAAACACCCTAATCCACACAATGGGATTGAAGCCACCATTGGACTAAAGTCCTAACATCATCACCGGACCGAAGTCCTAATATCATCATTTAACCAGAGTCCTAACATAATCACTGGACCGAGGCCCTAACATCATTACTGGATTGAGGTTCTAACATTATCACTAGACCAAAGTCCTAAACTATGCTATGAATGCATTATGCAAAATGTCATAATAATCATCATCACATCATCGTCAAAGTTGCATCATCATTCATGAAAATTCATCAAAACATCATAGTATTACATCATCATTATGCATCACAATTATTCATATACTCCACAAAATCATCATGTTATAGTCATCAAAATACAACACATCAATTACCCAAGGCATACAAACAACACTCAAGGTTCGTCACTTACACCATGACTTCTTAAGGTACACAACAAGAAACAACTACATTCTTCAAGATGTTAGACATAAAAATATTAGGAAAATGATTCATATAATTACACCATGTTAAATTTCTACTTATTAGCTTTCCAACGCTTCGAACGGTTCGTCATTTGGATTAAGGGTTAAAAAGTTATGATCGAAACCGTTTCTGGCGTTTTTTGTAACACCCCCTTCTATACCCCAAATAAATGCATATAAAACATTTAAGCATAAACAAATTCATCAGAGTAAAAGTTTTAGAATAAGGTATAGAAGAAGTATGTCACAACTTTACCAATAAAACACTTTTGCTCCATAAAATATGTAACATTTTCAATTTAAGCGGAAGATAAAATCATCTGATCATTTTCGAAATATTAATTCACGTACACATAAGTTATCCAAATTAATATATCATATCAGTTAGATTTCAAAACCACATCAGCTGATACATCGCAATGTATCACAAAAGAATGACTATACTAGTCTAACTACCTGGTGTTACATATCAGAGCACCGACTCAAAAGAGTGAAGACTAACTTCACAAAAGGACTCCAGCATCCTAATCTGCAATGCCTCATAGAGCATTATAAAACAGCAGAAGGGTGAGAAATATAACCATAATAATCAAAGCATAAGATTATATATATAGGTAGTCATATAACACATATTCACATTTCTCACCACACTTCATTCTCTTAGTCATATATATTTACCACACATATATAGACAAACCTGGATATTCACAAAGCATTCCCACATTATGCATACACTTAAAATTTCCACAATCTCATCATTCACACATAAGCATCTCTTCATGCATATGTCATATATCAATGTGACTCAACAACTCAATGCAACTCATGCAATGCGGTACCGACTCTCGTTATCTTTTTTTTGGTTTTTACATTAAACCGGGTCCACTCTTCTAGACCGATAACCCGTTATCTTTTTTCGGTTTTTACATTAAACCGGGTCCACTCTTCTAGACCGATAACCACAAAGGCCCATCCTCTAAGCCTTCAAACCCACTCTTCTAGGTTTGGGACAAGCCACTAGTTTCCACGAAACTAACAGACATTGCCTCTTGACTAAATGATGCATGTACAATCAGTCACAACAAATGCACTTAAGACCGACATCTTAATCTCATGCATTCAAATAATTCATCTCTTCAAGAATTACATTATGATTGCACACACAACATATTCACATAACATTCATCGATGTATTCATAATTCGATACAACATCATATTTAGCAAGCAATGCACGCATACCCATCATTATGCTCTCATGCATTCTTCATGTATTTTAACATACAATCGCACATAAACAATATGCATCCACAACACATTTTTCATAGTATGTTTATTCTTTATCTCATGCCATCTCATACAAGGTATACACATCACAATACCAATCATACAATTATAAGTTATGCACACATATCCACCATGTTCTCATGCATACTCATCACATAATTGTATACACATCAAGCATTCGCAAGTTCATTAGACAATACACATACATTCATCATTGTATTCACATGTATTTCTATTTATCACAATTAATACGCATCGCACCTCAACTAGGATTCACGCCCGTAGGCTACCCACAACACACATCATCACAATAGATCATATCTATATCACATCATAGAGGTATTGACCTATGAGAGTGTCGCTACTCGAAAAATGCATCGTGCAACGACGGGGAGGCGAAAAAGATAGGACAGAAGAGTCGCCACCGAACTTTATTTATCCCATGGGGGGAAAGGAAAATATCGAGAAAACCTTAAGAAACGAACGAATAAGATGGTCTCGTAACCATGAACGGGTTCGGAAGCCGGTTATGTGAAGGGAAGGTATTAGCACCCCTCGCATCCATCGTACTCGATGGGAACCTTTTGTTTGTCGATGTGTGATTATATTTACTAAAATATTATGCTATAAAGGAGTGTTCCAATGGGGGAGAGCAAAGGGATTGAAACAGGAAAATGAGAGGTTAGGAGGAATGAGAGAACGAAAAAAGAGAAAGAACAGACTCGGTAGGACTTCGCAGTCCTATGCCTACGTATTCTCAATAGATGTGAGAAAGTCAGAGTCGACGTAGTTCGGGGAACTACAAATATGGGGGAAATGTGCTCGGCAAGGATTGTGGCCCTTGTGCCTACGTATCTTTACTTGAACGAAGTAAAGAATCAGAGCAGCCGTAGTTCGGCCTACGGTGTGTTGATGTTTTTTATGGATGATGCTATCGTGCGCATTCTAGCAGTTAGGTGTATTGCTGCTCGCTCGTTGGAGACTTAGGCATTACCTGCTTGCGGTAGAACGGACGTAACATATCCTTTTGAAAGATTAGGTTTTCGCCAGACGAGGCAAGAAGTCACGTTTGATTGATTGGATTGTTTTTTAGGGGGCGAGACAGGTCCTCGGATAGTAACCCCTACGGGTAGTACCCAATTCGTCATCTCGAAGTTTTTGTTATGAAAATTGTGTGGTGAACGAGGCGTCTTCGTATTGAAAGACGGGCGTCAAAACCACCCTCACTACAGTGGGCATCCCAACGCTCGGAGAAGAAGAGGTCTACACCCAATCCTCTCTCTTTAATTCAATGCAAAGAGAACTTCGTTCTCTTATTAAATTGTTTTTGGTTCTGAATGGTAAATGCTTTGCGACAGAGAACCCTACGGTAAACGTCAGCACTCGGGACAGGAGAAGGCCTACGCCTAACCACTCCACGACCATTCAAATTTTGTTGTGAAAATAATTGAAAATGCACTCGGTACGAGACCGCGGTTTTAGGTGACAAGGGTTGCGGGATGAAGTTGTGAAAGAAGGGGTGATGAAGGCGCGTCTTTGTATTGAAAGACGAGTATCAAGACCACCCTCACTACAGTGGGCATCCCAACATTCGGAGAGGAAGGGGTCTACACCCAATCCTCTATTTTTAATTCAATACAAAGAATTTATTTTAAGGAGATGAGATTTGAAGATGGACTCGGCACAAGACCGAGGTTTTGAAAATGTACTCGACACGGAGCCGAGGTTTTTTAGGAGAGAAAAGTTTAGAAGCGTCTTCGTATTGAAAGACGAGTGTCGAAACCACCCTCACTACAGTGGGCATCCCAACACTCGAAGAAGAAGGGGTCTACACCCAATCCTCTATTTTTAATCCAATACAAAGAAAATATGATTTGAAAATATTTTCGAAGTTATACTCGGTACGAGACCGAGGTTTTAGGAGGATAAGCGTTGAAAGCGAAATGGTCTCAGATCCAACGTTATTTATCAACAGTTTGACTTAATAACGATTTACGGAGGTCTCGTCATCGACCACAAAGAGCAAAAATGAGACAAATCGCTCTATAATAAATGAGAAATAAAATCTAATTTCTAATATAAAATAGCTTTGAAAAGAAATAATAAAAAAAAAATTAAAGAGTTTTTGAATATGAAACTAAAAGAAATAGCATTAATAGAGTGTTTTATAATATGCTAGTAATCTAAATATATACAAAATTTAAAACTTAAGTTAGAAAAATAAACATAAAAAAAAAACAGGGGGAGGTGAAGACTGAAATAGGGGTACTGTTTATAGGAAGAAGACCAATTTGTGATCTTCACAAAACTCGGATTGGGCCCATCAGCCCAAAACCCCTCACAACACCAGGGTTGGCCGAAGATAAGGTGAGGAGAGTAAAGGAGCCGTTGGCCTGGTTCTCCCCAAGGCGCCACGTGGCACTTCCCAACAAACATCACCGTATGTAACCATTAATCACCACCAACATCACATTAATTGGTGATAAATAAATAGAAACAAAAAAAAACCGTGAAGAAAAAGAAAAAAAAGATAAATAACTAAACTCATTTGTGCCAGATTCCATGATTATTCCCCACCTCTTTCTTTCTCTCTCCCGTTAAATCGAACTTCCGTTTTTTTTACTTCTCAATCTCTCTGTTTCATTTTTATTTCTTTCTAGTTTGCTGAAAGTGAAAGTGGATTTTGTTGGGTTATTGAGGATTCGGTGAAGGGCTTTACGATTTGCTGTTGGTGAAAGTTGTTAAGGTTTGGGAAAGTTTGAAGGAGGGTCCGGTGGTTGACGGAGGAAGTTGAGGGTGACGATGAAGATTTTTCGGTTGTTTATTGTTGTGGGCCTCGTATGAAGATGCGGTTTTACGATTTGAGTTTGGTAGTGGAAGTGAGGAGGAAGATAATGGCGATTATGGGTTGGTGTTCGTTTAAACTCAATGCGAAACGAGACAAACAGAAACCACAGATTAAGACTATGAAGGTAGAGAGAGTGACAGAATACTTACAGAATGATGCCACCAGATTGTTGATACAGAACACAGGTGAGTCTCTTCCTCAATCTCCTTTTTCTTTCAGTTCTTTGTGAGTGAAAGCAGCGGCCTTTTTTTTTTGCAGTTAGGGTTTTTGCGTGGAGGCTATTTTAGGGTTTCTCTCTCTTTCAATTCGCCGCCGGTAAGTGTTTTAGGTTTCTCTTTTTTTTTCTCCTCCTTAATTCGAATGAACAGTGCTCATATATAAACTAATTAGTATTAGGGTTTTTCCTTGTGCAAAAATTCTGGGTGAAAAAGAAGCATGGTTTCAGAATGCCTTTTTGTCATTCCTTGCTTGTTAGCTCTTTTCTGGGAATGTTTGTCTTACTCACATTTTACTGCGAAAGGATACTATTTTACCATGGATTTTGAGTTTTTACTGTGTGAAAATAACCTCATTGTTAACTCTTGCTTTGTAACAGGTTTTGTCTCTTTCTAGTGTGTAATGAATGACTTAGAGTCACATTTTCCTGAACTCTGGTCAGCAGGTGGTGCCACTAGAACGCTTGGAGAGAATCCTTCTGCTGCCAAATCAGTTGCTGGAGTTGTTTGTGCTAACATTCTAAAGGTTTCAAGTGATCAAAAGTTGCCCTTCTTTATCTGAAGTATTATGCAGTATACACAAACATATTGATCCTCTAGTGCATTCAAGTAGCTTAGCAATCTTTGCTGAAGAAACACACGTAAATTCATACTGGTAATCCTTTGCAAAGTGGTGGAAATAAGACCTTCAACAATGAAGGTATTCCATCTGTCGGAATGACACCAATTTGAGTAGAAGTTCCGAGAGTTAAAGGTTGAGCCCTATTTCCTGAAGACACGGTTGCATTGCAAAACATAACCTCATGATCAAGGCCATAAAGCTCCTTTACATTGGCCAAAAGATCAGAAATAGGGTTGCCGTCAAACTATTCAAAATGCCTGGAGCTACATTCTCCCCACAAGAGGCCCCCTTCACCAAATTCTGCCCAGGTAGACGTTCCACAAGAAATCCTCCTCAAAGATATATGCAGAAATAAGTGATGGCATTGACAAGTTCGAAGCTTTGTAACAACTGCTTCTTTTGTCAAACAGTCTTCGGAAGAATATGTCTTCATGGTCTCTAGGGCCATATTGATGCAATATCCCTTTGCCGAATGAGAAATTCCTACGACAGGCATAGGTTCTGGAAAGTCAATATCATGATCAACCCCAACAAGTCCATATACATAAGGATTCCCGGGATGAGCGTGCCCAGCTATAAAACGACGTTTCCTGGATCGAGCTTGAGTTGGGCCCTGAACTTCCTCCACAATGCACACTGAATAACCATTATGTGTCAGATCGTCCAAAGTTTGTCGAAGATTCATAACAGGGCAACCAGCTTTGGGAATGCTATCTGATCGCATAACGCCAAATGGATTTAAACCTGCATATGCAACGAGAATACAAGCATCTATTCCAACAGCTTCATAGAAATCCCCAACTCTGCAGAGTAAATTTTGACGTGGAAATTGTGACTTGATCTGCAACGCTTCCCAGTTAAGTGTTCCTTTGGCATTCGCGACGACACCGGTTCTTCCTAGCAAAATTTTCTTTTCTCAACATTTATGAGAATTGGTGCTAGACATTATTTAACTATTTCTGGAACACAAAAGTTAGCATACTTTATTCCTGTAATTTTATTGGTGATGCATCTTGATCCACAGAAGACATTTAGAATTGTTATGCATACATAGATAATATTATGGTGTGGGAAACAAAGAAAAGAAAAAAAAACTTTAACACAGACAGAACTATTTGGTAGTGACAGAATGAATAGAACAAATTAAAGAAAGCAAAACTGATATGAAACTCATGAATAGTCTTTGAAATAATTGTTTCAACAAATAAAACAAAATTGAAAAACTCAAGAGATAGAAAGAGAGGGATGAGAAGAGGATACGCCGGTAAGGGATACGGAGACGACAGAGGGAGTTGGGAAGGAGAAAACTGAGTGTTTGATGATGGTGGTATTGAACGAAGCCGGTAGGGCAGGAGAAATGGGAAGAAGATCCCAATTTCAGAAGTTTAAGGTTTGGGAATTGAAGAGAGGTTTAGATGCGGCTAGGGTTACCCTTCAGAATTTTCACTCAAGCAAACTTGAATAAGCCTTGAGGAATTTTATTGCCCGTAAGTCAACTTTTTTTCTCGGATAAATTGAAGTCTTGACACTACGAAACCAACGGCGAACCAATCTTTGAATCTTCCTCTCGTGTTGATAATAAATCTCTTATTTCAAACTAGACAAATGACCAATGGGCGCGTACACAAATCCTTAACTGAAAAGTGCATGTTCTACACAATAATCCGTCATGAAATGTATGATCTCAACTCAACTCGATAACCCTGGGCAAATCCTCGTCCCAACAAAGCTATGACCCATTGGATAAAAAAAAAAAAAAAAAGCCTCAATCAACACTGTTCTTACTTGACTTGATATCCTTAAACAGAGCCTGATTCGACTCAAATTAATCTCGTGATGAAAACAACATATATTTTTTCCTTTTTTTTTTATACATAACAATTGATGAATGGATATACCGATGCAAGTTATATATGGATAGGACAAATTCGGGGTATGACAGATGAAAGATATATACAGGGGTAGGGCAAATTTTAGGGTGCAACAGCTGCCCCTATTCAAGCGACTTAGACCTGAATGGATGAAAAGCGAATAGCTTTCAGACATTCAAGGTAAAAGGCGGTTGAATACCAAAGAACCCGGAAATTTGCCAAAAACAGAACTGCAAACTCTGATAGGATAAAATCTCCAGAGATAACCGAATTGATAGCCTGATAAGGAACATCTGACTTCGCCGTCAGAAAAAACACAAACATCCAATAAACATCTGACATTGCCGCCAGACAACCATAACGTTGAGAAACACCTGACATCGCCGCCGGATAAACACACTGTTCAACAAGTATCTGACATCGCCGTCAGGCCTCTGTAGGGGATAATAATTCTGACATCGCCGCCGTGCATCCACAAACTTGATAACAACATCTGACATCACCGTCAATTCTCGAAAATAAGTCGGTAAAGAGATCTAACCTCGCCGTCAATCCTCAAACAATCTGACTTCGCCGTCAACTCTAAAAATAATCTGACTTCGCCGTCAACTCTCAATATCATCTGACTTCGCTGTCAGTTCTCAAAAATAACCTGACTTTGCCGTCAGTTCTCAATATCATCTGACTTCGCCGTCAATTCTTCACAGGACTTTGGTAAAGCCCCTGACTTTGCCGTCAGCTCTTCAAAATAATCTTCTGACCTCGCCGTCATTTCCAACAGCTTTGACTTCGCCGTCAATTCTTAAAATAATCGGTAAAAGCCTCTGACCTCACGGTCAGGCCTTGACATTAAGTCGGTAAAAAGATCTAACCTCGCCGTCAGTCCTCTGTTAAATACAGACAGATATTGAATCCAAAGATACGATCCTCCGACATCGCCGCCAGAAACAAACATCCAACCTCGCCGCTGAACAAACAAATCACTCTGACATCGCCGCCAGAAACAAACTTTCAACCTCACCGCTGAACAAACAAATCACTCTGACATCGCTACCAGAAACAAACTTTCAACATCGCCGCTGAAACTAAATCATTTGACATCGCCGCCAAGACAAACATCCAACATCGCCGTTGAAACTAAATCACTTGACATCGCCGCCAAGACAAACATCCAACATCGCCGTTGAAAAACTGAATCGCTTGACCTCGCCGCCAAGAACAAACATCTAGCATCGCCGCTAAAGAATCAAACCACTCGACTTCGCCGCCGAACAAACAAATCATACTGACATCGCCGCCAGAAACAAACATCCAGCCTCACCGCTAGGAAAACAAAGCATCTGACATCGCCGTCAAGAACAAACATCTCAATATCGACGTTGAGAACAAACATCTCAACGTCGCCGTTGAAGAACTAAGCCATCTGACATTGCTGTCAGGAACAAACTTTCAACATCGTCGTTGAAGAACTAAATCTCTTGACATCGCCGTCAAAACAGACTTCTCAACATCGTCGTTGAAAAGTACAAATACTTGACATCGCCGTCAAAACAAATCTTTCGGCATTGCCGTTGAAGAATCAAATCACTTGACATCGCCGCCAAGGCTAAATCATCTGACATCGCCGTCAGAACTAACTTCTTAACATCGTCGTTGAAGAATCAAATCACTTGACATCGCCGCCAAGGCTAAATCATCTGACATCGCCGTCAGAACTAACTTCTTAACATCGCCGTTGAAGAATCAAATCACTTGACATCGCCGCCAGGGCTTCGCTGCATATATGAGTAACAAGATCCAAACGAATCTAGGACTATCCATTGGTGACGACCACAAAGGAATTCTGTCGGGGAAACAGCACGAGCTGGGGTCTAGCCAACACACGGGCGAGGATACCAGTCATCTGCGGGACTTCACTTGAAACAGAAAGGTAACGACTCAACTTATGTTTCACATGCACATGTTTGAATATGACGAAATGCTCCATGTGCAATGGAAATGCTTTTGCGTTCGGGTGGATGCTATGCATGTATGTAGATGCAAATGAACCAATTTAGCAAAATAAATGCTAGAGAGAAAGAGCCAACTCTGTTGGGTCAGAGCTAGGTACGCTTAGCGCAAACAAACTCATGCTGAGGAATACAAGCCCTGGATGGCCTCCGAGAAAAACTTCTGGGTAAAACTGCTCTGCTGAGAATGAATCCACTATCTGCTAGGGATGTTGTATAAGATTTACTGGAGGACTATCCCACACTCTCTCTGCTAGGGATGGAGATGAACGATTTCTGAGTTAGTTCTATTCTCTGCTTAGGGAAAGTAACAACAACTAGACAAGTGTGTTGTACAGCTGGCACCAAGTTATCAATTATGACTTTATTTAAAACAAATGTCCTGATTAACAGTTAGCAAAGCCCACAAGTTCATGTATGCAAAGTTTTTCCATCAATAAAAATCAAGCGTCTTTTGCAAACAAAATGGTAAAAATTTAAAACCAGAACAAAAGCTTTTTCTGAATAGTATATTTTATTGATAAAAGGCCTGAAAATAGGCAACTTTACATTGGATGCAACTCCTTAAAAGAGAAAGTCGCGCAAAAAGACAATCACAAGGAAAATATACAAAAATGTCGGCAACATGGTACAGACAAACACCATGTGACGACTCATCCATGACTCGCGCGGCTTTGACGCTTTCCGATGCTTTAACTTCCGAAGAGATTGATTTGAATGGTCGATTTTCGAGTTCTCCCTAGGATCCACTATGCTTGTGATAATCAATGCGCAGGCCGTAGTCATTTGCTTTAAAATCCCTAATTTTTGCCTGAATCGCCCTTGCGGGTTTTCGATTCACCAGGATACCCATTTTTGCCAAAGTTGCCCTTTCAGGTTTTCAACTTTGCGGGCTCACATTTTTCTTATATCCCTAATTTTTGCCCGAACCTATCTTTTTATGGTTCGCCGGGATGCCTCATTCTTGCCTGGATACTCTTTTTCCTTCCAGCGAGCTTTCTTAAGCAAAATATTTTTTGACCGCGTCTGCGTTCACCGGGGATGTAAAATCTTCACCATCCATAGTTGAAAGCAGCAAGGCTCCTCCTGAGAAAACCTTTCTTACAACATAAGGACCCTCGTAGTTGGGAGTCCATTTGCCTCTGTGATCGTTCTGCGGTGGGAGAATTCGCTTCAACACCAAGTCGCCTGCCTGAAAGTTCCGAGGACGTATCTTTTTATCATAGGCGCTCTTCATCCTCTTCTGATACAAACGACCGTACGCGAGAGACGCCAATCTTTTCTCATCCATCAAACTGAGTTGATTCAACCTGTTCTTTACCCATTCTGCTTCATCTAATTTGACATCTGCTAGTATTCTTAGAGAAGGGATCTCGACCTCCAATGGCAGAACAGCTTCCATGCCATACACCAACGAGAAAGGAGTTGCCCCAGTTGAAGTACGCACCGAAGTGCGATATCCATGTAAGGCAAAGGGCAACATCTCGTGCCAATCCTTATAAGTTATCACCATCTTCTGTAATATCTTCTTAATGTTCTTGTTGGCCGCTTCCACGGCGCCATTCATTTTCGGGCGATAGGGAGAAGAGTTGTGATGCTCGATTTTGAAACTCTGGCACAGTTCCTTCATCATCTTATTATTCAAATTAGAACCATTGTCAGTAATGATCCTCTCGGGTATCCCATATCGACAGATGATATCTCTTTTGATGAATCGGGCCACTACTTGCTTGGTGACATTGGCATAAGAGGCCGCTTCGACCCATTTGGTGAAATAATCAATAGCCACTAAGATAAAACGGTGTCCATTGGACGCGGTCGGCTCGATTTTTCCAATCATATCAATGCCCCACATGGAAAAAGGCCACGGCGACGACATGACATTCAAAGGACACGGCGGTACATGAATCTTGTCGGCATAAATTTGACATTTGTGGCATTTCTTGGCGTACTTGAAGCAATCTGACTCCATAGTTAACCAATAATATCCTGCCCTCAACAATTTCCGAGACATGGCATGCCCACCTGCATGTGTTCCGAAAGCACCTTCGTGGACCTCTTCCATAAGCAAATCTGCCTCTTTTTCGTCCACGCATCTTAGTAGCACTAAGTCATGGTTTCTCCGATAGAGCGCACCGTCTGGATTCAGATAGAAATTGCCAGACAATCTCCTCAAAGTCTTCTTATCTTGGGTAGATGCCCCAGGCGGATACTCTTGGTTCTTAAGAAAGTTTCGGATGTCATAAAACCATGGTTTACCATCAGGAGCTTCATCTATTGCGAACACAAATGCTGGTCTATCGAGCCGCGAAATGACAATTATTGGAGCATCGTTCCAGAAGTTAACTTTGTACATCGAGGATAGAGTAGCCAAAGCATCGGCCATCTGATTCTCTGCCCTCGGCACATGGTGAAGCTCTACTCGATCGAAAAAAGGTAGCAACCTCCTTGCGTAGTTCATGTATGGGATCAGATTTGGCTGGCGCGTTTCCCACTCTCCCTTGATTTGGTTGACCACTAAGGCTGAATCTCCATAGATATCAAGGTTCTTGATTCTTAAGTCGATTGCTTCTTCAATACCCATGATACATGCTTCGTACTCGGCCTCGTTGTTGGTACATGAGAATGTTAACCTCGCGGTGAATGGTATATAGGACCCATGGGGAGTTGTAATGATTGCCCCAATCCCACTACCGTATGAGTTAACAGCGCCGTCAAAGATTAACTTCCACTGGGAACCCAATTCCGGTCCCTCGCCCGACAATGGTTCATCGTAATCTTTCATTTTCAAGTACATAATGTCTTCGTCAGGGAAGTCAAACTTCATTGGCTGATAATCATCGATTGGCTGCTCTGCAAGGTATTCTGACAGAACACTACCTTTAATAGCTTTTTGAGATACACATTGAATATCATATTCTGTCAGAATCATCTGCCACCTAGCGATCCTTCCTGATAGCGCCTGCTTTTCGAATACGTACTTAATTGGGTCCATCTTTGAAATTAACATGGTTGTGTGGTTTAGCATATACTGTCTTAGGCGTTTGGCGGCCCAAGCAAGTGCGCAACAAGTCTTTTCTAACATTGAATATCTGGATTCACAGTCTGTGAACTTTTTACTCAAGTAGTAAATTGCGTGCTCCTTTCTTCCAGTCTCGTCGTGCTGACCGAGAACACAACCCATAGAATTTTCAAGAACTGTTAAGTACATTATCAATGGTCTTCCAGCCACCGGGGGCATCAGTATTGGGGGTTCTTGTAGGTATTCCTTTATTTTCTCAAATGCCTTCTGACAATTCTCGTTCCAAACGACCGCCTGATCCTTCTTTAGAAGTTTAAACAATGGCTCACAAGTGGCGGTGAGATGAGATATGAACCTTGCAATATAGTTCAATCTACCTAAGAAACCACGAACCTACTTCTCGGTCTTTGGCGCTGGCATTTCTTGAATCGCCCTGATCTTCGCGGGATCAACCTCAATACCTTTCTCACTAACGATGAACCCCAACAGCTTTCCTGACCGTACGCCGAAAGTACATTTGCTTGGATTCAACCTCAATTTGAACTTCCTCAACCTCTCAAACAACTTTAGAAGATTCACCAAGTGCCCCTCTTCCGTTTGGGACTTTGCAATCATATCGTCGACATAAACTTCGATTTCGTGATGCATCATGTCGTGAAAGAGTGTGACCATTGCTCGTTGATAAGTTGCCCCTGCGTTCTTCAACCCGAAAGGCATTACTTTATAGCAAAAGTTTCCCCAAGGTGTGATAAAAGTCGTTTTCTCCATATCCCCCGGCGCCATCTTAATTTGATTGTATCCGGAAAAGCCGTCCATGAAAGAAAACACCGAGAACTGCGCGGTGTTATCAACAAGCACGTCAATATGGGGAAGCGGGAAATCATCCTTTGGGCTTGCTCTATTCAAGTCTCTATAATCAACACACATCCTCACTTTGCCGTCCTTTTTAGGCACGGGCACGATGTTCGCGACCCAAGGAGGGTAGTTGGCCACAGCAAGAAATCAGGCGTCTAATTGTTTCTGAACTTCTTCCTTGATCTTCACTGCCATGTCTGGCCTTGTTCTTCTCAATTTCTGTTTGACAGGAGGACACTCTTCACGAAGAGGCAGACGATGAACCACGATATTTGTGTCAAGTCCTGGCATATCCTCATACGACCAAGCAAATACATCTTTGTACTCTTGGAGTAACTTAGTCAATCGTTGCTTGACCTCATCCTGCAGTGTAGCCCCTATTCTGACCTCCTTCTTTTCTTCTTCCGTCCCCAGGTTGATAACTTCAACTTCCTCCTGATGAGGCAGGATGACTTTCTCCTCTTGTCTTAGCAATCTGGCAAGCTCCTCAGGCAGGTCTTCGTCTTCCTCGATCTCTTCTTCGGCTTGAAAGATCGGATTGTCGAAGTCATACTGAGTCATAGACGAGTCTGAGTCGGTGGCATCTGAAATGTGTAACCTGCGATGATGATGATTTTATGCTTTTAAATGATATGCAAACAGAAAACACAAACCACATTGCCATTTTATTGTTAAAGATAAAAACAAGAACAACAAGGATCACAAAATTCTGAATGAAAAGACGCCTTTTAATTGATGATAAAAAGATTGTTCACATGCATAAAGATAGGGCCCTACAAACCAAGTCCATTATGCCTTGGGCAGAGCATATGGAAATACATTAATCAAGACAAATCAATTACTCTTCATAAGTCACTGTGATAATTTCCTCCATGCTCCAATTCTTCAAGCCCTGGCCGGGGATGCATGGCTGGATCCACGCATCCATATCACAGTCGCTGTCTCCTTCCTCATCTGATATGGCATTAATTTGATCAAAAATGACTCCACTACTAGTAAATTGGACAGGACCTTTGTAACGTGGAGTGCTTTGTGAAGATGATCCATGTGGGCTATATCCCAATCCGAACTTATCTTGCTTGTTTGGGACGCTTACCACCTGTCCCCATCCCTGTGTTGATCCGGATTCCACCACGGCCCGTGCTTCCTTGTATGATGACATGGCAACTTCTGGAGCTTTGACCTCGACCGGTGCCTTCTCCTTGATTTGGACAGTCTCAAAAGCCTGGCACAGCGTTTCTTGAATTTCGCCGTCGACTTCCACATATTTGAATGAAGACAGATGGCTCACCATGATGTCTTCTTCCCCGCAAACGGTCACAATATTCCCATCCACCATATATTTCAATTTCTGGTGCAAAGTCGATGTTACAGCGCCTGCTAAGTGTATCCAAGGCCGACCCAAAAGACAGCTATAAGCAGGCTGGATATCCATGATGTAGAAAACTGTTTCAAACACCTCTGGGCCTACTTGGATAGGCAGAGTTATCTCCCCAAAGACAGATCTTCGGGTTCCATCGAAAGCCCGCACAACCAAATCACTGGGCGTACAATATAGACCTTGATGATCGATCTTCATCAATGCCTTCTTTGGCAACACATTCAAAGACGACCCCGTATCAACAAGTACATGTGACATCATTGTTCCTCGGCATTCAAGTGAAATGTGCAGAGCCAAGTTGTGGTTCCTCCCTTTTGGTGTCAAATCGCGGTCAGTGAACCCCAAACCATTACCTGCGTTGACATGGGCCACCACGCCTTCCAACTGATTAACGGATATCTCTTGAGGTACATAAGCATTATTCAAAACTCTGAGCAAAGCATTCCTGTGAGCCTCAGAACATAACAGCAATGACAAGATAGAAATCTTTGAAGGAGTTTGTTGTAAATGATCCACAATTTTGTAGTCACTCTTTCTTATCAAGCGCATGAATTCCTCCGCATCCTTCAGCAAAGTTTCCTTTTCTCTAGCCTGAGAATTCTCTTCCGCTACAACCTTCCCCTTACCTTTATCAGCCCCTTCTGTACTTACTTCGGGAGGTGCAAATACTCTCCCGCTCCGAGTCATTCCTCCAGTTCCCACCAAATTATCAACAGAATCCAACGGTGAACCTCTCAGTTCCTGCTTTTGAACATTGCAGTAGACCTCGGCCCCATAGTTCCAAGGAATTGCTTTAGAACTTTCATAGGGTACGGGCCCTGCCTTTGTGAATATAATAGTGGGCCTCGCCGGAGGCGCGGAAATTGTAATTGTTTTGTATGGGATGGATATGGTGGCCACCTCATCCTTATCTTCGGTGACTACCTCTTCAGCATTTTTCTCACAGATTCTATCAAATTGCAACAAACCGTCGTCCATCATGTGCTGTATATGGTTCCTCAAGTTCCGACATCCTTCTGGACAAATCATACAGTCTTCGCAATCCTTTCCACAGCCTGGGAATACCCCTCCTTCTAACAACTTGCTCTTCACGAAACTTAACGGCGTCTTTAAATTCTCTACTCTGGACACCAAGTTCAGGCCTTCCTCACTGTCAATAGCATTCACGCCACCACCCCTACCATGGTTAGGCATGGGATTCCGATCCACGCTTGGCGCATCCTGATTGAAATTGATAGCTTTACTGTCAATAAGGTCTTGTACCTTATGTTTGAAGGCTTTACAGTTGTCAATACTGTGGCCGGGGGCGCCAGAGTGGAATTCACACCTAGCGTTGGCGTCATATCCAGGAGGTGGTTGGCCAGTTAGAGGTGCCATTGTCCTTTTCTGGACCAACTGCAGTTGAATTAAGTGTTGTAGCAACTGAGCGTATGGCATTGGCGGTGTGTCAAAGTGTCTATCCGCCACCCTTCTCCTGTCCTGGAACTGTCTTGGTGCATAATTCTGTTGTTGAAGTCGCTGCTCCTGTTTTTTGACGCGGCTGTTGCTGTGGAGGCTGTGTCGCCGGGATGGCAATACTCGCTACTTGTGACGGTTGCTGGTAATACGGTCGCTGCTGACGCTGATCCAAGTATCTCTTTCGGTTGTTAAAGCCGTACACTGCATTTGTTTCATTATCCTTTTTCTTCGCACCAAAAAACTTTCTCCCACCTCCAGATGAGGTCCCTTCCGCTGCTTGAATTTTCCCCAATTTTATACCGTTTTCAACTCTTTCGCCCGTGATAATTAAGTCCGAGAAGCTTCCTGACATGTTACTCACCAACTTCTCGTAGTAGATTCCGGGCAACGTGGCCACGAATAGATCGATTAGTTCTCTTTCCACCATGGGAGGTTGAACCCTAGCGGCAAGCTCTCGCCACCTTTGGGCGTATTCTTTAAAACACTCATTGCTTCTTTGGGATAGATTCTGCAACTGCACGCGATTTGGTGCCAAGTCACTATTATACTGGTAATGCTGGACAAAGGCCTCTGCTAAATTCTTCCAACTCCGAATATTGGCAGGTTCCAAACCCATGTACCACTCCAGAGAAGGCCCTGACAGACTATCCTGGAAGAAGTGCATAAGCAACTTCTCGTCATCAGAGTATGCCGACATCCTTCGAAAATAGGAGCGGATATGCACCTTTGGACATGTCGTTCCTTTGTATTTATCGAAATCTGGCACCTTGAACTTTGGAGGAATCCTAAGTCCCGGAATTAGTCCCAGATTGGACATGTCAAGTCCCATAGTGTTCTGGTTTTCCAGAATGCTCTTCATCTTTTCTTCTATTTCATCAAACCTTCTATTAGTGTCGGATCGCAACCCTCCCCCAAGGTCTCTCATGGAGAAGATATCATCCTGTTCATCTTGGTCCCATTGAGGATTCACGCTAGTAGGTATGGCGCCTACCACCACTGGGATGGGGATTCCAGTTTGTTCTCTTCCGCCTGGAAGGTTGACTACAGTTGGGCCACCGTTGACTTGCAAGGTTCCACCATTAACGGGAGGGGGAACAACAGCAGCCCCATCGTGCAAAACGCCACTTCCATCCACTTGAGCTATTAAAGGTTGAACCAATGTCCTTAACTGGTCCTGTCCATTGGCCACCCCTTGCATCATCTCCATGAATTGTGCCATCTTCTCACGAAATTCCAAAAGCTCGGCTTGAACCTGATCCATAATTCTCTGCTGATTTCCCCGCGTGTTGTAGGAGTGTTGAGAAGTCAGCTTGCTCTTCCTCTATCCCTCTCTTTCTCTCTGAAATGGCAAGCGGTGTGAGGTCAAGTTTCAGGGAATGCAAAATGATGCGCAAGTTCATGCGAATGCTCAAGAGACTATCGAAACCTATGATTATAACCGGCATTATAGAATTGCGAATGAACAAATAATAAAGAAAACACAATTAGACCAAAAGCAAATTCTCATTAATTTGGGAAGATTCAATACAAACATTTGCTGACTATGCCGAATAACAATTCTCATTACAAGGAAAACACTAAATGACTAAAAATCAAGAGTACTAAAAACTAGAATTTCTCCTTTTGGAGACGCTCTTCAAGCTTCTTCGTCTCGAACATGAACCTCCTAACCATTTGGTCGCAGAGCTGGATAAAGTGGTGAACAGAAGGGGGAATATCATTTCCTTCCAAATCTTGAATGGCGCTCTCTAACCTCCATGGGATATCACGGATCATAAGGTTGCAATGCTCCACCAAATTGTTGTACCTAGCACGGCATGCATCCAGAGTCGACTGGTAATAACAAATAGAATCCACATGGGTGTCCAGCAACTCATTGAGCTGAGCCTCTTTCTCGAGCCACTGCGCACCATCTCTTTGCAAAGCCTCAAAACGATTCCTCCACAGAAGGGCTGTCTCTTGGGCAGTCTCCAATTCTTGACACTTGTTATTCCACATGTCAGATGTGACATATGAACCCCTCAAGGCCTCCTCTTTGAGTCTTCGTTCACTTTCCGCTAGGGTCAAGGCACTTCTTAGTTGTTCCTCAAGATTCCCAATATCAGCTTCAAGATTCTCTCGTACTTCCTTTTTCTCGGCAGAGGCAATCTCAAAGAAGTGCCATGCCCTATCACAAGAAGCTTTGGTGTCCTTTAGGCGCTGCCGGAGAGTTGTTAATGATGCATCAGCCCCTTCGTAACCCTGTTGGTACCTGACTCTCAAATTTGTTTCTAATTTTAGCTTCTTGCTACTCTCAGCCGCTTGATCTTGTTCAAACTCCACCTTTCTTTTGTACTGACCGTTCTCCACATTTGCTTGGTGGACTTCATTCTGAAGGTCCTGATTCTCCTTAGTCAATCTCTCCACTATTAGCTTCAGTTTTTCATATTCTTCTATGGGTACATGAGTGGGAGCAGGAGGTGCTTCTCGCATAGAGGGCTCTAAGGGAAATGGCAACGACCTTTCAGCTACTCTGGCTAGTAACCACCGGTTGTATGGCTCCTTTGCCACACAATTCTTTGCTTTTAACTCCTTCCTTCCCTTTGTATGAATCTTGCCCCAAGCCTTAGCAATCTTCTTGACAAACGCAGGGTCTTCTGATGTGGCTAGCAGAAAGAAACTCTGAACCTTCTCTGCTTCGGGCTCGCCCTCCATAGCATAGCCCAACTGACGTAATGCCATGACTGGGTTATAGTTAATACAACCGGCCCTACCGATTAAAGGTACATTACTGAATTCTCCACAACTAAAGATGATTTCCACATCATAGTACTCATGAGAGTACCAAGCAATGTCACTAGCTTCCAGAGACATGATGCGCTGAGACCATTTCAATTCCTTCTTGTTTTCCACGAACGGTCCTTTCTTGGGCAAATGAGAAGCATACCATTTGTACAGTAGGTGAGAGCAGCATTGGATCATTCCCGCCTTCTTTTCGCTCCTCCAATGAATAGAGTGATAGACATCGGCAAGGAGTGTAGGGATGGGATTCTTCTGCATGAAGAGAACGATGGCAGTGATGTCTATGAAATTGTCCAAATTTGGAAAGAGGACAATCCCATAGATCATTAGAGCAACACTTATACCGAACTTTTCCCAATCTTCATCAACCTTGTATTGAGCGGCCTTTTCTAGCAAAAACTTCAATGGAAAACCCTGAACACCCCCTTTATTGGTTAGACCCTTCTTGACTTCTTCTTTGGTCATATGAAGAGCAAGAGCAATGACAGCAGGCTTTGGTTCTTCTTCCAAACCAGTATAGACAGGTTGATCCTTAATTTTAATGTTCAAAATGTGAGAATATTCTTCCAAGGTGGGAGCCAACTGGTAGTCTTGAAAAGTGAAGCACCGGAGAGGCGCATCATAAAATTGAGCCATAGCATACAGGGCCCAGGTATCAACTCTGGAGTGGAGAAGATCAAGCAATTTCCCATATTCCCCTTGAAAGTTGATCTTGATAACTTTCGGCACGTCAATCAGAAGGTCTTGAATTGATTCCAATTTTGGTTCCCTAAACTTTATGGAATTTGTGCTTCTCTTTCTTATATCAGCCATTGAGTTCACCAATACCTGAGATAATCATAGCTTCTTAAGTCTCTTGATATGCAAAATGATATGTAATGCAATGTTTTATGAATGCATATGACAATGGAACAACAACAAGATCAACGTCATAAATCCTGCAAGACAAGAACACAAGGTATCTTTCCATAGGGTGAGCAATCTACTGGTTCGAGAGGGCGTTCCAAAAGGCTTTTCAAACAAAGTCCTATGCACTAACCCTCAAAAGTTTCCCATCATAACGACTACTCGTAAGACGGTACTCCTTTCAAAAAGGATGAACACAGCGTCATGTTTTAGTAACCTTTGGAATAAGGTTCTACAAAGGTCCTCAGAATCGCGGACTCCCAAGTTGAAGATAAGAACGTCATTACGACTACACGTAAGACATAATTATTCCAACGGGGTCTCATCTGAGCGGTGGAATTCGATCCAACTCAACGAGTCCTAAGTCTCGCAAATCAGAAAGAAACCACCTCCTAACTTAGTGCATACTTGAAAGCTCGGGTAGAAAGCTTTATCCTCACAACCCAAACCAAATGAACCCAACAAGTTAGAAAGAAACAAAAACATAAAACAGATAGCAGAACAAATAAAGCACAAATGCGACAAACAAAATAGGCGTGGCTTGCTAGATCAAGTCCCCAGCAGAGTCGCCAGCTGTCGCTACTCGAAAAATGCATCGTGCAACGACGGGGAGGCGAAAAAGATAGGACAGAAGAGTCGCCACCGAACTTTATTTATCCCATGGGGGGAAAGGAAAATATCGAGAAAACCTTAAGAAACGAACGGATAAGATGGTCTCGTAACCATGAACGGGTTCGGAAGCCGGTTATGTGAAGGGAAGGTATTAGCACCCCTCGCATCCATCGTACTCGATAGGAACCTTTTGTTTGTCGATGTGTGATTATATTTGCTAAAATATTATGCTATAAAAGAGTGTTCCAATGGGGGAGAGGAAAGGGATTGAAACAGGAAAATGAGAGGTTAGGAGGAATGAGAGAACGAAAAAAGAGAAAGAACAGACTCGGTAGGACTTCGCAGTCCTATGCCTATGTATTCTCAATAGATGTGAGAAAGTCAGAGTCGACGTAGTTCGGGGAACTACAAATATGGGGGAAATGTGCTCGGCAAGGATTGTGGCCCTTGTGCCTACGTATCTTTACTTGAACGAAGTAAAGAATCAGAGCAGCCGTAGTTCGGCCTACGGTGTGTTGATGTTTTTTATGGATGATGCTATCGTGCGCATTCTAGCAGTTAGGTGTATTGCTGCTCGCTCGTTGGAGACTTAGGCATTACCTGTTTGCGGTAGAACGGACGTAACATATCCTTTTGAAAGATTAGGTTTTCGCCAGACGAGGCAAGAAGTCACGTTTGATTGATTGGATTGTTTTTTAGGGGGCGAGACAGGTCCTCGGATAGTAACCCCTACGGGTAGTACCCAATTCGTCATCTCGAAGTTTTTGTTATGAAAATTGTGTGGTGAATGAGGCGTCTTCGTATTGAAAGACGGGCGTCGAAACCACCCTCACTACAGTGGGCATCCCAACGCTCGGAGAAGAAGAGGTCTACACCCAATCCTCTCTCTTTAATTCAATGCAAAGAGAACTTCGTTCTCTTATTAAATTGTTTTTGGTTCTGAATGGTAAATGCTTTGCGACAGAGAACCCTACGGTAAACGTCAGCACTCGGGACAAGAGAAGGCCTACGCCTAACCACTCCACGACCATTCAAATTTTGTTGTGAAAATAATTGAAAATGCACTCGGTACGAGACCGCGGTTTTAGGTGACAAGGGTTGCGGGATGAAGTTGTGAAAGAAGGGGTGATGAAGGCGCGTCTTTGTATTGAAAGACGAGTATCAAGACCACCCTCACTACAGTGGGCATCCCAACATTCGGAGAGGAAGGGGTCTACACCCAATCCTCTATTTTTAATTCAATACAAAGAATTTATTTTAAGGAGATGAGATTTGAAGATGGACTCGGCACAAAACCGAGGTTTTGAAAATGTACTCGACACGGAGCCGAGGTTTTTTAGGAGAGAAAAGTTTAGAAGTGTCTTCGTATTGAAACACGAGTGTCGAAACCACCCTCACTACAGTGGGCATCCCAACACTCGAAGAAGAAGGGGTCTACACCCAATCCTCTATTTTTAATCCAATACAAAGAAAATATGATTTGAAAATATTTTCGAAGTTATACTCGGTACGAGACCGAGGTTTTAGGAGGATAAGCGTTGAAAGCGAAATGGTCTCAGATCCAACGTTATTTATCAACAGTTTGACTTAATAACGATTTACGGAGGTCTCGTCATCGACCACAAAGAGCAAAAATGAGACAAATCGCTCTATAATAAATGAGAAATAAAATCTAATTTCTAATATAAAATAGCTTTGAAAAGAAATAATAAAAAAAAAAATTAAAGAGTTTTTGAATATGAAACTAAAAGAAATAGCATTAATAGAGTGTTTTATAATATGCTAGTAATCTAAATATATACAAAATTTAAAACTTAAGTTAGAAAAATAAACATAAAAAAAAACAGGGGGAGGTGAAGACTGAAATAGGGGTACTGTTTATAGGAAGAAGACCAATTTGTGATCTTCACAAAACTCGGATTGGGCCCATCAGCCCAAAACCCCTCACAACACCAGGGTTGGCCGAAGATAAGGTGAGGAGAGTAAAGGAGCCGTTGGCCTGGTTCTCCCCAAGGCGCCACGTGGCACTTCCCAACAAACATCACCGTATGTAACCATTAATCACCACCAACATCACATTAATTGGTGATAAATAAATAGAAACAAAAAAAACCGTGAAGAAAAAGAAAAAAAAGATAAATAACTAAACTCATTTGTGCCAGATTCCATGATTATTCCCCACCTCTTTCTTTCTCTCTCCCGTTAAATCGAACTTCCGTTTTTTTTACTTCTCAATCTCTCTGTTTCATTTTTATTTCTTTCTGGTTTGCTGAAAGTGAAAGTGGATTTTGTTGGGTTATTGAGGATTCGGTGAAGGGCTTTACGATTTGCTGTTGGTGAAAGTTATTAAGGTTCGGGAAAGTTTGAAGGAGGGTCCGGTGGTTGACGGAGGAAGTTGAGGGTGACGATGAAAATTTTTCGGTTGTTTATTGTTGTGGGCCTCGTATGAAGATGCGGTTTTACGATTTGAGTTTGGTAGTGGAAGTGAGGAGGAAGATAATGGCGATTATGGGTTGGTGTTCGTTTAAACTCAATGCGAAACGAGACAAACAGAAACCACAGATTAAGACTATGAAGGTAGAGAGAGTGACAGAATACTTACAGAATGATGCCACCAGATTGTTGATACAGAACACAGGTGAGTCTCTTCCTCAATCTCCTTTTTCTTTCAGTTCTTTGTGAGTGAAAGCAGCGGCCTTTTTTTTTTTTGCAGTTAGGGTTTTTGCGTGGAGGCTATTTTAGGGTTTCTCTCTCTTTCAATTCGCCGCCGGTAAGTGTTTTAGGTTTCTCTTTTTTTTTCTCCTCCTTAATTCGAATGAACAGTGCTCATATATAAACTAATTAGTATTAGGGTTTTTCCTTGTGCAAAACTTCTGGGTGAAAAAGAAGCATGGTTTCAGAATGCCTTTTTGTCATTCCTTGCTTGTTAGCTCTTTTCTGGGAATGTTTGTCTTACTCACATTTTACTGCGAAAGGATACTATTTTACCATGGATTTTGAGTTTTTACTGTGTGAAAATAACCTCATTGTTAACTCTTGCTTTGTAACAGGTTTTGTCTCTTTCTAGTGTGTAATGAATGACTTAGAGTCACATTTTCCTGAACTCTGGTCAGCAGGTGGTGCCACTAGAACGCTTGGAGAGAATCCTTCTGCTGCCAAATCAGTTGCTGGAGTTGTTTGTGCTAACATTCTAAAGGTTTCAAGTGATCAAAAGTTGCCCTTCTTTATCTGAAGTATTATGCAGTATACACAAACATATTGATCCTCTAGTGCATTCAAGTAGCTTAGCAATCTTTGCTGAAGAAACACACGTAAATTCGTACTGGTAATCCTTTGCAAAGTGGTGGAAATAAGACCTTCAACAATGAAGGTATTCCATCTGTCGGAATGACACCAATTTGAGTAGAAGTTCCGAGAGTTAAAGGTTGAGCCCTATTTCCTGAAGACACGGTTGCATTGTGAAACATAACCTCATGATCAAGGCCATAAAGCTCCTTTACATTGGCCAAAAGATCAGAAATAGGGTTGCCGTCAAACTATTCAAAATGCCTGGAGCTACATTCTCCCCACAAGAGGCCCCCTTCACCAAATTCTGCCCAGGTAGACGTTCCACAAGAAATCCTCCTCAAAGATATATGCAGAAATAAGTGATGGCATTGACAAGTTCGAAGCTTTGTAACAACTGCTTCTTTTGTCAAACAGTCTTCGGAAGAATATGTCTTCATGGTCTCTAGGGCCATATTGATGCAATATCCCTTTGCCGAATGAGAAATTCCTACGACAGGCATAGGTTCTGGAAAGTCAATATCATGATCAACCCCAACAAGTCCATATACATAAGGATTCCCGGGATGAGCGTGCCCAGCTATAAAACGACGTTTCCTGGATCGAGCTTGAGTTGGGCCCTGAACTTCCTCCACAATGCACACTGAATAACCATTATGTGTCAGATCGTCCAAAGTTTGTCGAAGATTCATAACAGGGCAACCAGCTTTGGGAATGCTATCTGATCGCATAACGCCAAAGGGATTTAAACCTGCATATGCAACGAGAATACAAGCATCTATTCCAACAGCTTCATAGAAATCCCCAACTCTGCAGAGTAAATTTTGACGTGGAAATTGTGACTTGATCTGCAACGCTTCCCAGTTAAGTGTTCCTTTGGCATTCGCGACGACACCGGTTCTTCCTAGCAAAATTTTCTTTTCTCAACATTTATGAGAATTGGTGCTAGACATTATTTAACTATTTCTGGAACACAAAAGTTAGCATACTTTATTCCTGTAATTTTATTGGTGATGCATCTTGATCCACAGAAGACATTTAGAATTGTTATGCATACATAGATAATATTATGGTGTGGGAAACAAAGAAAAGAAAAAAAAAACTTTAACACAGACAGAACTATTTGGTAGTGACAGAATGAATAGAACAAATTAAAGAAAGCAAAACTGATATGAAACTCATGAATAGTCTTTGAAATAATTGTTTCAACAAATAAAACAAAATTGAAAAACTCAAGAGATAGAAAGAGAGGGATGAGAAGAGGATACGCCGGTAAGGGATACGGAGACGACAGAGGGAGTTGGGAAGGAGAAAACTGAGTGTTTGATGATGGTGGTATTGAACGAAGCCGGTAGGGCAGGAGAAATGGGAAGAAGATCCCAATTTCAGAAGTTTAAGGTTTGGGAATTGAAGAGAGGTTTAGATGCGGCTAGGGTTACCCTTCAGAATTTTCACTCAAGCAAACTTGAATAAGCCTTGAGGAATTTTATTGCCCGTAAGTCAACTTTTTTTCTCGGATAAATTGAAGTCTTGACACTACGAAACCAACGGCGAACCAATCTTTGAATCTTCCTCTCGTGTTGATAATAAATCTCTTATTTCAAACTAGACAAATGACCAATGGGCGCGTACACAAATCCTTAACTGAAAAGTGCATGTTCTACACAATAATCCGTCATGAAATGTATGATCTCAACTCAACTCGATAACCCTGGGCAAATCCTCGTCCCAACAAAGCTATGACCCATTGGATAAAAAAAAAATAAATAAATAAATAAATAAATAAATAAAAAGCCTCAATCAACACTGTTCTTACTTGACTTGATATCCTTAAACAGAGCCTGATTCGACTCAAATTAATCTCGTGATGAAAACAACATATATTTTTTCCTTTTTTTTTTTTATACATAACAATTGATGAATGGATATACCGATGCAAGTTATATATGGATAGGACAAATTCGGGGTATGACAGATGAAAGATATATACAGGGGTAGGGCAAATTTTAGGGTGCAACAGAGAGGCAACCAAACCATCTCCACATGAACAACACAACAAAGGAAAAATGCTGTCACATTCGCCTCCATTCGCCTGGCGAACCCTCGCAACGAACCTTCGCCTGGCGAACTCTCTCAGCGAACACTCGCTAGGCTTCGCCTGGCGAGACTTCCCAGCGACCCCAAGTCAGTAGCTACTGACTTCATTCGCCACCATTCGCCAGCCCCTTCGCTGGGCGAACCTTCGCTATCCAACTTCGCCTGGCGAACTCGCCAGCGAAGTCCACTGGGATTTAACTTATAATTATTCGCCAGCATTCGCTAGGCTTCGCCCGGCAAAGCTTCGCCTTCACTCGCCTGGCGAGAGCCAGCGAACCTGCGCAGAACAGAACCCTATTCTGTTCCACCTCCACCATCCACCATCATCCAACTTCTCACACAACAAAATCAGTACAAACAGCATCAACACATGTTACCCGACTATTCTACAGCATTATTGCTCAGTTTCAACCGATTAAATCATCAATCTACCGATTATTCCAACTTTTGCCCTAATTGGAAAGTAATGAAAACTCTACCAAAACCCCAACCCAACATACATAACATCATACAATGATCAAATAGAAACATTTCTCACCCTTACCTCGATTAATCGGAGCTTTGATGTTGGTTCTTGATGATTTCCACTTTTCCTCTTCTTCTCTTCTCTTTCTCTCCTTTCTTCTTCTTTCCTCTTTCTTTCCAAATGTTTTCTATCTTTCTTTTCTTTCTTCCTCTATTTTATATTTCCTTTATTTTCCTTCCTCTCCAATTCCTTCTTAATTTTCTATCCATACCAATTAATAAAATTAATTCCAACATTAATAAAAAACCCCACTAAATCAATTAATTACTATAATTAATTATTTAATGAAATTTGGGTTGTTACAACTCTCCCCCACTTTAGGAATTTTCGTCCTCGAAAATGTTACCTAATTCAAACAGCTCTGGATAAGACTCTCTTATCCGACTTTCAAGCTCCCAAGTAACATTTCCACCAGCCGGTCCTCCCCAAGCGACCTTCACCAAAGCAATCTCTTTACCTCGAAGCTTCTTCAATTTCCAATCCTCAATCTGCATAGGTGATGTCTCAACAGTCAGGTTATCTCTCACCTGCACATCATCTACTTGGACTACATGAGACGGATCCGCAATGTATTTCCTCAACTGAGATACATGGAATACGTCGTGAAGATTAGCAAGCGACGGTGGTAAAGCCACACGATAGGCCACTTCTCCTATCCTTTGCAAAATCTGATAAGGACCAATGAAACGCGGCGACAACTTGCGCGACTTCAGTGCCCTACCAACACCTGTCATCGGAGTGACTCGAAGAAACACATGATCTCCCTCTTGAAATTCAAGTGCCTTCCTCCTCTTGTCATAATAACTCTTCTGACGACTCTGAGTAATTCTCATCTTCTCTTGAATCATCTTGATCTTATCAGAAGTCTGTTGAACTAACTCGGGTCCAACAACAGAACTCTCTCCTGACTCGAACCAACACAATGGTGTCCTACACCGCCTACCATACAACGCCTCAAATGGTGCCATACCAATACTCGAATGGAAACTGTTGTTGTAGGTAAACTCAATCAAAGGCAAGTAGCTATCCCAAGCTCCTCCTTTTTCCAATACACAAGCTCTCAAAAGATCTTCAAGCGACTGAATCGTCCTCTCCGTCTGACCATCAGTCTGAGGATGATACGCTGAACTCAAACGCAACTTAGTACCCAAAGCACTCTGCAGGCTCTCCCATAATCTCGAAGTAAACCGCGGATCTCTATCCGAAACAATACTTAACGGAATACCATGCAGACACACAATCCTCTCAATATACAACTTAGCCAACTTCTTCAAAGGGTAATCCATACGCATAGGAATAAAATGAGCAGATTTAGTCAATCTATCCACGATAACCCAAATAGCCTCAAAATTACTTGGCGTCCTCGGCAAACCCGATACAAAATCCATGGAGATACTATCCCATTTCCACTCAGGAATAAACAACGGCTTCATCAAACCTGATGGCTTCTGATGCTCAATCTTTGACTTCTGGCAAGTCAAACAAGAATACACAAATTCCGCAATATCTTTCTTCATACTAGGCCACCAAAATACTTTCTTCAAATCCTGATACATCTTAGTAGCACCCGGATGAATACTCAATCCGCTACGATGTCCTTCCTCAAGGATGCTCTTCTTAAGCTCAACCGCATCTAGAACACAAACTCGATCCCGACATCTCATAACACCATTCTCATCAATCCGAAAATCACCACCTTGGCCTTGGTTGATTAAAGTCAACCGATCAACTAAGCTCAAATCCGATTTCTGTCCCTCTCGAATTTCGTCCAAAATACCACTTGTAAGCTTTAACATACCCAACTTAAATCCAAAAGAAGTCTTCTCACATACCAAACTCAAATCCCGAAATTGCTCAATCAATTCCAACTCTTTCACCATCAATGCCGACATATGCAATGATTTCCGACTCAATGCATCCGCTACTACATTCGCTTTACCCGGATGGTAATTCAAGCCAAAATCATAATCCTTCAAAAGTTCAAGCCATCTTCTTTGTCTTGCATTCAATTCCTTTTGATCAAAAAGATATCTCAAACTCTTATGGTCACTAAACACTTCAAGTCTCGCGCCAAATAAATAATGCCTCCAGAGTTTCAATACGAACACAACGTCGGCCAACTCTAAGTCATGCGTCGGATAATTCTTCTCATGCACTTTGAGTTGCCTCGAAGCATAAGCTACAACTTGGTTATTCTGCATCAACACACCTCCTAAACCCATCAAAGAAGCATCACAATACACAACGAATGGTTCTTCTGGATTTGGCAGAATCAGAACAGGAGTTGTCGTCAACCTTCGCTTAAGTTCTTGAAAACTCGCTTCACACTTGGCGTCCCAAACATAGGCTTGACCTTTCCTAGTCAACTGCGTCAACGACAACGATAACTTAGCAAATCCTTCAATAAACTTCCGATAATAACCGGCTAAACCAAGAAAACTTCTGATCTCAAAAACTGACTTCGGAGTCTCCCATTGCGACACCGCCTCAACCTTCGACGGATCAACCGCAATACCATTGCTCGAAATTACATGACCAAGGAAACTAACTTCCTTCAACCAAAATTCACACTTAGAAAGCTTTTCGAACAACTGCTTCTCTCTCAGCACAGATAACACAATCTTCAGATGCTCGGCATGCTCTCCTTCGCTCTTCGAATAAACCAAGATGTCGTCGATAAACACCACCACAAACTTATCCAAATAAGGATGGAAAATCCTATTCATGTACTCCATAAATACACCCGGTGCATTAGTCACACCAAATGGCATCACGGAATACTCATAGTGTCCATACCTCGTCCGAAAGGCCGTCTTCTGAATATCCTCAGCTTTCACACGGATCTGATGATACCCAGATCTCAAATCAATTTTGTTGAACACGCTTGCACCAACCAACTGATCCATCAGATCATCAATCCTTGGAAGTGGATACTTATTCTTAATAGTCACCTTGTTCAACTATCTGTAATCCACACAGAGCCTCATAGAACCCTCTTTCTTCTTAACCAATAACACCGGTGCACCCCACGGTGACACACTCGGACGAATAAACTTCTTTTCAAGCAAATCCTCAGGTTGACTCTTCAACTCTTTCAACTCTGATGCCGACATACGATATGGAGCCATCGATATCGGACTAGTTCCAGGAATCAAATCTATCGAAAACTCCACTTCTCGCTCCGGCGGTAAATCCTTTATCTCTTCAGGGAATACTTCCGGGAAATCCCTAACAATGGGCACAACATCAATCTCTTCACTTTCACTAGTCCTCAAAGTTGCCATAAGCATAAATACCTTAGCCCCATCTTGTACCGATTCCTTCACTTGTTTCCTCGTCATAAACAATTCACTTTCAACATCCGAGTCGGGAAAAATAACCGTTTTGTCAAAACAGTTAATATAAACACGATTGAATTTTAACCAATTCATTCCAAGAATGACATCCAGTTGATCTAAATGAAGACACACTAAATCAATCCCAAAATCTCTACCGAAAATACTCAACGGGCAATTCAAGCAAACATACGGTGTAGTTACTGAACCCATAGCAGGAGTATCAATAACCATACCGCCACCAATCACAGACAACTCAAGATTCAACCTCCTAACACAATCCAAAGAAATAAAAGAATGCGTAGCTCCGGTATCAATTATAGCGATCAAAGGTGTACCATTAATGAAACACGTACCTCGGATCAATCGATCGTCACTAGCAGTCTCAGATCCAGATAGAGCGAACACTTTCTTGCTCCCTTGATTCTTCTTCGGCTTATCGCACTTGGTACTGATGTGCCCTTGCTCACCACATTTATAGCAAGTAACACCCGCACCGCTTCTACACTCTAGAGCCTTGTGGCCTGGCTTGCCACACTTAAAACACGCCTTCTCAACACTTTTGCATTCCGGAGCACGATGTCCCTCTTCACCGCACCTATAACATCTCACCGGAGTAGAAACTCCCCCACTTGGCCTCTTGCCATAACCCATTCTCTGCTTCCCTTTGTCTGCAGGAGTCACATAAGGTTTTCCTCTTAATTGACCTTTTCCTTTCTTATCACTTAGGCTCTTGTAGTGGCTAGACCTAGCCCTACTGTCTTCGTCATAAATTCTGCTCTTGTTAACCAACTCAGAAAACCGCCTGATTTCCTGATATCCAATAGCTTGTCTAATCTCGGGTCTCAAACCGTTCACAAACTTGAGGCACTTAGACCTCTCAGCATTACCAGTATTATAGTGAGGACAAAATTTGATCAACTCCTCAAATTTCACCGCATACTCAGCAACCGTCGAATTACCTTGTTTCAACTCAAGAAATTCGATCTCTTTCTTCCCCCGCACATCCTCTGGAAAATACTTCTCCAGAAAAGTTTCTCTAAACAAAGCCCACGTGATCACAATATCATCTTCCTCAAATCTTTGGCGAGTATTACCCCACCAATCTTCAGCTTCTTCTTCGAGCATATGAGTCCCAAACTGCACCTTCTGTGCATCCGAGCAATTCATAACTCGAAAAATCTTTTCCACAGCTTTCAACCAAATTTGTGCCTTGTCCGGTTCATGAGTTCCCTTGAAGACCGGAGGTTTATTCTTTTGGAATTTCCCCAAAGCACGGAATTCATCATCAGCATGATTCCTCACATTCACATTGGCCGGAGGATTCTGCCCAATTGCCCCCGCCAATCTCGTCAATGCCTCCGCAATCGCTTCGTCGTTCCTCCCTCCAACCATCTTACTAATTCCAACAACAGAACTACGTAAGAACAACCAATATTGATAATGCATCACATGCATATCAATAACACACAGGGAAAAACACTCTAACAACTTGGCCGGACGGACCGACCTGCTCTGATACCACTACTGTAACACCCCATTCTATACCCCAAATAAATGCATATAAAACATTTAAGCATAAACAAATTCATCAGAGTAAAAGTTTTAGAATAAGGTATAAAAGAAGTATGTCACAACTTTACCAATAAAGCACTTTTGCTCCATAAAATATGTAACATTTTCAATTTAAGCGGAAGATAAAATCATCTGATCATTTTCGAAATATTAATTCACGTACACATAAGCTATCCAAATTAATATATCATATCAGTTAGATTTCAAAACCACATCAGCTGATACATCACAATGTATCACAAAAGAATGACTATACTAGTCTAACTACCCGGTGTTACATATCAGAGCACCGACTCAAAAGAGTGAAGACTAACTTCACAAAAGGACTCCAGCATCCTAATCTGCAATGCCTTATAGAGCATTATAAAACAGCAGAAGGGTGAGAAATATAATCATAATAATCAAAGCATAAGATTATATATATAGGTAGTCATATAACACATATTCACATTTCTCACCACACTTCATTCTCTTAGTCATATATATTTACCACACATATATAGACAAACCTGGATATTCATAAAGCATTCCCACATTATGCATACACTTACAATTTCCACAATCTCATCATTCACACATAAGCATCTCTTCATGCATATGTCATATATCAATGTGACTCAACAACTCAATGCAACTCATGCAATGCGGTACCGACTCTCGTTATCTTTTTTTCGGTTTTTACATTAAACCGGGTCCACTCTTCTAGACCGATAACCCGTTATCTTTTTTCGGTTTTTACATTAAACCGGGTCCACTCTTCTAGACCGATAACCACAAAGGCCCGTCCTCTAAGCCTTCAAACCCACTCTTCTAGGTTTGGGACAAGCCACTAGTTTCCACGAAACTAACAGACATTGCCTCTTGACTAAATGATGCATGTACAATCAGTCACAACAAATGCACTTAAGACCGACATCTTAATCTCATGCATTCAAATAATTCATCTCTTCAAGAATTACATTATGATTGCACACACAACATATTCACATAACATTCATCGATGTATTCATAATTCGATACAACATCATATTTAGCAAGCAATGCACGCATACCCATCATTATGCTCTCATGCATTCTTCATGTATTTTAACATACAATCGCACATAAACAATATGCATCCACAACACATTTTTCATAGTATGTTTATTCTTTATCTCATGCCATCTCATACAAGGTATACACATCACAATACCAATCATACAATTATAAGTTATGCACACATATCCACCATGTTCTCATGCATACTCATCACATAATTGTATACACATCAAGCATTCGCAAGTTCATTAGACAATACACATACATTCATCATTGTATTCACATGTATTTCTATTTATCACAATTAATACGCATCGCACCTCAACTAGGATTCACGCCCGTAGGCTACCCACAACACACATTATCACAATAGATCATATCTATATCACATCATAGAGGTATTGACCTATGAGAGGCAACCAAACCATCTCCACATGAACAACACAGCAAAGGAAAAATGCTGTCACATTCGCCTCCATTCGCCTGGCGAACCCTCGCAGCGAACCTTCGCCTGGCCTTCGCCTGACGAACTCTCTCAGCGAACACTCGCTAGGCTTCGCCTGGCGAGACTTCCCAGCGAGCCCAAGTCAGTAGCTACTGACTTCATTCGCCACCATTCGCCAGCCCCTTCGCTGGGCGAACCTTCGCTGGGCGAACCTTCGCTATCCAACTTCGCCTGGCGAACTCGCCAGCGAAGTCCACTGGGATTTAACTTATAATTATTCGCCAGCATTCGCTAGGCTTCGCCCGACGAAGCTTCGCCTTCACTCGCCTGGCGAGAGCCAGCGAACCTGCGCAGAACAGAACCCTATTCTGTTCCACCTCCACCATCCACCATCATCCAACTTCTCACACAACAAAATCAGTACAAACAGCATCAACACATGTTACCCGACTATTCTACGACATTATTGCTCAGTTTCAACCGATTAAATCATCAATCTACCGATTATTCCAACTTTTGCCCTAATTGGAAAGTAATGAAAACTCTACCAAAACCCCAACCCAACATACATAACATCATACAATGATCAAATAGAAACATTTCTCACCCTTACCTCGATTAATCGGAGCTTTGATGTTGGTTCTTGATGATTTCCACTTTTCCTCTTCTTCTCTTCTCTTTCTCTCCTTTCTTCTTCTTTCCTCTTTCTTTCCAAATGTTTTCTATCTTTCTTTTCTTTCTTCCTCTATTTTATATTTCCTTTATTTTCCTTCCTCTCCAATTCCTTCTTAATTTTCTATCCATACCAATTAATAAAATTAATTCCAACATTAATAAAAAAACCCCACTAAATCAATTAATTACTATAATTAATTATTTAATGAAATTTGGGTTGTTACATTTTTCTACCTATGAGTTGACTCAAAGGTCAACGCACTGAGCTAGGAGTCGACGCACTGAGCTAGGATTCGACGCATACTGTTAAAATTTCCACAATTTTGCATTCGGGTGACCTCAGGTCGACCCAGGGGTTCTAGCGGTCGACTCATACTGTTTCGAACCCCAAAAATCACTTTTTTTAAAACCCTTTCACCCGAGATTATCACTCCAAAGTCTATATCACTAACCCCCGTCACCCTAGACCCGATTTTATATCAAAATAACATCCTAAAACTCAATTAGGCTATGTTTTAATCATGTATTAACAACAATTCATCATAATATCATTCCTCCGACTCGAAACTCCAAATCTCAACAATGGAGGAATTTTCAATAGTTTCCAAAACAAGATTTCTACACATATACATGTACAGAACTCATCACATATCAGTTAGAAAACATCATTTATCACAAAACCAAATAACGATTTCATCATAATATCATCATGTTCCCCAAAAACCCCATACCTTAGATAATACGATTTTGACTTTCTTCTTGAATTCTTCAGAGTTCTCTTTGAGCCCTAGCCTCTTCCTTTTTGTTTCTTCAGAGCGCTCTCCCAAAAACACGATCGTACCAAATAAACTTCTCCACTATCTCTTTTTCCCTTTTTTCATTCTTACCCCTTGGACACCTATTATGATTTCCCAATTTCGTCCTCACTTATTCCACCTAACATTACCATCTTACCCTCAGTGTTCCCTTCTTATTATTTGAAATAATAATAATAATAATAATATAAATAACATTGTTCACATTATTCCACTATTATTATTGTCTAAATAATTCTAGTAAATCATACACTTCTAATTATCCTTAATACCCTCTTAACATCATCAATACCCCACAATACAAATCATCAGGCATCAAAATATTTCACCAAAATTCACCGAAAATCACGAATATTTATAATAAATAAATTAAATAAATGTTCTAATCATCTTGGGGTGTTACAATACACGCCTTGTTTCTTCACGCCTCTCAATACTTCCTTCGACCTCTTCATTACGCTTAAGATGCTTTTCTCTCCTTTGAAAACATATCATTTCATTTCGAATTCACCAAGAGAAATCAATTTCCTCTTAAGATCAAATACATACCTAACATCATTCAATAGCCTTATTGACTCATCATGGAGCTTGAATCTTACAAATCTAATACATGCAATTTTTTAAGCTTTGTTGTTTCCCAGCATCATTGATCCACCATCTTGATCACACAATTATTCAAACACGT
The DNA here is from genome assembly GCA_963859935.3 of Lathyrus sativus. Lineage (NCBI taxonomy): Eukaryota > Viridiplantae > Streptophyta > Magnoliopsida > Fabales > Fabaceae > Lathyrus > Lathyrus sativus. The sequence goes on along the minus strand of OZ012738.1, from coordinate 321,372,912 downwards.
CTTTGTTTGGAGTCATGTGCCAAGTACACCCTGAATCCATAATCCACTTCTTGCTAGAGTCACTGCTTGAAACTACCAGGGCATCAGATGATTCATAACCATCATGCATAATGGTTGCATTATCATTATCCTTTCCACCATGATTGTTCAGTTGATTAGGGCATACTTTTCTTGTATGACCCTCATTCTTACAATGATAACGCTTAATAGTAGGAGCATTGCCACCATAAGAATTCTGTAGAACTTTACCCTTCTTGTTTTCAAACCTACCATCTTTCTTTAAGAATTATCCCTTAACGAACAAACCTTCAAGAAAAGAAGGTGGCTTATGTTCCTTTTGTTCGTTCAAATTCTTAGAGTACAAGACAGATTGAACATCTTCAAATGTCAATGACTCTCTTCCATAAAAGAGAGTTTCTTTGAAGTGAGCATGAGACTTAGGTAAATAACACAACAACAACATCGCTTGATCTTCATCATCAATCTTGACCTTAATATTTTCAAGATCAAGAATTAACTTGTTGAACATATCCAGCTGTTCAGCCAAGGATTTGTCTTTGCTCATCTTGAATGAATACAAAGCTTGCTTCACGTAGAGACGATTAACCAATGATTTTGTCATGTACAAACCTTCAAAGTCCATACACCCGCTGCAGTTTCCTCGTTTGAAACCTGTTGGAGAACCTTATCACCAAGGCTCAATACAATTGCACTGTGGGCTTTTTTGACCAACGTTGAATAAGAAGGGATTGGATCTTCAAGCACCACAAACCGAAATCATTCACACTAGTGAATTTCTCAATCTCATACTTTATTGATGACATTTTCTCCTCCACTCTCATCGCACCAGTTTGTTGTGAATTGATGTCGTCAAGAACAAAACAAAATATAAAAAAAAATATTGAGTTTCTTGAACAAACACAAGAAACCCTATTAGGTTTTACAAAAGATAGAGAAGAAGGAAAAAGAAGAATAAAAATTGGTTAAGACTATTTTACTATTCTCTTACTCAATAAGAGTTCAAAGATTATAAGTGAATACCAATAATTAACCCCTCTCAATAATCTGAGAGAACTAGTCTATTTATAGACAACTAAACTAACTTAGGATACAAGCTAACTTAACAATTAGTCTTAGAATCAAGACCCAATTCAATAGCATGGATAACGTAACCATGCGTAAATATAACTTTGTTAAAGCCAATATTTAATTACGTAACTGTAAACTACTTTTATATACATATATTCTATTTAATTACAAATGTTTTACTTACTGCATCCTTTAATCAATTTGATTTAATACAATATCTTAGATATTTATCGAAAAATCATAACCATGCTTAATTCTATTTATAATCTTAATATTATAAATTTCACAATGCTCTAACTTTTATGGGAAATAATAAAACGTACCCTAATCCATATTACTGATTCTTATTTTTGATTTTTGATACGAAAGTCTCGATTACCATTATTTTGAATATTATAAGATTTTTAGAAAATTAATTTAAATCAAATGGATTGAGGATAGAATCGTGAGCGAATCACTTTCCTTATAGTATTTCAAGCACTCTCAAATTGTCTTAGATTTTCTACACAGGAATACCTAAGATAATTCAGCCTATACTCGAGTTTGTACAAGACCGATAAAAACTTGAATGTTGGAAAGATGAAATTCGAAATTTTGTGTGAAGAGGATAAACCTTTCTAATGTATTTTTCTGAATTTCAATTTATAGGTCAAACTGATGTTGTTTCATAAGGTCGCAACCCTTTATGAAACATACATTTTCAGCAACATTTTTCCTAAATGTTGCATTGTTTTACCTACAAGAACACTTTTCAAACGTTGCACTGATTTGTCTACCGTAATACTTTTACCAAATGTTACACGGTTTTGCATACAAAAACACTTTTACCAAATGTTGCACTGTTTCCCCTACAACAACAATTTTGACAAATATTACACTATTTCGCCTACAACAACAATTTTTAAAGGTTGCACTTTTTTGAATTCTGCAACACTTCACGAAGTTTTGCATATTTTCGAATTCAAAGATACTATAACACTTCACAAGTGTTACTTATTTCTAAATTAGAAAATTAATCTTCACTTAAATATTTTCTTTGTCATTTTAGAGTACACTTGAATATTTTATGTATTTTTTTCACTATAAATAATTTTCTATTTTAAAAGGATCATAATTCGAATATAAAAACTTTATATATTTTTATTCTTTAAATTACATATATACTTTCCATTTTTCCAAATCAACAACTTATTTCAATTCTTTTAATTAGAGATTACTTTCTGAGTCAATTTTATATTTTAATACCAATCTTGTATTTCATTTTTTTAATAGCAAATTGTTATAAGTTAATTGTTAATACTTTGTAATTTATCCTTTAAACTTCTTTGGCGTGTCTTTTATACCTTTGATTAGTTTTCAATTTAAAAAGAATCATAATGCATAAACAAATTTATATATTTGTATTCTTTCCATTTCATTCATGTTTTCAATTTTTTCAATTCATAAATTTTTTTTTTCATTTTTTTTTATTGGGGATTATTTTATGGGTCAGATTTATTTTTGTAAAACCAAACTTGTGCTTCAATTTTTTTTAATAACAACTTGTTAGTGGTTAATGGATACTATATATCACTTCATCTTTTAAATTTTATGGTGTATTTCTTAACCTTTGTATGATATTCGATTTTAGAAGGATCACAATCCAATTATGAAGTTTCAATATACTTTTATTCTTTCCATTTTTCCAAATTCAACAAAAAAAAATTTCATTCTTTTTATTAAGGATTATTTTCATGTGTCAAATTTAGTTTTTCCAATTCAGAAATAGTTTTCCATTCTTTTTGTTAAGGAATACTTTATCTGTCAAATTATTATTTTAAAACGATACTTGTATTTCAATTTTTTTAATGACAAATTATTAGTAATTATTTTTTTAGTATATACCACTTTATCCTTTAAACTTTTTTGGTGTTTTTTAAACCTTGAATGATTTTCCATTTTAAAAGTATCATAATCCAATTACAAAAGTTTTCATATATTTTTATTCTTTTTATTTCAACAAATTTTTCTATTTTTTCAATTCAACAATTTATTTCTATTCTTTTCATTAGGGATCAGCGTCCAAACAGACCCAGCATTTGTCTGTGCTTTTATGTGCGCACATATCAAAGTATAATTGTATTTTTTTTATTTAATTTTAATATTAATTTTAATTATTTATGTAATAAATTTGGTGATATTTAATAAATTTTATATATGTAATAAATATGTGGTAAATATATATAATTAATACATAATCATATAAAATAAAGTACTCATCAATGGCGTCAACCACCTATCTTTCATGATTTAATGAAGACTCCTCCTTTCTTGACTCACGTGTCATACATATCTCTGGACGGATCTCCGAGGAAGCATCAACAAATCACTGAACACCATAGGCCAGACCAAAAATCTCGATCCATTATTGACTCATACGCTTGATAGGGTTCTGAAGCCAATTAGTGAAGGATAGAGAGTTCAATTAGGTTTTGTGAGGAAACCAAGTCCGCACCAAGAAGAGGCTCTTATGCTCTAACTCTTTCGCATTTGCCAATGATCTGCTAAAAAGTATATCATTACAGATGGACTAGATAGTCTATATCACATCATGCCAAATCATGATAAATATACCCTTAAATTTATCCCTAGGACCTAAAGAAAGGAAAAATTCAAAGGCAAATTGAATATCACAAAGAAGAACCAAATGCACCCCTAACCCCCTAAAAATTCTATACTAGGCAATGGAAACCAAGCTACTTTTTTTATAAATAATTGGGAGGCTAAATCTATAAGATCCCTACAAAAAGTACAAGAGGTCCCCTCATGATCGATAATGACCTTCCATTCCGCTTGAATAGATTTTCCTTAGAAGAAAATCTATCACACAGAGGTTGCCAAGATAAAACCACCACCTTAGGGGGGACCCAACTCTCCCAACTCGTTAGGATAAATGATAACACATTTTATACATAGTCAACCCAAATAGGAGCACATATAGAAAGGGTTTGATAAGAAGATACAATAGTGAAAAAGTCGTCTATAGCATGTCTCCACACTAGCCTTTCCTTTTCCGCATTAAACTGAACCTCTTGGAGAACCGAGAAGAACTCAGCAATCATTGACTCTTCATTTACGAAAAAAGTTCGTTCCATCTAAGGTCCTAAGTAATCGTCCCCTGATCACATCTCTCTACCTCTCACACAATCTCGTTTTCAATTTGAAAAATATAGAGAAAAGTTTCAAAAATATATTCTTGAGGGGAGTTCTACCTAACTAAGTTTCTTTCTACAAGGAGATGATAATACCGGACCAAACTGTTTTAGACATGGATAACTCAAACCAATTCAAATGATCATCTTTCTTGGATCTGAAAAGAGACACTCGTCTCCACCAGGAGGAGAAGGAACAGTTCCCTAAAGACCTACCTTCACACTAGGATGAGACAATAGGAGCACCATAACGAGTATAGATAATGTCAGACGAAAGACCTGAGGAACTTATCGGAATTCTCCATCTCTACTTGGCTAGAAGGGCTAAATTAACCAACCGTAGATCTTTCAAACCTAGACCCCTAAATTTCTTAGGCTTATACACTTCAGACCACCTAACCCAAGGAATTTTAAATATCCCTTTCACCCCTTCTTATAGGAACCTCCTTTGGATCTTAACCAACTTCTTCCACGCTTTAACAAACATCTTAAGAAAGGACTGGAAAAACATCAAAATAAAATTAAGCACAAAGTTAAGGAGAATAAATATGCCACCTAAGCTAACACACTTATGAGACCAAAAATTAAGTCTCTTCAAGACCAAATCCAACAGAGGTTCCTAAGTGAATTCCAATCTAAGATCGACTCCAATTGGCAACTGTAACAGCCCAATTTTTCAATAAGTGATTAATTGTGCTAATTAATTGGTTTATGTGATTTATCTGATTTAAATAAATTATTGGATTTATTTAAATGAGTTAATGAATTTAATTAAATTATTCTACTTGGTAGAATAATGTGGATTTATTAGATATTCTCTAATTAATGATAAGATGAGATATTTTGTGAGAAATGAATTGATAGGTATTTTTTAGAGAAGAATTATGATGGAAAGAAAATAGAAGGATATATAAGGGAAATTGGAGAGAAAAGAAAAGAGATAGAAACATAAGAGAAAGAAAGAAAGAAAAGGAGAGAAAGAATAAAGAAAGAGGAGAAAAGAGAAGAGAAGAGGGAAACTTGGAGAAATCATCAAGAATCAACTTCAAACTTCAATCCAATCAAGGTAAGGGTGAGAAACATTATTATTTGATCAATGTGTATGATTATGTATGAGTTGTGTTGGATTTGTTGGGTGTTTTTCTCTATTTTTCATTTCTAGGGCAAATGAGTTAAATCGATAGAATCGAGTTTTGAATGGTTAGAATTCAAAATAAATTGCATAGTTTAGTTGGGTAATGTTTAGCCGTGATTATTGGATTTCGTTTGATTGAATTTGGTTGAGTTTGTGAGTTTTGACATTTTTGGATAATTGAGGGTTTGAGATTTGAGTGAAAATCGGACGTCGTAGAAATCGTGTTTAATGGTTCTAATTCACTGCTATATGTTAGGTGAGTATGAGTATGTGTTTGTTTCGAAAAAAAGAATTGAATCGGTCGGATTTTCGGGCGAAAATGCAAAATCTCGTAGCCGTATTTAGGCAAAATTCTGGTTTTTCGGAAAACTTCAAAAATTCATAACTCTTGAACCGTAAGTAGGTTTTGACTCCCGTTCGAAGCGTTGGTAAGTTAACGAGATTATCTTTCTAGAAAAAATAGCTTTGAGGCCTGTACCTGGTTCAATTATAGCAGAAAATTGAAAACATATTGTTGTGTTGATTTTTACCGTCGCGAATGTGTGTGATTGATGTGTTATTGTGCAGAATACTTTTATTATATAACGTATAGCTTGTGCATGTTTTGATATGATATGCTGAGGGTAGCCGTGTGGCGTGAATCCTAGATGGTGGAATCGATTATGAAATATAGTCTTTTGACAAATATATGCATATTGTTTGTATGTGAAGAATGCATGAGAACATATTGTGAATATGTGTGCATTGCTTGATAAATGTGGTAATGATATTGAAGTGTAAATGCATATTGATTGTATGCGATATTGTGAATGCATGAGAACATATTGTGAATATGTGTGCATTGTTTGAAAAGGTAATGAGGTTGAATTATGAATGCATATTTGTTGTATCCGATTATTGTGAATTAATGCATGGGAGCATATTGTAAGATATGCGTGCATTGTTTGACAAATATGTTGATGAAAAGTATGAATACTTGATTATATGATATGTTGTGTGTGCAATCTTGTTTAATTCTTGAAGGGAGGAATTATGTGAATGCATGGGATTAAGACGTGTGATCGGTCTTAAGTGCATTTTGTTGTTGATTGCATATGCATCATTTAGTCAAGAGGCAATGTTTGCTAGTTTCGTGGAGGCTAGTGACTTGTCCCAAACCTAGAGCGGGGTTTGAAAGCTTAGGGAACGGGCTTTTGTTGTTATCGGTCTAGGGAACGGACCCGGTTTAAGTGTAAAAACCGAAAAATGATAACAAGTGTTGGTACCACATGGCATGAGTTGCATTGAGTTGCATTGAGTCTCATGGAATGAATATATGATTGTTGTATGAAGTTATGCATAGGTGTATGTACATGACTTGTGTAATTGTGAACTATGGATATGTTTGATGATTGTCCATATTTGCCTATATATATATATATATATATATATATATATATATATATATATATATATATATATATATATATATATATATATATATATATATATATATATATATATATATATATATATATATATATATATATATATATATATATATATATATATATATATATATATATATATATATATATATATATATATATATATATATATATATATATATATATATATATATATATATATATATATATATATATATATATATATATATATATATATATATATATATATATATATATATATATATATATATATATATATATATATATATATATATATATATATATATATATGCTTTGTGAAGTATATGATGAGTTATGATGAAGTATGGTGAGAATGGTGGAATATGCGTATGTGCATTACTTGTGTAATTGAGAGTTGTGAATATGTGATCATTGTATGAAAGTATGCTTATGAACATGAATTGTTGGTTTGAGAATTGTGAATGTGTAATTGTGAATTAGTGAGTAAACATAATATGTGTATGTTCATGTGGAATGTTGAGATTTATGGATACGTGCATGATGAATATGCTTGGTGATTATCCATATTTGATTATATATATATGTTGTATTGTACATGATGAGTTATAATGAATTGTGGTGAGAAAATGTGGAATATATGTATTTTGTATTTGTGTATATATAATTATATGCGTTGTTATTATGATAATATTTCTCACCCTTCTGCTGGAATGATGTTCTACATGACATCGTGCAGGTATCAAGGAGTAGTATTGCTCGTAGTTACGAGGTCGCTTTTGGTGTAGCCGTTTAGTGATTTAATTATGTTGGGTCGAGTCATGCTCTGGTCATGTAACACTGGGATCGCTTCGGTTGTGTTTAAGATATACATTGTGTACTCTATAAACGTGTTTATATCCATTGGAATATTATGATGTTGGTCTTAGTGCCTAAGTGATGTTGTTTTATGTGATAAAAACAAATGTTTCTTTTATGAAAATTGTGGTATAATTGAATTCGCTGCTACATGCAAAGTGAAGTTTTGTAAAGCATAATTTTATATTGAAATAGTAATGAGCATGACAGGTGGTTTTGATATTATGAAAGTTATGTGTAATGCCCTTTTGTAAATGCATGGAAATTTACTCTGATTATTCATATATTATCCGTGGGGTTTAGAAGGGTGTTACATTAGTGGTATCAGAGCAGGTCGGTCCGTTCGGCCAAGTTGTCTAATGTTGTTTGTTCCCTGGTATACGACATGTGTGTGAAAACACTGTCGATACATGTTTGTTGTCTAACCTTTGTCTGCAAGAGTGAGAATGATTCAAGTGGGGGAGAAACTGGTGCTTCTCCAAGATGCTGCAAGTGTGGAGTTGTAGCTTAGTGTATGGTTGAATGCTCTTATAGTTTGGTAAAGACGGTTTATGCCCCATTATGATTGTCGACTGCCTATTAACAAATTGAGGAACTGATCACCCTTAATCTCTTGTTGATAGTAGTTGGGATTGTATTGGATGGGATAGACGTGTCTTGCAAGCTTAAATGGCGTGAGCAGTGAATTGTTTGGAATTAAGCCAAATGCTTAAGAATTGTTTTGATGAGTTGGCGCAGGACAGTGTTGAGATGTTTAATTTTGATGGGAATTTTGAGTGTTAATGAAGGTAGTGATAGCCAAGACGTGAAGTGGGGTTGTGATCGACTTAGTTGCGGAAACTAGTCTGATATTGAGAGCTCCATGTTATATGTCTATTTGGATAGCCAAAGAATTAAATTGATTGAGTAGTTTTGAGACTTGTGTCTGGTGTGTGTGCTACGGTAATAGATTATGAGGTCGAGTATATAAAGGGTGGATAGTGACTTCTGGTGATTATTAAAGGAAGTAAGATGTGGGATACTATATTGGTATAATTAGACCTTTAAACATTTCAAGAGTTGAAGATGTGTTGAATGGCCTTCTAAGTGTGGAAATGTTGTTTTCGTATTTTTGTCGTAACGGGAGAACCGTAACTCGGAATGACGCAAGATTAGAAGCGCGGGAAGTATTACAATGTTTTATGTGATGGTGAAGTAGTGACATGGAATTAAGTATTTATTGATGGAATATGTTTGGTTGTTGTAGTAAGTGTGGTTTGTATTTCCGCCATGACTCACAGATTGAGTGTCTGTTTGGCATGGGATTCTCCATACTTAATTGAGTGAGTCAATGGTTGGGTAACCGATGATATTTGGATATAATCGAAGAGTATAGAGGATCATATTGAGCATCAGGAACTTAAGTTATCAGTGTTGGAGAAGAAGTAGTAATATTCTACTGTGAAGAAAGTTTAAGGAATTGTTAGGGAAGTTGTCAACAACTAGTGTATTGGTTTTTCCGAATCCGACAGAACAAATTGTTGTGTTTTGTGATGTTTGGTTGATATGATTGGGGGATATGTTAAGTACAATGTCAGCGAGTTTTGGTTATGCTTTAAGGCAACTTAAAGTACATAAGGGAATTATCTGACAAGTAATTGGAGTTGGTTGTTGTTGCGTGTTTGTGCCGGAGTTTGGAAGCCTCAATTGTTTAGTTGAGATTTGAGATGGTTGGTGATCTTAAGAACTTAAGGTATTTGTTGATTTGAAAAAGAGTTGAATATGGTGCAGAGGAAATAAATAGGGACTTTTGAAGGAGTATGGTTTTGGGTTGAATTACCATTCGAGTGAGACCAAGTGGTAGCAGAGGTATCAAATTGGAAATTTCTGTATATACCAATGATGGTGGTAATGAGTTAGAACTGATGAAGCAAATTCGGGATATGAGTTTGGTCTGTGAAGGAAATATCTTAGGGAGTTGAGCTTTGTATCTTGAGGCTGACTATAGGTATTCTTGATAAGATTCGAAGAAGTCGAAGTTCTAATTTGAGTTAATAGATTGATTGAATTTAATAAATTGAAGTCGAAGAGCTGATTTTCGGATTAATGAGAATGGTACCATGAGATGTCGTGATGGAGCGTGTGTTCCAAATAGTGTGAGTTGGATAAGAGTACTCTGGAAGAAGAACATTGAGATAGATGGAGAAAGAAGTGGTTGAAGTGGTATGTGCTGGTTTGACTTATCGGAAGTCGGAGTGTGAACATCAGAGGTTGTTGGACCTGATACAACTGTTGAATATTTATAAATGGTATGGGATAGTATTCCCATGGATTTTGTGTCGGGTTTTCCGAAGAAATATGGTGGGATATGATTCGACTTGGGTGGTTATGAATGGATTGGCAAGATTAACTCATTTCTTACTAATGAGGATGAATCATTCTATGCTGAAGCTATCTAAGAGGTATAGTGAGGAAGTTGCGGGGTAGTATGGGTTACTGTCGAATATTGTGTCAAATGAGAATCTGAATTTTCGTTGAGATTTTGAGAAAGTTGTAGACGCTTTGGGTGTCATGTTAAAGTTGAACTTTGTCTAGCATCCGTGGACGGAATGGACAGACAAAGAGAACTATCTAGTATGTAGGGGATTTTTGGAGAGCTTGTGTGTTGATCAAGGTGGATCGTGGGATAGTTAACTATCGTTGCTTGAATTACCTACAATGACAATGATCATTCTAGTATCGGAATGACATTGTATGAGGCTTTGTACAGTAAGAGGGGTAGGAATCCTTTGTGTTGATGTGTGCCAGGCGAGAGTGTTGTACTCGGACCTGATATTGTGCAAGAGACGACTAGAAAGATTAAAAAGACCCAAGAAAAGACGTGTTTCGAGAGTTACAATAGTAACTGGTGTCGGTCGAGCTAGAGGTCTCGGAAGCACCCACTGTATTTTGTTGATCTGTATCAGAGTGGCGCAGCGGAAGCATGGAGAAAATAACATGTTAGATTGTTTTACCACTGTTGCTTGTGGGAATTGCATGATGTGTTCATGTGTCTAAGTTGAGGAAGTGCAGTGATTCAGATGGATAGTGTACGAGTAAGAGAGGATTTTATTGTTGAGACATTGCCAGTTCAGGTTGATGAACGAGACGCAACTTCTAGGTATAAAGATTCCTTTGGTGGAGGTAGTTGGGAGATTAGGATGCGAGAGTCGTATCCAGAGTTATTTGAATCAGGTAACATTTTCGAGGACGAAAATTCCTAAAGTGGGGGAGGGTTGTAACAGCCCAATTTTTCAATAAGTGATTAATTGTGCTAATTAATTGGTTTATGTGATTTATCTGATTTAAATAAATTATTGGATTTATTTAAATGAGTTAATGAATTTAATTAAATTATTCTACTTGGTAGAATAATGTGGATTTATTAGATATTCTCTAATTAATGATAAGATGAGATATTTTGTGAGAAATGAATTGATAGGTATTTTTTAGAGAAGAATTATGATGGAAAGAAAATAGAAGGATATATAAGGGAAATTGGAGAGAAAAGAAAAGAGATAGAAACATAAGAGAAAGAAAGAAAGAAAAGGAGAGAAAGAATAAAGAAAGAGGAGAAAAGAGAAGAGAAGAGGGAAACTTGGAGAAATCATCAAGAATCAACTTCAAACTTCAATCCAATCAAGGTAAGGGTGAGAAACATTATTATTTGATCAATGTGTATGATTATGTATGAGTTGTGTTGGATTTGTTGGGTGTTTTTCTCTATTTTTCATTTCTAGGGCAAATGAGTTAAATCGATAGAATCGAGTTTTGAATGGTTAGAATTCAAAATAAATTGCATAGTTTAGTCGGGTAATGTTTAGCCGTGATTATTGGATTTCGTTTGATTGAATTTGGTTGAGTTTGTGAGTTTTGACATTTTTGGATAATTGAGGGTTTGAGATTTGAGTGAAAATCGGACGTCGTAGAAATCGTGTTTAATGGTTCTAATTCACTGCTATATGTTAGGTGAGTATGAGTATGTGTTTGTTTCGAAAAAAAGAATTGAATCGGTCGGATTTTCGGGCGAAAATGCAAAATCTCGTAGCCGTATTTAGGCAAAATTCTGGTTTTTCGGAAAACTTCAAAAATTCATAACTCTTGAACCGTAAGTAGGTTTTGACCCCCGTTCGAAGCGTTGGTAAGTTAACGAGATTATCTTTCTAGAAAAAATATCTTTGAGGCCTGTACCTGGTTCAATTATAGCAGAAAATTGAAAACATATTGTTGTGTTGATTTTTACCGTCGCGAATGTGTGTGATTGATGTGTTATTGTGCAGAATACTTTTATTATATAACGTATAGCTTGTGCATGTTTTGGTATGATATGCTGAGGGTAGCCGTGTGGCGTGAATCCTAGATGGTGGAATCGATTATGAAATATAGTCTTTTGACAAATATATGCATATTGTTTGTATGTGAAGAATGCATGAGAACATATTGTGAATATGTGTGCATTGCTTGATAAATATGGTAATGATATTGAAGTGTAAATGCATATTGATTGTATGCGATATTGTGAATGCATGAGAACATATTGTGAATATGTGTGCATTGTTTGAAAAGGTAATGAGGTTGAATTATGAATGCATATTTGTTGTATCCGATTATTGTGAATTAATGCATGGGAGCATATTGTAAGATATGCGTGCATTGTTTGACAAATATGTTGATGAAAAGTATGAATACTTGATTATATGATATGTTGTGTGTGCAATCTTGTTTAATTCTTGAAGGGAGGAATTATGTGAATGCATGGGATTAAGACGTGTGATCGGTCTTAAGTGCATTTTGTTGTTGATTGCATATGCATCATTTAGTCAAGAGGCAATGTTTGCTAGTTTCGTGGAGGCTAGTGACTTGTCCCAAACCTAGAGCGGGGTTTGAAAGCTTAGGGAACGGGCTTTTGTTGTTATCGGTCTAGGGAACGGACCCGGTTTAAGTGTAAAAACCGAAAAATGATAACAAGTGTTGGTACCACATGGCATGAGTTGCATTGAGTTGCATTGAGTCTCATGGAATGAATATATGATTGTTGTATGAAGTTATGCATAGGTGTATGTACATGACTTGTGTAATTGTGAACTATGGATATGTTTGATGATTGTCCATATTTGCCTATATATATATATATATATATATATATATATATATATATATATATATATATATATATATATATATATATATATATATATATATATATATATATATATATATATATATATATATATATATATATATATATATATATATATATATATATATATATATATATATATATATATATATATATATATATATATATATATATATATATATATATATATATATATATATATATATATATATATATATATATATATATATATATATATATATATATATATATATGCTTTGTGAAGTATATGATGAGTTATGATGAAGTATGGTGAGAATGGTGGAATATGCGTATGTGCATTACTTGTGTAATTGAGAGTTGTGAATATGTGATCATTGTATGAAAGTATGCTTATGAACATGAATTGTTGGTTTGAGAATTGTGAATGTGTAATTGTGAATTAGTGAGTAAACATAATATGTGTATGTTCATGTGGAATGTTGAGATTTATGGATACGTGCATGATGAATATGCTTGGTGATTATCCATATTTGATTATATATATATGTTGTATTGTACATGATGAGTTATAATGAATTGTGGTGAGAAAATGTGGAATATATGTATTTTGTGCTTGTGTATTTGTGTATATATAATTATATGCGTTGTTATTATGATAATATTTCTCACCCTTCTGCTGGAATGATGTCCTACATGACATCGTGCAGGTATCAAGGAGTAGTATTGCTCGTAGTTACGAGGTCGCTTTTGGTGTAGCCGTTTAGTGATTTAATTATGTTGGGTCGAGTCATGCTCTGGTCATGTAACACTGAGATCGCTTCGGTTGTGTTTAAGATATACATTGTGTACTCTATAAACGTGTTTATATCCATTGGAATATTATGATGTTGGTCTTAGTGCCTAAGTGATATTGTTTTATGTGATAAAAATAAATGTTTCTTTTATGAAAATTGTGGTATAATTGAATCCGCTGCTACATGCAAAGTGAAGTTTTGTAAAGCATAATTTTATATTGAAATAGTAATGAGCATGACAGGTGGTTTTGATATTTTGAAAGTTATGTGTAATGCCCTTTTGTAAATGCATGAAAATTTACTCTGATTATTCATATATTATCCGTGGAGTTTAGAAGGGTGTTACAGCAACCCCAAATACTGAAACGAGAGAGACTAAATCTTACAACGTTGAAAATCCTTAGCCATCTAGAGGAACGAGGAATCAACATCTATGAAGCACATACACGATACAGGTATCAGATACAAAACATATTTGATACGGAGATACATCAATCATTGTACAAATAAGGATATGATACATTTACGATACATATGATTAAAAAAAATTAATTAAATCATTTTTTAATGAAAACCACTTGAGTTTGCAAAATTTGAAAGTAATTGGTAAAGGAATTACGAGAAAAAGAAGTGATAGTTAAATTTGAAAGAAAAGTAATTAAAGGAAAAATTTCATTCTTATAAGAGAAAATTGAGAGTAATGAGGTAATTAAAGTTGAGAAAGGAAGAATTAATAAAGAAGATGGAAATTGATTCATATTCTAGAAATATAAATAATCATGAGAATAATTAGTCGCATCTGCAATGTATCGGAGCCGAGTCACTTGCGTATCTGATGTATTGAAATGTATCAAAATAATTTATTTTTTATTTTTTATTGAGTAATTTGTCTTTATAAAAAAATCTAAACATCAAACATTTTAGTTATTTTTTATTTATTTTTGCAAATAAAAAAAAAACAACCAAGTCAGACGATGGTTGTAAGAAACTAGTGAGAAAGAAAAAAAAAGGTAAGCTATCGGCTACTAAACACAAAATCATCTAAATTCAGAAAAACTGTTTCATTCACTCTATAGTTTATGAGTGTGTTCCGAACAGTCTTTAAAATCTTGAAACAAACTAAGTTCTTCAGATTCTTGCATTTCCAAACCACATTCTCTGAATTTCCAAACTACATTCCCTGAAACGCAATTTCATTTGAAATTAACACACAGCAAAGTGTATCAGATTTCAAATATCCAAGCATTCGCATTCGAGTTGAGGTTTGAATCTACTACTAATCCATTTCTTTAAACCCTATATTCAGCTCTTTTTGATTCTCAAATCTCCTTCCTGAATTTCATTTGAAACCATCACACAACAAATTGTATCCGATTTCGATTCATCCGGAGCATTCACATTCTCAAATCTTTTCAATTTTATATATTATTCTTCCTTGCTGAGTTTTGAGTTCTTGCACTGAATTGTGTTTCTGGTTTGACTATACAAAGGAGGGATTCTGCAAAAAGTTTTGTTTAATGGTAAAGAGACAAATTGTCACATTTCTTTGTTTCTCTTTTGTTTAGGCAAATGGAACCAAGCAAAGACTCGCAAGAAAGTTCGAAATACGTTGTAGGATCAACTCCGCTGCCTAAGTCAAGAGAGGATAATTTAAAAAGCTCAGTGAATCAGGATATTGGACTTGAAATGAAAAGGATTATTTATACTCGAAAAGTGGAACAAGGTAATATCTATCTTCTTTTTCTGTCTCTCATTTCAATGTACCGGAATTGCTAATATGATATTTATTATGTAGCAGATATGTCACCAAGTTGTGAGGAACAGATAAATGCCTCATTAAGAACGGAGTGTTTCTCTCTTCCAGCGACCCCTATTTTCAGAGCCTTGGCTGAAGAAATTCCCAGCCCTAAATTTTCAGAAAGTGTAAGTTACCCATAAACTCATTGTGTGATCCTGTTGTATCTTTGATTGATATAGGTGTCTATCAATTTGCATAACATTTTAGAAGACTTGAGGGTCAAGTTTGGTGCATATCACATGCTTTCTCTAGCTTGATGATGATTATTAACATTAAGCTTATTAAATGTATTTATTGGAATACTATTAGGATATAAGTTGTTTGATTTGATTGTGACAAAATTTACATAAATAGTTTGACCCTATACTAACCATTTTTAACACTTTTTTTCCAGGAAATGTCCTTCTTAAGGAAAACACTAGGAGTGGAGTCTCCATCTATCAATGCAACCGTGCATGAGAGCCCTCCATTATGATCTACGATTCATTTGCTACCTAAGAGTCCTATGATACTTTCTTTTAGGATCACCCCTTTCACTCAAAATTACCTTTTTGATACTTGCACAAAAATTGTTTAGTCTCATTTTATGCTTTTGTGTTTTCTCCGATTCAGCTTTTATCATTTTTTTATTGTTTAGTAGAGTCAGTTTCGTAATCATTAGCATCCTAATTCATTGTTTGTACACAAACGGTTGGAATGATGATAATTTGGAGTGAGAATTTGGAAGGAATTAATGGCATTAAGTTGACAATAAATGAACATAAGAATAAGATAAAGTGTGGGTAAATTTGAAAAGGTTCATTAAAGTCTCACATTGGAGGAGGGAGATCACATTTTAATAGTGTTTATATATTTCAAGTGGACAATTTGTGTTGGATCCTAAGGGATGTCCAATTTTGTGGTTGGGTAAGAACACACCACCATGAAACAAAACACATACGTGCACGCCGCTTTCCAATTGGCACGGTCCGGGCATGGTCCAATTCTTTAGGTACCTGAAAAATTAATTAATTTAGGGAAATGCTAATCAGTGCCCTCAGGGCCCTTTTTAAAACTTTAAATAGTAAGTTTTTATAAAAGTATGTGCAATAATGTGTAATAATGTGCATTGGAAATTGAAGTGTTTGGATTTTTTAAAGAATAATTTTCTAATATAGAATGTTTAAATAGTGCCCTGAGGGCACTGGTTAGCAAAACCCATTAATTTATTGTGTGTAATGTGAATTAATTAATTAATGGTTGCCAATTAAGTTTCCCCTCTCCCACGATTTCCTCCACTCTTTTCATCTCACGTTTTCTCTCTCTCATATTAGATTCATGACTATAACTTGTATTGTGTGTATCAGTTGAAAAATATTTCAAATTTTAAATATTTTTGGAATCTCTCTTCCCCATCTCATTCTCTTCATCTATAATTTTTTTCTTTTTCTGATTTACGAGTGGTTTATCGCACCATCGTCGACTGAACTTACTTTCAAATACGAGTGATTTTAACACCATCTGAATGTGTACCTCTACGATCGATTTATCACAGTGCAAGTGATAATCGTAATTTTGAACGGGGTGTTTTATCCTGGAGACATCGTCAAAATGTAACTGCATTGCATAATTTTGCCAGTACGACGAAATGTCTCTGACAAGCCATTTAAGTTTGAGGGTTCTCACATCAAACGTTGGCAAACTAAGATGAAATTTTTTTTAACTTTAAAGAAGGTTGCCCACATTCTGATTGAGGATTGGTATCCGAAATGTTATTTAATATTAATTAATTTATTAATGGTGTGTAATGTGAGTTAATTAATTATTATTATTAATTAATAATGGTGTGTCATAATTACGAATTAATTAATTATTAATTAATTAACGGATGCCAACTAACTTTCCCCTTTCCTTGCTGACCAAGTGCATAACAGTTTGTTTTGAATCCATTCCACTCTCCCACGATTTTCTCCACTATTTCCTCCCACGTTTTCTCTCTCTCATATTAGATTCATGACTATAACTTGTATTGTGTGTATCAGTTGAAAAATATTTCAAATTCTAAATATTTTCGGAATCTCTGTTCCCCATCTCATTCTCTTCATCTATAATTTTTTTCTCTTTCTGGATTTACGAGTGGTTTATCGCACCATCGTCGACTGAATTTACTTTCAGATACGAGTGGTTTAACACCATCTGAATGTGTACCTCTACGATCGATTCATCACAGTGCAAATGATAATCGTAATTTTGAACGGGGTGTTTTATCCTGGAGACGTCGTCAAAATGTGACTGCATTGCATAATTTTGCCAGTACAACGAAATGTCTTAAAGAAAATGACCCAGTACGCGACTCTTCTGATAATTTTCTTGTGCCAATTTTTCAAAACCCAAAAAGAACTTTTTAAATACGATTTATTGTAACTGCCATGCCTACTAAAAAAATTATCGATACTACAGTAATTGTAACACTGCTAAACAGGTATGAGAAACTCTGCAGAAGAAATATTATACTGAAGAATTAGGTGCAAATAAATATGTTGTCAGTCGTTACCTGAATTATAAGATGGTGGATGAAAAATCTGTGGAAGCTCAAAGCCACAAAATCTAGAAGATTTCTCATGAAATCATAACTGAAGGTATGCCCCTCGATGAACAATTTCAGATTGATGTGATAATTGACAAACTGCCCCCTGGTTGGAACGATTTCAAAAATTTGCTTCGACATAAAACAAAAGAGTTTTGAATTGAGAGTCTGATCACTCACCTCCGAATTGAAGAAGAAGCTAGAAGATAAGATCAGAAGGATGAAGTCTTAGTTGTTTCTAACAACAAAAAGTGATTTGGTGCGGTTCTGAAGCCTACGGGAAAACCATTAAAGAATCAGAATCGCAATATTGTGAACCGAATTAAGAATGAGGATCCCTCAAGGGGCCCATGTGCTCCAAGTGCTAAACATCAACCACCAACTTAAAGAAATGATGCTCCGGTTTTCACTTGCTTTAATTGTGGAAAACTGGGCGATATGGCTAAGATATGTAAGAGCATGCCTAAACCTGCTGGCTCTAATGCACAGGTTAACTTGACTGATGAGCAATTCATTGCTATGATCACTGAAATCAACATGGTTGGTGGAAGTGATGGTCGGTGGATAGACACTGACGCCTCTCGTCATGTCGCTATGATCGTGCTATGTTCAAGACATACACGAATGTTGAAGATAAGAAAGTGTTATTGGGAGATGCTCACACCCATGATGTTGCTGGAATTGGAGACGTTGAGCTGAATTTCACCTCAAAAAAGACTTTAATCTTGAAGGACGTCATGCATGTTCCTGAAATTAAAAAGAATATTGTTTCTGATTTTCTTTTGAATAAGGCAGGATTTAGTCATTCTATTGGGGAAGATTTGTACACCATCACTAAGAATGATATTTTTTTGGGAAAGGGTACGCCATTGATGGCATGTTTAAGTTGAACGTTGATTTGAATAAAATTTCTCCTTCGGTTTACTCTTTGTGTGATTTTAATATTTGTCATGCTAGACTTTGTCACGTTAATAAGCGAGTTTTCTCTAATGCAGGCAACTTAGGCCTAATCCCTAAATTAAATGTCAATGGTACAAATATATGTGAATATTGTAGTCAATCTAAAATTACTAAGACGTCTCATAAATCAATTATTAAAGAATCTGATCCCTGAGATCTTATACATTTTGATATATGTGAATTAGATGGAACTTTAACTAGAAATAGTAAACGTTATTTTATCACTTTTATTGACGATTGCTCCGATTACACTTATGTATACTTAATAAAGAATAAAAGTGAAGCCCTTGACATGTTTAAGATGTATGCAACTGAAATTGAGAATCAACTTAGTAAGAAGATTAAGAGACTTCGTAGTGATAGGAGAACTGAATAAATTCTAGGTTATTTAATGATTCTTATATTAAACATGGAATTGTACATGAGACGATTGCTCCATATTCTCCTGAAATGAATGGTAAAGCATAAAGAAAGAATAAACCTCTTACTGAACTTGTTTTTGCAATTATGATGAATTATGGTGTTGCACCTCACTGGTGGGGGAAAATTTTATTGACTGTTTGTTATGTCCTGAATAGAGTTCCCAAGTCAAAAAGTAAGATCTCACCTTATAAGATATTAAAGAAAAGACAACCAAACTTGTCTTATTTGAGAACTTGTGGCTGTCTGGCTTATGTCAGAATTCTGGATCCGAAACGAGTTAAACTCGCTAGTAGAGCCTATGAATGTGTATTCATTGGGTGAATGAATTAATTATTATTAATTAATAGTGCATAACAGTTTGTTTTGAATCCATTCCACTCTCCCACGATTTCCTCCACTTTTTCCTCCCATGTTTTCTCTCCCTCGTATTAGATTCATGACTATAACTTGTATTGTGTGTATCAATTGAAAAATACTCCAGATTCTGAATATTTATGGAATCCCTCTTCCCCCTCTCATTCTCTTCATCTATAATTTTTTTCTTTTTCTAATTTACGAGTGGTTTATCGCACCATCGTATACTGAATTTACTTTCAGATACGAGTGATTTTAACACCATCTGAAGGTGTATCTCTACAAACAATTTATCACAGTGCAAGTGATAATCGTGATTTTTAAATGAATTGTTTTATCCTAAAGACGTCGTTGAAACGTGACTGCATTGCATAATTTTAGCAGTACAACAAAACGTCTTAAAAAAATGACCTAATACGCGACTCGTTTTAATAACTTCTTTGTGCTAATTTTTCAAAACTGAAAAACCAACATCTTTGAATATAGAGAGAAAGAGAAGAGTTAAACTGTATATACTGATTCAATGTGTATACATGTTTTTTTTACAATTCATTTGACTTTCAGAGAAAAAGAGTTAAAGGATAAGCAACGTTAAATTGGAAATGTATTTTAGAAGCACATATATACCATTGACTTAAATCAAGGTCAACTTAGGTCCGAAATGTAATGCCATGTTTTATTAACTATAATATTTTGTTTCATAGGTAATGAAGTTCCATATCTTAATAATGACCTCACATATGTATATGTGGCACATGTAGAGAATTTAATGACTCACATATGTATATGTGGCACAAGTAGAGAATTTAATGACTCGAGAGGATGTTGAAAATAATTTATAAGTTGGGAAATCTCTTTAGCAATTAGAGAAAGGTTCTTTGGATTGACTTATTTGCTTATATTATTAAAGTTGTATGAGACTTAAATTAATAAAGGAAAAAGAAATCTTATATACATAATAAGTTAAAGGGAGTATATATCTTACTTTTGTATAGTATGTGGATTACATAAGCTTCTTTGAATTGACTTATTTGTTTATATTATTGAAGTTGTATGATACTTGAATTAATAAAGGAAAAAAAATCTTACATACATAATGAAGTTAAAGGGAGTATATATATCTTACTTTTGTATAGTATGTGGATTACATACTAATGACGAAAATAATTTTTCTATGTAACACATGTGAAAGAAATTGTTGAAAAGAAATCCACAAGACAAAAAAAAAATAGTATGTGGATTACATACTAACAAAACTGATCAAATAATATAATATAACTTTAACGTGAGAAAATCTCTGTTAATTAGGAATATAAAATCACAGAACTCGTAAGTAGTTTAAATCTTCACTATAATTTAATAATAGATATAATTAAAATTCTCTCTAACACTAGTTAGATTCATAATCAACATTCTTAAGTCATATAATTAATTTCGAAATACAACAAGAAATAAGAGATACAATTAATCAAAACAACCACAAAAATCGCACCTTAGAAAACTACTCAGCAGAAAGGTTTAAAAAATACAAAATTCGATCTTCGCAGTTTAGAATGTACTTATATAAGTGTTGAACATTGTCACTAAAAATCAAGACGATTCGACAGTTCGATTGTGAGAACATCGGATCTCCTGAAAGTGGTCTGTGTTGAATTGGGGTTGCACAAATAGTATTTTCTCTCTAACTTTTCTTTTTTTTTGCCTCTTACGCACTGAATGAATGACCTAATTATCTTTGTTGAATTGTAACAAAGGCTTATACACACATGGACTACTGATGATAGTCTGTCATTAAATATAATCAGTCGAAGAATTAAGGAAAAACAATCAAAAGATGAGCCAAAACGATGAAGAAAGAACCAAGAATGAGTGAAAAATAGCCAAGTATGGAAGAATGAGACTTAGTTGAAATTCTGGTGAAAAGGGGTGAAAAACACGTAGCTACTGGAATAATCAAACACAACATCGCGTGCGGGATAGAAAAGCAAAGGGCTCATCGTGAGCACGATGCTTGCATAATGCGCACGATGACAACTTTTTATGGGCTTTTTCTGACGCGTTCTAATCATTTTTGACAGCTTTAAAAGGGGAATTTATGCACTTTTACAAGGGTTACAAAATTTGGCACCGGGGACACGATTTTACAACACCAAAAGGTGATTTTGAAAGCATTGGAAGCCATTGGAGGTCAATCCTTCAAGGAAATTCATATGTTGTTCTTCTTCACCCAATTGGTATTGTAGTTTTCACTATGTGTAGCTAAATTCTCCTAGGTTAGGTTGTGTTATGATGAACTTTATTCAATCTTGTTGGCATTATATGGCGGTTTGACTTTGTACGAATCCTTTGAACTATAATTTTATTCAGCTGTTTCTTATGCTTAATGCTTACTATTTGAGATACTTTGTTAATATGTTGTTATATGCATAAGGATTTCTGACCCGTAGCCTATGTATTGGACTTAGATAAATTATTCTACTTAATCCGGTTGAATAGGGATAGGAGACCTCGAGTAGTGGCACGAGGAATAAACGGTATATACACCGCCTAACACTGCTTACGTTGGTGGACTAGGGATAGAAAGCTCGGAGTAGTTGTTAGTGAGTTATTTCGTGGGGGACTGACTATAATGGTTTTGTTAATTCACCATAAAATTATAGGGATAAGATTAATTTATATAGGGAATCGTACATCAACAAGAGGGGATAAGGGGATTCTAAAACATAACCTAATCGCCTTTGTGACATAATTTTCTAGTTTCTTACTTTTGCACTAACAACTTGCAAAACCCTCATTTTACTGTTTTTATTTAATATTGCACAAATTATTTTTCTGTTCAAACACAGTCCTTGTGGGTTCGATCTTTTTATTTCTGCGACATTATCAATACACTTACCGAGAAGTCATCAAGTTTTTGGCATCGTTGCCGGGGACTGTTGATTGCAACAGGACAACGCTTTGTGCAATGTATTTTTCTTATTCTATTTTAATTTTAGTTTTTAGTATTTTGTTTATTTTCTTATCTATCATAGTGGTACTGAGGTATTTTCTGTTTGTGTATACGCAGTTCGAGATCGACATTACTACCTGTTTGATCCAGGAATTGAAAGAACTGAATGTGCCCTCAAAAAGGCAATTAGAGAAGCAATTTTGGTTGACAGATACCATCCTGAAGTATATTCACCAACACTTTCTTCAGATTTAGAAGACGGGAATAACATGGTTGCTCCACAACTCCCAACTATGGGAGATTACTATAAAATGACCGACAACGGACAAGTTTCTAGAGGGTTTGTACTAGAAGACCCTGTTAGTTTTGACATTACAAAATTTGTGCTTTCAGGTCTAAGAGACATTCAGTTTGATGGGAATGCTATTAGAGATCCATGGACTAATCTTGTACGCTTCTATGAAACCGCTTCGATGTGAAAGCCAGATAACTTCACGGAAGGTCAAGTGAAGTTGCCATTGTTTAGATTTTCGCTTATTTTAAGGACAAAAGTTTTGTTGTTATGCCTTCCAAATGGAACTATTCGAACATGGAAAGAGCTAAAGGATAGTTTCTTGGAAAGATTCTTTACAACTACCCAGTTTACTGAACGAAGGGCAGAGATTTTTTAATTTTGAGCAACAAGATACAGAGACTCTATATAACGAATAACAAAGATTCAAACTACTGCTACACAGGTTCCCCAACCATAATCTGAATAATATGGAGCAAGTGCAAAGTTTCATCAAGGGCCTAAAGAGTCAGACACACATGTTGTTGGATGCTTCTACAGGAGGCACCATTAGACAAAGGACCGAGCCACAAGTCAAAGACCTTATTGAGAATGTGTACATGAATGACTACTCCACTAAGAGTGAAAGGTCAGTCAAGGTTGAGATGGTAGGTACATCCTAAGGTATATTAACTGTTGATACTCAAACTGCTTTATTGACTCAAATTGATTTACTGAATAAGAAGATAGTTGCAAGTTGCTTAAATAACGCTAACGTGAGCCAAGTACAAGCATTTAGGTGTGATTTTTATGGAGGAGGACATTTGAATGGAAGGTGCTCATTGGAAGGGTCAAAGGAAGAAGTTCAATGTGATAATTTTCAAAGAAAGCCCTCACAATTGGAAGAAACTTTATAAAAGCTCATGAAATCCACTCAACTTAGCTTGGAATAAGCAAAAAGAAATCATGAGACCATGCGTCGAAACCATGAAGCATCCCTCAAGAATTTGTAAACGCAAATTGGCCAATTAACACAACAAGTCATTACTCTAGCAAGCTCAAGTGAAGGATTCTGTGTGAAAATTGTCAATGATTCTACGAATGAATCATGCAAGGTTGTGGACACAGGTTATGAGGTAAGTGTGACTATAGGGAAAGGTGAAATAGTGGAAGAAGAGTCACTAGACAAAGCAAATGAGAAGGACAAAAAGAAAGAGGAGTCACTATCGATCAATTAATAAACAAAAACTCTCCATGGAGAAGGACAAAGAAGCAAATCCTTAATGATCCAAATCCTCCACTACCTGATTACACCAAGGCACTATATCCTATACTCAAGAAAAAACCCTTTCATGAAAAGGAGGCCGAAATGTTTTCCAAGTTCAAGGATATGCTAAATACTCTGCATGTAAGTATCTATTCCCACGAGGTTTTAGAACTGATGCCTAAGTTTGTTAAATTTATGAAGGAACTATTATAGGGCACCAAGCAAAAAGTGGAAAAGGCACAAGCTAATATGACTGAAAAAGATGACAAGCCCATGCCTGAAACATTGCCACCAAAGCTTAAGGATCCAGGTAAGTTCTCAATATCTTACAACATTGGTGGAATGGAAATCCCACGGACCTTATGTGATTTAGGCTCGAGCATAACTGTGATTCCACTTGATAAAGTTAAAGAATTGGAATTAGGGGGGATTATACCAACCAATATCACTCACGCATTAGCTGAATCATCTGTTACCCAACCTGTTGGTGTCATAAAAGATGTGTTAGTGATATCAATTGTCTAACTTTTCCTGCAAGTTTTGTAGTCTTGGACATGAAAGGAAGGTCATAGGGCTCAGTTAAAATATTTATGTATAGACCGGTGAACTTATATTGAAATTCACTAAACAGAAAGTTGTTTTCAAGTATATGAATCGACACCCTATGTTGATGATCTAGACACTTGCTATCATTTGGAGGAAAAAGGTAACAAGGTAAACACAAGACAGAAAAAAACAAAGTGACCAGCATAAAGGTTTCCCTTGCGCCTGACGTGCCTTAGGCACAAATCGTCAAGCTAATGACGGTAAAGAAGCGCTTGATGGGAGGCAACCCATCGGTAAGAAATTAGGTTGTTATTTTAATCATAACTTATATTATTTGTTTTCTATTAACATGTCATTTGCATTTTGTCATTATGGATATAAGATAAAAAGGTAAAAAGAGGAACCCAAAAAATGTCAAAAAGAGAAAATACATCAAAAAGAAAAGAAAAGAAAAAACAAATGATACAATCATCATGCACACGATGAGGATCGTGTGTGCGATAGAGATGTTGTATAAGTTATGAACTGTTGTCATCGCGTGCGTGAAGAAGTCATAACACACGCAATAGGATTATTATAAAGAGATGTTGGGCATTATCATTTCCATCGCGCGCGCGATGCATCTGTAATGCACGTGATGAGCAATGACCATGAAGGCTATAAATAAGATGTTGTTCATTCCGTTTTTCTTTTAACTTTTCTTTGCTTTTGTCACTCTGTGATACATTCTTTGGGAATTTTCTTCTTCTTTTTTCACTACAAGTGTATTGCGTGTATTAATTTTGTAGGTATCATGGCACCACCCTAAAGAGAAAGAGTTTTTTGCGGATCCACTTCAATTAATGCTCCTACCCCCTAAACTTTTGTCTACCTCAACCACAAGTTCTTATCCAAAGCACATTCTAAAAAAATTTCCAAGATATTTGACTACCACATCGTGAGGGAAAAAGCATTTGATTGTGATGATTTAAAAGGGTTCGAGGTAGTAATCGAGGCACTCTAACAAAGGAGATGGGTAAGTTTTAACAACTTGATTCGTGAAATCAACAAAATTATAGGATTGGAATTTTATGCAAATGCTGCTTATGGCATACAAGGTACCTATTAATCATATGTGTGAGGTAAGTACATTGATTACTCTCCTACTTCCATTAATTATCTTTTAAATTTAGAATCCCTTCCGGTTTGCGCCCTTAGAACATATAAGCAAGATTATGAAGTTATTACTGAGGAATTAGTCCAAGTTATATTGGAACTTTTTTGTAGACCTGGCGCGATGTGACATATTGAACGTGGCTTAATGTTGAGTCTCAAAACTACTGACTTCCAACAAATTCGTAGGGCTTAGGCATCGTATTTTGTTCAAAATTTAGAGGTCGCATCTAACTAATCACAATTTATTGTGAAGTAGTGCTTAGGGTTGCTTGTTATTCTTAGGGGGGAACCTATTGATTTAGGGTGGTTGGTTGCTGATAATATTAGAAATATGGCTAACGCTTCACAACGAGATTGTGGAGATTTTTGTGTTATCAATGAATTTTGCAGGAGAGCAGGTGTCCCTGAGTACCCCGAAGATGAGAGGATTCTTCTAAAAGTACCCCTCAACGCATCAGTTATAAGGAGGTTGGAGAACATGCATCATGGAGAAGTTGGTCAACAAGATCAGGAGGACAACCATGAAGGAAATAATGAAGAACTCGACCAACCACCTATGCAACATCAAGATCAACATATGCAAGATCAAGTCACTTCAAAATTTCAGAGAAGGATGGAAGCTCATGCTATAGAAGCTACGTGCTGGATTGAGGAAGCTTCACCAACCTTGTATGCTAACCCTCTAAGATTCACCACGCCATTCTGAGAATTCTACAACCAGCAAGAAGACCACATGCCGACTCAAAGTTTAAGAGTCTGGTTTGCATCAACTGAAGACATAGAGAACTACTTCATCAACTAAGACCAAGAGCAAGCTAGAAGTAGAAAACACATGTGTGCTGAATGGAACAGATAAAACGCTGAGTTCAACAACACTATAAACGACATACATGATATTTTTTGCGATGACAATATGTGAAAAGCCATGTAGTTTAGTTGCTTATTTTGAATTTTTTTAATTTTGTTTTAATGGATGTACCTGTAGAAGAGCTATCATTCCAAGTTCTCTTTCCTTTCCCTTTTGTACTAGCAAAAATTGTCCTTAATAAACAAGTTGCAACTATATTTTTCTTCAAATTTACAAGTTTAACTTTAGCATTGAACACATGGTCCAAGAAAAGAGAAAAAAAGAGAAGTGACTTGATTATAATGAAAGCAACTAAGGACTTGAAGGCAATGGAAGAGAAAAGAATCGCCTGACTTGTACTCAACCTGCAAATACATCATCTGGTAAGGTTTGTGGCTAAATATTTCCATTGTTCACTTTTTCTTTCTTAGAGTGTATCCATGCATTGTTCTTTTATCTGGTTTGATTTATTATCGATTAAGTTATCATAATTGATCAATACACACTGAGGAATTTTTTTATATAACTCTGAGCCGTTGTAAATCACCCTTTAGTCGTAGGACTAACCTTTGCTAAACACTTTGATCCTAAGCCTTTCTTTTGGTGACACAGCCTTAAACTCTTAGACATGTTACTTGAAATATCTTGTTGATTCAACCTTCTCTTTGGAGTTAGGTAGAAGCTTAGTTTTTCAAGTGTATGAAAAATATTAAGTTTAAGGTTGCTCTTGGAAGTGAGAAATGCTTTAAGTTTGCGGTGGGGATACTAGAGAATTTGATCTAAAATTTACAAATTTGTCGAGAAAAAGAAGTGGACAAGGCACTTCTTAAAAAATGATGAATAAATGACAAAAAGAAAAAAGGGAGAAGAATGATATTCTAAGAAAGATCACAAATCTCTAGTACCAACCAAGATGTAGGATGAATGAGGGAGAACTAGGAACCTAACTCCAAAGGTTTAACCCAACTTTCCTAAATATATCATACCCTGACATAAGCCAAGTTACAACCGAAAAAGCCCTATAAATGTGTGTGTTGAGATTTCTATGATTGACTTTATTAGAATGTAATCAAGCTAAGTTTAATTGATTTTGCATGTTGATTAAGTGCTAACCCTATCTATTGAGTGACTTAAGCAAGCTGAGAGATAGGTTGATTACTAGTAAAGGTTGAAGATGTTTTTTGAAAATACCGAATGGAAATTGGAAGCCAGAATGGTCAGGTAACTAAAAAAATATGGTGATGTTTAATTGTTATTGTGCTACTTGTTGTCTATTGAAATGTGCAGTTGGAGGTGAGTTTCTTGAGGACAGGAAAATATTCAAGTTTGGGGTTGTAATGACAGTCTGTCATTACATATAATGAGAAGCAAGTGGAATGCTCACCGCTTTAGCCATAGTTTATAACTACAATTGAAATGAGAAGCAAGTGGTATGCTCACCGCTTTAGCATATTCATACTAAAACACCAAAAGAGCAAGATGTTGTGTTAGAAACTAGCACAATAGTAGTCTATTTTTATGAAGAAACATCCCCATTGTCCCTCCACCTTAACCAACTCATAATGTCAACTCTCCGCTTCATATCCAAGCCCAAATGGAAGAGTTTAAATTTTTTACCTATGTGAGGATTCAGGAGCTGGATGTTGAGAGACTTAAAGCATTTGACTTCGTTGCCTATGTTGCTAAGTAGGACACTCTCAGAACCTCTGTGGATACAACTCTGCATAATATGAAGATTTTGACTTCTAATTCTGTAGTTTCTTCAAATCATAATCAAGAGTAACTAGAGGCCAAACTTGCTTCTATGGCTACTAATCAAGAGATAATGAGAGCTTAGCTTGAGAATGTGGTTTCTAATTGTCGCGGTGAGAATCGTGATACCAAGCTATTGATTAACTTGAATCATAATTCTTAAATTCACAATCGGACTTTAATTTATCCAAAAAGGAAAGGTTTAAAGAAAGAAAAACCTATTAAAATGCAAAGCAAAAGGCAAGGCCTAAAGCTAAGCAAAGAGATATCTAAAGGTTCGGGGGTTGGTTATGCCTAGGGTAGGTATTTCACATCCTAAACATCTGTAGTACTCTACAGGAACCTCTTGTTAATATTTGTGTTTGCTAAGGTTTACTTGCTAAAGGAAATGTGCTAGGGGTTTAAAGGTATAAAGTATAAAGTATGTACAAAGTTTGGTAAAGTATGCTCACGAAGACATTGCATCTCGTGCCTATGTATCCTGACGGGAATGGAATCAGAGCAACCGTAGTTCCCCTGGTTAGGGGTGAGGAACTCTTGACTGTGGTCAAGGTTCCAAGGGGATGCAAGCATTCATAGGGAAGTACTTACATGGAGTGCGGCGACTCTTAAATCTACGTTGAGATGGTTGTAGTAGAAAATGTCCACGACGGGACGCTAAACATGAGTACGGCGACTCAAATCCTAAGGTTAAGATAAAGGGTGTCCACGGCGGGACGCTAAATAGAGCACAACGACTCTAATCCTAAGGTTAGGATAAAGGGTGTCCACGGCGGGACACTAAAAGTGAGTACGGAGAATCGGATCCTAAGGTTAGGATAAAAGGGTAAATGAAGGATATCATATGTAAACACAATGTCACAATAATGTAAACAAAAGGTTCAAAACCTCATGGGGATAATCGATAGTTTTAAAGGTGAACCAATTAAATGCGTACAAGCAAAGGTGAATTTCAATACTTAAATGTACAAGGAAACCAACAATCCAAGTTCATAATCTCAAATTAAAAACTCAAAGAGAAATAAGGTCATAGTCTTGGAATGAAGAAATCAGAGATAAGAGGAGGGTGAAAACCCTAAAATGATTAACAATTCTCTCACAATGTAATGTGTTTCTAAAATGAGATTTTTAGAATTATTTGAACATCATGTGAAAATATGTAATAAAATAAGAATTATGCAAAAAGAATCACCTGAAAGTAATTAAAAATGGAGAAGTTATGGAAATTTGAAATTTAAATGGAATAAAATAAAATAAAATAAAACAAGTGCTAAAAATAAGGAAATGCCTCACCCAAGGCTTGAACCCAAGACCTTGGGGTCATAGGCTCAAAACGTGACCATTCCAACCATTTCCACGCACATGAAAACTAATGGAAAAAGAAGTAAAAATATTAAAACAGTAAAAAATCACAAAATTTGATAAAAAGTGGCCTCACTGAGGCTCGAACCTGGGTTCATATGCATGATAGGATACTTAAGGCCAACGTGATAACCACTGGGGTGGCGATACATCCATTGTATCAAGCCCCCCCAATTGAATATGTACCATGAAAGGCACATATGCTGGGTATTTGCAAGGCAAGATCAAATGAAAACGAGTTCAATCAAACTTCACCAATTCTTAACCAATTTTGATGAAATTGAAGCCAAAATTTGTTTTTTTTTCATGAGGAATAGGATGGTTCAATCCAAATTTTAAAATGATGCATCCAAGTGAAAACACGATGGAACATGCATAAAAAAGTTTAAAAATGCTTTTTGGGAAACAAGGATCAAACCAGGTATAAATACACACAAGTGAGGGTCTGCACATGTTTGAAATGCAATATAAAATGAGTTTTAACAGAAGATTTGTTCAAAAGACTGTAGAGCACAAAGTTGGTATATGAATTGCAATTGTGCATTTTTGAAAAGCATTTTGCAGTGGTAAGATCAAAACAGATGCAAGCCAGTTCAGAGAAAGATATGCACATGCTCTTAAATACATGCTGTTGGACTATGTTAACAAAGATATCTCAATTACTCACCGAATCAAGATATGACCCCTCATGCTGCAGGCTGTTGAAGTTGCAAATGGTGAAATGGTTTAAACCAGATTTTGCATACACACTGTTAAAACGAGTGACTTAATGACAAAATAATGCTCATCAATCTAAACTGCCACTGATCATTGACTCCACACATACATTGCAATGATTGTGAAAGTGTAACTTGAAGTTTAGTGTTTCAACCAAAACATCCACTACAAGCACTCAATTAGCATAAGTTGCAAACCTCACACACACAAGTTTGTAAAGGGAAATTAAATATTAACTGAGGTGGATTGTTTATCCAAACAATGTGGAGGCAGGGAATTAAATCATCTTAACAGACCAGTTGTAATGAAATAAGAAACTTACACACATAAGTGCAGTAGTTATCATGAAGTCAAAAACAAGAAGGGCAACAAAGGCAAATGAAGTCTTGAACCAATGAATTGACAGTGCACCAAACCTAATCATGATTAGAAGCAATAACACAAAGCTGAATAGCCCCCAAACATCTTGCATCCGCCAAAAATATGAAATCAAACAAGGTTCTGATGGGAAATTGAGTTGGTCAAACTCTCCAACAAGCCTGGACAGCAGGCACAGTAGCAAGGCAACCAAGTGGCAAGCACTAGATCAATATCATGTCAATAAAGTTTGACATTTGCAAAATGCCTTGAATCCAAGCAGAACCCTGGTAACAACCTCCTCTTCAGCAGAACACACTAGCAGAGATCTTGAATCCTAGCCTCAAATAAACTACCTAGAACACCTCTCACCAAAATCTGGCAAACCTATACCTGTCAAAAGTTTCATACACACCTCTAAATCCAAATCCTAAACACCCTTTGATCTAACTGTCAGTTTAAATATTGAATTTAAAACCTACCAAATCCTAGTCATGGTTCAGGTTGTAACTTCCAAAATTGGTTAATGACATAATTCAAACAAGGATGTTTTGAAACAGATACAAACCTCAAAGCTTAATACTACTATGCACAACAAACAACAGAAGTTCAAAGCTTATGCAGAAGAACCTTACAGGCCAAGCTACCCTAAATAGACAATCAAAGACATGAGCTCAACCTTTGTGAACCCTAAGAGACTAGCTGCAGTTCTGATGAGAAGCTAGATTGATAAACATCCTAACCAGTTGGACAATAGGTGCATAATGAGAACAGTATCTACACTATGTCACCAATGCTCAAAATTCAAATCTAACATGAATTCAACTAGACACACAAGACAACAACCAAGTTTTACATCATAATGCAAACATGTTCCTCCATGACAATCACCAGTGCAAACACACATAGGGTGGACATATTCACTCAAGAAATATATTCTATCCTAACAGTTGCAAACTCTACAAATGACAGTGACAATTTACACAAGTAAAAGCAATAAAGAGTAGAGCTTCCAGCTATGTGAATTACCAAACTCAAACCAACAACAATTCTTGACAGAACCAAAAAACATATTTCTAAACAAAACATGATAATGCTTCAACAGGTTGTTTATGGTTAAAACATGTGGAATTGCACACAAATGAGGGCCTGCTCGTGTTTCAAATATGTTAATAGTTAGGCTTATCCAGAAACCAAGTTCAAAATCTTGCTAAATCCAAGTATGACTACTCTGTTACAAATGAATTTGATGTTGGAAGGGCCAAAACAGTTATAGTGCCAATGCGAAGTTAGAAGCTTCAATGGTTTACACTTAAACAGTCAAGGTTCTTTTTTAAAATTCAAACAGAAACTGATGCATCAAAGAGATTGACAAGCTTATACAAAACTTGAGGGTCAACAAGCCCTGATGCAGCGACTGTTAGTCAGCTTGCACTGACAGTTGAGAAAAACACAAGTGAAATGGTACATAAATTGGACAGTTCTAAACTCAACATAGTTCAACGGCAAGGCTTCAACTTATGACAGTGCCCAATTTTCCACAAACTTCCTTCATGGTTCTAGTACCAAAGTGAGGCATACATACTTAAAGCCTCAAAACAGCCTCCTACCCAACCTAGAGCTCTGGTGATAATACCATAGACAAACTAACTAAATCTAAACAAGAACAAAGGTTAAAAACCAAGGATGGTCTTGACCAGTACAGATCCAATCAATTACAAACCAAAGTCTTATGACAGCACCATAAGTGCAAACAAACTTGATGCAACCAAACACTATCACTTATGAACCTTTAACATACATAAACCACAGTGAGTTTGATGGATCATGAGTTAACAAACAAATCAAGGTAGGTTTCACATATGACATGCTAAGATGAAAAGTAAGGCAACTATGTATTCAAATCAAATGTTTAAAATAGTTGGCAACACACAAGACCAATGAGCATGGTTCAACCAAAAATAACAACATCAGAGTTGAGTTGATCAACCCTATGCACCATGCTTGAGTACAAGGTCAGGGATTTTCATAAATTCAGAGTTCAAATTAAACTCAACTTGGTAGCATTTTAAACTAACAAACTATCTTGCTGAGAAGAAAAAGAGATTTAACAAATAATCTAAATGAAATGGCCAGTAGGTATAGCTATTAAAACACTAAATCGAACAACCTTTTCTTGAAACAGAACAGAAACAGTCATTAGACTTGCCACTATAATCCATCACAATCAATAGCAGCCCAAAGTTTTTGTGGTAATTACTAATGTAAGCATAATTAGTTAGACAGATCCAGAAACATCACCATTTAAATACTTCTAAAACAAGTGGTTAACAAAAATCCTAAGCTCTAGGGGGAAGCTAACAAACCATGACAGTTGGCTTTCAACAGAATAAGAATAATATGTTGGCATGAACATTCAAAACATTTAAACCTTGAGATGCTAACAAGTGGTTCAAAATAGGATTCAAACATGATCTTAAAAGATCTCACACATGTTTAATAGCATAGTTAACAAACTTCAACATGATAATGTACAAACCAATCTCAACCACACAACAAAATATGACAATGCATACTAGTGAATGAGTTCAAAATAACATACCTCTTGTAGTCCTCACTATTCTAAGCCAAGAAAACCAGAGATCCTTCCTCTTGAGCAAGTTTGTGAAGCTTACTTCTTTTTGAAGAAACAAGCAAATCTTGAGGACTGTTTGAGTATATGAGATTCCAACTGTTATTTGAGACTATGAACAACTAATACAACATAAGCATGAAGTGTCTAAAGTGTCAAAATGATGGAAATGGATCTATGTGGTGATTTAGCATGAAATGTGCATAAAAGTCAAACTTGAGGGGTGTGAAAGTTGACTTTTTGATTCAAGGTTTTTTTTGATGAAAATAACTATTGGAATAGCTTCAAATTGTGATTTTGGATTTGTGTATATGGTTTTTATGATGGTTTCATGGCTGGAAATGATGCTGGTGTGAAAAATGCAAAGTGGTCATTTTTGGTGATTTTGTGAATTTCTTCACTTTCAAGCAAGGAGGGAAAGAAGAGAGCTGTGAGTTTATTGTTCTCTTGGATGGCTCTGGTGTGGTTTTAAGAGTGGAGTGAAACCTCTTTTTATAGGCCAAGGAAGGGTTTGGGGCATATTTGTTTTTTTTTTTTGCCTTGGAGGGAAATTTTTAGTGAAAATCTCATGAGATCCATGTAGTGGTTTTGGTTCAGCAGGTTTTGCATGCTTGCAAAGGTATTAGCTTCAAAAGCTAGCTATTAATGTGATGTTAGAAGTGACATTTGAGTGAGCCAAGACCCCCCACCTGCTGCATCCCTCAAACACTCTCTCTCATGTGTAACTTTTGCATTTTTTCTTATTAAACTAATGTGTCTTGTCAAGAACTTGAGATTTGCTTGGATTCTTGTCTTATTTATTCCAAATTGCAATCCAATACACCTCATAAGAGGTCAATCCATGGTTAGAGATGAAGTTCATAGTTGGAAATCAAGTTCATGTTGGGTTTTGGCAAGTTGGCAAACTAGTGCACATGCCTAACTTTCTCACTTCATAAGTCTCAGCTCACAAGGGTTATGGAAGATTTCTAGTACTCTTTGGAAAGCCCTCATGGAGCTCTACAACTTTCATGTTTTCACGATCTTCATATTCCAAGTGGAACTAGGTCAAAATCCCCTCAAAGTTGGCTGAAAACATGCCTAAAAAGGCCAACAACTTAGAATTTCTCAAGTGTTTTCTCTCTCTTGTGATGATTTTGGCCATAACTCCAAATCTATGCATTTTCTGCCCATGGACCACTGCGACAGTTTTGTAGTACTTGTCAAGACCTTTCCAACAAGCTTTGAACCAACTCAATTGGATGTGTGGTTAGGGAGTTATGGTTTGGCCCCTTTCAAAACCCTAATTCCCGATTTTTGCGATTACTCCCCAATCCTTGATCTGATGATCATGAAACTTCATGGGTAGGTGTAATATGTCATTAGGAACATTTTTTCTTCTCACCTTGAGGTCAAATTCCGTATGGTTGAAGAGTTGACTTTTCGGTCAACGAAACGATCAATCGATGATTACCGAGTCGCCTGTTGACGTTCCGAGTCTTCTGAGGCTTTGAAACTTCTTGAGTGGACTTCCATAATACATATGAGCTTAATGGACCATACTTCCATCATAGGAACACCTTTTAAATCAAAAGTCAAACCACAATTGACTTTTCCTGATCAAAAACCCTAATCGAGGATCCTGAACTGCATTGTTCCTGATCTTTGTGTGACAACCTCAAATTGGACTCATGCTTGACCCAATGAAGTATTATTGATGGTGTATATACTTTCTTCATGGATAATCAATCCAAGGCATTGACTGATTAAACCGTCGAAACCTCGATTTCCGACTGTACGGAACCCTGGTTCACCTGTAACTCAACAAAGAAAAACTTGAAGTAGGTTAGGGTTAAATGATCAAATGAAAATGATCCTAGAATGATGATGAATATCTAAGGGGTCAAAATTTGGGGTGCAACACTAATTCAGATTCTCTGGTAAACAAACAAGCAAAAATCGATGCTCAATTGAAGTCACTGGTTGCAAGGAAAAATGATATGGGATCAAACATGAAAGCCATCCTAGATATTCTGATGAAACCCTAGGCTTTAGGATTTAGCATCTTATGTTGTTTTTTTACTTTATTGTAGACGTTTTTGAAACATTTTGCAATCTAACAACTATTTTCTTTGGTTTGAATGATATTTTTCTTCAGTAATCTTTTCCTATTTCCTTTTTGTTTGTTGATGACAAAAGGGGGAGTAAGATAAATAAGCATTTAAGCACATGCATATGATAGTTAAGAACTATTTATTTCTTAATTTTGTATAATAATTTATTATGCTTTAAAGATCAAATTTAATTAACTCGGGTAAAACGTAGGGGAGATTACAAGCCTCACTTTTTGGACTATTAGACTTCGGGGGAGCTTACAAACCTCAGACCCTGAAATCAACTTTTTAATTAAATTAATAACCATTGTTCTTAAATAATTGGGTTTGTCATCCTCAAAAAGGGGGAGATTGTTAAAACGAAATTATTTTGTATGATATCTCTAAGGTTTTGATGATAACAATGTATTTAAAAAACAATTGGTATACTAAAAAATGTTAACTAAAATATGTGACATAAACTTAGTATTGGTACTGAATATGAACATTAAATGAGAAGCTAAAAGATCCAGATCTTGAAGTATATGAACCTGAGAACCAAAATCGAAAGACTCAGACTCTATAGGAGGTCAACTTCTGAAGACCAGACTCTGAAGAAAGTCAATCATTGAAAAATCAGACTCTTGAGGAGGTTAACTTTCTCTAAAGTTGCAAGAATATAAAGTCAATCGAAACAAGGATTGGGAAGACTCTGATTGGTCACTATCAGAATCTATGGTCAGTGTCGCAACTGCAAAAAAGGGCCGACGGAAAAAAATAGAAGAGTTGCAGCCAAACGTTATTTATCCCAAAGAGAAGGAAAAGAAACAATCAAAGAAAACCTAAAGGAAAGGAGAAGACAAGGTCATCGTGTCGCTACTGCGAAAAAATAGGCCGGTAAAACAGAAGAGTCGCCACCTTTCGTTATTTATCCCACAGAACGGGAAAGGAAACGATCGGAAAAACCTGACGAAAAGGTATAAGACAAGGTCATCGCAACCATGTCTGGGTTCGGGAGTCGGTTACGCAAGGGGAAGGTATTAACACCCCTCACGCCCATCGTACTCGATGGGATCCACGCTTGTTGTGTTTATCTGACGGGTTGATTACATCTATCTACGCTAAAGGTCTGGTCTGAAAAGAAAAGAAAATGACTCAGCAAAGCGTCGCGCTCTATGCCTACGTATTCCCGTCTGGAACGAGAAATCATAGTCAACGTAGTTCGCCTAACTATGGGTTACGGGGGAAGGTTGCTCGCCGAGGTATCGCATCTCGTGCCTACATACTTTCATACAGCGTGAAAGATCAGAGCAAACGTAGTTCGGGACAACGAGAGACACAGGTTTGTCTAACTGTTTTTTATCCGAGTAGGGTTGACAGACGGTTCCAGCAGTTGGTGTATGCAGCTCGCTCAACGGAGACTTAGGCGTTTACCGTTTGCGGTAGAACCGGGAGTTAACAAGACTCTCCTTCTGAAAAGGGTTTCCAAGGATTAAAGGTCCAAGAGGACAAAAAAAGAGTTTGATCTTTGTTTTCTGTTTTTTAGAAGAATTGTCTTTTTGTGGATGTTTGCAACTGATATCGCACTAGAGATTATGACCTGAGAGTGAATGCGTTGCATGTCACCAAAGGGTACCATACTAAACATCCATACTGTTGAAAAGAAACTCTCTAACAACCCTTTCTCAAGTAGCTTAAGGCTCGTAGCGTACGACGTCAATTAACCTTTATTACTGTATTTTGATTTGTTTGAAGATGAGAAGAGAAAAGACGCACTAAAGGGGAACTGATCCAATCCTAAAGTTGTCATGCAAAATTGATCCTATGGTTGAGGTTAGGAGGGAAGCTAACTAATTTTATCATTCATGGTTAGAACCTTAATGTTTATCATAACTTCTGTTGAAGAAGAGAAGTCAGAGTTCCTAGGGGAACATGGCAAAGGAAAGCAACAACAAAAGAAATAACTGTAAAGAAACAACTGTAAGTAAAATGCATGAAATGCAACACACAAGCAGAAAGAGCCAAGCTCAACTTCTAGAGCAAGCAAGCCCAAAGGCAACACACAAAACACAGGCAAGGGAGACAGAGTCAACCTTAAGCCAGCAAGCAAAGCCAGATAATAACAGTCAAGCAGAGGGAGACAGACTCAACCTCTAAATGCAGACAATGAAAGGGATATATTCTCAACCTTTAGGATGCTCCTAGGCCTAGATCACTATATGAGAACCTAGTCTAATGCAACACACCAAACAGTCACACAAGCAACAGTCAAGCAAACAGAAAAAAACAGCAGACAAGACAGCAGACAAATAACTCAACAGCAAAGCAGATAAACAGCAAAACAAACAAACAGTCTGCAAACAACTTCAAGTCCAAGCCATCTTCAAGAGAATAAAAACTCCATATTTATGCTTCAACAAGCCCCAACAAGAAAGAAGAAAGTTAACATCAAGATTATTGATTGATGATGGGAAGCAGGAAGGAAACCAAGGGAATCCAACCTGGCACTCAACCAGTCATCTGAGATATGCATCCTCAAAGGTTCTACCTCTTATGAAATGCCACACATCCTTCCAAAGGAAAGATGAGGCTTCCACATAGGGACCTTGAATCATAGGATGGGAATGGAAAGTAATCAAAGCAATCCATGTTTATTTGAAGAAAGAGAAAACAACTAAGCTCTTCCTAAACCCTAATTGAACAAGCTCAAAGAATGCTCCTAAAGGGAGGTCTAAACACCAAATCAAGCACCACCATCAAGCCAAACAGAAGCCTATACATGTCTAAAGCACCACCAAAGAATATTACCAAACCTATTATGAACTAAAAGCCACCATTGGGGTCATTCTAAAGCAAGTGTTATGTTGAAAGCATCTTAAAACTAGCCTAAGTACTAAATCCAATTGAAATACTAAAACTACTTCTAAAATCCTAAAATATTTTCTAGGGGAACCTAAGAAGGTTAAGGACCTATAGTAGAAAGGTCAGGGATCAAATCAAATGGGAAGTCCACCTAAAAAATCCTAGACCACAAGGTATCAAATGAAAACCCTAAAATGGAAGGTCTAAAGATCCTAATCCAAAACAGAACCTAATGTT
Organism: Lathyrus sativus; assembly: GCA_963859935.3. Classification (NCBI taxonomy): domain Eukaryota; kingdom Viridiplantae; phylum Streptophyta; class Magnoliopsida; order Fabales; family Fabaceae; genus Lathyrus; species Lathyrus sativus. Next base: position 321,334,150 of record OZ012738.1, on the reverse strand, counting down.
GTCTGAAAAATATAAATTAAATCCTAGGGGATTATGCATCTCTAATCTACCAGCTAGCCAAAAACCAGCCCCAAATTCTATACCAATTGCAAGAACAAAAATCAGAAAGAAGATGAAGAAATAAGCCAAATTAAAGAAATTAATAAAAATGCAACAAATCAAATTAAATGGAAAATTGCATGAAAATGAAATGTAAAAGCATCATAAAATCAGAAATAAAATCAGGAACATGGTCATATTTTTATTTTATTTTTCTGATGAATATTGGAATTAAAATGAATTTTAAAAGAACAAAGCAATTAAAAATAAAAGAAAATGAATTAAACAAAATTAAAATGCTGAAATAAACCAGGGGCGTAGGATGGTTGGACTAAGTAAGCTGATCTAAGGGCTCTCAGGCTGCCATATCATTTAATGAAACACAGCGTTTCAATCAGGTCCAAAGCAAATCTGAAATTAAGTCGTGACCATTGGATGCGCATACAAAGTCAAGTAGTCAGGTTGATCCAAGGGCGAGGGAGTCATCTTCCTCATTTGAATCTCCAGTTGGAGGGAGACTTGCAGCGGTGGCCGGAGAACGACGCCAGTCGTCTTCTCCGGTGAGCCAACATGTACAGGTCCTCAAACCTCAACCAAATTTACACAATCTCACTCTAAATTTCACGCTGAACTCAAATATGACCTTCAAATCTCCTAATTCCTTATAGATTTTGAAATTCGAACACAAACAGAAAATGCTCCATAGTTCTGATCATCACTAAACCTCAATCAAAAACCACATATCTACTCCTCATGGTTCCTAAATCAACCTAAACTATTTAGATCGTGCTGAATCCTTAAGATCAGGCCAATACAACTCCAAACAGAAATCACACATCATCTTAATTTGTCTCTAATTCTTCAAATATTGATCCATAATCCATCTAGTATCTCTTCTAAAGCCTATCCACATGTCAAAATATGCTAGATCATGCTAGAAAAAGTGCAATCGTGAGAAATAAAAACCTGGAATGTAGCTTGAAATTGAGGTATCTGCAGAGTGATTCTTGGCTCCAACTTGTGCAGATTCACTCTATGAAGTATGCTGAAGCTGAATCAATCCTTAATTTGCTTTGATTTGATCTGGAAATGAAATCACAATTTCACACTTGAAGCTTGAAACTCAATCTTCAATCTCTGGCTATGGCACGAAATGAACTCCAACCTTGAGCAAAACCTTCCTTTGAACTTATATAGAAGTGATTTGTGGGCTTTAGAGGTCCATTGGAGGCCCAAATCAGAATATCCACATTTCAATTTTTCTCCAAAAATTCAACAATGGTAAACACGCATATGCACTCAAAGCTTCTCCAAGAAGCTTCAATTTCCTTGCTTATGGTCTGGTGAGAGTGTAGAGATCAATTGGAGAGCTTGTTTGCACCTTATGACTATGGTTTGATGTGTTACTTATTTGTGAAGTAACAAGTTGAAATGTCTGATTAAAATGAGTACTCACTTGGCCTTGTTTGAACACAAATGAATTAATCTTGAATTTTTCACTTAAATGCCTTTAAATTCTCCTTTTTGCCAAATTTCTCAAACTAAGTCTCACCCTAAGCCAAGTCAATTCCTCATGAGGACATGGTTGACCTAAAAACATCATTTTGAGCAAGTTTTGTGTTGGACAAAACTTCATTTGAAGCTTGCAAGATGGTGAAAATGACCTATAATGCCAAATGACCTATAATCTTACTTTCCCAAAATACCCCTAACTTGTAAACCTCATAACCTGAGTTCTACAAATCAGATGGAAGACTTCTAGTACAATTTGGAAAGCTAAGATCAAGACCTACAACTTTCATGTTGGCAAAAAGTTTAGGAGAAACACCCTTCTAGGTCAAAAGTTCCATGGAAGTTGGTGAACTTTCATAGATAAATTTCACATTCCTCAGATGACCTGTAACTTGTCTGGACCATAACTTGAGTTATATAAATCCAATGGAGGACTTCTAGTACTCAAATTAAATCTAAGAGCATGCTCTACAAGTTTCATGTTGGCCAAAAGTGGAGATGAAACTTTCATCTTGAGATAAATGATCTTGAAGTTAGGCACTAAATAGGGGATTTTACCCTGAGAACCCTAATTTAGCAACTCCTCACACTTTGAATTCTTCTTGGATTGATCTTGGAATATCACCTCATGTATCTCAACACAACTATCCATGATTACAAAGACTTAGAAGTAGGCTTGAATCCTCTTCAATTGCATAGTTGTCTTAGGGTTACTCAAATGAAAACCCTAATTGCACCACCCTCAACTGTGGCTCTTCACACTTGGCATAGACACTTGATTGAGCTCCACCATGACCCTCAAGGAACTCTATGAGCTCCATCCACATCCCCTATCAATAATCAAGGCTCCACAACCCACTGATGGTCTTCAATTGGTCCTCAAATTAGGAGATTAACCCCATACAAGCAACTGAACTTCTCAAAGGCACAACCCACTTCCTGACGAGTTTGGTGACTTCTCAAGCTTGAACAAGACCTCTAGATAGGCTCCTCTTGATATAAACCACACTTGACCCCCATGCATAATGAACAATGCTATGCTATGCAAATGTTAGATCAATGACATGCCAATGCAATGAAACATAAGCCAAGTAAGAAAAGGTTAGGCAAATTTTGGTGTGCAACACATCGCAACCAAATCTTGGGTTCAGGAGCCGGTTATGCAAGGGAAAGGTATGGGCACCCCCACGTTTGTTATACTCAATGGGATCCATGCTTGTTGTCTAATCAAAGAGTGTGCTGTCTCAAAACTATTGCTAAACGGGTGAGGGAAAAGAAAAGAAGAGACTCGATAGGACATCTCCTCCCTATGCCTATGTATTCCCTCGTGCAATGGGAAAGTCAGAGTCAACGTAGTTTGGAAAACTACGGGTGATGGAAGGAAGGTTGCTCGCCAAGACATCGTCGTCTTGTGCCTATGTATCCTCATCTGGTATAAGAAATCTGAGCAAACGTAGTTCGGGTGAACTAGACCACAGGTTGGTTAAGTGTTTTTTTATGAGCGACATTAAATTCCCATTCCAGCCGTTAGGGTCGATGCCTGTTTGCGGTAGAACAGAAAAGTAACATACTCTTTTCTGAAAATGATTTTTGAAACAATAATCCCGAAGGATAAAAATGTTTGAATTTGGTATAAGAGTTTTAGAGAAGTGAATTAAATTTTGTTTGAGATTCACGTTGCACTAAAGACTATGACATAGGAGCAAATGCGTCGCATATCGCCCAAAGGGCATACACTAAACATTCTAGACAAGTGAGGAGAAACCCCCCACTCATAATTTCCCACATACTTAAGGCTCGTGGCGCACAACGTTCATCATTCTTTATTAACTATCTTAAGATTGCTTAAGATGAGAAGAGAAGACACAAAAAGAAAACACTAAAGGGAAACTAAAAACTCTAATGTTATCCTACAAGATGGTTCTAAGGTTAGGATGAAAATAAGGTCTACCTAATGTTATCATAAAAATAATGGACCTAAAGTGGAGGTCAAGAAGAGACTATCCTAATTGTTATCATGCAAAGGATTGAAAGTTTAATGTCTCTCATACTCCCACCTAATCATAAATTAAGTGAGGCTAGGAATCCTAAGGGATCATGTGAGAAAGCACAAGTAAAAACCATACTAATCAATCATAAATGAAAACAAACTCAAGACTTAAACAAGTCTTAAGACAAGACAGAGAAGAAAGAAGAATGAGAGATGAAGAAGATGATGCAACAAAGTGAACATACATGAAAGTTCAAAAAAACAAAAGGCATCAAAGCAAGCATCTAAATTACACAAGGTAAACATTAAAATCATGTCAAAGAAATAAGAATGTATTCACATGTCAAATCATACCCAAAGATTTGAAATCAAAACCACATGGCAAAACAAAAGCAACAATGCAAGCACAAATGACTTAAGATCAACTAAGAAGCAAATTCAATCATCAAGCAATATGAAATGAAGTCAAATGATGTGATATCCAAGGTAGGGCATTAGCAATGTCAATATGTATCTGACTCATGTCAATGGTCAAAGGATGAGCAAAAAGATTCAAGTCATGCATCAATATCCAAACTTAATCAATTGTCACACAAACAATCATGTAAAGACACATCTCAAAGAGGTAAACATGTAAACTCAAAGCATGAATCGAAAGGGGAAGAAACATAAACATTTATATCAATCCATCATTAACACATTAACCACAAAGAGAAATCTCAAACATCAAGCTCAAAGTAAGCACAAGGCACAAGGCAAACATCAACTATGATCATCTTCATGTATCCAAGAATGGTACAAGGCACAAATGGTCAAGTGATACATGCCCTAAAATCAAGGTCAGAAGCATACTCAAATGATTCACATCATATTCATTCTTAATATATCACACAAGCTAAACAAGTATCATGCCCAAAAAGTTAGACAAACATCATTCAAATAATTCATAACAAGGACAAAGAGATCATGTGAAGAGAAAGATGGGAAATGAGCATACAATGGACATCATATCATGAAAATAAAACCCTAAAACATGTAATTTAAAGCTTATAAGAGTCTACAATCATCCACTAGACCATACAAGAAAGCACCTCAAAGAAATAGGTCAAGAACAACAAAGGAATAAGGTTAAAACATCAATAATTTAGAATTCAAGCACAAATTGAAAAATGATCAAATGAAGATGAGACCAAAGCTCAAACCAACTTAAAATAATCACCAAATCAAGCCAAATCAAATCATATATGCAACTAATCTGGCATGAATCAAAAGTCAAATGAAACCACATGAAAAGCAATAAATACATGACCACCTAAGCATCACAACCACACTCAAACAAACATCAAACATATGTCAAGACATGGTAAAAATATTGGGCCAAGAAGTGTCCCAAAGATCATCAAACAACAAACCCTAATTCAAGGGTAAATATGGAAAAGCAATCTACAAAGAAATTCCAAATAAAATAGAAAAATAAATGGAAAATAAAAATAAAAATCATAAAAAATATCTTGAGACATTAAATGAACAAAAACATATTTTTTTTTAATTTTTAAAATGGTTGGAATAATTAAAAATAAAATCAAATTGAAAACAATACAAAAATAAATAAAAAGAATAAAGCAAGCCAAAGGGTGTGTGTGTGTGTGTGTGTGGGGGGGGGGGGGGGGGGGTGAATCAGTAATTAAGAAATGAACTAAAATCATGTGTTAAAGCGCGTTAGGCTGAAAAAATGGGAGGCGTGTATAACAAATGTGCTAGGCCCAATTCAATTTACAAAACAAATCAAAAACACAAAATAGTATGCGTAGGTGTCATATCACCCTCTTTAATTGAGGTGGCACACAATCAACAATACAGGCAAATCAGAATAAAACACACAATATCATTTGAATTTGAAAATGGCGCGCCAAGGCCTCATCAGCATTTCTTCAACCTTCAGACGCCGGAGCCCTAGTTCCAGTCATCTTCTCCAGTGGACACCTCACTGAAGCCACCAAAAAAAATCCCAGAAATGAAAAACAAGACCACCCCTCCACTCAGAATTTCATGTAAATTCCAAATCCACCCTTCCTTTTTAAAAATGATCAAGTTTTCATGGTGAATTAAAGGAGAAAATTTTTAAACATAAAAACTAAAAATCATCAAAATAGGACAACAGTCTATGCAAACATTGCCTACCATGAGTAGAATGAGAGGAAATAAGTTATGAAGGTTACCTAGTGGAGAGTGTCCACTGCATCTTCAAAACTTGCAGAAGCTCAAGGAAAAACTTCTCCAAATGACTTAGCACACCCTGAGGATGATGGATCAGGCTTGGAAATGCAAAGAAAACCCTTGAAAAGTAAGCTTCAAAGGCAGAGAAAAATGAGAGAGTGAGAGCTTAGGGTTTTGTTTTCTGAGCACAATGGAGTGTGGCTGATCTCTCTAGGGTTTTTTTAGCTTTTATATTAAGATTATGGTGTGGTTAAAAACCTTTATTAAGGTTAAAAATGAATGGTTGGTGATTTTGGAAAAAATGAAGATGAATGGTGGATGATGTACATGGCAGGGGTTTGATCCCATGTGAGGTGTATAGTGGTGATTTTGGTTGTCCTTATGGTGAGAGAAAGAAATCAGAATGGAGAGTGTAATTGAATTCTTGTTACACAAGTTTTTGCTTCTTTTAGAAAAACAATTCACAAGTGATGCATGACAATGTGGCTCGTGTTTTGTTGTTTTTGGCAACATTCTTTGGAAAGGCAATGCATGTAAGGATGCTACAAAAGTAGACATGCCTTGTTAAAAACAAAACAAAATGCCATGCCTAAAAGCAAATCCAAACGACCAACTTTGAACAAATGTATCTTGAGAAACCTTGATCCAATTCATGCAATTCTTAGCTCAAATGAAAGTAGGGAAATTGGATAGTGAATTTCATGTTACTAGCAAGTTGAAATGGTGTCTAAAATCATGTGGAAAAATGACCTAAATTGGTGTCCAAAAATCTGTCTTAAATAACTTAGAAATATTTCTAAGTTATTGAGCTTTGGCCACCTTGGAACATCATCTTTGAGGACATGTAACTTGAGGAGTAGTGATCCAATGGAGATATTATAGTAATGTATAGAAAGCTTGAAGAGTGATTTTAAACTTTCATGTTTTAGAAAAATTGATTTGAGGTCAATATCTTGGTGAAACATGCCTTGGAATGTGGCCTCAAAAACCTTCCTAAAACTTGTCCACTCTTGAAAACTTTGAAACCCTAACTTGGAGACATCATAACTTGAGCTCTACAAATTCAATGGATGAGTTCTAACACTCAAAAGAAATCTTGGAGGATGCTTTACAACTTTCATTTTGGAGGAAAATTCATTTAAAGCTTGTATCACCATGAAATATAGGCTTGAAGATAGGTACTTCAAGCTGAATTTCTATATTTAGAAAAAATTCTAAGTGTTGAAATGTCAAAATCTCCATTTTCTCAACTTTAGCTCATCATATATCTCAAACTATGGATCTTTTGGACATGATTCCTTCCAAAACTTTATAGTTCATGATGTCCTCTTTAATTTGATAACAAGTTTGCCTTCATTGGATCACAGATGAGACAGTTGTGGATGTTGCAAAATGGCTAGAATTAAGGTTTTCTACACTTAGAAAATATTCCACTCAAACCCTAGTTCATCCAAACTCCCGATTTTATGTTTCCTCTTGGATTCACTTGATACAAACACATGAAATCATATGAAAACACTTATCATTCCCTTGATTGACCTTGAGATCCCAGATGTTTACCCCATTGAATCACAGTTGACTTTTGTTGACCAGATGAAACCCTAGAGTCCTTTCTACTGATTGAAACCCTTGTGATGGTTTGTGAAGACACAAAGTCCATGTAAAGACCCTTAAGGTGTGTTTTGAACTTTAGAATCATTTCTTGCCCAAGGAACTAGCCACAAATCTCCTTTGGACCAAAACCCTAACAAGTTACCTACAAGATAGGAGGAGGAGATTAATGCTTGAATCCTTAATTCAAACGGTTGTGAGACATGTCTTGATGATGATGAAGACCTTGTAACTTGATATTGTCACAAAGTTGAGAATGAACCTTTGATTAAGCTTTAGAGATGAAGCTCTTCTCTTGAGTGTTGGATAATATAGCATAATCCCATGTATAAGATCAATGTTGTGTGTAAATGCCAATGCAACATGATATGAAACATAAGCCAATATATGAGAAAAGAGATGGGAAAATTTTGGGGTGTTACAGTTGCCCCTTTTCAAACAACTTGGACTTGAAGGGATGATAGCAATGAATTTCAAATATTCAAGGTAAAAGGTGATTAAATACCAAAAGAAACCATAAATTTGTAATCCGCGGGAATGTTCATAGTAAAAATTGCCAGCCGAAGATGGACTTAAAAGTAGCGGGTACCAACCAAAAGTTGGGATAACCGAAGGACAGAAGATACCAACCAAAAGTTGGAATGGCAAGTGGTAACTGATAAAAAATATAATAATGACTACTAACCAAAAGTTAGGATCACCAGAGAGTAACAACCAAAAGTTAGGATCACCCAGACGCCGACCGAAGGCGAATACACAAAAAATGAAGACTACCAACTAAAAGTTGGGATTGTTCAAAAGATTACCAACTAAAAGTTGGGATGAAGGCTACTAACAAAAAGTTAGGATCGCTGGAACACCGACCAAAGGCGAACACACAAAAATGAAGAGTATCAACCAAAAGTTGGGATAACGACTTTGCAAGGGAGCATACTAGAGGACTACCAACCAAAGGTTGGGATAACATCCAACAAACAACGGACTACCAACCAAAATTTGGGATCAAGCAAAGGCTACCAACCAAAATTTGGAATCACCGGAACTCCAAACAAAGGTGAGCTCATCGCAACGAAGACTACCAACCAAAAGTTAGGATAACGGCTCCACAGGGGAAACAAAAGAGGACAACCAACCAAAAGTTGGGATAACATCCACAAAACAACTACGCTGGGGATTACCAACCAGAAGGTTGGAATAACATCCGAGATAGGCAGGAAGTAGAATCAACTGACTCACGACCTAAAAAGAATACTCCGCTGGGGGAAAGAGAAGCTTAAATAAACAAACTCTGTCGGGGAATAAAAGTAAGATGAAAACATCTATCAATGATTTTGCTAGGGGTAAAGTACCACAAAGTCCCATGAATTATGTCGTTATCTGCTAGAGAGATGTCCGGCAACAAAGGTATCAAACCTGGCTTATGCTTCAGATGCATATGTTTGAATATGGCATAATGCTCCATATGAAATGGAAATGCTACACATTTGGGAGGATGCAATGCAAATGATATGCAAAAGAGCACCACCCGAAAAGGTGCCGAGAAGATCAACAAACTAACTCTGCTGAGGAATATGCCTTGAACGACTTTCTTGAATAAAACTCTTATGGGAATTGAGAATAACATTTGCTGGGAAATCGTCCCTCTAATCTGACTTTGAAGAATCCCAATGATCATTGGACTTTGTTGAGGATATCAACCATTGTTGATTTACTCATTGAGGGAATCAGCATCAATCTCTGCTTGGGGAGAGAAATCAATGTCATAGATCCTGTCAGGGAATAGCCTTCAACCTTTACTCTGCTGTTAGGGAATAAGCCTAATCTTATCTTGTTGGGAATAAGTACACATCATTGTTGGTGAGATACTTCTGATTTGACAACATTGCCCTGTGGGGATACAAAATCTCTACTGCGGGGTAAATGCTTGATTGCATATCAACATCCTGTCGGATGTACTCAGCTGCTGAATACTCACTAGGGAGTATAAACAAAATTGCCTAGGGAACACAAAACCCTGAACTCCTATTAGTGGGAAAATGATTCACCATGCGTTGCAAATACTGATAGAGCTTCAACGTCGGGGAGGTAAGCTTTGTTGGGGAAGAGGATCATGTCATCCTGTAAACAATCAATAAACAAAAAGAATGTCTTGTATGCAAAAATGGCTATTTCGATTACCATCCATGACATCATTCAAGTAAATTTATTGTTTTTATATGATTCGTAAAGACCCAATGTTTTCACATATAAAGTTTACCAAAAATATTGGACGTCCTTTTAAACAAAATAGTAAAAGTTAAAACAGGAAATGGAAAGATCTTTGAATGAATAATACTTTATTGATTGAAGTGGCCTGTAAATAGGTGAGTTACAATTGGATGCAATTCTTGAAAAGAGGTTATTGCACAAAGAAAAGTACAACAAGAAATATATAAATGTCGGCAATATGGAAACAGACAACCACCATGTGTTGATTTGGCTATGACCTGTATGTCTTCAACATTTCACCAATGCTCCGCCTTCTGAAGAGACTGACTGGACTGATTCTTATCCTTCGGGATCTCCATGTGTCAAGATGAGTTCACAGACTGAACGTAGACTGCATTCATTTTCTTTTAAATCCCTAACTTTTGCTTGGATCTCCCTTGCAGGTTTTCAATCCACCGGGATACCCATTTTTGCCAAAGTCACCTTTTCAGATTTTTAACTTTGCGGGTTTATATTTTTTCTTTTGTCCCTAATTTTTGCCAGAACCCTTTTTTATGGTTCGCCGGGATGCCCCATTTTTCCTGGACCTTTCTTTTTCAGTCTAGCGGGTCTATTTTAAGCAAAATATTTTTTGACTACGTCTGCGTTCACAGGGGACAAAAAATATTCACCATCCATAGTAGATAGTAATAAGGCTCCACCAGAGATAACCTTTCTTACTACGTACGGACCTTCATAGTTAGGAGACCATTTTCCCATGTGATCTGTTTGAGGAGGAAGGATCCTTTTCAAAACCAAATCCCCTACCTGGAAACACCGAGGACGCACCTTCTGATCAAAAGTCTTCTTCATTCTGCTCTGGTGCAACCGGCCGTGGGTGATGGCTTCCAATCTCTTCTCATCAACAAGACTTAGCTGATTTAACCTGGCCCGGACCCATTCAGCTTCGTCAAACTTCACATCAGACAAAACTCTCAAAGAAGGGATCTCAACTTCTAATGGTAGGACTGCTTTCGTACCATATACCAGCGAGAAAGGAGTTGTCCCAGTTGATGTACGCATCGAAGTACGATAACCATGTAAAGAAAATGGCAACATCTTGTGCCAATCTTTATAAGTCACCACCATCTTCTATATGATCTTCTTGATGTTCTTATTTGCTGCCTTCACAATGCCATTCATATTCGGACGACACGAAGAAGAATTGTGGTGTTCAATTTTGAAACTCTGGCACAGCTCCTTCATCATCTTATTATTCAAATTCGAACCATTATCAGTAATGATTCGTTCTGGTATTCCATAACGGTAGATGATGTCCTTCTTTATAAAACGAGCAACTAATTGCCTGATGACATTGGCAAAGGAAGCTGCCTCTACCCACTTTGTAAAGTAATCGATGGAGACTAGAATAAAGTGATGCCAATTAGAAGCAGTTGGCTCTATCTTTCCAATCATATCGATTCCCCACATTGCAAAAGGCCAAGGAAACGTTAACACGTTCAGAGGGCTTGGTGGCACACGCATGTTGTCAGCATAAATCTGTCATTTATGGCATTTCCTGGAATATTTGAAACAATCGGACTCCACAGTCATCCAATAATATCCAGCTCTTAGCAATTTTTTAGCCATCGCATGGCCACCAGCGTGAGTACCGCAGGAACCGTCGTGAACCTCTTCCATTAACAAGTCTTCTTCATGCTCATCAACACAACGTAGCAAGACCATGTCAAAAATTCTTTTGTATAACACATCATCCTTGTTTAGGTAGAAATTTCTTGAAAGCCTCCTCAGAGTCTTCTTGTATTTGCTTGATACCCCAACTGGGTACTCTTGAGTCTTAAGAAAATGTCTGATGTCAAAATACCAGGGCTTCCCATCTGACGTTTTTTCAACTGCGAATACAAAAGCAGGTCTTTCAAGATTTTCATGATAATGATTATTGTATCTTCATTCCATAAATTCACTTTATACATCGACAATAATGTTGCCAAGGCGTCCGCCATCTGATTTTTAGTCCTCGGTACATGATGAAATTCAACCTTGTCGAAGAAAGGCAGCAGTCTTCTTGCATAGTTCTTATAAGGCACCAGGTTGGCCTGACGAGTTTCCCATTCTCCCTTGATTTGATTGACGACTAGTGATGAGTCACCATACACATCTAGATTCGTGATTCTCAAATTGATGGCTTCTTCTAAACCCATGATGCACGCTTCATACTCAGCTTCATTATTCGTGTAGGCAAACGTTAACTGGGCGGTGAACGGTATATGAGAACCGTGAGGAGTACTAAAAATTGCCCCAATTCCATTGTCGGATGAGTTAACATCACTGTCAAAAACCAATTTCCATTGACATCCAATCTCAGGACCCTCGTCAGGAAAAGGCTCATCGCAGTCCTTCATCTTCAAAAACATTATATCTTCGTCAGGAAATTCAAACCTCATTGGTTGTTAATCCTCAATCGGTTGTTCAGCAAGGTATTCTGACAAGACACTCCCTTTAATGGATTTTTGTGAAACGTAATGAATGTCATACTCTGTCAGAACCATCTTCCATCTAGCTATTCTTCTAGAAAGCGCTTGCTTTTCAAATACATATTTGATAGGATCCATCTTTGAAATCAACATGGTTGTATGGTTTAACATGTACCACCTTAAGCGCTTAGCTGCCTAAACAAGTGCACACCATGTCTTCTCTAGCATCGAGTACCCCGACTCGCAATCGGTGAATTTCTTACTCAGGTAGTAAATAACATGCTCTTTCCTACCTGTCTCGTCGTGCTGACCGAGCACACAATCCATCAAATTCTCAAGAACTGTTAAATACATAATCAGAGGTCTTCCTACAACTGGAGGCATCAACATTGGAGGCTCTTGCAAATACTCTTTTATCTTCTCGAAAGACTTCTGACAGTTTTCATTCCAAACGACTTCCCTGATCTTTTCTTAGTAATTTGAAAATAGGCTCACAAGTGGCTGTAAGGTGGGAAATGAACCTTGAAATGTAGTTCAATCTCCCAAGGAAACCACAAACCTCTTTCTCTGCTCTCAGCTGAAGCATCTCTTGAATTGCTTTTATCTTTGTAGCATCCACCTTAATTCCTCTTTCGCTGACAATGAAGCCAAGTAGCTTCCTAGATCTCACCCCAAAGGTGCATTTGTTATGATTCAACCTCATCTTAAATTTCCTTAATCTTTCAAACAACTTTAAAAGATTGACCAGATGTCCTTCCTCCATTTGTGACTTTGCAATCATGTCATCAACATATACTTCGCCCTCGTGATGAATCATATCATGAAAGAGAGTCAGCATTGTCTGATGATAAATTTCCCCTGCATTTTTCAATCCAAAGGGCATCATTTTGTAGAAAAATATCCCCATGGTGTGATAAAGGTAGTCTTCTCCATGTCCTCTGGGGCCATTTTGATTTGGTTATACCCAGAGAAGCCATCCATGAAGGAAAACACAGAATACTGAACGGTGTTATCAAACAACACATCAATGTGGGGGAGCAGGAAATCGTCTTCCGGGCTTGCTCTATTCAGATCTCGATAATTGACACACATCCTGACCTTTCCATCTTTCTTAGGCACATGAACAATATTAGCGATCCATGGAGGGTAATTGGTGACAGTAAGAAACCCAGTGTCCAACTGCTTTTGAACTTCTTCCTAGATCTTGACTGCCATATCAGGCCTTGTCCTTCTCAACTTTTGTTTTACTGGCGGACATTCTTCTCGAAGAGGTAGCCGGTGCACTACTATATCGGTATCCAACCCAGGAATGTCTTGGAACGACCAGGAGAAAATATCCATATATTCACAAAGCATCTCTACCAGTCTTCTCTTGACATCATCTTCCAATGCATTCCCTATTCTGACTTTCTTCTTCTCATCCTCGGTACCCAGATTTATGACTTCAACATCCTCCTGATGAGGCAGATTAAACCTTTCCTCTTACTTCAGAAGTCTGACTAGTTCCTTAGGTAGGTCACAATCTTCATCTGTCTCTTCTTCAACTTGATAGATGGGATTATCGAAATCATACCGAGCCATAGCCGAATCAGGATCAATGGTATCTGAGATGTATAACCTGCATGATTGTTGTTTTATGCTTACTATGATATGTAAACAAATACAAACACATTGACATTTTTCTGTTTTATATCAAAAAATGTAAAAACAAAAAGGAAAAACAGAGATCAAAATATTTGAAAGCAAAAAAGGACATCTTTTCATTCATGATAAAAGTTTGAAAATATTCAAAGGGGCCCTACAAGAAGAGTCACTACATCTTGGGCAGAATGTAGGACTAGACATAATAATAAAAAAAAACGGAAATTACTCTTCTGATGTGACTTGGATGATTTCCTCCACGATCCAGTTGCATAGCTTTCATCCAGGGACACACGGACGAATCCAGGTATCCACATCACCATCACTATCTCCTTCGTCATCCCAATAGGATGTATCCTATTGAATATAACTCCACCACTGGTGAATCGAACATGTCCTTTGTACCTCGGAGGGTTTTGAGAAGGAACAAAAGCGAGCTATACTTCTTTTATTTTTCATCCCTTATTTTTGCCTGGATCTCCTTCATAGGTTGTGATCCACCGGGATGCCCATTGTTTCCTAAGTCGCCTTTCCAGGTTTTCGAATTAGCGGGTTATTCAGGCATAATATTTTCTAACTGCATCAGAGTTCATAGGATGTGCAAGCTCTTCACCATCCATTATTGTGAGAATTAGCGATCCTTCGGAGAAGACTGTCTTCACAACAAACGAGCCTTCATAATTGGGCATCCATTTCCCACACATGTCTTTATGAGCTGACAAAATCTTCTTGAGTATAAGTTCTCCTTGGCGAAACTCACGGATTCAGACTTTCTTGTCAAAGGCTCTCTTCATCCATTTCTGATATAACTAACCATGGCACATAGCTGTCATGCGCTTCTCGTCGATGAGATTCAGCTGACAAAATCTGTCTTGAACCCATTCGGCTTCATCAAGCTTGGTTTCCATCAATACCCTTAAGGAAGGTATCTCAACTTCAATGGGGAGGACGACGTCCATTCCATATACCAATGAGAAAGGGGGTTTCCCCTGTTGAATTTTGCACTGAAGTTCTGTATCGGTGCAAAGCAAATGGTAGCATTTCATGCCAATCTTTGTAAGTCTTTACCAACTTTTGCAGGATTTTCTTGATGTTTTTGTTTGCAGCTTCAACAGCTTCATTCATTTTGGGACGATAAGGGGAAGAATTGTGATGTGCGATCCTGAAAATTTCACACAACTCCTTCATGGTTTTGTTGTTCAAATTGGTACCATTGTCTGTTATGATTCGGCTTGGAATTCTATAACGGCAGATAATTTATTTTCTAATGAAGCGGGCAACCACTTTCTTGGTTACATTGGCGTAAGAAGCAGCTTATACCCATTTTGTGAAGTAGTCGATAGCAACTATGATGAATTGGTGACTGTTGGAAGCTTTCGGCTCAATTTCCCCAATCATGTCAATGCCCCACATTGAGAAAGGCCACGGTGAAGATAAAACATTCAACGGTGTTGGAGGTACATGGACCTTGTCAGCATAGATTTGGCATTTATGGCCTTTCCTGGCATATTGGATGCAATCTGATTCCATGGTTAACCAGTAATATCCAGCGCTCAAGATCTTCTTAGACATAGCATAACCGTTGGCATGAGTTCTAAAGGTTCCTTCATGAATCTCTTGAAGTAACATGTCTGCTTCATGTTTGTCAACACATCTAAGCAGAACCATGTCGTAGTTTCTCTTGTACAATGCATCATTGCTGAGGAAGAATTTGGATGCTAGTCTTCTCAGAGTTTTTTGTCAAGATTAGTAGCATCGGCTGGATACTCTTGCTTTAGTAGATATGCCTGCTCTTTGTACGGTTGAAGCTCAGTGTACTCATACTCAACCAATTTTGCCAGTTCAGTGGGTACTTCAAAATCTTCCTCACCCTCATCTTTTGCTTAATAAATAGGTGAATCCCAGTCAGGAGTGAAAGCAAGGCCCTTGGATTCAACAAGGTTTTGGATAACATTGCATGTTGGAAGGCTTATTTTAAAATGCACAAGAAATGCAAGAGAAAGAAAATGCTTTTTTTGTAGTTTTTGAAAAGATTGCAAATTTCGTTTAAAAATGGTAAAAGCAAAACAACAAATGAAATAACAAGAATTTAATAAAATGCATTTATTAATATCCTTTTAGAAAGTGAAGAGGTGGCCCTACAAAATAATCCAGTAGCTTTGGGCATAGCTGTAATACCCCAAATTTTACCCTTATATTTAGTCAGTCATTTCGCATAGCATCTCATCTGTGCATCTGCTAACCACTATCAAGTCATGGAGGTGTTTGTTTTGCAGGATTGGTTCCAGGGGTATTTTTGGTCATTTTACGTGGATTCCGCTAATTCCTTGAAGACGGGCTGTTACTGAGCTTTGAGACACTCGAGACACTATTTCTGAGGCATTTATTCATCACCTGGTTTGATTATGTCAAGACGTCAATCTGATGTATTCGGTATCGAAATTTGTCGGGCACAACTGGAATTAAGGTCCATTTCATCGCTCATGGTTTATTTCCGGAACACTTCCGTTTCTGTTAATAAGGCACAGTTTAATTGGGTATTATTGGATTGTTGCTCTTAGCATTTGATCAGTGGAATTCAATTACGGGCAATGTTATCGGTGATACTGAATCTGTTGTGATTACGGCGCACATCCGTGTTTGGTTATAAAATTGCTGGTTAGCATTTAAGTTGGAATGCAAGTGAATTTAATCAGGTGATGAGATTAGGACTACGGGCGAGACAAGTACATAGGCAAGAATATCATTCGTGAATTTATGGTTTATGACTAGGTTAATGAATTTAAATATTTGTGGATTTATTCACAAACGTTTATAATTTATAACTAGAAATAAATATAAATAAATTCAAAGCTGAATGGTCATGGATATATAAATGAAGTTCTGGAATTTTTATTTCATAAAGGATATCATTATACAAAAAGGAGTAAATCGTTTCACATTTGAATTGCTGAAAAATTACATTTACAGATGTTACTTCTATCCTAAAAATCCTAAGTCCTAAAGATCCATTGGTGTCTTCATGAGGTTCATCCATTGGACATTACTCCATGCTCCTCCGATTAACCTGCACAAAGAGAAACAAAACAAAACAGAAGCAGGAAAGGGTTAGAAGTTGTCTTCGACACTCTCAGAACAGCGTCATCACTGAGTGTCGGGAGTGGCACAACCGAAGCTGCGTCCTACCCCCGTTACCGATCCGCGCCATTAGCGTCAGATCAGGTAACATCTGTTCTTATCTAAGGGGCAGCCGAGAGATAAAAGAGATAAAGGAAGCGGGACTGATTCGCTTTTGCCGCAATTGGATTCATTTCAAAATCATGTAAATCCCAATCTACTTTCCAAACTGATACAAGGGTAAAGCAGCACAATCAATTTGGTCATAAACCCGGATGCCGACGGGTATGAGCCACTTTGTGTTCAAAGTTTGTCAACACCTGAAATTCACCACAACAGCATCAGTACCAAGTTTATAACCGAACTCAAAACCAAAGCAATTCATTAAACTGCACCAAATTTGAACAAACATCATAAGTGCAAGACTGGCCCAAATTCAGAAAGGAAGAGGGACCAATAAGCCGTAAGTAGCAAACTCAAATGCACGAGTGGAAGGCAGGCTCAATTCATGCGCAAGAGCTAGAAAAACAATCCAACAAATCTGTCACGGGCAAGTAATCACAAAGTTTAGTTCCTACTAACAGAAAGAGTATCCAACAAGATCAAAAGAAAAGCGGACAACATCAATTCAAGGAACAGGTTCAGCAGAAAAACCAGAAATATGGTGTAGTTCAGTAAAATATCAAGATCCGGTTAAGAATCAAGTTCAGAATCAGACCATCATAAAGCAACTCGAATGGGAACATAACGGATAATTGAAGCCTACCAAATCCGAACCAGGCCATCCAATTGAACTGCATAAAAACAATGGAAACAACACCAAACTGATATGTTTAATCATGCCATCATTCGAAGAACAGCAAGTCCCACATACACTTTGCTCTTTTCACCATCCAAAGCTAGCTACGGAAAGCCAAGACAAAGGTTGATTAGTGGAAAAGTTGGTCGAAAGAAATCAGAACAAGAAACACTGCAAAGTGCCATTAACAGAAATCAATGGAAGTTCATGAGTCAAGAAGAATGGACTTAAACTCAGCCCTCAGTAAACTCATCACTGGGCAGAGGTTCGAGCTGCCGGGAGAGAAACAACTAAAGTGTCTCCAGCTCCCGACCAAGCGTCGAAAACAATGGAAATTCGAACAAAACAACCAATCTCGAAGGCTCCCAACAATCATCGAGAGTAGAAACAAGAATGGATGCCCTGGTAGCTCAGACTGTGAGGTCGTCATCGCCCAAACACCTCTCAACGGCTAAAACCGGCAGTATCAGAACTCAAGGAAGCATGGTTTCCCCTGCGAAAGAAGAAGAAGAACATTAAAATCAGCTCAGAGCAAAAGCCCATTAATGAGGGATTATTAGGTCGAAAAAAATCAACTAAAGCAACCATTAGCAACCCCAGCCGCAAGACAAAGCAATATCAGTCACAATCAAGCACAGAAATCATGACTCTGAACTAAATTCAAACAAGCAAAGAACACAGCAGAGCATATCAAAAGCAACTGTCAAAGGCAACCGCGGCATCATCGAATAGCATCCCTCAAAGGTTCAGACCCTAAAGTCATCATCACCGCATACCCTCCTCGGCAGCTCTGACTCAACCAAAGCCTCAGCATTAGTTCACTGAAAAAAGAAGAGGAAAAGTTAATTCACAGTGGAAAAACCGAAAGTACAGGACATGGGCTCAGTTCAAACATCATCGCCCAACGAAAGCTGGATTCAGGCTTGAAAGGAAAGAAAGAATTAAGTTCATGTGCAAGAGGACCAACTCCAGTTATAAGAGAGAAACGGAGTCCTGTTCAGAGACATAAGATCTCATCAGAAAGATCAGAGAAATTCATCAGAAAAATAGATATCAGTAAAAAAAAAACTATCAGTTATCCACATCCAGTTCAGTTATCCAATCGAAACTCCAGGATGGATATCCACCTCTGAAAAAAATCTAGAAAAACAAGTCAATCCAAATGCAATCCAATGGAGATCAGTAAAACGAAATCCAATCAATATCGAAAATGGAAATAATCCCAATCAAATCGAAAAATATCATGTTCATAAATCCATGAAGATCAAATTAAAAATCGCGATCCAATCTCAGAAAATAACGCAAATCCACTGGTATCAAAGGCCCAAAAGAGAAATCGAGAAGAGTATAAAAGGAGGAACAGATACAACCTGAAAACCCTAGAAAAAACGGCGAACAACAGTCGCAAGCAAAACCCTAGCGGCCGCGAGACCGAAAGAGAGCTGGGCGGCAACGAGAGGAAGGTTAGAAACCATCACATCCATCCTCGAAACAAAGCAACCCGAGTGGAGAGGATTCACCGGCGCCGTTTAAAGTCACGACGAGCGAATACCTTCCTCGGAGGCTCAGTTCACCATCATCGCCTCCGTTCGTCACCGATTGCGAACGAGAATGTAAGCCAGGAACATAATACCGTCACTTTTAACATGGTTCGGTTTGATTTCAGGGTTTTCAACATGATTTAAGAAAGAATCACAGCGAGAAAGACGACGAGGAAGACGAAGTAACAACGGCGCCGCGAAGAAGAGAATGGGGTTCTGAAACCCTAATTCCTTTTTTCCACATTTACACCATCCGGGTTGGGTCCGGAAGTGATTACCGGCCCAACCCCTTTTAGTTTTTCATTTTCTTTTTTTATTTTATTATTTGTTTTTATAATTAATATTATATTAAGTATTTAAAACTATTTTTTTAAAAAGTAAATAAAATTAAAACCTTTTTCATAATAATAGACAAAAAAAAAATCTTTTTATAAATAGTATTAAAATTCATTTTTTTAATAAAAATTAGGTTAAAATAGTTTCTTAGGATTTGAGTAAATTAATATTAGAAAATCCTATTTTTTTTTTTAATTTAAAGTTTATATCATAAAATAAAACCACAAAAAGATGCATAATTTCATTTTCTTCACCATCTGATAATCCATTTAATTCTGCCCTCTGACGTTGTTTGTTCGTTTTGCAGTTTATTGCGTTTACTGTTATTTATTTCATTATCGTTCTATTTAAATTTTATATTGTATTTGCTCCTCTCATGTAATTTCGCGAACTTAACAATCGCTCTTTAATTTCTGCCTTTAAATTTCTGCCTGCATAGTTTAATTAGCATTTTATCTCTGTTTGCATGATTCGATTTCTCACACTTTCACCAATTATTCTGTCACATTGCACACATCTGAAGATTAGGTCTAGCCGTTTGACCGCCGTGTCAATAGTCCTCAACTTCAAACCCTTACAAACCCTAATTTTCCATAAATGCCTCGCCGCAGACAAGATTACCATTTTACCCCTAGCATTAGGTCAAAGAGTCGCCGCGCTCATTTTAGGGTTTCCCGCCGCGGAATCCCTAACCTAATTTAACCCTAATTATAACTTAACAATTTAACGTAGAGATTTGGAGTTTCTACACTCCGCGTAAGCGTGTCCTTAAGATGCGTTTATTCCCCTTGAGACCTTGACCACAGTCAAGAAGTCTCTAACCTCCCTTTTGAGGGGAACTATAGTTACTCTGATTCCACTCCCGTAAGGATATGTAGGCACAAGATGCGATGTCTTGCCGAGTAAACTTAGAATTAACCCCTTAGGTCTCTTTTCTCACTTCTAATCCTTTGTACATATACCTTAAGAATAATAAAGCAAAATAGTAAACATTTGAACAAAAGGTTCCTGTAGAGTACTACAGAAGTTTAGGGTGCTAATACCTTCCCTAAATTTAACCAACCCCCGAACCCTAGATCTTTCCCCGCATTGTGTTTACGATGCAAAAATAGGTTTTCCCTCTTTTTACCTTTTCCTTCGGATAAATCAAAGAGCGGTTGTGAATTGAATTGCGATTCAAACTCTTTAATAGTTTGTGATCCTATTTCCACCGCAACAATAGCTATGGAATTTTTTGAAAACAGCAAATGCAAACATTAAATTACTTTGAAATGGGAAAAATCACAGAGATCTCTATGGCTTCCCAGTTGCTCAAAGCTACATTGCTCTTGAATAGCAGGTTGCCCAGGTCCTCATCTTCGTCATTGTCTTCGATGGCATTGACTTGGAAACCTCCACTGACAAACACTTCTTGGACAGTCTTCGGACGCCCTTTGACATATGTAGAAGCTTTATCATGAGTTGGTTTGTAACCCAACCTGTGGCGATTCGTCTTGGTCTTGACATTGATCACTTCTCCCCAACCTTCAGGAATGCCCCTGTCGATTGTTGATCTGGTGCTCTTGAGATATGTGAAAGATGGATTACTCTGGCCCACTATTTCCTCAACTTCCAATAGGACAACATTGGCGATCTCAAGTGCTTGGAAAGAAGTTTCCAAAGCGTCTTCATCGGCCTTTATGTAATAGAAAGAAGGTAGGTTGCTGACCATCAGATCCTCTTCACCATGTATAATAACCAGCTTTTCATCGACTACAAACTTCATCTTCTGATGTAGAGTTGAAGTTACAGCTCCAGCGGCATGGATCCAGGGTCTTCCAAGTAAACAACTGTAATTAGGATTTATGTCCATTACTTGGAAAGTGATGTTGAAAATATGTGGACCAATCAAAATTGGAAGCTCCACTTCTCCAATCACAGCTCTGCGAGAACCATCAAAAGCTTTGACAATCAAGGAAGTAGGCTTCGTCACAATCTCTTGGTAAGCCAACTTGGTGAGGACTCTCTTGGTAGGACGTTCAAAGATGAACCGGTATCCACAAGCACCCTTGATAAGTTATCCTCCTGACAATTCACTGATATATGTAAAACACGGTTGTGATTCTGACCTTCTCTTGGTAGCTCTTCGTTGCTGAAGCTGAGAGTATTGCAGGCAGTAATGTTGGCAATCACACTGTCAAATTGTCCGGTAGTTATGTTCTGAGCGGCATGAGCTTGAGCCAATATCTTCTGTAAAGCAGTTTGATGAGCAGGTGAACTCATCAGCAGAGACAACATCGAAATCTTGGAAGGAGTCTGATGAAGTTAATCAATGACTTTGTAGTTGCTTTTTTTGTTGATCCTCAGAAACTTGGCGTCTTCATCATTTATAACTGCTTATTTACCCTTGTCTTTGGCCGGCACAGTGGTAGTAGTTTCCTTATTCGGAGCCTCATTGAATCGAGGAGTATAGATACGACCACTGCATGTCATATTGCTTATCTCGGCTATATTTGTCACATCTTCATTAACAATCTTCAATTATTCCCTCGGAATAACCTTCCCAGATTCTTTGTCAATCATGGTCACATCATATTTCCAAGGTACAACTTTAGGATCACTGAAATGAAATGGACTCAACTTCTGAATAATTACCGGCTTTGGCTGATTCACTGTAGGAGTGACTGGCTTAGATATATTGAACACAGGCTTTGCAGAGTTTGACTTTGGCAAATTGAACACAGGCACTTTAACATTTGGCTCTGGCAAGTTGAAGACGGGCTCAATCACAACAATTTCATCCTTCTTCACTTTGTTAACCACTTGTAAGAAACCATCGCTGATTAATCTCTGAATATCATTCTGAACCAATAAACAGCCCTTAGTATTGACCTCACAACTTGCACACTCATCATGAGAAGTAGACACTAAACCGGCTTCACATTACCGGCTTCGGCTGATTCACTGTAGAAGTAGACACTATACATAGTTCGACTCGTTAGGTTCATGAGTCAACTCGATTACATATGAGAAGAATTATACTGTCTTTAAGATTTGGTTTAAATATTTACTCCAAATCTTAGACAAATTTAATCTTCAATTTAGTAGTTTTTGAATTAGACTCTCAAATGTATCTCTTGAAAGTTGTGTAGGTTTTGAATTAGTAGATTTCGAAGATAAAGTTAAATTTCAATATGATAACTTGTATTTTATTTTAATATTTTATTTTTAAAAAATATATTTATTTAAAATGTCAAATATACTAAAAAATATATATATGTAAAAAAAATAGTTTTTAAGTCCGTGAATCATGTGAGCTGAACCTAATGAGATGAACCTAACGAGTTGAACCGAACTGTTCGTGAACTTATAACGAGTCGAGTTTGAGCTTAAAAAAAATTCATGTTGAACTCGAACTCGAACTCGAACTCGAACAATTCTTAACGAGTCGAGCCGAGCTGAGGTGAGTTCGACTCGACTCGACTCATTTCCAGTCCTATCTGTTAGTAATCAGACCTTGCTGCACTAGTGAAGGGTAGAACTCGGTGAAAGTCATCGGAATAGGAGGACATAACTTGTACTGTCTCCTGTTCAGAACATGCTGATGAGGTGCCTGATTCTTTAGTTGTTGATAAGTAGGAGCTTTGGGCGCTCGTTGATAGTTGGCAGGAGCTTGTGCAGGCTAATACCCAGGAGGTGGTTGCACACGAGTATGAACAACATCAGGTGTAAAAGTAGGAAACATCTGAGGAGCTTCAGAAACCAGAGGAACGGCCTGTTGAATTGGTTGGGCAATAGGCACTGCAGCAGGAGTTGGCACAAAACCAGGTCGAAGACCATAAGGAGGTACACTTGTATTAGCAACAGATGGTTGAGGATCCACAATAATATTGGTAATCTCAGAAACAATGGTGGGTTGAGTATCCATCCTTGCATTAATGACCTGTAGCATTTCCATAATATGCCCCACACTTCTCCGAAGGTCTTCGAGTTCATTGCTGACACGATCAAGCTCTTGATTTTGTTCCGCCAACTTTTTCCGAGCTCGGGCTCTAGTGTTGTACTGATGCAGAGGACTCAGGGTGACAGGATGAGAGAACCGAGAATGAGAAACCGGAAGGAAAATGCAAATGCAAAAAAAGGATGCAAAAATGCAATGCAGTGGTTTCAAGGATTTCAGCGGTCTGTTGCAAATGTGTTTTTTAGGAAAACTAAAAAGTTTTAGATTTGAAATTCAAGATTTTTTTGAATTTGCAAAGGACAGTTGAATTCCTTGAAACCAGGAATGATATGATGCTGGATGCAATGCACAAACGCACAAACAAACAAAAGTCCTAGGTTAGAGGAACATGAGCGGAGCCAAGGTCTACCCATCCCGAAAGGTATGTACGAAGGGTTAATTGTACTTGCGAAACAAGGGTTCTAAGCGGTGCCCAAAGTCATCAGTTCGTCTTTTGGATATTATCAATTTCCCGACTGACTCGATGGTTAATAATATTCTCAAGAGAACCTCTTTTGAGTGTAGTATCGCGTAGCAACTATTTTGGGAATACACCCTCATAGTCATCGCACTACGTCCTAATAAAGGCCAAAGTTGTGTTTAGGTAACTACGGTCCCCAGTACCATAGGCTCCAATTCAAAAGTAGTGAATATTTTCACGACTACTCGTTCAACAATACTAATTCCAAGAGGGCCTCCACTGAGCGGTGATTCTCAAGTCAGCTTGGTCGGGACTCACTCCCTATAAGCCTCGTCGAATATATCACCTTCCTATAATAATTTCACTCAAGTCCGGGTGTAGGACTTATCTCACAATAATGATACCCCAAGAAAGGTACAACAATATATATACAAGCAGATAATAAAGCAAACAAGCAAGCATAGAAAAGCAAGATAGGGATAATCCTCAAAAGATTAGGATTGTCCCGAGTGAAGTCGCTATTTTCTGTTGCGGTGAGAATATGATATCAAATTATTGATTAATTTGAATCAAAATCTTGATTCACAACCGGTCTTTAATTTATTCTAACGAAAGGTTAAAGAAAGGAAAAAACCTATTTTGCATCATAAACATAATGCGGGGAGAGATCTAGGGTTCGGGGGTTGGTTAAGCTTAGGGAAGTGTTGCACCCCAAAATTTGCTCAACCTTTTCTTGCCTGATTTATGTTTCATTGCATTGCATTTGCATAGTCACATCATATACACAGTCTAATCATTTGCATATCATAGCATAGCATGCCTCTAACAAGGGATCAAGGTGTCTATCAAAAGAAGAGCTTAGCAAGGTGTGTTATCCAAGAGGAGAAGTCTTCCAGGCCATCAAGAAGTGATTTGAAGTCTTGAGAAGTTTGAGTGTCCACAAGTGGATTTCTCTCCAAACTTGAGGTGTATTGAAGATCATCCACATGGAATTGTGAATTTGAGGTTTGTATGGATCTATTGGGATGCCTAGAGGGCCCTATTGAAACTTAGACAAGCCATTGTATCAAGCTCAAGAACCACAGTTGAGGTGTGTACAAGTAGGGTTTCATCTGGGTAACCTTAAGTCAAGAGGAGCAAAGAAAGGGCATCAAGACCTAGCTCTAGGACATGGAAGTCATGGATTGATATGTTGAAGCAGGTGTATGGATGAGTGAAGATCAAGTTCAAGAGAATCAAGAGTGGTTGGAGGTGTTTGAGACAAGGTTCCTAGGGTAAAATCCCCTGTATAACACTGGACTTCCAAGCCACATAAGTCCAAATACAAGTTTCAAATGAATTCTTGGCCAACATAAGAATTGTAGGTCTTGATCTTAGCTTTAATTTTAGTACTAGAAGTCTTCAAGAAGATTTGTAGAACTCAAGTTATGGTTCTTGCAAGTTACATGTCATCAGAGGACCCTGAAATTTATCTGTGAAAGTCACTTGACTTCCAAGCAACTTTTTCTCCTCAAGGAGTTTTCAAATGGATTATTGGCCAACATAAGAATTGTAGGTCTTGATTTTAGGTTTAATTTGAGTACTAGAAGTCCTCAATAAGATTTGTGGAACTCAAGTTATGATCTTGGCAATCCAGGGGTATTTTGGGAAAGTTGAATTATAGGTCTTTTCCAACATAGGTCAAAATCTCTATCTTCCACCCCTCAAATGAACAAAATGTTCAACATGAAATGTTTTTAGAATGATGTTTCTAGGTCAGGTAGGAAGTCATGGTGAGTTGGATTGGCTTGTTTCACAAAGTGCCCCAAAATGGCCTAAAAAGGGAGATTTTTCAAATGATTCAAGAGAGGGAAAAATGATTTTTTGACTTGCAAGGCATAAACATGGCATATGGGTAGTCATTTTAAATGGAAATTGGATTTCAAACACATTGGCAATGTCACAATTTTGAGATGAGCCATTGTTTTATGAGTTGCTTTGAAAAGTGCTTTCTTACATCATAAGTAACATTTGCAAAACACTCCTTTAGATCAGAACCAAGGCTCTAACCCTCCCCAATCATTTCAAAATGTCATTTGGAGAGAAATTGGATCACAACCAAGTTGTTGAAGCAAGCCAAAACCAGTTGTCATGTGCAAGCTTCTCATGAGATTTCATGGTGCATGAGAATTTCAAATTCTCACATGGATCATTTCAGATCATTCTAGATGTTTCCTACATGTTCTATATAAGGATTATAGCTGATTCAGTTGCTTTTTTGGTCAAGAATTGGAGAGAGTTGAGTGAGGGCATTCTGATTTTGCACCTTGCATAACAGAATCGATTTCACGAATTGGAGCAATCTCAAAGCGAACTAGTGCATTCAGAAGCTTTAGCATGAGTTTGTGATTGAATTTGGAGATAATTCTGGTCAAGAACTGTGAAGAACTGAGAGATAGCATAGTGAGTTTCACCCTTGCAACTCAAAATCGGTTTTGCTGATTGGGAGTGATTCAAAGCAATTCATTGCATACAGAAGATCCACAAGGCATTGTTGATTGTATATGGAGAAGATTGGAGTGTAATTTGAAGAATTTCTTGCTCTGTTCACTCAATTTTCACAGGTATGTAAATTTCATCTCATAGCATGATTTAGGTAGAATTGATAGGATTTAGATGCATAGATATATTATAGACATGGCTAGGTTCGTTTTTGGTAGGAAAAATTGGTGTCTAGAGACAAAATTAGGATGGATCAGTTTTCTTGTGAGGGACCTATCTAGCTGTTCTTGGAGGTTTAGGCATGTTTAGATGGTGATAATTACTCAGTGAAGTGTGTAAATGATGATAGGCTGATCAATTTTAAAAATGGTGATGGTTGAAAATTGAGCATATTCTGAACTTGGAATCGTGATTTGATTTGTGTTGAGATTCAAGAAGAATGGATGTTGCCATTAGGTTTAGTGAGAAAAAACGAGTTGATTAGGGTGCTTAGGTTTGAGTTTTGATGAGTTTTTATGGAGTTCGCATTTGGGGACGACGATGGCGCCACCTCTGGCCACCGTTTGGTTCACTTTCCCTCCTAGATTTTAAAATGGAGAAGAAGACTGCTTAGCCATTAGATGAGGGCTTTGACCTTGACTGAAGTTGGATCCCACGGCCACGATTCATTCTCAACTTGTGAAGAAAGGTCTGAACACAAGCAAAACGCCCCGTTTCATTTAATATTTTGACTTGGGCTTAGTACAAGTTTTGCTATCCACACACCACTTTGAAGCCCAATTGAATTTTACACATGGATTGATTGCTATTTGACACGGAGTTTTTCCTTTTTCATCTGATTTTCCATATTGTTTTCTGATTGACATGGGCCTAATATGCGCTTACTACTGACACCCCCTCCTGGGCCCAACTCTGGTTAATAACTAGAGAATTTTGCTATTCATCACGCCAGTTTGCTATTTTTTAGTTGATTTTCTTTTATTTTCATGTTTTACATATGATTAGAGGTTAATTCATAATAAATTGAAAAATGATCACTTTAGGATGAGACTTTTTTACCTGATTTCCTTAGGGTCTCTAAAATTTTATAGGGTTAAAAAAATATTAATTTCATGCATTTTATATTTTCTGGCATATTTTACAATTTTAATGCTTTTATTTTTCATTTGTTTGATACTTCATTTTCATGAATTTAGTATGAGAGTTTGGTGAGGAATTTTTGAGTGATTCTTGTGAGGTTGATTAGATTAGGGAAGCATGTACCCTTAGGATTTTTTTCATATTTTTGTGATTAAAATTTAGGTTAGTTTGAGAGGTGAATAGGAGAGGTGTTAGAATTAGGGTTTTAACACAACTAGTTGTAGTTTAGGGCATAGTTTGGGGATTTGGGGTTTGATGTAGGCCTTGGGATTTATATGGGGTATTGGGTATAGGGTTAGGTTCCCTTAGAAATTTACTTAGGATTTTATAATGAGTTTTAGCATTTTATGTGGTTTTTGTAACTTGGTGTGTTGATTGTGGGTTTTCCCCTTGGATGTTTGGTTTGGTTATTTTGCTTGGGGTGCTTTGGTTGGGCTTTGGGCTTGGTTTTTGCTTGTTGGAGCTATGGAGGCATTGAAGATGCTTGGAGATAAAGCTTGGGGCTTGGTCATGAAGGTCTTTCCTTGTGAAGATTGCTTGCCAGGAGCTTAGGGATTAGGGCATATAGGAAGAGCAGTAGATTAGTCTTATTTCTTCTTTCAAACATAGAGAGCTTCTTGTGCCTCTATCCTATCCTATGATTCAAAGTCCTCTTAAGGAAGCCCATCTCTCCCTTGGAGGGATGATTGGCATGCCTTAAAGAGTAGAACTTTTGAGGATACCCTTCTTTGCAAATGATGGTTTCTAGTGATTTCCTTTGGTTTCCACTAGCTTCCATTCATTATAATTTGATATTAATAACAAATCTTTCTTGGTGGAGCTTACTAGAGCTTGGGGATGAAGATCTAAGATGTTGAAGATGCCTTTCATGAGGATGTCTTGAAGAGGGAGTTGTGTTACTGGCAACTTTGCTGTAGGAGCTTGCTGAAGGATTGAAGCTGGGGTTTACTGTTGCTTTTGAGCTGGGGTTTTCTGTAGCTGTGGAGCTTAATTGTTTAGGTTTTGAGGAGCCTTATTTGAAGTATGCTTTCTCTTCCCTGGAGGTTGGAGATTGAAGATTACTGAAGTTTGAAGGTGAAAGTTGTTGCTGTCAACTTCTAGCTGTTGCTGTCAGAGCTGTGATTTGCTGTAGGAGTTTGGTGTTGCTGCTTGGGCTGCCTCCTCTGCTTTGGGTTTTGTTTTCTATATTGTTTGTTGGCTTGTTCAGCTTGCCCCCTAGGTTTGAAGTGAATGTTGATTCACTTTGCCTGTTGTTTTCCCAGGTTCGAGGTTGAGTGGAACTCCCTTGCCTCGCTTGTATTGCTGCACTGCATGCATTTTACTGTATTTGCTTGCTTTCTTTTCTGTTTATCCCCTAGGATCTCTGATTTCCTCTGTGCAGGAGGGAATTATGACAGAAATTAGGATTCTTATCCATGCATGATAACATTAGGTTAGTTTTATTCCCTTTTCAACCTTAGGTTTTTTAGAGCTTCTTTATCTTATCTCAGAACAACTCCAAAATACAGTAATAAGGTTAATCGATGTCGTACGTTACGAGCCTTAAGCTATTTGAGAAAGGGTTGCTGGAGAGCTTCTTTCCAGTAATCTGGCTGCTTAGTGTGGCACCCTTTGGGTGACACGCGACGTAGTCACTCTCAGATCATAGTCTCTAGTGCGTCAGAGATTGCAAATAAATTAAAAAACACTTCTTTCGTAAAAGATTCAAAACAAATATCAAATTGTCATTTTTGTCCGCTTGGACGCTTAATCAAGAAAAACCCCTTTCAGAAGGTAATAAAAAACAGTCAGACATGCTTGTGTCTTCCGTAGCCCGAACTACGTTTCCTCTGATCTTTCATGTTGTACGAAAGTACGTAGGCATAGGATGCCGTATCCTAGCGAGCAACCTTTCCCTCCTTTCCCGTAGGTAGGCGAACTACGTTGACTCTGATTTCTCGTTCCAGACGGGAATACATAGGCATAAAGTGCGATACTTTGCTGAGTCATTTTCTTTTCTTTTTAACCCATGCCTGTAGGGTAGGTAGAGTACAACCCGTACCAGAAAACAAGCGTGGATCCCGTCGCGAGTACGACGGACATGAGGGGTGCTAATACCTTCCCCTTGCGTAACTGACTCCCGAATCCAGGATTTGGTTGCGATGACTATTCCTTTCCCGTCTTTGCGGTAGGTTTACTTCGAGCGTTTCCTTTCCCTCCTTTGGGATAAATAACGCACGGTGGCGACTCTTCTGTCATAGTCGGCGCCGATTTTCGCAGTAGTGACAGCTGGCGACTCTGCTGGGGATTCCAACGGTTCCCTACGCGAGTCAATCCTAACGCTTGTTTTCCCGTCGTGGATTTTGTATGGATTTACCTTTCTGTATTTACTTTCAGCATTATATTATTGTTGTTATGCTGGGTAGGGGGTCAGATTGAGAGATAAGCCGGACCTGGGCTTGAGTGCACCTAGAATTAGTTGTGGAAAGTAGTGGGCGCGTGCATGCTTTACATGTACTAGTGTCCCACAAAATCCACGCTCGGACGAGGTTCTTCTGGTTGACTTCTTTTTCAACCCTTTGGGTTGAGGGGGTTGTTGGTTAGTTGGATTGTCGACTCCGGGGACCGATCATTTGGAAGTTGGCTAAGTGAGGCCTCTTCAGGACATGATGATGCCACACCTTCTGGGTATCGTATCATCAGTCTTGAAAGTCTGTGACGCCAATGACCGCATAGGATGCCGTACCTTGTGTCAGTTGATAGGACACCTACCTGTGAGAGGGATTGGGGCATGCAGGAAAATTGACCTCCAGACTACCCGGTTTTCTTGATATTGGATCAGCATGTGTAGATACTTGAGGTTCTTCACCATAGCAGTGTTATAGGTCTGTTGAGACCAGGTCGGAGCATTGTTTTGAGCCTGTTGAGGCAAAGTGGAGCATTGTTATGGGTCTGTTGAGACCAGGTTTGAGTAGTACTGCGGGCCTGTTGAGACAGATATTGTGGATGGATCTCTTCGGCAATATACCACTTGATCCCTGTTGCATGTTTGCATATTGCATTGTTGCATACTCATTTTGCATATCATTAACGTGTGTCTGTGCTGTAGGTGCATTTTCATACCTCTGATTCTAGTTGCCCGGATTTCTGTTTGTTGCTATTATGGATACTTTGAAGAAGACTGTGGCATACAAGTTGCCTACTCCAGATGTTTCTTCTTTGCTTGGTTTGATATCTCTAACTGATGATGATGTGAAGAGAAGCTTCAGGAAGAGTTATGGGAAATTACTTAGGTTGGTTTATAAACCATCCATGTATGAGCGTAACGGATTGTACACGCTAATGCAGTTCTATGATCCCCCGCTGAGGTGTTTTACTTTCCCTGACTTCATTCTGGCTCCGACCATGGAGGAGTATGCTGAGATCTTGGAGTTGACTATTCAGAACAGGGTGCCTTTCATTCATATGGGTGTTGAGCCCAATCTGGAGGATTTGGCTGTCGCCTTGCATTTAGACTCCTCAGAGTTGCTGTTAGCCTCGTGGAATGGAGTGTCTGGTTTTTCTCTCAAGTTATTGGTTGGGAAAGCACAAGAGTATGCCAAGAGTGGATGTTGGATTGTGTTTAATGCTATTCTTGCTCTGTGTATCTATGGCATTGTACTGTTCCCGAACATGCCTGACTTTGTTGATTTGGATGCATTCTATATATTTGCTTCAGGCAATCCGGTGCCTACTCTGATTGGAGATTTCTATCACTCACTGCATTATAAGAACGAGAACAGGAGGGGCAAGAATGTCTCTTGTTGTGTGCCTTTGCTGTATATGTGGTTTGAGATTCATCTGCCCAAGAAGGGTATCTTCGCTGAGTCTGCAGATACGGTGGATTGGTCTGAGCATCTGATGGGACTTTCTTCAGAAGACGTTGTCTAGTTTGATAAAGATTTACTGGGATCTGTGATTATCTACAGCTGCGCCGGATATCCTAAAGTTCCTCTGATTGGGAGGAAAGGGTGCATTAACTACAATCCTTCATTGTTGTTCAGGCAATTCGGGTATGCTTTGAAAAGCCCGCCAAAAGAGGAGGAAATACAGGAATCTCTGTACTTTACAGGTGATTTGAAGGGAGAACTATTGTCCAATCTTCAGCATGCTTGGAATAATGTCCACAAGTGGGGTAAGGCGTTGTTGGGTAAGAATGATTGTCAATCCTATGCTCTGTACAAGGTTTGGATCCATGATAGGGCAAAGCAGGCGCTGATGCCGTTTCCTGCAGTGTCACCTCCTGCTCCCCCCGTGATTGAAGAGCCAACTGTTGTGTCTATTGAGAGATATGAACAGGTTGTGAAGGAGAAAGAAGAGCTGATGAAGGCCAACGAGAAGTTGGAAGAAGAGTTAGTGCAACTCAGGAGCGAAAGGAATGAAGCCGTATATTCCTTCGAGCAGCAAATGAAGCTGGTGAATCAGCTAGGCACGGAACTGACTGAACAACGAAAGAAGCGTGAACGCTTGGGGATAGATTTCAAGAGCTCTCACGACATGCTGGAGTCTAAGAAGAAATCACTTGAGGTAGCCTACTGGGAAATCTCTGCATTCAACAAAACCTGGAACGCCACGCTGACCGGCAATAAGGAAAGAGAAGACAAACTGAAGCTGCAGATCTCTGAGCTGGAAGGTCAGTTGAAAGCTAGCCAGAAGAGGTTGGAAGAAGAGGTTATGCGGAGGTATGATGTCCAGAGTGCCTTGAACATAGTTATCAAGCGCAAGAAAGAGTCTGCGTCCCAGAAGCGGAAGCTAGAAGATTGCTTTGGAGAAGGGGCTTGGGAGGAATCCATTGGTGATCTCCAGCGTGTTATCAGGCAAAGAGACTCGCTCGTCGAAGGGTTTATTTCTCAGCCGAATCATCCCAAGACTAACATATTGTTAGAGGAGTACCAAGCATATGGTCGCACTTGATTATCTTATGTATTGATGTGTATGCTTTATTTGCATTGTGCTGGCCATCACCAGAATTGTTGGTTGAGGTCATGCCTTCCTATTGTACACTCAGTGATATTGTATTCCTGACTCGATGGGCTTTTCCGCAATATATGAGATGTTTTCCATGATTGGATTTCGAGCTTCTTATTACTATCACTGTCACTACACTGGCACTTTGGCACTAGAATCGGGGGTTGATCTCCCTAACGCACAGACACATATTGCATCTGCATATTCATTTTTGCATCGCCAGTTATTTGTTGAATTTGTATCTTATTTCCTGCATCTCCAGGTTTTTCAGGATTGACGAACAAAGAGTCCACCGCTACTCAACCCGAAACAACTACAAGAAAGTAATGGATCAAGTTCAGGTCGAGATGTAGGAAATCCGTGAGAAGTTGACTTTGTTCATGCAAGCTATGGAGAACATGGCCAAGGGCCAGGAGAATCTTCATACCTTGGTGCAGCCGTTGCTGATGCGGGCAAACGGAAATGGCAACACTGACCACATTTCTGTTGAAACTCCTCGCCGGGAGAATGAGATACCGGCAGTTGTTACTCCACCTATTGTGACTGTCAATGGAAACACTGGTACTGGTGCAGGTGCTGGCGCTGGTAACGGCAATACTGGGAATGGTGGTGATGGGCATGTCGTTAACAACAAAGGCAACACTGTGGATGCCGATCAAGGATTCATTGACAATGTTGGATTTGGAAACAATGGGTATGGCAATGTCAATCAGGACGGGAACTTCGGGTTCAACAATCAAGGCTTCGGTAATGACGGTTACGGCAACAACCAGGGGTACGACTACAGTAATGGTGGATTCGGTAATGTGAATGTGAACGGTGCTGGAACACTTCCTTTCAACAATGGCTTTGGACCTGCTGGGGTCAATCTGGGGTTCGGCAACCGAGGACAGGGTCCTGTGTTCAATCATCAAGGATTTGGCCGTAACATGGGTTACGACGGGTATGGCAATGACTGGAATGTGGATCAACAGGATGACGCTTTTTCAGGAAGAGGTATGGGACCTGAAGGCCCTATTGACCCGATTTAGAGGATCAAAATGCTAGAAGAGCAGATGAAAGGTGTGGTTGATCAGAACTCCGCTGGATTAGATATGACTACTATGGGGTTGGTACCAGGGCTGAAGGTGCCATTGAAATTCAAGGCTCCAACATTTGACAAATACAAAGGGGATACCTGCCCTAAGGTCCACGTCCGGTCTTATTATAGAAGGATGTCCGCATATTCGGATGATGAAAGGATGCTCATGCATTTCTTTCAGGACAGCTTGTCAGGACCGCCGCTTGAATGGTATATGGGGCTGGAGCCCACTCAGATCAAAACCTAGAAGCAGTTGGCTGATGCTTTCGTGACACATTACAAATATAACAGCGATCTGGCGCCAAACAGGGTCCAATTACAGGGTTTATCACAGAAAAACGGTGAAAGTTTTAAAGAGTATGCGCAAAGGTGGCGCGATATGGCAGCGAGGGTGCATCCTCCTTTAATTGAAAGGGAGATGAACGACATGTTCATTGGGACATTTACGGGGATGTTCTACGAAAAATTGTTTTGTGTGTCGTTGGGAAGTTTCTCAGATTTGATTCTTATGGGGGAGATGATCGAGAACGGGATTAAAGTTGGAAGATTCCAAGCAGGTGAGTCTACCTCAGCAGGAGGTACAAGAAAAGCATTCGGTGGTAGACGACAAGGTGATACTAGCGCCGTGTTTGGTGGCAGGGGCAGGGGCAGAGGAAGGAATCAGTATGTTCAGCCTCAACAGATAGCTAGTGTTACTATCCCGTTTCCTCAACAGAGGCAGCCACAACAGCAACAACAACCACAATAGCAGCAAGGGCAGAATCCCGGTCAGAGAAGGATGCAGAATACGAGACCGAAAAGAGTGTTTGACGCACCTCCTTCCACATATGCAGAACTCCTTCAGACCCTGCTAGGGTTGAACTTGGTTGAAAAGAGGACTTTGGCACCGCCTACAGGGTCGGTACTTCCTTATGGATATGATGCTAACAAGCAGTGCGAATTCCATTCTGGGGCGCCCGGGCATGATGTAGAAGCTTGTCAGGCGTTTAAACATAAAGTTCAAGACTTGTTGGACAGTAAAGCCATCAACTTTGGCCAAGTGGGGCCCAATATTATACAACAGCCCATGCCTAATCATGGGGCAAATGCTATTTTAATAGAAGAAAATTTGAACTTGGTGTTGGATGTTAATGAGTTGAAGACACCATTGAGTGGAGTGAAAAGCAGGTTGCTCAGAGGGGGAGTATTTTCGGGTTGTGATAAGTATTGTTTAGAGTGCTGGACCCAGCCAGAGGGTTGTAATGATTTGAAGCGGGGCATTCACGCCATGATCGACAAAGGGACCTTGCAATTTGATCGAACTGCGGTTGAGAAGCCTGTGGAGGCATTATGTGAAGAGCAGAATGATATTGCAACAGTGACGATCCCGAGGAAGACTATAACGATAGTGGCGCCCGCCCAGCAGCCAACTATTACGATTACCAAAGCAGGGCCTGTTCCCTTTGAGAGTACGAAAGCTGTCCCGTGGACATACGGATTAGAAGCATATTGCAACGGCGAGAAGATTGTGATGAATAGCCAGCCAACAGGGCTTGTTGATAATGTTGTTGGTACGGGGGGGATGACCCGTAGCGGAAGGATCTTTACCTCACCCGAAATAGAAGCGGAGAGGTTGGCCAAAGGTAAAGCCAAAGTAAGCGAAAGCGGGCCTTCTCAGTCGAAAGAAAAGGACACGTCGCTCAAGGACGTAGAGGAGTTCATGAGACTAATCTGAAAAAGTGACTACAAAATTGTTGAACACCTACAGCAGACGCCATCGAAGATCTATCTTGTCGCTGTTGTTATGTTCCGAGGCGCACCGAAACGCCTTGCTAAAGATTCTGGATGCGTCGTTCGTACCCCAAGAAGTTTCTATAAATCAGTTAGAGGGGGTAATGGCACATGTCAATGCTGGACATAGCCTGGGCTTCACAGATTTTGATCTAACACCCAAGGGTCGGGAGCACAACATCGCCTTGCATATATCGGTGGAATGCCGGGGCACCGTAATGTCGCATGTATTGGTCGATACTGGATCGTCGTTGAACTTATTGCCAAAGAAAGCCATGATGAAGTTGGACATACGGGGATTTATTTGCACGCCCATCGATTTGGTTGTGAGGGCGTTTGACGGGACGAAAAGGTCAGTGTTTGGGTCAATAACACTACCGCTGCAGGTGGGGTCAGAGATTTTTGATACCGAATTCTACATCATGGACATCCATCCAGCTTATAGCTGTCTTGTCGGGCGCCCATGGATCCACGCTGCAGGGGCCGTAACGTCCACATTGCATCAGAAGCTGAAGTACATGGTGGGTGATAGTGTCGTTACCGTTTGCAGGGAGGAGGATATTTTGGTCAGTCACCTGTCATCATTCAGGTATGTGGAGGTCGACGGAGAAATACACGAGACACCTTGTCAAGCCTTCGAGGGGTTGCGAATTAAAGACAAAGCTCAGGGTTCCAGCAAAATATCAGATGTGGCAGTGTCATCTTACAAAGAGGCTCAGGCTTTAGTGCAGACTGGTGAGACTAAAGGCTGGGGGCAAGTATTGGAGATTCCCGTGAAGAATGACAAGTTTGGGCTAGGGTATCGACCGACGTCGTCAGTGTCATCTTCAGGAGCGCCCAGGTTCAAGGGACCAGTCACGATTACGCCAAGAGGGGTGAGCTTTGAGACTATCAACACTATTTCCGATGCTGAGGACGGGGATAGCGATTGCGATATGGACGCGTGGATCAAGCCAAGCGTGCCAGGATAAAGTCTCTGCAACTGGTCCATCTGGGAAACTGTCCCAGTGACTTTTAAACAGTAATGATTTGTTTTATCAATTGTTGAACAATCCTATGTCCTACCCGGGGCATAGTGATTTTACATTAGGGCTACTTGATTATGTGTATTGCACTGTTTTAATCATGAAATAAAGGCGTTTTTTCATATTCGTGATCCCTGTTTTTCTTGTTTTTACTTTAACAATAAATGGCAACGTGGTTATTTGCTTTGTTGGCGTGTTGAAGCGTTTAACCATTTCCTTTGCAGGACTAATATTTCAGATGACATCTCATACGAACCGCCTATGACTCGTTTCGACTTCGAGCACCCGGTATTCCAAACAGAGGAAGAGATTGTTGAGGATAGCGACCTGCCAGAGGAGCTGACTCGTTTGTTGAAACAGGAAGAGAGAATCATTCTGCCTCATCAGGAGGAAATTGAGATTATCAACTTGGGGTCGGAAGAAGTTGTGAGAAATATCCGTATAGGGGCTGCGCTGTAGAGCGACGTCAAGCAAACGCTGATTGAGATACTGCGAGAGTATGGTGATGTATTTGCTTGGTCGTACGAGGATATGCCTGGGTTGGATACGGACATGGTTGTACACCGTATGCCATTGCGAGAGGAATGTCCGCCTGTTAAACAGAAACTCAGGAGAACCAGACCGGACATGGCTGTGAAAATCAAGGAGGAAGTTCAAAAACAGTGGGACGTTGGTTTCTTAGCTGTTACAACTTATCCGTCATGGGTCGCTAATATAGTACCAGTACCGAAGAAAGACGGTAAAGTGCCAGTACCGTGATTTGAATAGGGTGAGCCCGAAAGATGACTTTCCGCTTCCTCACATTGATGTGCTGGTTGATAACACTGCTCATTTCTCCGTATTCTCCTTCATGGACGGCTTCTCGGGCTATAATCAGATCAAAATGGCGCCAGAAGACATGGAGAAGACTACCTTCATTACTCCCTGGGGAACATTTTACTACAAAGTGATGCCCTTCGGATTGAAGAACGCTGGGGCAACATATCAACGTGCTATGACGACTCTCTTTCATGACATGATGCACAAAGAGATCGAGGTTTATGTTGATGATATGATTGCCAAATCCCAGACGGAGGAGGAGCATTTGGTTAATCTGCTGAAACTGTTCAAGAGGCTTAGGAAGTTCAGGTTGAGACTGAACCCTAATAAGTGCACCTTCGGGGTGAGATCGGGTAAACTGCTGGGGTTTATCGTGAGCGAAAAAGGAATAGAGGTTGATCCTGCAAAAATAAAAGCAATACAAGAAATGTCGACGCCTAAAACAGAAAAAGAAGTGCGTGGATTTTTAGGGAGGTTGAACTATATCGCCCGGTTCATATCTCACCTAACTGCGACATGCGAGCCGTTATTCAAGTTGTTGAAAAGGATCAGGTGTTGACCTGGGATGAAAATTGTCAAAAGGCGTTCGACAAGATAAAAGAATACTTGCAGGAACCTCCTGTTTTGATACCCCCAGTGGCCAGGAGACCTTTGATTATGTATCTGACAGTTCTTGAGGAAAGTATGGGTTGTGTTCTCGGTCAACACGACGAGACCGGACGTAAAGAGCATGCGATCTACTATTTGAGTAAGAAATTTACTGACTGTGAGTCCAGATACTCAATGCCCGAGAAAACGTGTTGCGCGCTAGCCTGGGCCGCCAAACGTTTGAGGCAATACATGCTGAATCATACAACCATGCTAATTTCAAAGATGGATCCAATCAAATATGTGTTTGAGAAGCAAGCACTCTCCGGAAGAATTGCCCGATGGCAGATGGTGTTAACCGAATACGATATACAATATGTCTCGCAAAAGGCTATTAAAGGTAGCGTTCTGTCAGAGTACCTTGCAGAGCAGCCGGTTGAGGACTACCAATCGATGAGGTTTGATTTTCCTGACGAGGATATCATGTACCTGAAGATGAAAGATTGTGAAGAACCGTTGCCAGACGAAGGACCCGAATTGGGTTCCAAATGGCAGTTGATATTTGACGGAGCTGTAAATTCCTATGGTAGCAGAATAGGTGCAATTATTACTACTCCTCAGGGGTCGCACATCCCCTTTACTGCCCGATTGACCTTTCCCGTTACCAATAATGAGGCTGAATATGAGGCTTGCATCATGGGTCTAGAAGAAGCTATTGATTTGTGAATCAAACATCTGGATGTGTACGGAGACTCAGCTCTAGTGGTGAATCAGATTAAAGGAGAATGGGAGACACGTCAGCCCAATTTGATACCATATATGAATTATGCAAGGAGATTGTTGCCTTTCTTTGACAAAGTGGAATTGCATCATGTGCCGCGAGCAGAAAATCAAATGGCTGACGCCCTGGCGACATTGTCTTCAATGTATAAAGTTAACTTCTAGAACGAGGCTCCCCGGATTGTTATCTCTCGGCTTGATAGGCCTGCATTCATATTTGCCATTGATGAGGCTCCCGATGGTCAACCCTGGTACTTTGACATCCATAATTTCTTGAAGAACAAGGAGTATCCGGCTGGGGCATCCAATCGAGATCAGAAGACTCTCAGGAGATTGGCTGGCAATTTCTATTTGAACCCGGACGGTGTCCTATACAAAAGAAACCACGACTGGGTGTTGCTACGTTGTGTAGATGAGAAAGAGGCGAAGTTGCTCATGGAAGAGATACATAAGGGTACATTTGGTACACATGCTGGTGGGCATGCTATGATGAGAAAACTGCTGCGGGCCGGTTACTATTGGCTAACTATGGAAACAGACTGTTTCAAGTTTGCAAAGAGGTGTCATAAATGCCAGATTTATGCGGACAAAATCCATGTGCCTCCAAATCCGATGAATGTGATGTCATCGCCGTGGTCTTTCTCGATGTGGGGAATTGATATGATTGGCAAGATTGAGCCTACGGCATCCAATGGACACCGGTTCATTTTGGTGGCGATCGACTACTTCACCAAATGGGTGGAGGCAGCATCGTATGCCAATGTCACCAAACAAGTGGTCGCCAGATTTATCAAACCAGATATTATCTGCAGATATGGAATCCCTGAGCGGATTATCACCGACAACGGTTCGAATTTGAATAACAAAATGATGAAAGAGTTGTGCCAGAATTTTAAGATTGAGCATCACAACTCTTCTCCTTACCGACCTAAGATGAATGGCGCTGTCGAAGCGGCCAATAAGAACATAAAGAAGATTGTCCAGAAGATGGTTGTGACATATAAGGACTGACATGAGATGCTACCTTTCGCTTTGCACGGTTATCGTACGACGGTACGCACATCAACCGGGGCAACCCCTGTTTCATTGGTATACGGGATGGAGGCAGTGTTACCATTGGAGGTCGAGATTCCTTCCCTAAGGGTTTTACGGGATGTCCAACTTGACGAGGCAGAATGGGTTAAAGATAGACTGAATCAGCTCAGTTTAATGGATGAGAAGAGACTGGCTTCTTTAGCATACGGTCGGTTATATCAGAGCCGGATGAAGAAAGCTTATGACAAGAAGGTGTGCCCTCGAAGCTTTCAGACGGGCGATCTTGTTTTGAAAAAGATTCTCCCGCCACAAACAGATCACAGGGGCAAGTGGACTCCTAATTACAAAGGTCCATACGTTGTTAGGAAAGTCTTGTCTGGAGGAGCCTTGTTACTGTCCACCATGGATGGTGAAGACTTTACGTCTCTTGTGAATTCGGACGCAGTTAAAAAATACTTTGCTTGAAAGTGACCTGCTGGACAGTAAAAAGAGAGTCCAGGCAAAAATGGGGCATCCCGGCGAACCATAAAAAATGAATAAAAGGTTCGGGCAAAAGTTAGGGATAAAATTGAAAAAATGTACACCCACGAAGTCGAAAACCTGAAAAGGGCAACCTCGGCAAAAAAGGGTATCCCGGTGAATTGGAAACCCGCAAAGGGTGGTTAACGCAAAAGTTAGGGATTGAAAAAAGCAAACGACTGCGGTTCGGATTTGATACAACATTGCTTAGTGGTTTGGGAGTACCGGGAGGCCGTCTGTCCGAAAACAATCTCTTCCGAAGGTCGAGTACCAGTAAAGCGCAGAGTCAGGCGAGTCATAGGGGGATCAGCTCATGGTGTTTGTCTGTACCACGTCGCCGACATGTATACAAATATTGTTTTGTATTTTATTTATGCTTCTTGTGCATATATGTATGTGTGTGTGTGTGTGTGTGCGCGTAACTTCCTCTTTTCAGGAGTTGCATCCGGTGTACAAAACTTTGCCTATTCATAGGCCTGTTATCAACAAAACATGTTTTTCAGTACTTGATGCTTGTTCTTTACTGTTTTGTTTGTGAAAGACGCCGATGTTTTTTGATAAACTTGCACTTGCATAATCTTGTTGGCCCTTGCCAATAATTGCTAAAACTTCGAATTGACTGAAGTAATGTCACGGATGCTAATCCGGATAGATTCTGTTGTATGGGCCTATTTTGTCTCATTTGTGTTTTGCAGGGTTCTTACCTTTGGAGCAAACAGTTAGGGATTATATTCCCCAGCCAAATCACTGGACGTTAGAGCCTGATTCCAGTTGATGTTATTCCTCAGCTAGTCGCAGCTTATCCCCGAGAGTTGAAATGACGTTTATCCCTTCCCGAAGGAGGGAATCATTTTCCCCAGAAGAGTGTCCTCAGGGAAGTTGTCCACAGGATATCCCCAGCAGGTCGAAATCAGTATCCCCTGCAGAGGTTGCGCTCCCCAGTGAGTCGGATATGTGCAGGATCAATCCTCAGCATGGGAGATTCCCGCAGTGTTTAACCAAGCCTCAGTTGGTTCAGAAGGGCTATCCCCATAGAAGATGGTTTTCTGTCTTCTCACAGTTTGTCACGCCTTTGTCAGGATGGTTATCCCCAGCGGAGTGTTAGCTCCGAGTTTGTAAGCTGTACCCAGACAGCTGTCCCCCATAAGGGTCGCTTCTTCCACAGCTGAGTTACTCTTCCCAGCAGGTGTTGTTCTTTCCTCCCAGCGGAAGTTGATGTTTAATATCTCCTCGGCAGAGTGGGTTGTGTTTCCGGCATTTATTTTGCAGGAATGCTTTGTGATACCCATTTATCCCCAACAGGGTGGTATTTGTCCTCAACAGCCGTGTTGATGAAGCAAGCTTGTGAGAGCCTCCCCCCAGCAGCCTGGACCTGCATTTGCATTTGCATATATTATCATGTTTGCATCTATCCAAAAACGCGTAGCATTTCTATGCCGTATGGAGCATTACGCCCTTGCCAAACATACGCATTTTGAAACATAAACCAGGTTGGTTAACCTTTTGCTTTCAGGTGTGTTTCTCAGCAGGAGTATGGAGTTACGGCTCAGATCTATTACCAGACGATCGAGGTCTCGCTGGGAGACATGTGATGATACAGTTCTTGTTATTATTCCCCACAGTTACTGGTTGAAGTTTCTCTTATCCGACCAGCGGAGTGTTTTTCTTCAGGTTTGCTGTCGCGGTAGCATTACAGGGTTTCATAAATCGAGATTTCAGAAGTGGTCACTTGTTGTCAAAACGGGTGTCGGGCAGTTATTTTCAGAATATCCCTAGTGGAGTTAGCTACTGCAAAGAATAGGCAAAGAAGCTATATCCAAATGAACTTTCCTGTGTTCAGGCAGATGATTTTCCCGTATGAAGCAGGCGGATGAACCTTCATGTGTTCAGGCAGATGACTTTCCCGTATGAAGCAGGCGGATGAACTTTCTTGTGTTCAGGCAGATGATTTTCCCGTATGAAGTAGGCGGGTGAACCTTCCTGTGTTCAGGCAGATGACTTTCCCGTATGAAGCAGGCAGATGAATGTTCCTGTGTTCAGGCAGATGATTTTCCCGTATGAAGCAGGCGGATGCACCATTCCTGTAATCAGGCAGATGATTTTCCCGTATGAAGTAGGCGGATGCACCATTCCTGTAATCAGGCAGATGACGTTTCCCGTATGAAGCAGGCGGATGAAC
Organism: Lathyrus sativus; assembly: GCA_963859935.3. Lineage (NCBI taxonomy): Eukaryota > Viridiplantae > Streptophyta > Magnoliopsida > Fabales > Fabaceae > Lathyrus > Lathyrus sativus. Next base: position 321,291,862 of record OZ012738.1, on the reverse strand, counting down.
TTTCCTGTAATCAGGCAGATGACGTTTCCCGTATGAAGCAGGCGAATGAACTTTCCGGTTTTCAGACAAATGATTTTCCCGTATGAAGCAGGCGGATGCACCATTCCTGTATTCAGGCAGATGATTTTCCCGTATGAAGCAGGTGGATGCACCATTCCTGTAATCAGGCAGATGATGTTTCCCGTATGAAGCAGGCGGGTGCACCATTCCTGTAATCAGGCAGATGACGTTTCCCGTATGAAGTAGACGAATGGAGTTTCCTGTGTTTAGGCAGATGATTTTCCTATAGGGATAGGCAGATGAGTTTCCTGTGATTAGACAGAAATGTTTCCCCAGTAAAGTCGACGAATTTTATTGCCTAAAATTGATAGGACCTCCTCGTGTTGGTGGGAGGCGACCAACTCACCTCCCGCGGAGTAGTCGGGATTTCTCCGTGTTGACGGGATGTGGAGTCCTGACGTGGACAATATCTCTTCGGGTTGACGAAATGTGAGTCCTGACGTGGACCGATTGGTGTTTAGTTGTGATTTGGTAAAGTTGTTTCTCTTCTTGTGTTGACAAGAGTAGTCCAGTTGTGGACAGAGGCATTCTGTGCCTGTGGCGTTACACAGGTGGTTGATGTTGGAATCAGAGTTATTATCAGACGTTGAATCAGTTGTTGCCGTAACAACCAGGTTCAGTTGGTGGATGTCGTTCCCCAAGCAGTTGGGCAGTTTATTTCTGCGGTTAGCAAATTTCCGGGTTTCTTGGTATTCAACTCGTACCTCGATTGTTTGAAGGCCATTCGCTCTTCACCCAGTCGGGTCCAAGCCGTTTGAATAGGGGCAACTATTGCACCCCAAAATTTGCTCAACCTTTTCTTGCCTGATTTATGTTTCATTGCATTGCATTTGCATAGTCACAATATATGCACAGTCTAATCATTTGCATATCATAGCATAGCATGCCTCCAACAAGGGATCAAGGTGTCTATCAAAAGAAGAGCTTAGCAAGGTGTGTTATCCAAGAGGAGAAGTCTTCCAGGCCATCAAGAAGTGATTTGAAGTCTTGAGAAGTTTGAGTGTCCACAAGTGGATTTCTCTCCAAACTTGAGGTGTATTGAAGATCATCCACATGGAATTGTGAATTTGAGGTTTGTATGGATCTATTGGGATGCCTAGAGGGCCCTATTGAAACTTAGACAAGCCATTGTATCAAGCTCAAGAACCACAGTTGAGGTGTGTACAAGTAGGGTTTCATTTGGGTAACCTTAAGTCAAGAGGAGCAAAGAAAGGGCATCAAGATCTAGCTCTAGGTCATGGAATTTATGGATTGATATGTTGAAGCAGGTGTATGGATGAGTCAAGATCAAGTTCAAGAGAATCAAGAGTGGTTGGAGGTGTTTGAGACAGGGTTCCTAGGGTAAAATCCCCGGTATAACACTGGACTTCCAAGCCACATAAGTCCAAATAAAAGTTTCAAATGGATTCTTGGCCAACATAAGAATTGTAGGTCTTGATCTTAGCCTTAGTTTGAGTACTAGAAGTCTTCAAGAAGATTTGTAGAACTCAAGTTATGGTTCTTGCAAGTTACAGGTCATCAGAGGACCCTGAAATTTATCTGTGAAAGTCACTTGACTTCCAAGCAACTTTTGCCCCTCAAGGTGTTTTCAAATGGATTCTTGGACAACATAAGAATTGTAGGTCTTGATCTTAGCTTTAATTTGAGTACTAGAAGTCCTCAATAAGATTTGTGTAACTCAAGTTATGATGTTGGCAATCCAGGGGTATTTTGGGAAATTTGAATTATAGGTCTTTTCCAACATAGGTCAAAATCTCTATCTTCCACTCCTCAAATGAAAAAATGTTCAACATGAAATGTGTTTAGAATGATTTTTCTAGGTCAGGTAGGAAGTCATGGTGAGTTGGATTGGCTTGTTTCACAAAGTGCCCCAAAATGGCCTAAAAAGGGAGATTTTTCAAATGATTCAAGAGAGGGAAAAATGATTTTTTGACTTGCAATGCATAAACATTGCATATGGGTAGTCATTTTGAATGGAAATTGGATTTCAAACACATTGGCAATGTCACAATTTTGAGATGAGCCATTGTTTTATGAGTTGCTTTGAAAAGTGCTTTCTTACATCATAAGTAACATTTGCAAAACACTCCTTTAGATCAGAACCAAGGCTCTAACCCTCCCCAATCATTTCAAAATGTCATTTGGAGAGAAATTGGATCACAACCAAGCTGTTGAAGCAAGCCAAAACCAGTTGTCATGTGCAAGCTTCTCATGAGATTTCATGGTGCATGAGAATTTCAAATTCTCACATGGATCATTTCAGATCATTCTAGATGTTTCCTACATGTTCTATATAAGGATTATAACTGATTCAGTTGCTTTTTTGGTCACGAATTGGAGAGAGTTGAGAGAGGGCCTTCTGATTTTTCACCTTGCATAACAGAATCGATTTCACGAATTGGAGCAATCTCAAAGCGAACTAGTGCATTCAGAAGCTTTAGCATGAGTTTATGATTGAATTTGGAGAGAATTCTGGTCAAGAACTGTGAAGAACTGAGAGATAGCATAGTGAGTTTCACCCTTGCAACTCAAAATTGGTTTTGCTGATTGGGAGTGATTCAAAGCAATTCATTGCATACAGAAGATCCACAAGGCATTGTTGATTGTATCTGGAGAAGATTGGAGTGTAATTTGAAGAATTTCTTGCTCTGCTCACTCAATTTTCACAGGTATGTAAATTTCATCTCATAGCATGATTTAGGTAGAATTGATAGGATTTAGATGCATAGATATATTATAGACATGGCTAGGTTCGTTTCTGGTAGGAAAAATTGGTGTTTAGAGACAAAATTAGGATGGATCAGTTTTCTTGTGAGGGGCCTATCTAGCTGTCTTGGAGGTTTAGGCATGTTTAGATGGTGATAATTACTCAGTGAAGTGTGTAGATGATGATAGGCTGATCAATTTTAAAAATGGTGATGGTTGAAAATTGAGCATATTCTGAACTTGGAATCGTGATTTGATTTGTGTTGAGATTCAAGAAGAATGGATGTTGCCATTAGGTTCAGTGAGAAAAAACGAGTTGATTAGGGTGCTTAGGTTTGAGTTTTGATGAGTTTTTATGGAGTTCGCATTTGGGGACGACGGTGGCGCCACCTCCGGCCACCGTCTGGTTCACTTTCCCTCCCAGATTTTAAAATGGAGAAGAAGACTACTTAGCCATTAGATGAGGGCTTTGACCTTGACTGAAGTTGGATCCCACGGCCACGATTCATTCTCAACTTGTGAAGAAAGTCTGAACACAAGCAAAACGCCCCGTTTCATTTAATATTTTGACTTGGGCTTAGTACAAGTTTTGCTATCCACACACCACTTTGAAGCCCAATTGAATTTTACACATGGATTGATTGCTATTTGACACGGAGTTTTTCCTTTTTCATCTGATTTTCCATATTGTTTTCTGATTGACATGGGCCTAATATGCGCTTACTACTGACACCCCCTCCTGGGCCCAACTCTTGTTAATAACTAGAGAATTTTGCTATTCATCACGCCAGTTTGCTATTTTTTATTTGATTTTCTTTTATTTTCATGTTTTACATATGATTAGAGGTTAATTCATAATAAATTGAAAAATGATCATTTTAGGATGAGACTTTTTTCCCTGATTTCCTTAGGGTCTCTAGAATTTTATAGGATTAAAAAAATATTAATTTCATGCATTTTATATTTTCTGGCATATTTTACAATTTTAATGCTTTTATTTTTCATTTGTTTGATACTTCATTTTCCTGAATTTAGTATGAGAGTTTGGTGAGGAATTTTTGAGTGATTCTTGTGAGGTTTATTAGATTAGGGAAGCATGTACCCTTAGGATTTTTTTCATATTTTTGTGATTAAAATTTAGGTTAGTTTGAGAGGTGAATAGGAGAGGTGTTAGAATTAGAGTTTTAACACAACTAGTTGTAGTTTAGGGCATAGTTTGGAGATTTGGGGTTTGATGTAGGCCTTGGGATTTATATGGGGTATTGGGTATAGGGTTAGGTTCCCTTAGAAATTTACTTAGGATTTTATAATGAGTTTTAGCATTTTATGTGGTTTTTGCAACTTGGTGTGTTGATTGTGGGTTTTCCCCTTGGATGTTTGGTTTGGTTATTTTGCTTGGGGTGCTTTGGTTGGGCTTTGGGCTTGGTTTTTGCTTGTTGGAGCTATGGAGGCATTGAAGATGCTTGGAGATAAAGCTTGGGGCTTGGTCATGAAGGTATTTCCTTGTGAAGATTGCTTGCTAGGAGCTTAGGGATTAGGGCATATAGGAAGAGCAGTAGATTAGTCTTATTTCTTCTTTCAAACATAAAGAGCTTCTTGTGCCTCTATCCTATCCTATGATTCAAAGTCCTCTTAAGGAAGCCCATATCTCCCTTGGAGGGATGATTGGCATGCCTTAAAGAGTAGAACTTTTGAGGATACCCTTCTTTGCAGATGATGGTTTCTAGTGATTTCCTTTGGTTTCCACTAGCTTCCATTCATTATAACTTGATCTTAATAATAAATATTTCTTGGTGGAGCTTGCTAGAGCTTGGGGATGAAGATATAAGATGTTGAAAATGCCTTTCATGAGGATGGCTTGAAGAGGGAGTTGTGTTACTGGCAACTTTGCTGTAGGAGCTTGCTGGAGGATTGAAGATGGGGTTTACTGTTGCTTTTGAGCTGGGGTTTTCTGTAGCTGTGGAGCTTAATTGTTTAGTTTTTGAGGAGACTTATTTGAAGTATGATTTCACTTCCCTGGAGGTTGAAGATTGAAGATTACTGAAGTTTGAAGGTGAAAGTTGTTGCTGTCAACTTCTAGTTGTTGCTGTCAGAGCTGCGATTTGCTGTAGGAGTTTGGTGGTGCTGCTTGGGCTGCCTCCTCTACATTGGGTTTTGTTTTCTGTATTGTTTGTTGGCTAGTTCAGCTAGCCCCCTAGGTTTGAAGTGAATGTTGATTCACTTTTCCTGTTGTTTTCCCAGGTTCGAGTTTGAGTGAGACTCCCTTGCCTCGCATGTATTGCTGCACTGCATGCATTTTACTGTATTTGCTTGCTTTCTTTTCTGTTTATCCCCTAGGATCTCTGAATTCCTCTGTGCAGGAGGGAATTATGATAGACATTAGGATTCTTATCCATGCATGATAACATTAGGTTAGTTTTATTCCCTTTTCAACCCTAGGTTTTTTAGAGCTTCTTTCTCTTCTTATCTCAGAACAACTCCAAAATACAGTAATAAGGTTAATCGATGTCGTACGTTACGAGCCTTAATCTATTTGAGAAAGGTTTGCTGGAGAGCTTCTTTCCAGTAATCTGGCTGCTTAGTGTGGCACCCTTTGGGTGACACGCGACATAGTCACTCTTAGATCATAGTCTCTAGTGCGTCAGAGATTGCAAACAAATTAAAAAACACTTCTTTCGTAAAAGATTCAAAACAAATATCAAAGTGTCATTTTTGTCCGCTTGGACGCTTAATCAAGAAAAACCCCTTTCAGAAGGTAATAAAAAACAGTCAGACAGACTTGTGTATTCCGTAGCCCGAACTACGTTTGCTCTGATCTTTCATGCTGTATGAAAGTACGTAGGCATACGATGCCGTATCCTAGCGAGCAACCTTCCCCTCCTTTCCCGTAGGTAGGCGAACTACGTTGACTCTGATTTCTCGTTCCAGACGGGAATACGTAGGCATAAAGTGTGATACTTTGCCGAGTCATTTTCTTTTCTTTTTAACCCAGGCATGTAGGGTAGGTAGAGTACAATCCGTACTAGAAAACAAGCGTGGATCCCGTCGAGTACGACGGACGTGAGGGGTGCTAATACCTTCCCCTTGCGTAACCGACTCCCGAATCCAGGATTTGGTTGCGATGACCATTCCTTTCCCGTCTTTGTGGTAGGTTTACTTCAAGCGTTTCCTTTCCCTCCTTTGGGATAAATAACGCACGGTGGCGACTCTTCTGTCATAGTCGGCGCCGATTTTCGCAGTAGCGACAGGAAGGTATTAGCATCCTAAACTTCTGTAGTACTCTACAGGAACCTCTTGTTTTAAACGTGCTATTGCTAATGGTTATCTGCTTAAGGTTAATGCTAAGGATTAAAGGTAAAGACAAGAACCTATGGGGTTAGTCCTAAGTTTACTCACCAAGACTCGCATCTTGTGCCTACGTATCCGAGGTAGGGGATGGAATCAGAGTAATCGTAGTTCCCCTCATAGAGGGAGGAAGAGGAACTTCTTGACTGAGGTCAAGGTTCTATGGGGATGTAAACTTTCATAGGGAAGCGCTTACATGGAGTGTGGCGACTCCTAATTCTACGTTGTAGAGTTGAATTGCAAAAGGTTGAAGTAAGTATTCCACGGCGGGAACTTACATGGAGTGCAGCGACTCCTAATTCTAAGGCTAGGATAGAGGGGTGGATGTCCACGGCGGGATGCCTAAGCATGAGTACGGTGACTCAAATCTTAAGGTTTAGGAAAAGGTGAAGGGTGTGTCCACGGCAGGACGCCTAAGCATGAGTACGACGACTCGGATCCTAAGGCTAGGATGGGGTGAGGGTGAAGGCATATTGACACGGCGGTCAAATAGTTAACCTTTCCTTCGGAGGGGAAATAACGGTAATGTAATGAAAATGGAGAAATAAAAGCAGTGATAATTGAAAATGTAAAATGATAAGTGATGATAGCAGTGAGATATTGAAATGAAAATACTGTACAACAAGCCAATGGTTAAGTTGAGATGAGCAATGAGATGTTGTTACAAGTGAAATATGATTAAGTGGATTGTGATTAAGTGTAACGGTGAAATGAAATTGAATTGAGAAATGAAATTAATTGTTTTTAAATTAGAAATTAGGCATTAATTATTTTTAAGGTTTTTGAGGAAAATATTAAGTTAGGATAGAAAAAGATGAAATTATTTAAATTATCTAAAAGGTCAAATTAATTAAATTAATTAGGAATAAAAATAAAATGTTTTTGGATTTTTGTTAGGTTAGATATATTTTTTTTTCTTGGGTTTTTTAATTATTAAGAAAAAAACTTGCAATTAAATTAAAAACTAAATTAAACATTTTTATTAAAATTATTATATCTAATTCTATTTATAAAAAACTAAGCTAAAATTTAGAATACTAATAATTATATTTCTTTGTTTTTTCGTGATTTTATTTTTTATTAAATATTTTTTCATATTTTTCTTTTATTGTTAGTTGTTAGTAATTGTTAGTATTTTTATTAATAAATATATTACAAAACAAAAATTAAGAACTAAAAACAAATAAACATATACGGGTTGGGCCTGGGTAGTTAAGCCCCAGGACCCAAACCCGGTTGAATGAAACAAAGGGGGGAAGGGTTTATGAAACCCTAGACTCCTTGTATGCAAACAACGCCCCTTCAATTATCCTCTTCTCCAAGATCTGTCTCTCGCTGGCTCTCTTCTTCTTCTTCTTTCTATCACGATTTCTCTCTTCTCTCTCCGCCGGGTTTCGCTTTTCCGAGCCTTGTTTGCGATTTTCATGGGTTCTAATCTGTAGTGGTGTTTTCGTTGAACTGCTTGCGGTTTGCGGATTTGTGGTTTTGGATGGGCAATGATAAAAAATTTCTGAGGTTGTGATCTGTGATGGTTTTGATGTTGTTCGTCTAGTTTGTTGGCGGTTTTGTGAGTTACGAAGGTTTTGACGATGATGGGTTTTCCGATTTATGGTTGTTGATTTTTTTTAAGGCTATGATGATATTTCTGAGCCTTTTGGGTTTTTTCACGTTTTGGATTCGTCGGAGGTTTTTGACAGATTCGTGATTTTTGGATCTTGGAGAGTTTTATGATTTTATTCAATGATTTTCTGGTCCCCCTTGAGTTTCTTCTCAACTCTTATAGCTTTAATTCTTAAAGCCCATTTTGATGGATTAAAGCGGTTTTCCTTTTTGAGCAAAACATGTCTTAACATGTTGGTGCCTTCCATTTTTTCGGATTGATTATGGTGGTTGTCTGATTCTTTCCATTTCGGGTTTTTGGATATGAATGACGGTGATACTGTCGGATCTTTCCATTTTCAATTTTAGACATTGATGGTGATGAATCTTCTGTTTTCAGATTTGTTGTCTTGATGGTGATATTTTCCCATTTCGGATTGTTGATGGCTTTCAATTTTCGGATTTCTTTGTTGGCTGTTTGGACAGAAAAATCAATTTTTCTAAAAAATCTTTATTCTTCTTTTCGGATAGAATAGATACTGCCGGGTCTTGGGCTTGGCTGTCGGAAGTAAAACGGAGGGTTTGGTAGAAAATCTGCTGCCCCTCCCGAACCCGATGATGAAACTTCTCTAAGAGTCCGAAATAAAATAAAAAATCCTTTCCGTAAAAAAAAATCTAAATTTTCATCTGACGTTTCTTGTCAATTTTACAGGTCCTTTGAAGATTGAAGTTTGAGGCATAGAGCTTGAAGATGGTTTAGGACTTAGGATTTGAATTTCTGTAAAACATGTTGTACTTTAAATTTTAGATGTAAAATTTCCAACAATTGTACTTAGTAGAAGACTTTGAATAATAAAACTTTATATTGCAACTTGGATAATTTTCTTGTTAAATTCCAAGCACTCAAGGATGAAACCCAAAAATAGCAACGAAGGTTGATGCTCCCTTGAATACCATACATATCTTAAAATCAAACCAAATCACATAAAGAACTTCCCGTGGCAATCTATAGTGCCACCTCATTTGAGCCTTCATTTACAAATATGATAACTCTTGAAATTGATCGTGTAAGTAATTCTTGGATTCAGATTAATGCATCGAATTAACCTTATTCGGAAATAGTTCTCGAATAGAATCGAGTCCAAATTCGTCCAAACTTTAACAATCTCAAATCATACAATTTATAAATTGATTACCATCCCAACTTTCCGTTTGACGGCTAATAATTCTCTTCTCAAATATGGATGGACTATACTGAGGAAAATCTAACATCCCCACCGCCATAGAATTTCAACCCGTTCTCAAACCAATGTCTTGTAATTTGGGAGACAGGAGACCCTAGTTTCTTAAGGATCCTCTGAGAATGATCTGGCCCTGTAACCATCGAAAGACCGTAATCTGGTGGCACATCCACATTCACATAAATTCACATAACTTAATGGGCCAACAAGATTACTTTCCAATTTATTCAACATGCCTGCAAGAACGAACAAACTAGGTTAACTGGTTAATGGCTAGTTAAAACAGAAAATGTACTAAAATGAAATGAAAAAATGATCACTAATCAAAGGGTAAAATTTGGGGTGCGACATGTTAAAATGTCAAAATCTCCCTTTTCTCAACTTTAGCTCATCATATCTCTCAAACTATGGATCTTTTTGACATGCTTCCTTCCACAAATTTGTAGTTCATAATGTCCTCTTTAATTTGATAAAAAAATTCCTCCATTGGATCAAAGATGAGAAAGTTGTGGATGTTGCAAAATGGCTAGAATTAGGGTTTTCTACACTTAGAAAATATTCCACTCAAACCCTAATTCATCCAAAATCCTGATTTTATATTTCCTCTTGGCTTCACTTGTTCCAAAAATATGAAATCATTTGAAAACACCTATTGTTCCCTTGATTGACTTTGAGATCTCAGATGTTGAACCCATTGAATCACAGTTGACCTTTGTTGACTAGATGAAACCCTAGTGTCCTTTCCACTGATTGAAGCGTTTATGATGGTTTGTGAAAACACAAAGTCCATGTATAAGACCCTCAAAGTATGTGTTGAACTTTAGAATCATGTCTTGCCCAAGGAACTAGCCACAAATCTCCTTTGAACCAAAATCCTAACAAGTTATCCACAAGATAGGAGGAGGAGATCAATGCTTGAATCCTTAATTCAAATGGTTGTGAGACATGTCTTGATGATGATGAAGACCTTGTGACTTGAGTTTTCCACAAAATTGAGCATGAACCCTTGATTAAGCTTTGAAGATGAAGATCTTCTCTTGAGTGTTGGATAAGATACCTTAATCCCCTGCCTAAGTGTAGCACCCCAAAATTTGCCTTTTCGTTTTAAGCTTAGATGGCTTTTGTTTCTTTGCATTTTGCATTTTTCGTATATCATAGCATTCGTTCTCGAGGCATGGGATCAAGGCGTTCCAATGGATAAGGCTCTTTTCGGCGCAAAGGACTGAAAGTCTGAACGACAAGCATCAGAGGCTCTGGCATTTATTTTGCCTAGCGGTCGAGCGACCGATTTTTTTATTATTTTGTATGGTATTTTCAACTCAGGAAAGAATACTCAGGCTCATATCAAGCATTCTGACATTTGCAACATTCAAGAACGGGATTCAAAAGCTTAACAAAGCTCTAAACAGTTGGAAACGGATAAACAGACAGATTTCCTTCCAAAAGGCGCCAAAATTCAAATTTTTGAGGTGTTAACCGGTTAACCTATACGGTTAATCGATTAACCAAGGAAAAATTACGGCAAATTGGGATTTTTTGAAGGTGTTAATCAATTAACCTATATGGTTAATCGATTAACCAGTGTAATTTTTGCCTCTGTACGTGAATTTTCAATGCAGGCTATTTTGGGGTCCAATTTTTGTCATGTGCAAACTTGATTTTCACTTTGGGAAGGTTCTAGAACCTATTTGGAATTTGATTAATTTCATTTTCCCTCCAAACTCCCATTCCTCATTCCAAACCACATTCCAAGCCTTACATTTGGATCCAATCCTAATTGGTATTTAAGTGATCCACTCCAAACCAAAACATCTAATCACTCATAATTTCATTTCAAATTCAGAATTGATCTCATTCTCTCTCAATTCTCTCTCAATTTTCCATCTTCCAAAACCTTCACCAAAGCTCTTTTCCATTGAATTCTTTGATTCTTCCATGGAATCAATGAATTCTTGAGCTCAAACCTCCATCCATCATCTTCATTGAATCAATTTCTCCATCCAATTTTTGTGCTAAATTGGATCTGAATCTGGAAGTGATTTTGGAAGTGATTATTTGGCTTATTTTGGATTAATCTTGAAGGATCTTCATTGCTATCACAAGAATTGGTGTGGATCTTGAAGTATTCCGGACTTCTAGCATTGGATCTGTTCAATTACAGTTGAATCAACACTAACCGGAGCAAATCTCTGCTCCGAAGGTTGGGTCCGAATCTGTTTTTAGCTTATTTGCATAATCATGTGGATTTTCATCTTTGATTGAATTTTGGTTAATTTGATCCGTTTGATCCTTGATTTGCTTGTGTTGATCTGTTTACGTGTTGTTTGAATCATGATTTGTTGGTTTAATTTCGTGATTAAGTGATTATACGATCATCCGGTTGATCGAATAAGTGCTTATTTGCTGAAAATTATGTTCTGTTGTTGTTTTTCTGCTGTTGGCACAGTATTAATCGGTTAACGCATATGATTAACCGATTAACCATCACAGATTTTCAAATTTTTCAAAGTTTTCAGAGTGTTAATCGGTTAACGCATATGGTTAACCAATTAACCAGTTCAAATATTCAAAATTTTTAAACGTTAACAGTGGTTAACCGATTAACCACTGGGGTTAAACGATTAACACTGTGCCATTGGATCTGTTTTGCTGATTTTCTTGCATATTTAGGTACCGTTTCACATCGAATCATCGTAATTCAATACGATGAATTAGAGGTGAAATGTTCTAGACATTTTGTCGCTGTTCTTGATTTTTAATCGAGATTTCTTCGACACGTGTGCTTGTTTTCCACTTGAATGCATACTCTCGTATATGTTGTTCAACGTGATGTTTATCTTTCACTTGAGTGTTTGAATCGAGTGGTCGAGATGCGCTTGTGGTGGCTGCTGCCCCGCACTTCTTTTCCTCCCACTTGTCTCTGATTATTGATAGCCGATGGTTGTAGAAGTTCACTTCTCCCGTTTTGTCTCATCCACTCTCTTTTGTGCTTGCATGTTCATGTTTGCTTGCCTTCTTGCATTTCTCTTTTTGCATTGCATTTGTTGCTTTCTTCCAAGAGGTCGAGATGCGCTTGTGGCGGCTGCTTCCCCACACTATTTTCCTCCCTCTTTGTATGTTTATCTTTCATGTTTGCATCTCTTGCTTGTGATTGAATTTACTTGGTGCTTTCTTGTGCTTTTTGCCATGATCCCCATAGGGTTCCTAGTCCCTCCGTTTAGGATGGGAGTAGGAGAGACATTAGGTGTTCAATCCAAGCATGCTAACATTAAGGTAGATGTCCCCTTCTTAATCCAAACCTTAGGACCATTTTGCATGACAACGTTAGGGCCGAGTTTCCCTTAGACCTTCCGTGCGTCTCTCTCTTTCTCATCTCAAAACAATTCTAACTCATTTAATAAATGCGATGAACGTTGTGCGCTACGAGCCTTAAGATACATGGGGAATAATGAGTGAGGGGTCCCTCTCGCTTGTCTAGGGTGTTTAGTGTACGTCCCGTTTGGGGGCGATACGCGACGCATTTGCTCCTATGTCATAGTCTTTAGTGCAATGTTAATCACAAACCGAATTAATTCACTTCACTAAAAAACTTAAAAACAAACTTTAAACCTTTTTCCTTCAGGATTAATCAGAAATTTTTTTCGTAAAAAAGAGTGTTGTTAAGCTTCGGTTCTATTGCAAACAGGCTTTGTCCCTAACTGCTGGAACGGAGGTTTAACCCTACTCGGTCAAAACACTTAATCAACCTGTGGTCTCGTGTCAGCCCGAACTAAGTTTGCTATGATTTCTCGTACCGGATGAGAATACGTAGGCACAAGACGCAATGTCTTGGCGAGCAACCTTCCCCCCTTCTTCGCCTGTAGTTAGCCGAACTACATTGACTCTGACTTTCCCATTGCACGAGGGAATAAGTAGGCACAGAGCGGCGATGCTCTGCCGAGTCTCTTTTCTTTTCTTTTGTCCTGTGAGCCTATATCTAGATAGATTAAACACACCCTTAAATAGACAACAAGTGTGAATCCCGTCGAGTACGACGGACGTGAGGGGTGCTAATACCTTCCCCTTGCGTAACCGACTCCCGAATCCAATACTTGGTTGCGATGACCTCGTCTTTTCCCTTTTTCGTTAGGTTTTTCTGATCGTTTCCTTTCCCTCTCTTTAGGATAAATAAAAAAAGGTGGCGACTCTTCTATTTTCCGCCGGGTGTTTTTCGCAGTTGCGACAGCTGACGACTCTGCTGGGGACTGCGATGGTTCCCTATGCGAGTCAATCCTAGCGCTTGTCTGTTGTGTCTTTGGGTATTTACTGTTGTGCAGTTATTTTTGCTTTATGTACATATCTGTTGTATATCATTGCATTTGCATTTTATTATCGCATTATGTTGCTGCTGCGCTGTGGGTTGGGTTGTTCCATTGAGAGATAAGCCGGAACCGGGCGCTAGTATACACACAGGATTAGTATGGAGAGTAGCGGGAGCTTGTGTGGCGTTTGGCCACGCAATAGCTCGTGTGAAATTCACGTTCAAACGAGGTTTTTCTTTGGAAATATTCTATCCTGCGCGTCTGGTGCAGTTGAGGGAATATTAACTTAGAGAATTTGTCGACTCTAGAGACCGTTCATTTGGGAAGTCAGCTAAGTGGGGCCGCTTCGTTAGACTATGATGCGAAACCAGAAATGGTGAATGTATCATTGTCTCTCAAAATTCTATGACGCTGACAGCCCGTATAGGATGTCGTACCTTTTGAGACTAGAACCCACATGTCAGAGGGGATGGGTTTTGCAGGAAACCTGGCCTTCAACCAACTCTGGTTTTTTTGTTAGTGCAGACTTTTGATCCTGAGTACTCCGGTTTTCTGTTACCTCAGTGTTTTGATTAGAGTGGAGCTCTGGTTGAGTTCAGCCAATGGCACAACAACAAATTTGAGCATTGGATACCTTGATCCCATGTTTGCATCTGCATAATCATCTTGCATTTAACATAGCATGTTTGTGTGTGTTACAGGTTCTTGTCTTTCCCTTGATTCTAGTACTGGTCTTCTGAAGAGATGGAAACAAGCAGAAAGAGGATTGTTGTGTACAAGTTTCCTGCGCCTGAGTTAGGACCTTTATTTGCTCTGATTTCCCTGGCTAATCTTGGTGTTCTGGCAACCTTCAGGGAAGATTATGGGAGTATTCTGAATCTTGTCCGTAAGATCACGAGCTATGAGTATGGTGCTATTCGTACCCTGTTACAATTTTATGATCCGCCACTACGCTGTTTCACATTCCCAGACTATGTTTTGGTTCCGACTTTGGAGGAGTTTGCCTTCATCTTAGGTGTTCCGATCCTAAATAAGGTGCCATTCTTCAGCTCCGAGGAAGAACCTAATCTTGAGAAGTTATTCGCCGTTCTTTATTTGAGCATCTCTGACTTAGCAGACCATGTTATTAGCAGAAATGGAGTTTCCGACTTTACTTTATCTTTCTTGGTGGACAAAGCCCAAGAGTATGCTGGAAAGGGTTGTTGGGTGGTTTTCAGTGCTATCTTGGCTCTGTGTGTCTATGGCATTGTGTTGTTTCCCAATGTACCGGACTTTGTGGATTTCGATGCTTTTCATATCTTCGCTTCCAGGAACCCCGTACCTACTCTTCTGGGAGATTTGTATCATTCGGTACATTACAAGAACGAGAAAAGAAGAGGAAATATAGTTTCTTGTTGTGCACCGCTGTTGCATAAGTGGTTTGTTGACCACCTTCCTTGTTCTGAAGCTTTTGTGGATCCGAGGAATTCGTCTGAATGGTCAAAGAGACTTATAGGTTTAACATAAAAGAATATTGTCTGGTTCAATCGAGACCTGCTGGGTCGCGAGGTTATCTTTAGTTGTGGTAGCTTTCCTAATGTTCCCTTGATACGGAGAAAAGGCGACATCAACTATAATCCTTCTCTAGCTGTCAGACAATTTGGTTATGCTTTGAAAGGACCACCGAAAGAAGAAGAAGTGCAGGAATCTCTGTACTTCACAGGTGTAGCTGATCATGGTATCTCGGCCAGATTCGTGGACGCTTGGGGTAAAATTCACAAGAAAGGAAAGCTTTCTTTAGGAAAAGGAGATTGTAGAGCCTATGATCCCTACTTGGAGTGGATTCAGAAAAGGGTTGAAGAGGTACTATTGTCATTTCCTGTTGAAGAACCACTGTATCCCTTAGTCATTGAGCCGCCTACAACCGTCGACATCCTGAGATATACCAAGCTTTGGGTAGAGAAGGAAGATTTTCACAAAGAAAATGAAGAGTTGAAACAGGACATCGGTCAGCTGAAACACGATAAGGGTGAAGCTGTTTATTTGGCCAACACAAAGTCAGAGTCCTTTATCAAGTCGGAGAAAGAACTTGTTGATCAGGTACAATCACGAAAGCAAGTCGGTCTTGATCTGAAAAGCACTTGTGACGTTATGAAGAGTAAGAAGGAGGATTTAGACAGAGCCTATCTGAAGATATCCAAGTTCAACGAGCATTGGAATGCTACCTTGATTGCCAACAAGAGTAGCGAGGATCAGCTTCATATTCAGGTTGATAAGCTAAAACGCAACTCAAGGCTAAGGATAGATAGGTATTGTTAGAATCGTTTCACAGGAGCCGATCGAGCATAAATACCAGGAAACTTTATCAGCACTTGAAGAGTTCAAGATTCGAGCAGAGGTGAAGAAACCCAGGCTTGAGGATGCCTTCGACGAGGATGCTTGGGAGGACCACTGTCATTATCCTCGGGATGTGATACGCAGAAGGAACATCCTTATCAGAGAGTTGGTTGCCAGACCAGATCACCCAGATACAAGAGATATGCTTGAGGAGTCTCAGGACTGGAGTAGAGATCATGGCTACTAGGGAGTCTTATCTTTTGTAGTTTCATTTGCTTTTGTATCTTGATCATCACCAGGGATGTTGGATGAGATCAATACATCTTTGTATATAGATATTTCTCATTTGGTTGTATTATCTCAGCTTTACCTGATATATGAGAAGATTATTGTGATGTTCTTATCCATCTCTGTCGTTCTTGTTTATTGAAACTGGAAGGGGGAGATCTCCCTGTGCATACACATACATGTTTGCATTTTGCATCTGGGATCTTCATTTGCATCACAGGTGTTCTCGGTGGCCTTCTGTTCCTAACTCTGCTTGGTTTTCATCAGTTCAGGATTGAGGAAGTTGAGGAATTCAGTTTCTACAGGTATCCAACTCGAGGGAATCAACGAAAAGTGATGGATCAGGTTCAAGCCGAATTGCAGGAAGTCAGGGCTCGCATGGCCCAATTCATGGAGCTGATGCAGACTGTTGCCAGTGGGAAGGAACAGTTAATAACTTTGGTCCAACCGTTGATAGCACGGGTTGACAAAGACGGTGTTTTGCATGGAGGAGCTGGTGTTATTCCTCTAGAGATTGGTGGATCTATTCCACAGGGTATTCCTACTGTTGTTGTACCTCCGGGCGGAGGAGCTGCAAATGAGAATGGTAATATTTCTGGTAATGGAAGTGTGTGCACTGTGCACGGGGCTGTTGGCCCTCATTAGGAAGATAATCAGGATGATGTGTTTTCCATGAGAGATATGGAGGGTGGTTTACCGACTGAAGCTGACCGAAGGTTTAAACTGATCGAGGAGAAAATGAAATCGTTTGAGAATCAGAACTCTTTGGGCCTTGATATGGCCGATCTTGGTCTAGTCCCTGTGGTCAGGATTCCTCCCAAATTTAAGGTGCCTGATTTTGATAAGTACAAAGGGACGACTTGTCCAAGAGTACGTATCCGGGCGTATTTCAGGAAGATGTTTGCTTACTCCAACGATGAAAAGCTGCTGATGCATTTTTTCCAAGACAGTCTGGCAGGGGCGTCTTTAGAATGGTATATGGGACTTGAGAGAACTCATATCCGCAGCTGGAAAGAATTGGCCGAGGCTTTTGTGCGTCACTATTAGTATAATAGTGATCTGGCACCAAACAGGGTACAATTGCAGAGTTTGTCGCAGAAAAGTACTGAGAGTTTCAAGGAATACTCCCAGAGGTGGCGGGATTTAGCTGCAAGAGTGCAACCCTCTATGGTTGAAAGGGAACTAATCGACCTGTTCATGGCTTCGCTTCCTGGTGTGTACTTTGAGAAGTTGGTAGGCTACATGTCTGCAGGGTTTTCTGATCTGGTAATAGCTGGTGAGAGAATTGAAAGTGGAATCAAGTGTGGTAAGATTCCGAGTGATGGTGGATCCTCTTCGGGAGGAACAAAGAAGTCGTATTCTGCAAACCCCAAGAGAAGGGAGGGGGATGCAAATGCTATTGCTCACAAGGGTAAAGGTAGAGCTCGGTCCCGTTGTCCTCAACAAGTCGCTACAGTAGATATCCCGGCTGCATCTCAGCAGCAAGTCAATGTTCCACGACCTTATCCTGCCAAGCGCATAATGGCTGATAGGAAGTTCGCAAATCCGCCGATGCCGTATTCTCAGTTGTTACAACATTTGTTGCAGTTATAATTGGTTCCGAAAAGGACTATGGCTCCTCTCACTGGTCCTCCACCTGCTGGGTACGATGCGAACAGTCATTGTGATTTTCACTCAGGTGCTCCGGGGCACAATATTGACCACTGCAAAGCTTTTAAGCATAAAGTACAGGACTTACTTTATTTCAAAGCTATCAATCTCACCAACGATGTACCGAATGTGACTCAGAACCCGATGCCGAATCATGGGGTGGCAGGAGCCAATGCTGTTATTGAAGGAGAGAGATTAAATCTGATAACTGATGTTGAGGATTTGAAGACTCCCCTGGGGTTTGTGAAGTCTAGCTTGTTGAATAAGGGGGTGTTTCCTAGTTGTTCTGCTGACTGCTCAGAATGTGAAGAGCAGCCTGAGGGTGTTGCACCCCAAAATATGCCTAAACCTTTTTCTCACTTGGTTTATGTTTCATTGCATTAGCATGGCATTGGTCTAGCATTTGCATAACATAGAATTATTCATTTAGCAGGGGATCAAGTGTGGTTTATATCAAGAGGAGCCTATCTAGAGGTCTTATTCAAGCTTGAGAGGTCACCAAAGTCATCAAAAAGTGGGTTGTGTTCTTGAGAAGCTTGGATGCTGGTATGTGGTTCATCTCCCAACTTGGGGGGCCAATTGAAGACCATTAATGGGTTGTGAGGCCTTGATCATGGATAGAGTGTGTGGATAGAGCTCATGGAGTGCCTTGAGGGTCATGGTGGAGCTCAGTCAAGTCATTATGCTAAGTGTGAAGAGCCACAGTTGAGGGTGTTGCAATTAGGGTTTTCATCTGGTCAACCTTGAGTCAACTGTACAATTGAAGGAGATTAAGAATCAATTCTAAGTCTTTGTGATCATGGAAGGCTGTGTTGAGATACATGAGGTGATATTCCAAGATCAATTCAAGAAGAATTCCAAGTGTGAGGAGTTGCTAAACTAGGGTTCTCAGGGTAAAAACCCATATTTAGTGCCTAACTTCAAGAACACTTATCTCAAGATACAAGTTTCATCTCAACTTTTGGCCATGATGGAACTTGTAGATCATGTTCTTAGCTTTAATTTGAGTACTAGAATTCCTTGATTAGATTTATAGAACTCAAGTTATGATCCAGACAAGTTACAGGTCATCAGATGAATGTGAAATTTGTCTGCAAAAGTCAACCAACTTCCAAGGAACGTTTGACCTAGAAGGATGTTTCTACTAAACTTTTGGCCAATATAAAAGTTGTAGGTCTTGATCTTAGCTTTCCAAATTGTACTAGAAGTCTTTCATCTGATTTGTAGAACTCAAGTTATGAGGTTTACAAGTCAGGGGTATTTTGGGAAAGTGAGATTATAGGTCATTTGGCATTATAGGTCATTTTCTCTATCTTGCACACTTCAAATGAAGTTTTGTCCAACAGAAAACTTGCTCAAAATGGGATTTTAAATTCAACCATGTGTCCATGAGGCTTTTATTTGGCTTAGGGTAAGAATTGGTTTGAAGAAATTTGACAAAGGGGAAATTAAAAGTGGAAATGTAACCATGTATGCCATAATTGAGATTTTGAAGGAAAAGTGGAAATTTGGATATCACAGTTTGGGTTTTCCATGGGCCTCTAGAACTTTCCAATCCATTCTATATAAGCTCAGAATCACATTCAGATCAGGGTTGGTGATCATTTGCAGCTAGAACCAGAGATTGGAAGTTGAGTTTCAGGAGCACGAGTGAGAAATCGAATTTCAATTCTAGAGCAAATCAAGGCAATTCTTAGATTCTATCATCTTCAGCATAGATCATTGAAGAAATCTGCACAAGATTGGAACAAGATTCACAACATAACTGCCTCAATTTCAAGCTACAAACCAGGTATGTACTTTTCACGGTTGCCATAGTTTGAGGTTGATCTAGCATGAAGTAGAATGAGGTTAAGCATTGGAAGATTACTAGATCGTTTTAGGATAGAAATTTGGAGGTTTGATGACAAATTAAGTTGTGACATGATTTCTGTTAGAGCTTGTAACTGCCTGTTCTTGAGGTTTTATCATGAATTGAATAGGTCTTCATGATCCTTGTGAGATGTAGATTAGATCCGTGGCCAAAAATCACAGTTTGATGAGATTTCAGGATGTGACATGTTTTAGATTCTTGATCGGGTTTTAAAATCTAGGAGGAATTAGGAGAAACTGATGGCAGATTTGAATTCAGCATGAAAAAATAGAGAGAGTGGTATAAGGTTTTCCTTGTTTCCCTAACCTGCAACTCTGAGCTCGCCGGAGAAGACGGTGGCGCGGCCACCGGACCACCGCCCTGGATATCTCCCTCCACCTGAAATTCAAATGGGGACGATGACCATCAACCCTTGGATCTGTGTGAAATATTTGACTAAGTAATCCAATCCAACGCACGTGATTTAATCTGAGGCTTGGACTTTGACTCCTCAAAACGCACAGCTTCATTAATGCGTTGGCGCGTGGATAGCCATTAGATGTGTAGACTTAGTCCATAGATCCAACGTCCCTGATCATTTATCAGCATTTATTTTTCTTTTATTCATTTTGCATTTATTTTATTTGCTTTTGTCATTTTAAATTCATAATAAATTCATTATTGATCAGAAAAATATAACAAAAATATGTGGATGCTCCTCATTTTATTTCTGATATTTTGACATGCTTAGATTTTATTTAGATGCAATTTCCAATTTATTTGCATTTTTTCCATTTTATTGATTTCTTTTAATATGGCATTTTAGGCTTGTTGTTTGTTGATTTTGGTACTCCTTTTTGGTATAGATTTTAGACCTAATCTTTTGCTGGCTGGTTAGAGACACATTAGGGGTCTTACATGATTTTTAGGGTAATTTTTAGGTAGCTCTAAGTTCTGTTTTGGAGTAGGGTTTTAGAGACTTCCCATCTTGAACCATCATTTGACGACCCTTGGTTTAGAATTTCTTAGGTGACCTTAATCATAGATTTGGGCCCTGATCGTTTTACTCTAGGTTCTCAATACCTTTAGGGTCCCTTAGAAAAATCCATGGATTTTTAGAAGTTGTTTTAGTATTTTAATTAGATTTAATGCTTAGGTAGTTTTTAGGTTGCTCCTCACATAGTGTTTCCCCTGGTTGAATCCCAATAATGACCATTAGATGATTCTAGGTCTCATATCCTTTCTTGATAGCATAGTGCTTAGGTGTATACCTCTTTAGAGCTTTGAACCCTTAGTGTAGGTGATCCTTAGGAGGTAATCTTTGAGGTTCTTCAGAAGCTTAGATTAGGTAGATGTTTTTTCCTATAGGGATAGTTTCCCTCACAATTTTCCTTGCTTGATTGGAATCCTCCTTGTGAGCATGTTTCCTCCTGTGGAGGAATTCATTGCAATATCATAAAGGAGTTGAGTCTATGCAAGCTTTTTGAGGAAATGAAGTTGGTTGAGTGCCTATGGTAAGTTCCTATGGACCTTACCTTGCTTCCCATCTTCATTCTCCTAATCCTATCCATTTCCTTTTAGGAACCTTCTTGGGGTAGCACAATCCCTCCTGTGGTGGGAATTGTGCACATCTCTTAAAGGAGCCAAACCTCTAGGGTTCTCCCAAATCTCTTTTAGTTGGTTGAGTTCCTGGGATAAGTTCCTGTGGACCTTACCCTGGTCTCCCAACTTTCAATTCCTTTCCCTAGGATAGAAGCCTTGTTTGATTACTTGTGGAATGAATCAATTATCTGTCATAAATCCTTGCCTTCAGTCATGGTTGAGTGGTGTGTTGCATTAGGATAGTACATGTGTAGGATAGTCTAAGTGTAGGTGCATGACTGCATTAAGAGGTTGAGTGGGTCTCCCTCTGCTTGTTTGCCTTAAGGGTTGAGGTGGTTCTCCCCTTGCTTGTGTGTTGTTTTTCTTTTTCTAATTGACGTATTTGCATATAGAGGTTGAGTCTGTCTCCCTCTGCTTGTCTGTTTTGACTGTTTTCTTTTTCTTGATTGCTAAGAAGTTGAGTTTGTCTCCTTCTGCTTGTATTGTGGCATTGCATGCATTTTACATACAGTTATTTCTTTACAATATTTGCTTTGTCTGTTTCTGTGTACCATTGCCATGTTCCCATAGGAACTCTGACTTCTCTTGTTCAAGAGAAGTTACGACAGACATTAGGGTTCGAACCATGCATGATAACATTAGGTAGCTCCCTCCTAACCTCAACCATATGATCAATTTTGCATGACAACCTTAGGACTTGGCAGTTTCCCCCATAGAGTTCGTTCTCTTCTTATCTCAAAACAACAGTAAAAAACGTAATAAAGGCAAGTTAGTACAAGCGCGTTACGAGCCTTAAGCTACTTGGGAAGTGATAATTGAGCGATCTCCTCTCAATCATCTAGAGTGTTTAGTATATGTCCCTTGGACGATATGCGATGCATTCGCTCCTAAGTCATAGTCTCTAGTGCTGTACAAACTATATACAACCATAAAAAACAGTTCTTCCATAAAAGACTGAAAACAAACTTCAAACCTTTTGCCCCATGGGCCCATAACTCAAGGAAAGCTTTTTCTGAAGTAAAGAGTGTCGTTAACTCCCAGTTCTACCGCAAACGGTAACGCCTAAGTCTCCAAAGGTCGAGCTGCATACACCAAACTGCTAGAACTGTTTGTTAACCCTACTCAGAAAAACAGAGGAATTTGACCCCTCCCGTAATTAGTCGTTTCCCGAACTACGTTTGCTCTGATCTTTCGCGCCGTGTGAAAATACGTAGGCACGAGATGCGATATCTCGGCGAGCAACCTTCCCCCGTAACCCGTAGTTAGGCGAACTACGTTGACTCTGATTTCTCGTTCCAGACGGGAATACGTAGGCATAGAACTGTTGTGTTCTGCCGAGTCATTTTCTTTTCTTTTCAGACCAAACTTTTAGCGTAGATAGATAAACCAACCCGTCAGATAAACACAACAAGCATGGATCCCATCGAGTACGATAGACGTGAGGGGTTCTAATACCTTCCCCTTGCGTAACCGACTCCCGCGTCCAGACATTGGTTGCGA
The DNA here is from genome assembly GCA_963859935.3 of Lathyrus sativus. NCBI lineage: Eukaryota > Viridiplantae > Streptophyta > Magnoliopsida > Fabales > Fabaceae > Lathyrus > Lathyrus sativus. Next base: position 321,269,402 of record OZ012738.1, on the reverse strand, counting down.
TGACCTTGTCTTATACCTTTTCGTTAGGTTTTTCCGATCGTTTCCTTTCCCTTTCTGTGGGATAAATAACGAAAGGTGGCGACTCTTCTGTTTTGTCGGCACCTTATTTTCACGGTAGAGACAGCTGGCGACTCTGCTGGGGACTCCAACGGTTCCCTATGCGAGTCAATCCTAGCGCTTATGTGTTTATCTGTTGGGTTTGTGTTTATCTATCGCATTTTACTTTCCGCATTTTATTTTCAGTATAATATCATTATTGTGCTGTTGTGGGAGGGGGCTCTGATGAGTGATAAGCCATACCCAGGCTTGAGTATGTACATAGCTTTAGAAGCAGATTAGTGGTGAACATGCATGTTAGGCATGCACTAGTTCCCACGAAATCTGCGCTCAGATGAGATTCTTTGAGATGATTTCCATTTCCAGCCCAGTGGGCCGTTGAAAGGATTTCAGATCTAAGGATTGTCGACTATGGGGACCGATCATTTGTGATTCAGCTAAGTAAGGCCGCTTCAAGAGATGATGATGCCACACCTTCCTGGGTATCGTATCATCGTTTCTTGAAAGTCTGTGACGCTGATGAACGCATAGGATGCCGTACCTTTGTCAGTGATTAGGTCCATACCAGGGAGCGAGGTCGGGTGATTGTAGGAAACTTTCACCTTCAGACAACTTGATTTTCTTGACAGTGAATCAGTATTGTGAGTTTCAGTAGGCCTTTATTATCAGAGTGTGGTATATTCTTGCTGAAGCAAAATTAAGACCTGCCACTTCACAGCACAACACAACACAACACTCTTGATCTCTTGCTATATTTTGCATTTGCATTTACATTTTCATGTTGCATTGCATTTAACACGTATCTGTGTTGCAGGTGTGCAGTTCTCTATCGATTCTAGCAGTCTTGTCCTTTCTGTGTCCATCATGGAGCCCAATGTGAGAAGAACTTTGGCCTACAAGTTCCCTACTCCAGACATTACTACTCTGAGGGGTTTGATTTCTTTGCCTGGTAAGGAAGCGATGAGAGACTTCAGAGGAACCTATGGGAAGCTACTCAGCGTTGTGTGCAAGCCAACTGTGTATGAATTGAATGGACTCCAGACTCTGCTTCAGTTTTATGATCCTCCGTTGCGTTGCTTCACATTTCCAAGCTATGTGTTGGCCCCTACTTTGGAAGAGTTTTCTGTCATAATGGAAGTACCCATCCTTGCTCAGGTACCCTTTTGTCCTATTGATCAGGAGCCAGATCTGGCTAGTATTGCTACAGCTTTGCATATTGAGGTTTCTGAGTTGAAAGGGAAAACAGCCAGGAGAAATGGAGCCTGGGGATTCCCATTACCTTTTCTAGCTGAGAAAGCCCGACACTTCGCCAAGAAGGAATGTTGGGTGGCATTCAAGGCTATTTTGGCATTGTGCATATATGGTGTCATGTTATTCCCTAATATTCGAGATTTTGTGGATGTGGACGCTCTTCGTATTTTCGTCTCAGAATCCCATCCCTACCTTGCTCGGAGATGTGTATCATTCGGTGCACTACAAGAACAAGAATAGAAGAGGCAAGGGTGTATCCTGTTGTGCTTCACTGTTTTACAGATGGTTTGTCACTCATTTACATAAGGATGGTCCTTTTATAAAGACTGCAGAGACGAAGGAGTGGTCTGAGCGACTGATGAGTTTGTCTGCCGAAGACATTGATTGGTTTGATAGAGATCGCCTGGGGAGTGAAATCATTTACAGTTATGGGAACTTTCCTAATGTCCCTCATGTGGGTAGGAAAGGCTGCATCAATTACAATTCGTCTATCGCTATCAGACAGTTCGGGTATGCTTTGAGGGGCCCTCCTAAGGACGAAGAGGTACAGGAATCTCTGTACCTCACTGGTGCATTAGAAGGGGATGATTTATCCAGATTTGAACACGCTTGGAATAACGTTCACCGAAAGGGAAAGACTTCATTGGGGAAAAGCAATAATCAGGCTTATCCTCCTTATGTGGACTGGATTCATAGCGGAGCAGAAAAAGTGTTGATGCCTTTTCCTCCTGTCAAGCAGGACTTCCCTTCAGAGCCTACCATGATCGAAATCCAGAAGTATAATTAGCTTCAAGCTAATAATGAAGAGCTAGTCAAAGCCAACGAAGAACTGGAAAACAAGATCGCGCAACTCCGAAGAGAAAAGAACGAAGCCGTATACACCTGCAAGAAGCAGACAGAGTTGATCAACCACCTGGGCGCTAATTTGACCAAAGAGACTGATTCTAGGGAACGTCTTGGGTTGGACCTAAAGGCAGTGCACGGGGTGTTGACCACCAAAAAGCAGGAGCTGGATAGGGTATACCGGAAGTTGACCCAGTACGAGAAGTTGTGGAACAACACTTTGACTAGCCACAAAAAACGGGGAGAAAAGCTGAAGCAACAGATAGCCCCGTTGGAAGCTCAGATTGAGGCCAAAGACAAGCAGATAGAGGCTGAAGCCTCACTCCAACGAGACGTCCAATATAGGTTGGTTGAGACCAAGGAAAACCTAATGGATTGTCAACTCCGGGCTGATGCTAAGAGGAGTAGGGTGGAAAGCCGTTCTGAAGAAGGTGTTTATGGGAGCATTGCTGAGAACCTCCCAGATGGCATTAGGCAAAGGGATTTGTTTATCTTGAGCCTGCTCACTCAGCCTGACCATCCCACTACGAAGAAGTTACTAGAGGATTTCCGTGCCCGTAGCCGCACTTGATTTCTTTGTATTTCTTTGTACCTTTTATGCATTGATATGTTGATCACCACCAGGCTTGTTGGTTGGGGTCACGCTTATTTATTAAGTTGTATTCAGTTACTGTTGTACGCTACCCACGTGGGTTTTTCATATATATATATATATATATATATATATATATATATATATATATATATATATATATATATATATATATATATATATATATATATATATATATATATATATATATATATATATATATATATATATATATATATATATATATATATATATATATATATATATATATATATATATATATATATATATATATATATATATATATATATATATATATATATATATATATATATATATATATATATATATATATATATATATATATATATATATATATATATATATATATATATATATATATATATATATATATATATATATATATATATATATATATATATATATATATATATATATATATATATATATATATATATATATATATATATATATATATATATATATATATATATATATATATATATATATATATATATATATATATATATATATATATATATATATATATATATATATATATATATATATATATATATATATATATATATATATATATATATATATATATATATATATATATATATATATATATATATATATATATATATATATAAGGGTTTCTTTCCATGATTGGACTGTAGACTTTATTTGTCTGGAGCTAGAATCGAGGGCGACTTCCTCCTAATGCATTGATACGTGTTTGCATTTGCATAAATCATTTGCATGACAGGTACCTTGAGTTGTTTCCTAACCCTCTGTTGATACAGGTTTCAGGATTGCTGATCAGCGAATTCATCAGTACTCTACAAGAAGTAACTGCAAGAAAGCCATGGATCAAATGCAAACTGAGATGCAGGAGATGCGCGACAGGATGGCGCAGTTCATGCAGGTGATGGAAACTGTGGCCAAGGGCCAAGAGCAGCTTCAGACTCTGGTGCAGCCTCTGATTGCACGAGTCGATGGTCATGGTGTGCTACATGGCGGAGTTGCTACTAATCCTTCTCAAGTCGAGACTCCTCGAGCGGGTGATGCTGTACCAGTGGTCGTCCTTAATGCTACTGAGAACAGTAATGGGGCTGGGAATGGGAATGTGACTGGTAATGGTAACGGGCATGTGGAGACCAACGAAAATGTTGGAACTGGGAATGTTGGTTTTGGTGTTGGTGCTGGGAACACTGGTGTAGGTATTGGTGTTGGCAATGCTGGTTTTGGTGGTGCCAATTAGGGCTATGGCAATCAGGGCTTTAGCAATGCAGGTTTTGGCAACGCAAGCAACAATGGTGTTGGAATGGGTGCCTACAACGCTGGTTTTGGGCCGCGTGTTGCTAATCAGGGCTTTGGTAATATGGGGTATGGTCCCAGGTTCAATCAGAATGGCTATGGTCCTAATGCTGCATATGCTGGGTATGATAATGGGGATTCTCATTGGGGTGAGGATCGTCAAGAAGATGCTTTCCCTCAACCAGGAAGGGATCTTGAGATGCCCACAGAAAATGACCGAAGGTTCAAGATGTTGGAGGAACAAGTGAGAGGTCTTGCCAATCAGAATTCCATGGGGTTGGACATGGCTAATATGGGGTTGGTTCCTGGATTGAGGGTGCCGCTCAAGTTCAAAGCGCCTACTTTCGACAAGTATAAGGGGGATACTTGCCGAAGAGTTCATGTACGATCTTATTATCGGAGAATGTCTGCCTATTCTGATGACGAAAAGATGCTGATGCATTTTTCTAGGATAACCTGTCTGGACAATCATTGGAATGGTATATGGGGTTGGAGGCTACTCAGATTGGTAGCTGGAAAGAGTTGGCGGAAGCCTTTGTAAGGCATTACCAATATAACAACGACTTTATGCCGAACAGGGTCCAACTCCAAAATCTTTCTCAGAAGATTGGCGAGAGTTTTAAAGAGTACGCCCAGAGGTGGCGTGAGCTTGCAACTAGGGTGCACCCACCCATGGTAGAGCGTGAGTTGGTGGATCTTTTTGTGGGCACTTTCTCTGGTTTGTATTATGACAGGCTTCTCAATTGTACGACAGATAGTTTTTCTGATATGATACTCTTGGGAGAGCGTATAGAGAATGACATCAAGATCGATAAGATTCAAGCAGGAGAATCAACCTCAACTGGGGGTGGTAAAAAGGCTTTTGGGAATAAAGAGCAGGGAGACACTAATTCGGTATGTAGTGATCGAAGAAGGGATAGAAGTCAGAATTGGCGCAGGCAGCAGGTCGCCAGTGTGACAATCCCTATACCTCAACAGCAACAACAACAGCCACAACAACAACAGGGACAACAGAATTCGGCTCCGCAAAGGTTCCAAGGTCGGGATAGGGCCGTGAAAAGAGTATTTGATGTGCCTCTACTACCGTATGCTCAGCTTCTTCAAACTTTATTACAATTGCAGCTTGTTGAGAAAAAGACACTAGCTCCGCCGAAAGGCACACCTCCTTTTGGGTATGATGCCAATGCACATTGTGAATTCCACTCCGGGGCACCTGGTCATAGCATAGAGAATTGTCAAGCATTCAAGCACAAAGTGTAGGATTTGATAGATAGTAAGGCTATAAACTTTGATAATGAGGCACCCAACATTGAGAAAAATCTGATGCCGTCTCACGGATCTGCACATGTGGGTGCAATATTGGAAGATACCAGTTGAATTTGGTTTATGAATATGGATAAATTGAAGACACCTCTGGGTTGTGTAAAGAGCAGGTTGCTGAAAGGGGGAGTTTTCCTTGGGTGTGGTGCAGATTGTGTTGATTGTTTAGCCCGGCCTGAGGGATGTGATAGTTTGAGAAGAGGTATTCAAGGTCTGATTGATGAAATAACGTTGCAATTCGACCGTACTGCTGAAGAGAAGCCTGTTGAGGCAATAGCTGAAAAGCAGGGCGAAGTTGCAACGGTTACAATCCCCTTTAAGACTGTCACGATATCGACGCCTCCCAAGCGGCCGACTATCACCATAACCAGAGCTGGACCCACTAGCACTAAAGCCATCCCTTGGAACTATGGGGCGGAAGTTTACTGCAATGGAGAAAATATTAACCTGGAGGGCCCGCCGGTTGGGTCAGTTGATAACCTTGTGGGGGCAGGGGGCATAACCCACATCGGTAGAATATTTACGTCACCAGAAGTAGAAGCCGAGAGAATTACCAAGGGGAAGGGTAAAGTTAATGAAGGAGGACCTTCTCAAGAGAAGGAAAAGGAGGCTTTGACTAAAGATGTGGAAGAATTTATGAGACTAATCCGGAAGAGTGATTATAAAATTGTTGATCATCTATAGCATACGCCTTCCAAAATCTCGATTTTGTCATTGTTGCTTTGTTTCGAAGCCCATCGGAACGCTTTGATGAAAGCTCTTGACACTGCCTATGTACCCCAGGAGATATCCGTTAATCATCTCGAAGGAGTGATTGCGCACGTGAACACGGGGCATGGCCTTGGATTTATAGATTTTGATTTAACACCCAGGGGCCGCAACCACAATAGTGCGTTGCATATTTCGGTTGATTGTAGGGGCACTGTTATGTCTCATGTCCTTGTTGACACTGGTTCGTCCTTGAACATTTTGCCCAAGAAGGCGCTGTTGAAGCTGGATACCCGAGGCATAATGTGCACGCCAAGCGACTTGGTGGTGAGAGCTTTTGACGGGACTAGAAGGTCCGTGTTTGGAGAATTGACTTTACCCATCCAGGTCGGTCCAGAGGTGTTTGACAATGTGTTTTAAATTATGGACATTCAGCCAGCATATAGCTGTTTGCTTGGACGACCTTGGATTCACTCTGTAGGGGCTGTAACGTCTACGTTGCACCAAAAGCTTAAGTATATGGTCGGTGGTAGCATTGTCACCGTATTTGGGGAAGAAGACATCCTGGTAAGTCACCTGTCATCATTCAAATATGTCGAAGTGGATGGGGAGATCCATGAGACATTGTGCCAAGCTTTTGAAGGGGTGCAAATCAGAGACAAATCTCCTGTCATAAGCAGTGGACCAGAGGTGGCTATGTCTTCATACAGAGAAGCCCAAGCGATAGTTCAGGCCGGGGAAACTAAAGGTTGGGGTCAAGTTCTGGAGATTCCTGTTAAGCAGGATAAGTTTGGCTTGGGATACCGCCCGTCGTCGTCATCTTCATCGCAGAGCGCTCAAAAGTTCAAGGGGCCGATTGTGTTTACTCCAGGAGGAGTTAGTTTTGAAACGATTAATGTTGTGTCTGGCAGTGAAGATGGAAATAGCGACTGTGACATGGATTCATGGATCAAGCCCAGCGAGCCAGGACAAAGCCTATGCAACGGGTCTATCCAGGACTTTATTCAAGTGACAACGAAACAGTAATGCCTTGTTTTTTCGATTATTGTACAATCCTATGTCCTACCCGGGGCATAGTGATTTTATTTCAGAGCCTACTTGTTTATGTGTATGTTTTGCTTTAATCATCAAATAAAGGCGTTTTTCTCATGCAAATTTTGTGATCCTTGTTTTTCTATTTTTATTTTTTACAATAAAATGGCAACGTGGTTGTGTGCTTCGTTTGCATATCATTTGAAGCATTTAACCCTTTCTCTTGCAGGATCCATATTTCAGATGACACCGATCAACAACTCCCTATGACTCACTTCGACTTTGAGCATCCGATATTTCAAGCCGAGGAAGAGATTGTTGAGGACAACGACTTACCAGAAGAGCTGACTCGACTTTTGAGACAAGAAGAGAAGATCATTCTGCTTCATCAGGAGGAAATTGAGGTCGTTAATTTGGGTTCCAAAGAAGTTGTCAGGAATGTACGGATAGGGGCTGCGCTGCAAAGCGGTATCAAGCAGAGATGATTCGAGATGCTTCGAGAGTATAGTAACATCTTTGTTTGGTCTTATGATGATATCCCTGGGTTAGACACTGATATTGTGGTCCACCGCTTGCCATTATGTGACAAATGTCCGCCGGTCAAGCAGATACTCAGAAGAACGAAACCAGATATGGCCGTAAAGATTAAAGAGGAAGTACAGAAACAGTGGGACGCTGGTTTCCTAGCTGTTACAACCTACCCTCCTTGGGTCGCCAATATAGTACCTGTACCAAAGAAAGACGGTAAGTTGCGGATGTGCGTTGACTATCAGGATCTGAACAAGGCGAGCCCTAAGGATGACTTCCCGCTTCCTCATATTGACGTATTGGTCGACAATACTGCTCAGGTCTCTATGTTTTCCTTCATGGACGGCTTTTCGGGTTACAATCAAATTAAGATGGCGCCGGAGGATATGGAGAAAACAACTTTCATTACCCCGTGGGGAACGTTCTGCTACAAAGTGATGCCCTTTGGTTTGAAGAACGCTGGGGTAACATATCAGCGTGCTATGACAATGCTCTTTCATGACATGATGCATAAAGAAATCGAGGTCTATGTTGACGATATGATTGCCAAATCCCAGACGGAGGAAGAGCATCTGGTGAATCTTCTGAAATTGTTTGAGAGGCTTAGGAAGTTCAGGCTGAGGCTGAATCCTAATAAGTGCACCTTTGGGGTGAGATCTGGAAAGCTATTGGGGTTCATTGTTAGTGAAAGAGGAATTGAGGTTGATCCTGCAAAAATAAAAGCTATACAAGAAATGCCAGCGCCTAAAACAGAGAAAGAAGTTCGTGGCTTTTTGGGGAGACTGAACTACATTGCCCGGTTCATATCTCATCTCACAGCCACGTGTGAACCAATGTTTAAACTGTTGAAAAAGGATCAGGTGATTGTCTGGGATGAAAATTGTCAAAAGGCATTTGAGAAAATAAAAGAATACTTGCAAGAACCTCTGATATTGATACCCCCAGTAGCCGGTATTGAAAACAGTATGGGTTGTGTTCTCGGTCAACATGACGAGACTGGACGAAAAGAGCATGCGATCTATTACTTGAGTAAAAAGTTCACAGATTGTGAATCCTGTTACTCAATGCTCGAAAAGACGTGTTGTGAACTTGCTTGGGCTGCCAAACGTCTGAGACAATACATGCTAAATCATACAACCATGCTGATTTCGAAGATGGGTCCGATCAAATATGTCTTCGAGAAGCAGGCGCTTTCAGGAAGGATTGCCCGATGGCAGATGGTACTGACAGAGTACGATATTCAGTATGTTTCGCAAAAGGCTATCAAAGGTAGCGTTCTGTCAGAGTACATGGCCGAGCAGCCAATCGATGATTACCAGCCGATGAAGTTTGATTTTCCTGACGAGGATATCATGTACCTAAATATGAAAGACTGCGAGGAGTCGTTGCATGGTGAAGGTCCTGAATGGAGTTCCCAATGGCAATTGATATTTGACGGTGCTGTTAATTCATATGGAAGTGGAATTGGGGCAATCATTACTACTCCCCATGGGACGCACATCCCAATCACCTCCAGATTGACATTTCCGGTTACCAACAATGAGGCTGAATATGAGGCGTGTATCATGGGTCTCGAAGAGGCTATTGATTTCAAGATTAAGAATCTTGATGTGTATGGAGACTCCGCGCTAGTCATGAACCAGATCAAGGGAGAATGGGAGACTCGTTAGCCTAATCTGATACCGTACATGAATTATGCAAGAAGGTTGTTGCCCTTCTTTGACATAGTAGAATTTCACCATGTGCCGCGGGCAGAAAATATGATGGCAGACGCTCTCGCGACATTGTCTTCAATGTACAAAGTTAACTTCTGGAATGATGCTCCCAGAATAGTTATCTCTCGCCTTGATAGGTGTTGCACCCCAAAATTTGCCTAGCTTTTTCTTACTTGGTTTATGTTTCATTGCATTAGCATATCATTGATCTAACATTTGCATAGCATAGCATGGTTCATTTTAACAGGGGATCAAGTGTGGAGCCTATCTAGAGGTCTTATGCAGATTTGAGAAGTCACCATAATCATCAAGAGGAGGGTTGGTTTCTTAAGGAGTTCATTGGCTTGTATGGGGTTAGTCTCCTAATTTGAGGACCAATTGAAGATCATCAATGGATGGTGAGGTCTTGACCAAGGTGAGAGGGTGTGAGTAGAGCCCATTGAAGTTCCTTGAAGGTCATGGTGGAGCTCAATCAGGTCATTGTGCCAAGTGTGAAGAGCCACAGTTGAGGGTGTTACAAGTAGGGTTTTCATCTGACTAACCCTAAGTTAACTGTGCAATTGAAGAGGATCAAAGTTCATTTTTGAGTATTTGCAATAATGGATAGTTGTGTTGAGACACATGAGATGATATTCCAAGATCTATGCAAGAAAAGTTCAAAGTGTGAAGAGTTGCTAAATTAGGGTTCTCAGGGTAAAATCCCCTATTTAGTGCCTAACTTCAAGATCACTTCACTCAAGATGCAAGTTTCATTTCCACTTTTGGCCAACATGAAACTTGTAGAGCATGCTCTTAGCTTTAATTTGAGTACTAGAAGTCCTCCATTGGATTTATAGAACTCAAGTTATGGTCCAGACAAGTTACAGGTCATTTGAGGAATGTGAAATTTGTCTGTGAAAGTTCACCAACTTCCAAGGAAATTTTGACCTAGGAGGGTGTTTCCCCTAAACTTTTGGCCAACATGAAAGTTGTAGGTCTTGAGCTTAGCTTTCCAAATTGTATTATAAGTCTTCCATCTGATTTGTAGAACTCAAATTATGAGGTTTACAAGTTAGGGGTATTTTGGGAAAGTAAGATTATAGGTCATTTTCTCCTTCTTGCAAGCTTCAAATGCAATTTTGTTCAACACAAAACTTGCTCAAAATGATGTTTTTAGGTCAACCATATACTCATGATGAATTGATTTGGATTTAGGTGAGACTTAGTTTGAAAAATTTTGCAAAAGGAAGAAATTAAAGGCATTTGGTTGAAAAATTCATGATCAATTCATTTGTGCTCAAAATGGACCATATTAATACTCATTTTGACCAGAAAAACAATTCTAAAAACTTTGGCAATTTTAGAATTTTCATTTGAGATCAATTTCATGATGATATGGTTTGTTACTTCACAAGTAAGTTACACTTCATAATTTGATTTTGTGATAAGTTCAAACACTCAAATCACTCCAAACACTCTCAATAGACTACAAGGAGTTGATTGCAAGCTTCTGAGGGCAGTTTCAAGTCAGAACACGCATCCACCATGGTTGGTTTTGTGAAGGAAAATTGAGGAATGGATTTCCTGTTTTGGGCCTCAATTGAACCCCTAAAGCCCACAAACCAATTGTATTTAAGCTCTGTGAGAGGTTTTGCTCCATTTTGGAGATCATTTCGCACCAGAACCAAGGATTGAAGTTAGAGCTGAAGGAGAGAGTTGAAAATCACGTTTTCATTTTCAAGCCAGATCCAAGCAAATTGAAGTTACCAAAGTGTTCCTCATCAAGCATTGAAGCAATCTGCATCGTTTTGAAGCCAGAATTGTGTCCTAGATACCTCAATTTGAAGCTCAAAGTCAGGTATGTAGTTTTCAAATTTGCACTGGTTATATCATGATCTGAGCATGATTAGTATGTGGATAGGTTGTGATTTAGGATGTAGATGGAATTTGGATCAGAAATTTGAGGACTAGAGACAAATTAGGTGATGACATAATTTCTGTTTGGATGCGAGTTGATCTGATCTTGATGCTTTGATTCAATTGGAATAGCATGTGATGATCAGTGTTAGATGAGGATTATTTTCGTACCATTAGTTTGAGTTTTGGTGAGAGTTCAGATTGAAGTGCATTTTGAGATCTTCGTCATGTTTTAAAATCTAGTAGGGTTTAGAAGATTTGGATGTTATATTTGAGGTCAGGAGGAAATTTGGAGTGAGATGATGTTAAGTTTGATGAGTTTTCATGACCTGCAAGTGTGTGCTCACCGGAGAAGATGACCGGAGGTCATCTCCGGCCGCCGTCTGCGAGCTTCCCTCCATCTGAGGATTCAAATGAAGACGAAGGCTGTGAGGCGTTGGATCTGGCTGAACTCAGGACTTTGTATGCTCATCGTGTGGCTGTGTTTTAATCTGAGGATTTGAGTTTTGGACATGAAACACTGCGTTTCATTTTTTGACCTGGAAGCTACGTGGTGTGTGAGGTGGACAGTGTGAGGACCTTTAGATTAGATTACTAAGTCAATCCATCCAACGCGTGTGTTATTTTCTGGTTTATTTGTTTTTCTTAATTCATTTTCATATTATTTTAATTGCATTTTCTTGTTTTAATTCATTTTAATTTCATTATTTGTCAGAAAAATAATCTAAAAATAGGCTCATGCTCCTCTTTTAATTTGTGATTTTTCTATGCTGTTAGATTTAATTTTTTTTTATTTTGCAATTTAATTTGATTTTTCTCATTTTTGATATTTCTTTATTTTGGCATATTTGACACATCTGTTTGTTGATTTTTGGTTGACCAATTGGCATTGATTTTGGCTTTAATTTTTTGTTGGTTTGTAGATTAGAAATGTATGTTCCCTCAGGATTTTTCTCTTGATTTTTAGATAATTATAGGTGCTATTTTAGGTTAGGGTTTTAGAGCCTCCCCTCTCATGGTTTCCCTTTGACACTTTACAATTTAGGATTTTATCAGTGGCCTTAGAAATTGAATTAGGCTCTGATATTTGAACTATAGGTTCTTGGCACTTGCATGTTCCCTTAGGAAAATTGGTAGATTTTTAGAATCTAGTTTGCTATTTTAGATAGAATTTACAATGAGGTTGTTCATTTGTTGCTCCTAGCTTGGTGCTTGTTTTGTTTTGCCTTCTTTGGTGGCTTTTGGTGCTTGGTGAGCTTGTGAATCTTCTTGGAGGATGTTGTGGGCATGTTGTAGCTTCTATGGAGTTGATTGTGGAGCTTGGCTTGGAGTTTGTCTTTCCCTTTGTTAGCTTTCTTGTGGCTTATAAGAATTAGGGTTTAAGAGAGAGCTTAGAATTAGTTTTCTTTCTTCTTCAAACATGGATTGCTTTGATTGCTTTCCATTCTCATCCTATGATTCAAGGTCCCTATGTGAAAGCCTCATCCTTCCTTTGGAAGGATGTGTGACATTTTACAATAGGTAGAGTCTCTGAGGATGCCTTTCTCAGATGACTGGTAGAGTGTCTGGTGGGATTCCTTTGGTTTCCTTCCTGCTCCCCATCATCAATCAAATATCCTTGATGTTCATTCTCTTCTCTTGTGTTGGAGTTTGATGGAGCATCCCTTTCCTTCTCTTGAAGATGGTGGACTTGAAGAACAGTTACAGACTTTGGATTGGATTGCTGTCAGAAGATTGCTCTGCTGTGGAGATTGCTGGCTTGTTTTCCTTGTTTGTCTGTTTTCTTTTTGTTCAATTGTATTGATGTGAATTGCTTGGAGTGTTGCATTAGATTTAGGCTTCATATAGATGATCATAGGTCTAAGAGCATCCTAAGGTTGAGCTTCTCCCCTTGCTTGTGATGCATTAGAGGTTGAGTTTCTCCCTCTGCTTGTATTTTTATTGTGTGGCTTTGCTTGTTGGTATTTGGTTGAGCTCAGCTCCCTTGCCTGTGTGGTGTGTGGCCTTTGTGCCTTGTTTGTTTAGAATTTGAGCTTGGTTCCTTCTGCTTATGTGATTCCTAGCATGCATTTTATTTACAGCATTTTGCTTACAGTAATTTCTTTTCGATTAATTTGTTTACTGTTTGTTTTCCTTTGCCATGTTTCCTTAGGAACTCTGACTTCTCTGGTTCCAGAGAAGTTATGACAGACATTAGGGTTCTAACCATGCATGATAACATTAGGTAGCTTCCTCCTAACCTCAACCATAGGTTCAACTTTGCATGACAACTTTAGGTTTGGATCAACTCCCCTTTAGTGCGTCTTTTCTCTTCTCATCTACAAACAAATCAAGATACAGTAATAAAGGTTAATTGACGTCGTACGCTATGAGCCTTAAGCTACTTGAGAAAGGATTGTTGGAGAGTTTCTTTTCAACAGTCTGGATGTTTAGTATGGCACCCTTTGGGTGACATGCGACGCATTCACTCTCAGGTCATAGTCTCTAGTGCGATATCAGTTGCAAACATCCATAAAAAGACACTTCTCTAAAAAACAAAAAACAAAGATCAAACTCTTTTTGTCCGCTTGGACCTTTAATCCCTTGGAAACCCTTTTTCAGAAGGAGAGTTTTGTTAACTCCCGGTTCTACCGCAAACGGTAAACGCCTAAGTCTCCAATGGTCGAGCTGCATACACCAACTGCTGGAACCGTCTGTTAACCCTACTCGGATAAAAAAGACAAACCTGTGTCTCTCGTGTCCCGAACTGTGTTTGCTCTGATCTTTCGCGCTGTGTGAAATTACGTAGGCACAAGATGCGATATCATGGCGAGCAACCTTTCCCCGTAGTTAGGCAAACTACGTTGACTCTGATTTCTCGTTCCAGACGGGAATACGTAGGCATAAAGTGCGACGCTTTGCCAAGTCATTTTATTTTCTTTTCAGACCATACCTTTAGTGTAGATAGATGTAACAAACCCGACAGATAAACATAACAAGCGTGGATCCCATCGAGTACGATGGACGTGAGGGGTGTTAATACCTTCCCCTTGCGTAACCGACCCCCGAATCTAGACAATGGTTGCGATGACCTTGTCTTATACCTTTGCGTCAGGTTTTTCCAATCGTTTCCTATCCCGTTCGGAGGGATAAATAACAAAAGGTGGCGACTCTTCTGTCTTGCCGGCCTCGTTTTTCGCAGTAGCGCCAACTGGCGACTCTGCTGGGGACTCCAACGGTTCCTTGTGCGAGTCAATCCTAGCGCTTGTGTGTTTACCTGTTGGGTTTTATTTATCTCACTTTACTTTCTGCATGTTATTTTCAGTATTATTATTGTTATTGTGCTGTTGTAGGAAGGGGATCTGATGAGCGAGAAGGCAGACCCAGGCTTGAGTGTACTTATCATTAGTTGTGGAAATTAGTGGGCGCGTGCTTGCTTTGCAGGCACTAGTGTCTCATGAAATCCACGCTCAGACGAGGTTCTCCCGGTTGACTTCTTTTCTGGCCCTTTGGGTCTGAGGGGTTGTTGGTTTGGAGGATTGTCGACTCTGTGGACCGGTCATTTGTGACTCAGCAGAGTGAGGCCACTTCAAGGGATGATGATGCCACACCTTCTGGGTATCGTATCATCGCTCTTGAAAGTCTGTGATGCTGGGAAACGCATAGGATGCCATACCTTGTCTGTGATTTAGGTCCATACCTGTAAGCGGGGTCGGGTTATTGTAGGAAACTTTAACCTTCGGACTACCTAGTTTTCTTGTCGGTGAATCAGTGTTGTTGGGTTCAAAGGTTCTTATCGTCAGAGATGTGGTTGTTCTCGACAGTGTGTATTTATTGGTTCTCTTCAGGGTTGTGCTATCAGAGCAGTGTTGTGATTGTGTTGGATCAGAGCTTTGGTCTTCTCAGAAGCCATCTTGATCCTCTGTTGCATTGCATTTTTGCATTTTGCATACTCATTTGCATATCATTAACGTGTGTCTGTGTTGCAGGTACATTATCCCCCGGTTCAGGTTTTCTTTCCTTCTGTTGTGCTATTATGGGTTCTCTGAGGAAGGCTGTAGCCTATAAGCTCCCTACTCCAGATGTTGCTCAGTTGTCCAGTCTGATTGCTTTGGCAGATGATATAGTGAGAGGGGAATTCCGAAAGTCTTATGGGACGCTGCTCAGTTTGGTCCGTAAGCCTTCGGTGTATGAGTTGAATGGGTTATATGCCTTGCTGCAGTTCTATGATCCCCCTTTGAGATGCTTCACGTTCCCGGACTTCATTCTTGCACCTACACTAGAGGAGTATGCTGAGTTATTGGGTGTGCCTATCAGGAGTCAGATGCCTTTTGTTCATATGGATGCTGAGCCTAATTTGGCTAATCTTGCTCTTTCTCTTAATCTGGATGCCTCTGAGTTGATCTTGTCTAGTTGGAACGGGGTTCCTGGTTTCTCTTTGCAGTTCTTAGTGGGGAAAGCCCAACAGTGTGCCAAAGACGGTTGTTGGATTGTGTTCAATGCCATTCTTGCTCTCTGCATATATGGTATCATTTTGTTTCCTAAAATGCCTGATTTTGTAGACTTGGACGCTTTTCATATCTTTGCATCAGGGAATCCAGTCCCTACCCTGATTGGCGATGTGTATCATTCTGTCCATTACAAGAACGAGAATAGAAGGGGTAGGAATGTATCATGCTGTGTGCCTTTGTTCTACAGATGGTTTGATAGTCACCTACCCAAGAAGGGTCTCTTTGTTTCATCTGCAGCCACAGCTGAGTGGTCTGAGCGTTTGATGAGTTTATCAGCAGAGAGTGTTGTTTGGTTTGATAGAGATATGTTGGGTACTGAGGTTATATTCAGCTGCGGTGGGTTTTCGAATGTGCCTTTGATAGGAAGAAAGGGTTGTATAAACTATAATCCATCTTTTCTTATCCGACAGTTTGCTTATGCTTTGAGGGTTCCGCCAAAAGAGGAAGAGGTGCAAGAATCTCTGTACCTCACTGGTCTTCTAGAGGGGAATATGTTATCTAAGCTTCAACATGCCTGGAATGATATCAGTAGACGAGGGAAGTCATTATTGGGAAAAAGTAATAGCCAAGCTTACGCTCCGTATGTGACCTGGATTAGAGCCAGAGCAGAGACTATAGGGATGCCTTTTACACCTGCTAAGCAGGAATGCCCTCCAGTGGTGGAAGAGCCTACTATCGTGCCTATTCAGCAGTATAATCAGGTGTTAGCCGAAAGAGAAGAGCTGAAGAAGGCAAATGATGAGTTAGAGAAAGAGTTGGCACATATCAGAAGTGAGAGAAGTGAAGCCGTCCACTCCTTCAAGAGACAAACAGAGTTGGTAAACAGGTTGGGTACGGATTTGACTAAGCAGATAGCTGAGCGTGAGCTTTTGGGTCGAGACTTCAAATCTGTCAATGACGTACTGGCCACTAAGAAGCAGTACTTAGATGAAGCGTACCGAAGAATATCCAAGTTTAATCAGCAGTGGAATGCCACCATAGCCAACAAAAAAGAAAGGGAGGATAAACTGAAGCAGCAAATCTCCAAATTGAAGGCTCAGGTGACGGCTAGTGAGAAGAGGTTTGATGAGGAGACCGCTCGCAGATACGCCACTGAAGATTTGCTGAACAAAGCTCTCGCTAACTTGAAAGATCGCAAGTAGAGATTCGAGTCTAAGAAGCGAAAGTTAGAGGATTGCTTTGGCCAGGTTATTTGTGTGTTTTTGTTTTTTTGTTTTTGTTTTTCTTTATTTGGTTATTTATTTTTAAGTGTTAGTTTGAAAGCATGATGGAAGTTCCACAATGAAAACCTCCCGATATTGAGCCATTAAAATAAGAACTGTTTGGTTGAGCTGTTTGCAAGTGAGGTGATGAGAAAGTGTACTATTTTTACCGATTGTAGTAATAAGGGAAAAAGTCCCAAGTATCGATCTCGAGGACTGCGTAGAAATTAACGGGATTTTTAGTATTCAAAGGAACAAAAAGTCTAGGGGGTTGTTTGGTAGCAGAGTAACACAACAAGTAAATAAAGACTTACGAATCAATCTAAGAACGATGTTAGGGGAGTGGACACAACGCGAGTAAAGACCATGTAGGATTATTCTGAGATAATGTTTATTAACCTTAATTCATCAGTTCTCAAATTTAGTTTTTCCTTAATTCCTTAATAAAAACCCTTTGATGAGTTTCATGTACACTAATTCCTCAGTGTCCATGAAAAACATCAAGCAATAGTTCTGACAATAAAATACGTGATACGGGATATCCCCATTCCTAAGCAATATCTACCGTAATATTATTTTGCAAAAGCGTTAGGTTGACTTTCCAGACAAAAGCCTAATCATCAATCGAATTCTACTTTCCAATATGAATACGCATTAAGATTGTTGCAAAATAAAATATATAAGGTGAATAACATAATTCTCATAGAATAATCCAAACAAATGTCAATACATCGCAATTTAGGACCACCCCCTAACAATTGGGGGTTTAGCCACTCATGTTCTTAATAAAAATAGATGAACTTAGAAATAAAAGGTAAGAGATCATTAAAATCGAAATTGGTTCACTTGGATCGTCAATTGCTTCCGCGTTTGATCGATCCTTCGTTCTCCAGAAATCTCCCTCTTCAGTTGTCAATCCTATTCCCAATCCAAAAGTCTCTTGTTTTGGCCAAAAAGGCGGCTCATATATCCAAATTCAAATTACATAGCAAAATGTCTAAAATGCCCTTCGAAATAGGTCTGATAGCAGAAAAATCAGAAAAACAACAAATTTACTATCAGTGGCCCTGACACAGGTCGTGTCATGGGACACGGGTGGCCGTGTCAGGCTGCTGAATCAAGAAGTGCGCTTTTCATCTTCAGGGGCTACAACACGGGCACCCGTGTTGCTCTTCTGTTCTCCATTTTCCTCTGCTCATCTTGACCGTGTCATTCCAGCCGTGTCCTCCCTGACACGGGCCGTGTTGTTCAACACGGGTACCCGTGTCATGCCTCTGAATTCCATTTTTTTTTACTTTTCTTTGCCTCCGAAACGGTGCTAATGTCAGGCCCTCAATTCCTGCCAAAAACTCACTAAAAGAAACCAAATCAAACGCACCAGCGGCAAAAGTAACACAAACCTCAAACTAAGACTAACGCAAAAACGACTGTAAATAACTAAGATAACATAAACCAAAGATTCGAAAACAGATAAAAACAGTGCAAAACCAACAACAAACAGAGTTTGAAAACACAAGTGAAATCCACCGATCAAACTCCCCCGAACTTGAACTTTTGCTTGACCTCAAGCAAAAAGCTCGCCAAACCGAACTTAAAATATCTTTTTGCACAACTGAGTCGTCCATAGAACTGTGAGTTACAGTAATGATACTCATTCTTGAACTTCTCGTTCCAAGTCCCACTAGGGTTAATCTCGGATTCTCCCTCAAAACAGGTAACACACAAACACTAGGCTGCGGTAAACCACAGACCTCAGTCTCCCTATTGGTAACCTCTCCGACTATGCTTTGTACTTAAGTCTTCTTTTCGATTTTCATCCCTTTCACTCGGACAATCACTATAACGGCTTTTTTTTTATTTTTCCTCGCGTGCACAAGATTGATCAACTAATTATTATTAATAATTTTTTCTGGCACTGTTATTACTTTTGAACGGCTTTCAGGTTCGACCGCCGTTGGGCTGTGTAAGATCAGAGTATGCCTAAGAGGGGGGTGAATTAGGCTTATGGAAACTTTTTCAGATTTTTGGTGTTCTTTAATTTTTTCTTTGGTTATGTTCTTGGTGATGAATGCAGTAGAAAACATAAAGAAAGTGGACACCAAGATTTATAGTGGTTCCATTCACAATTCGAAGGTACTCCACTCCCCTTTCCACATGAAAGAGAGTTTTCACTATTGTTTTAGAAAGTACAACCTATCACACTATCAACCGGTGAGGCCTACAATCTAACAACAAAATAAACTAGTGTGCAAGAACAATCCTCTTGCAAAACACTAACCCTTGTGTCCAACAATCCTGGATCACAAGTCACAACAAACTATTCTGTAATTCTTTTGTAATTTGAGAGTACAATAGTAATATAAATACAACGATTCATCTTCTCCTTTAATCTGAATTCACAACTTAATCTCAATACAAGTGTTCAAACAAATGAATGTGAAAGGTTATGCAAGTATGAACACTTTTGAATGTATTTGAAATTATTTGAAAAGTAGTGAATATGCTTCAATGATTATTTTTGAAAATTGTTGGAGGTTGTTGTTAATCTGAAATTTTCAGAATTTATATCATCCAAAACACCTTTTCAAAAGGGTATATTTTAGTATCAGTTAACACATGGAAAGGTATAACATTCAAATAATTTTTGAACTTGAAATCAAACTATTTTTCAGAAAACGTTCAGTGTTAATCGGTTAACCATATAGGTTAATCGGTTAACACTGTAACATTGGCCCAAAGAATTTAAAATTTTAGGGCGTTAACCGATTAACCTATATGGTTAATCGGTTAACACTGTAAAAACTTTGAAAAATAATTAATTTAAAAGTGTTAAACCAATTCCAAAAGGTTTTAAAACATGTTAATGCATTATGTAAAAATATTTTATAGTTTTGAACACTTGTATATCAATTAAAGTAAAGAATTTGATATACCATAGCTTGTGTCCAAGTCTTGAAAGATGATCGAGCAAATGTACATGAAGCTTGAATGTTGATCACTTTCATAATACTTTGATCTTGGTCTTTTGAAAGCTTCTGACTTTTTGCACAGATGAAATGATCTTGAATCTTATTGTTGTTGTCATCAAAACCTTGAAGCCTTGAGATGAAGCATGCTTCTACAATCTCCCCCTTTTTGATGATGACAACCACTCACAACCAATTGAGTCTTGTGCCGTGCTTTGACGATTTTTGGTTCTGGTCTTGTTTCTCCCCCTATGTCCATGAACTCCCCCTTTCTAAAACCAGAGGATAAGAACAGACAAAAATTCTGCACACATAGACATTAGAAAGCCACAACTCTTCTCCCCCTTTGTTATCAGCAAAAAGGAAGGAGCTTTCAAACAAAACTAGAAACTATCGACAATCATGAAAGCAATCAAAAGAACAATCACGAAGGTAAGCAAAACATACAAAAGTAGAATTAAACATGCAATAGAGTGCAGCCAAAGTAGTGTACGAGTACAACGCAAATGAAACAAAGTTAAGAACATAAACTTAAAACTTAACAACTAGAAAGCAATAAAAGACAGCAACAACAACATATTCTCTAAATGTCCTCATCAGCCATATCCTCCTCTTCTTCTTCCTCTTGTCCTTCATTTTCTTCATCAGATACAACATAGTTGTCAGTGTTGGTGCGGTGAGAGGTAAGTACAAGGTTTCGGAGAGAAGCAATGGCCCGGGAGGTTTTTCTATGTTGAGTCATTATAGTTTGGTAAAGGAATTCATTAGTAATGCCTCCTTCAGGTACGGGATAGGCTTGGTTAGCATTGGCTCCTTCATCTGAATACTTATAAGTACCGTTGTCG
This sequence comes from Lathyrus sativus, assembly GCA_963859935.3. NCBI lineage: Eukaryota > Viridiplantae > Streptophyta > Magnoliopsida > Fabales > Fabaceae > Lathyrus > Lathyrus sativus. Next base: position 321,248,613 of record OZ012738.1, on the reverse strand, counting down.
CTTCCGCGAAAATAAGGTACCGGCAAAACAGATGAGTCGCCACCTTTCGTTATTTATCCCTCAGAGTGGGAAAGGAAACAATCGGAAAAACCAAACGAATAGGTATAAGACAAGGTCATCGCAACCGTTGTCTGGGTTCGGGAGTTGGTTATGCAAGGGGAAGGTATTAGCACCCCTCACGTCCGTCGTACTCGACGGGATCCACGCTTGTTGTGTTTACTGGACGAGTTGGTTTATCTATCTACCTATCAAGGATGGTCTGAAAAGAAAAAGAAAGTGACTCGGCAAAGCGTCGCGCTTTATGCCTACGTATTCCCATCAGAGAATGAGAAATCAGAGTCAACGTAGTTCGACTAACTACGGGTTACGGGGAAGGTGGCTCGCCAATACGTCAGTATCATGCCTACGTACTCTCAACGGGTATGAGAGATCAGAGCTTACGTAGTTCGGGACAATACGGATTACGGGGATTCAGATTCATCTGTTTTATCGAGTAGGGTTAAACAACCGTTCCGGCAGTTAGGGACAAAGCCTATTTGCGGTGGCGCTGAAGTTTAACGACACTCTTTTCTTCAGAAAAGCTTCCTTTGAATTAAGGGCCCACGGGGCAAAAAGGTTTGAAGTTTGTTTTCTGTCTTTTGCGAAAGAAGTGTTTTTTATTGTGTTTGCAATTTCAATCGCACTAAAGACTATGACCTGAGAGTGAATGCGTCGCATGTCACCCAAAGGGTACCATTATAAACATCCAGACTGTTGAAAAGGAACTCTCCAACAATCCTTTCTCAGATAGCTTAAGGCTCGTAACGTACAAAAGAAATCATTCATGATTACTGTATGTTAAGCTGTTTTGAGATGAGAAGAGAACAGGCTCAACTAAAGGGAGACTATCAAGTCCTACTGTTGTCATGCCAAGGATTCATCCTATAGTTGAGGTTTGAAACAGGGAACTTCTAGAAGTTATCATGCATAGGTTTCAACCTAAAGTTCTAATCATCACTTCCTTATCAAAGGAACTGAGATTCCTAAGGGATCATGTCAATGATAAACAGAAACAAATAAAGCATCAGCTTAAACAGTAAACAACTGTAAAATGCATGCAATGCAAGTGAGGGAGGAAATGTGTGTGGGGCAGTAGCCTCCACAAGCTCATCTCAACCTCAAGCCAGATATGAAGAACAATAATCATACAGAGAAATAACATGCTATCAAGCAAAATAGGAGCAACTGCAATCATACAGAAGAAATGAAATAAAATGCTATCAAGCAAGATAAACCACATGGGCAAGGGAGCAGGGCTCTACCGAATACCCGCAAGCAAAGCCATACAGTAACAATACAAGTAAAGGGAGCAACTCAACCTCTAGTGCAATCATGCTCCTAACTTAAAGTCAGTTTAGATATGGACTTATTCTAATGCATCAAGCAAATCAAACAAGGCACATCAATACAGAAAAGAAAACAGACAAGAGAGAAGGCAGATCAACAGCTCCTACAATCCCAAGCTTCAGCTCTTCTGACAGCAACTCAGTCTTCAGACTTCAACCACCCTTCAAGGCTATCATCCTCTATGACAAGTCTCAACTTGCTTCTCCAGGTTTCAACCCATCAAACATAAGTACCAACTGGTTCTCTCTTCTCCAAGCTTCAGCTTTACAGTCAATTCCACCTTCAGGCTTCACTCTTAACTACAAGTATCAACTTGATTCCTTCAGGCCCTTAGTGCATCCATGCAAGTGTCAACTTATCCTTTATTCCTCAAGCCTTAGCTCTACACTCAATCTCAATTGAATCCTCTTCATAAGTATCAACTTAATCTTCAAGCTTCAGCTCTCTTTGATTTACCAGTATCAACTTGGTCTTCTTTTCCTACAAGCATCAGCTTCTCATAGTAGTCTTCAATCACCTGGAAGTGTCAACTTCATCCTTCAATTCTTTAAGCCTCAGCTCCTCACTCAATCTCCATTGGATCTTCTCCACAAGCATCAACTTGTTCTTCTTGCTCTTCAAGCTTCAGCTGCAATGGCACTGCTCAAGGAATCATCCTCTTACACACTCTTCAATGAAGTCCTCATCTTCAAACTCAAGTCCAACATCTTTCAAGATACCCAAACCAGAAGACAATTGATTTAACAGAATGAGTGGAAATGATAAACAGCTTATTGACAACCAAAGGAAGCCTGTAAGGGTTCATCATTATGAGAGACTGGTTCCCTCAAAGTTCTACTTCCCAGATAAAGCCACTCATCCCTCCAAAGGAGGGATGTGAATATCTTAGAAGGACTTTTAGCCATTGGGAGGAATGGAAGCACAAGATGCTTTCCATATTTGTGAAATAAGTCATTCTAGTTATAAGACTCTCCCTATGGCTCCTACCTCCTAAATCTTCATCAGACACCTTCAGGCACAAGCAACTCCAAGCTCCAAGAAACTTCAAGCAACTTCAAGCATCCTCACCTTGCCTTCAACTTGTCTTCAATCTCAACCAAAGGCAAACAAAGCAAAAAAACCTAATCTAAGGGAACTAAAGATGTTAATCTAGTTGAGTTAGTGCCTTAGAATCATCTAAAACTAGCACCTAAACTAAAATCAATCAAAAATAGGAAACTATCCTATAAATTTCTACAAAAATTCCTAAAGGATCCTAATTCAATTAAGAATGCCACATACAAAAACCAAGGACTAAATCATCTATTAAGCCCTAAAATTAAATCCTAAATCCAAAGGTATCAACCATAAACCCTAAAAATGGAGCTTCTAAAGGTTTCAACCTAAAGTACTACCTATGGTCATCACAAAAATGTGAGAAAAATTCTATGGGAGCATACATGTCTAAACTAATTACACACAAAAACCTAGCTCAAGAATCATTACCAATTAATCACACAAAATTCCACAAAATCAAACATCAAGCATAACCATTTTAATATCAATTAAAATATGAAAATTCCCATAAAATCAGAAAATGCATGAACTAAAAATATTTTCTCTCTAAAAAGTACTAGACTCAATCATGAGTATAATTCAAAAAGAATGGGATTAATTGGATTAATTTTCAATTTTATATGATTTTTTCAAGAACCATGAATAAAATGAAGAAAATAATGAAAATCAAAATAAAATGGACAAGCACACGGTGCAGATAGCAACTAAAATCAGTTCATTCTATGGATTGGGCCATCAGGGGGGTGGGGATAACAATTTTTTCACTAAGCCCAGCATCAGCACTAAATGAAACGATGCGTTTCATTAACTCAGATCCTTTACAACTTGAAATTAAAATGTGGCCGTTGGATCACTCCCCTAGTCAAAGGTCTTACCACATCCAATGGCTCTAGAGTCATCTTCTACCTTTTGAACCTCTGAACTTCGCGCGCAGCTCCGGCCACCACCGGTGGTGCTCCGGTCATCGTCCCCAACCCTAACTCTCTCTAGGATCCTCCATTGCAAATGGTCTATACATGAATCTTGTCCCAAATTTCCTCACGAATTCATTCATGCCCTCTATTCTCTCTGAAACCTAAAGATTCTCCATAACTAATTCTCAACCGAAAATGGTAATGTCCTAGATTGGTCACTAATTCTCAAATTAATGGTCTGAAATCATTCCTACACCGTTCTACAATGCATCTAACACCCTAATTCATCTTGATTCTACCTAATTGATGCTGGAGGAAGAAAGTTACTAACCTGAAAATTCTTGATGAACAAATGCACTAAATCTTCAAATCAAGCTCTCCAACCTTCCAGACACGATCAATGGATCATTACCTTGCTTCTGTATGCAATAGAACTGGTTGAAAACTCTTGAATCTTGAAACCCGATGGTGAGTTGCAGGTGGAAAAATCTGAGCTCAAGAACACCAATCAGCCACGAATTCCTCTTGATTATGATCTGGACTCAATCCTTGGCATCCATGGAAGAAGTTGCAATCAAGAAAATGGATGGAAAGTGAAGAAATTGGTGAAACCGAATTCAGTTGCAAGCTATGAAATCTCAACCTCAATCTATGCTCTCTCCTTCAATCATCACCAAACTTTACATTGGATCACCTCTACTCAATATATAGATGATGTATGGATGATTTAGAACCCTCTAGATCCTTCTAATGAGAGTTTTAATCTCTCATGTCAAGAGATTTTCAACCATATGCCATGATATGCATAGTTCTGTTTGCAGCTTGAAACCAATCCCATTCTCTTCCAATTTCTCCCCTAGTGACATTTTGAAAGTGTTTGGCTTGCAAGGGATCTTGCTCATGCCTTGAATTTGAGTTTTGCAAATGTTACTTATGATGTAAGTAACTACTTTTCAAAGCAAGTCCACAAATTAGACCTCAACTCAAAACTGTGGCTAAACCAATGTTCTTAAAATGTTTTCTAGAGTCAAAATGATATATTACATGCCATGGTTTGGATGTGTAGGTCAAAAATATCAATTTCCAACTTTGATTCATTTAACTTATACCCTTATTTTAGGTCATTTTTGCAACTTTGAGCTACAAGCACTTTCAACATCTCATGACCTCCTTACTGGCCTTAAAACATCATTTTGAACAAGTTTTATGTTGAACATTTTTCCATTTGAAGCTTGGAAATAGGATTTATGGCCTTATGGTTGAAATGACCTGTAATCTCCAAATGACCAAAATGCCCTTGACTTGTCAAAGCCATTACTTGAGTTCTACAAATCCTATCAAGGACTTCTAGTACTCTCTAGAAAGCTAAGAGGATAAGGAACAACATTCATGTTGGACAAAAGTTCATAGGAATCATCCTTCTTGGGCAAAAGTTTGATGCAAGTTGGGTAACTTTCAAGCCCCCAGATTCACATACCTCAGATGACCTGTAACTTGTCAAAGTCATAACTTGAGTTCTACAAATCCTATTAAGGACTTCTAGTACTCAAATTAAATCTTAGATCAAGCTCTACAACATTCATGTTAGGGGCAAGATGAGATGACAATCATATCTTGAGCTAAACTGCCTTGAAGATAGGGGTCAACCAAGGGGATTTTACACTGTCAAGCCTTAGAAACCCTAGCTTGAAACTTCTCAAACTCTTCAATCATGATGATTTAACCTTGGAATCATCCTTATAACACCTCAATGTATCAATCCATGATCACATGGCCTTTGAATTAGGTCTCAACCTTCCTCAAATCATCAGTTGACTAAGGGTTGACCCAGTCAAACCCTAATTACACCACTCATGGCTGAGTCTTCTTAATCTTGCACAATGACCTATCTAGGCCTCATGATGGCTTTCAAGAAATCTCATAAGCTCTATCAAGGCTTCAAGTCCATCTTTATGGCTTCAGAATCATCTGAGGGTCTTCCCCATAACTCTCAAGTTAAGAGGCACACACTCTTGGTTTCAACCATTCTCTCTGAGGATCTTTTAACTTCTATGACAAAGATATCAACCCTTGAACACTTGAATAAACTCCTTAGCTAGCTTCAAGGTCTTGTGTAGCCCTTAATGAGTAATTATACCTCTTGATCTCCTTCACACATGTCTATGAAATGCAAATGATAATGCTAATGTGAATGAAATGAAACACAAGCTAGGTAAAGAAAAGTTGGGCAAATTTTGGGGTGCAACAGCTGCCCTTATTCAAACGGCTTGAACCTGACTGGGTGAGCAGCGAACGGCTCTCAACCAATCAAGGTGCGAGACGGTTGAATACCGACAAACCCGGAAATTTGCCAACTGCACGAGTACACGGTACTCTGATGGGAACAAATCTTCGAAAACTGAAATATTAGCTGCACGACAACTAGCTGGGGGGGATTGGTCACACGGTAACCGGCGATACATGGTCGATCATGCCGTCAGGCATCAAGATTCCTCGGGACTCATCAGGTCAACAATCAAGTTAATCATGCCGTCGGGCATTCAAAGAAATTTTCGGGCGTCAGCCGGCCTTCGTCAGTAAGTCGGGAATAGAATTCTTAGTCAATCATGAACCAATTGGGGATATCCGAACTTCATCCATCAGGCACTCCGCATCAGCTGAGAGAACTGCTTCGTTAATATGGTTGGACTTCAATCATCAAGTCTTCAAGGGAAGTTTCAACTTTGCTGCTTAGAAATCTGCTGGGGATGACGCATCTCTGCTGGGGATTCTGGGGGACTATCAAATAACTACGCTTCGGGGATCCAGAAATCATTCTGGGTGAGTCATCTCTGCTGAGGACTTCAAGAATGTTCTTGAATAAATAACTTCGTCGGGGACTTCAAGAATCATCCTGGACTAATAACTCTGCTGGAGATTTCAGGAATCATCCTGAGCAAACACTCTGCCGGGGATTCTAAGCATCAACTTGAGCAACCAACTCTGGCGACTTCACTGGGGGTTTCAATAATCATCTTGAGCAAACGACTTTGCTGGGGAGAATTCAAGAATCATCTTGATCAAACCGTTCTGCTGGGGGAATCCAAGAATCATCTTGAGCAAGTGGCTTCGCGGAGGAACACCTGCAAAACAAGAACAGTAACGACCTAGCTCATGTTTCATATGCATATGCTTTGACAACGACGCAATGCTCCACACGGTGGAAATGCTACGCGTTTATGATAAATTCTATGCAATCATGCAAAATGCTACGGCCCCATCAGCAAAATAAATGCTGAAGGGAGAATCCTTCTATCACGGAGAAAGAACCACTCTGGTGGGGAGAGGAGGAATCATCCTGCTGAGGAGAAAAAGTCACGCCAATCTCAATCGGACTCCGCCTGGGGAAACAAACTTCAGTCGACTGCTGCAGGATAACGAAGCTCTACGAGAACCCGGACCTGCTGAGGAAAGCGATGCCAATCGCAAAAATAAACTGCGCGGTACTCGCAACCACTTCCCTGGAGGTAACGACTCCGGCGGGGAAATACAGCATCAGCTATTCGACACTCTACTGGGGAAAAACCAATCATGGCCCGAACGCCTTCCAAGGACTCGGCTCTCTTGGGAATCTGCAAACTCGGCTGGGGAAGAAGGAATCATCCTGCTTGGCGGAGAGTGCAACTCTGTGGGGAATTTCAATTATGCTGAAGACTTTAGTCTGGAACTCCCGAGTACCGCACACTTCAGTATGTGACTCAGCTGGGGAGATGACGACCCTTCAGGATGCATCTGATTGGGGAGAGAATCTCCTCTGCCTGGGGAGAACATATCAATGCTTTGCGATCTCACGTTCAGACTCTGTGAGGAGAGGCTGCCGAACTTGCTGAAGAAGAAGGAATCATCCTGCTTGGGGACACATACGGCGTACTGCCTGGTGTCGCTACACCTGCATCAACACAAACAAACAGACAAGATACCCTTCTCAAAAGGGACCTATCAAGGTTATAATCTTGTGACAATGTTCAAGTAATTCATTGTTTCAACAATCAGTGGCCTAGGCCAGTAAGTTTATGTATGCGCATTTTGTCAAAAACATCGGCGTTCTTTTTCGCAAACAAAACAGATAAATGCTAAACAAACAAACAGAATTGCTGAATAGTATGCATTTTATTGATAACGAACGCCTGAATGGGTAAAAATGTTTTACAACAGATGCAAGCTCCTGGAATGAGGAAGCCGTGCAAATATAAAACATAAATATACATCAGTATATATACAAATGTCGGCAATGAGGCGTGGACGAACACCATGAGTTGATCCCTCTATGACCCACTCGACTTCGATACTTCTCCGACGCTTCAGCTTCAGAAGAGATTGATTCAGATAAACGGCCCTCAGGTCTTCCGAACCACTAAATAGTGAAAGTCCATACGCGGAACGCAGTCATTTGCTTTTTCAAATCCCTAACTTTTGCCTGAATCGCCCTTCCGGGTTTTCGATTCACCGGGATACCCTTCTTTGCCAAAGTCGCCCATCCGGGTTTTCGACTTTGCGGGTGTACATTCTTTTCTTTATATCCCTAATTTTTGCCCGAACCCTTTTCCTTTTTTATGGTTCGCCGGGATGCCCCTTTTTTGCCTGAATACTCTTTTTCTTTCCAGCGGGTCATTTTAAAGCAAAGTATTTTTTAACTGCGTCCGCGTTCACCGGGGATGAAAAATCTTTGCCATCCATCGTGGATAACAACAAAGCTCCTCCCGAGAAGACTTTGCTGACGACGTACAGACCTTCGTAATTGGGAGTCCACTTGCCCCGGTGATCGGAGTGTGGAGGAAGAATCTTCTTTAGGACGAGATCACCCGTCTGAAAGCTTCTAGGACACACCTTCTTATCATAAGCTCTCTTCATTCGGCTTTGGTATAGACGACCATACACAATCGATGCCAACCTCTTCTCGTCCATCAGGCTGAGTTGGTTTAGTCGGTTCCCAATTCATTCTGCCTTATCGAGTTTCACGTCAACCAAAACTCGTAAAGAAGGGATCTCCACTTCTAACGGTAGGACAACTTCCATACCGTACACTAAGGAGAAAGGAGTTGCCCCGGTTGATGTACGTACCATTGTACGATAACCGTGCAGTGCAAAAGGCAACATCTCGTGCCAATCCTTGTAGGTCACAACCATCTTCTGTACAATCTTCTTAATGTTCTTATTGGCCGCTTCAACGGCGCCATTCATCTTCGGCCGGTAAGGAGATGAGTTGTGATGTTCAATCTTGAAACTCTGGCACAGCTCCTTCATCATCTTGTTATTCAGATTCGAACCATTATCGATAATGATCCGCTCGGGAATTCCGTGACGACAGATAATGTCCCTCTTTATGAACTTAGCCACCACCTGTTTGGTCACGTTAGCATACGAGGCTGCTTCCACCCACTTGGTGAAGTAGTCGATAGCTACTAGAATGAAGCGATGACCATTAGATGCAGTGGGCTCGATCTTGCCTATCATGTCGATGCCCCACATGGAGAACGGCCACGGGGAGGACATGACATTTAACGGACACGGCGGCACGTGAATCTTATCAGCATAAATCTGGCATTTATGACATCTCTTCGTGAATTTAAAGCAATCTGATTCCATCGTCAGCCAGTAATACCCTGCTCTCAGGATCTTTCTTGTCATAGCATGCCCGCCGGCGTGCGTACCAAATGTGCCTTCATGGACTTCTTCCATGAGCATACTCGCTTCTTTCTCATCTACGCATCTGAGTAGCACGAGATCGTGGTTTCTTTTATACAAAACTCCATCAGGATTGAGATAAAAATTTCCAGACAGCCTCCTCAGAGTCTTCTTATCCTGGGTCGACGCTCACGCAGGATACTCCTTAGTCATAAGGAAAGTCTGGATGCCATAGAACCATGGCTTGCCGTCGGAGGCTTCCTCGATCGCAAAGACGAATGCAGGTCTATCAAGACGAGAAAGGACAATTCTTGGTGCTTCATTCCAAATATTAACTTTATACATCGAAGCCAACGTGGCTAAGGCATCAGCCATCTAGTTTTCAGCCCTGGGCACATGATGGAGTTCCACTCGATCAAAGAACGGAAGTAACCTTCTGGCATAATTCATGTACGGCACCAAATTCGATTGACGAGTCTCCCACTCCCCTTTAATCTGGTTAATCACAAGCGCTAAGTCACCATATACGTCTAGGTTCTTGACTCTCAAATCAATTGCCTCTTCTAGACCCATGATGCATGCTTCGTACTACGCTTCGTTATTGGTGACTGGAAATGTCAGTCTCGCAGTGAACGGGATGTGGGATCCGTGGGGAGTCGTGATGATCGCTTCAATGCCACTTCCATAAGAACTAACCGCCCCGTCAAATATCAATTTCCACTGGGATTTCCTATCTGGACCCTCGTCGGGCAACGGTTCATCGCAATCTTTCGCTTTAAGAAACATGATATCCTCGTCAGGGAATTCAAATTTCATCGGCTGGTAATCCTCGATCGGCTGTTCGGCAAGGTATTCAGACAATACACTTCCCTTGATGGCCTTCTGGGAAACGTACTGAATGTCATATTCCGTCAACACCATTTGCCATCTGGCAATCCTGCCCGAAAGCGCTTGCTTCTCGAAGACGTACGTGATCGGATCCATCTTCGAAATTAGCATAGTGGTGTGGTTGAGCATGTACTGTCGTAAACGTTTGGCAGCCCAGGCTAGTGCACAACACGTCTTCTCCAGCATCGAGTAACGAGATTCACAGTCTGTGAACTTTTTACTCAAGTAATAAATGGCATGCTCCTTTATGCCCGTCTCGTCGTGCGGACCGAGAACACACCCCATACTATTCTCAAGAACTGTCAAGTACATGATTAGTGGTCGTCCGGCCACTGGGGGTATCAAGATCGGAGGTTCCTGTAGATACTGTTTTATCTTATCAAATGCCTTCTGGCAATCCTCGTTCCAGATAATCGCCTGATCTTTCTTTAGCAGTTTGAACATCGGTTCACACGTGGCCGTGAGCTGAGAAATAAACCTTGCAATGTAGTTTATTCTGCCCAGGAAACCACGAACTTCTTTTTCTGTTTTTGGCACTGGCATCTCATGTATCGCTTTTATCTTCGCAGGATCAACCTCGATGCCTATTTCACTCACGATAAACCCCAGTAGTTTTCCAGACCGTACTCCGAAAGTAAACTTGTTAGGATTCAGCCTCAACTTGAATTTCCTAAGCCTCTCCAAAAGCTTCAGCAAATTGACCAGATGCCCCTCCTCCGTTTGGGACTTCGCAATCATGTCATCAACATAGACTTCAATCTCATGATGAATCATATCATGACACAAAGTAACCATTGCTTGTTGGTAAGTGGCCCCTGCGTTCTTCAGACCGAAAGGCATTACCTTGTAGCAAAATGTTCCCCAAGGAGTGATGAACGTAGTTTTCTCCATGTCCTCCGGCGCCATCTTGATCTGATTGTAACCGGAGAAGCCAACCATGAACGAAAACACGGAGAACTGGGCTGTATTGTCGACCAACACATCAATATGCAGAAGCGGGAAATCATCTTTAGGGCTCGCCCTATTCAAATCCCGATAATCGACGCACATTCGCACCTTACCGTCCTTCTTCGGTACATGCACTATGTTGGCGACCCATGGAGGGTAAGTAGTGACCGCTAAGAAGCCAGCATCAAGTTGTTTCTGCACTTCTTCTTTGATCTTAACGGCCATATCTGGTCGCGTCCTCCTAAGCTTCTGCTTAACGGGAGGGCAATCTTCTCGCAGCGGCAAGTGGTGGACCACGATGTCAGTATCAAGTCCGGGCATATCCTCGTATGACCAAGCAAAGACGTCACTGTACTCTCTTAGCATCTCGACCAATCTCTGCTTGACATTACTCTGCAATGCAGCCCCTATCCTGACGTTCCTGACGAGTTCTTCAGAACCCAGATTCACGATCTCAATCTCCTCTTCATGAGGCAGAATAACTTTCTCTTCTTGTTTCAACAAGCGGGCCAACTCTTCAGGAAGGTCTTCGTCTTCATCAATCTCTTCTTCGGCTTGATAGATCGGGAAATCAAAGTCGAAGTGAGTCGTAGAAGGTCCAGAGTCGATGTCATCTGTTATGTGGATCCTGCAATAACAAGGGTTAAGCTTAAAACAAGGATATGAAGGTTAGCACAAACCTCATTGCCATTTTATTGTTTTTCAAAACAAATATAAAACAGGAATAACAGAGATCACAATATTTGAATACGAAGAAAAACGCCTTTTGATTTATTGATAAAATGCATGTACATAATCAAACACGGCCCTAACAATAAAACCGCTATGCCCCGGGTAGGACATAGGGTTGTACAATGATTGGAAAAAGTAAATCATTACTCTTCGCTTGTCATCTGGATGACATCCTTGATGGACCAGTTGTTGAGGCTCTCGCCTGGCTTGCTTGGCTGGATCCAAGAGTCTAGGTCACAGTCGCTATCTCCGCTGTCTTCAGACACCGCGTTGACGCTTTCAAATATCACCCCGCCACTGGTAAACTGGATCGGCCCTTTACCTCGCGATGCACCGCTATAAGAGAAGGCTTCAGCTCCAGGAGAATATCCCAACCCAAACTTGTCCTGCTTGTTAGGTATCTCCAAAATTCGCCCCCAGCCTGGGGTAGATCCGGCTTGGACAATGGCCAGGGCTTCCTTGAAGGAAGAGAGAGTCATCTCTAGCTTTTCAGTGACTACAGGAGCTACGTCCTTGACTTTAACAGCCTCGAACGCTTGGCATAGGGTTTCGTGGATTTCCCCATCCATCTCAACATATTTGAAGGACGACAAATGGCTCACCATTATGTCTTCCTCGCCACACACAGTCACGATGCTACCTCCGACAGCATACTTGAGCTTCTGGTGCAACGTGGAGGTCACGACACCCGCAGAATGGATCCATTGCCGGCCCAAGAGACAGCTGTAGGCAGGCATGATGTCCATAATGTAAAAGATCGTGTCGAACGTTTCCGGCCCAACTTGGATTGGCAACGTCACCTCCCCGAAAACATGGCGTTTGGTTCCATCGAACGCTTTCACAACCAGATCACTGGGTGTGCAAATCACTCCACGAGTATCCAACTTCATCAATGCCTTCTTCGGAAGAACATTGAGCGATGACCCTGTGTCCACCAACACATGAGACATAATCGTTCCCCTACACTCTTTCGAGATGTGCAGGGCGCTATTGTGGTTCCTCCCCTTCGGCGTCAGCTCTAGGTCAGTGAACCCTAACCCATTTCCAGCATTTACGTGGGCTACGACCTCTTCCAGCTAGTTTACCGATATTTCCTACGGTACATATGCGGCGTTCAACACCTTCAGTAGTGCGTTGCGGTGTGCCTCCGAACACAGCAACAAATTCAGGATGGAAATCTTCGAGGGTGTCTGATGGAGATGATCCATGATCTTGTAGTCACTCTTTTTAATCAACCTCATAAATTCCTCGGCATCTTTAACAAGTAAGTCCTTTTCTACCCCACGAGGGATCTCTTCAATGACTTTACTTTTACCTTTATCAGCTGCATCAGCTCTGTCCGCTTTGTCCGCCACGACCTCAGGTGGTGCAAATACTCTCCCGCTGCGAGTAATTCCGCTAACGCCCGCTAGATTCTCCACAGACGACCCAAACGGTTCTAGTTCCAACTTCTGTCCGTTGCAGTAGACCTCTGCCCCATAATGCCATGGGACAACATTAGTGCTTTCGAACGGTATCGGCCCAGCTTTGGTGATAGTAATCGTGGGCGGCCTTGGTGCGGAAATAGTTATCGTCTGGCGAGGGATGGTGATGGTGGCAACCTCATCATCTTGCTTCAGCATTACCTCTCCCGATCCGCTTTCGGCCCTCCGGCTAAATTGCAGGATTCCCTCAGTCATCAGACTTTGAATCCCCTCTATCAACTGTTCACATCCATCAGGACATGTCGCACAGCCCATACACAGCTCTCCACAACCTGGAAAGAAACCTCTTTTCATCAGCTTAGCTTTAACAAAGCTAAGAAGCGTCTTCAGATCTCTGACGTCAGTCAACAAATCCAAACTCTCGTCTTCAATAATGGCGTTTACTCCACCTCCCCTATGATTTGGCATCGGGTTTTTCGTGACGTCTGACACATTATCTGAGAAGTTGATGATCTTGGCATCCACCATGTCCTGCACCTTATGCTTGAAGGCTTTGCAATTCTCTACTGTGTGGCCTGGTGCCCCTGAGTGAAACTCACAAGTTGCATTCGCGTCATAACCTGGCGGCGGTGCCCCTGTCAAGGGAGCCAAGGTTCTCTTCTGGATCAACTGTAGCTGGAGCAGGGTCTGCAATAGTTGAGCGTACGACATGGGCGGTGTCTCGAGGTGACGGCTCGACAGAGGTGCCCGGTTCTAATACTTTTTGTACCCTTGTTGATTCGGTTGTTGCTTCTGCTGCGGCTGCTGCTGCTGTGGCTGTTGAACTGTCGGGATAGTTATGCTGGCCACTGTTGCACCCCAAAATTTGACCAACAGTTATTTGTTCATTGAGTATTTGGAAGTTGATACCTTCATCAGAAAGTCCAAGAGATCTTCAGAGGAAGTGTTTTGAAACCAGGGTTGTGTGCTTCACAGTTTGAAAGTTGTGGGTGCTCCTCAGATGATTCTGAGACTTGGAGAATGAACTTGATGTCTTGAGAAAGCTTATGAGATGCCTTGATAGCCTTCATGAAGCCCAGAGAAGTCATTATGCAAGAGTTCAGAAGATTCAACCATGAATGGTAGAATTAGGGTTTTGACTGGGTCAACCCTAGATCAGCTGAAGATTTGGAGAAGGTTGAGACTTAATCCAAGGGCCATGAGATCATGGAATGATGCATAGAGATGTTATAAAGATGATTCCTAGACCAACTCATCATGATTGAAGGGTTTGAGAAGTTTTGAGTTAGGGTTTCTGAGGATTGTCAGTAGAAAAACCCTAATTTGATCCCTATTTTCCAGGCAGTTTTAGCCCTAGATGTGATTGATATCTCATTTTCCCCACAACATGAATGTTGTAGAGCTTGTTCTTAGCTTTAATTTGAGTGGTGGAAGTCCTTGATAGGAGTTACGGAGCTCAAGTTATGGTTTTGACAAATTACAGGTCAGCAGAGGTGTGTGAATCTGGGTCCTTGAAAGTCACCCAACTTCCAGACAACTTTTGCCCTAGTAGGTTGATTCCTATGGTTTCTTGGTCAACATGAATGTTGAAGAGGATCTTCTTAGCTTTAATTTGAGTGGTAGAAGTCCTTGATTGGATTTGTGGAACTCAAGTTATGGTTTGAACAAGGCAGGGGTATTTTGGTCATTTGTCAGTTATAGGTCATTTTAGCCAATGCCTAAAACTCCTATTTCCAAGCCTCAAATGGAAAAACTTAAAACATGAAAGTTGCTCAAAATGTGATTTTAAGTCTAGAAAGAAGGTCACAAATTGTTGAAAAAGCACATAGCACAAGATTCCATGATTGGTCAAAAATGAACTAAAAATGACTTATAACTTTGAAAAGTTGAAATGGAAAAGTGTTTTGGAAGATCCACAAATCCAAAATAGGTCATCCAATATATCATTTTGATTGGAAAAAACATTTTGAGAAGATTGGTTTAAATAGAATTTTCATTTGAGGCTTAAAAAATGAGGTTCCTTTGGAAATTTCTTACTTGCATAAGAAGGCAATGTTGAAAAACCCTACATAAGCAACAAATGGACTTGTTTTTCACACATTCCTTCTTAATAACTCATAAGGACATTTTGAGACCAAATTACCATGCATGAAGCAAGGGATATGAGACTTTCAACTTCTCATTCAAGGAGACTTTCATGAAGTTTCCACACTCTTCTAGATGAATCTAGAAACATCCAATGATTAATATTTAAAGAGGGCATCAAAGAGTGATGAAAGGTTGGTGAAACTTGAGCCAAGTCAGAGGAGAGAGAAGGAGAGATAGCCATTGAAGCCATTTCTTCAACTTGAAGCAACTCAAGAATTCTTCCATTACAAGTCTTCTCCTTCAAGAATTGTGCAAACAGAAGGCTATCCATCATCAAAGGATCATCCTGAAGGATTTGCAAGCTTGGAATCGTGCTCAAGCATCATACACCATAGTTCCTTGACAGGTTCTTTCTCCTTTCTTTTTCACCATAATTATGCATAGATGGTTTAGATTCTAGGTGTATAATTGATGTGTTAGGGTAGAGGATTAATTCTAGAAAGCTAGGGCACGATCCATGGTGGTTTGTAACAGGTGCATAATTCTTTAAGTTTCAAGAACTATCTGTTTAGGAGGTTTTAATCAGCATGAATTGGTTTAGAATCACCAGGATAGCATCAAGAACATCTGTGGATCATTATAATGAAGTTTAGTGAGGATTGATATCAGGTTAAGTTTTTGAACCGTGTTTGTACCATGATCTTCAAGGCTTCTGTTTGGATTATCCACGAGGAATTATGAGAAACTGTACGTATGGTTGTAATCTAGGCATTTAGTAGGTGATTTTTCATGTTTGAGTCGAGTGGTGCCGTGGCCTGAGCAAGGAGATAATAGAGCTCGAAGGTTGGCTCATGAAGTTAGGGTTTCTGCAAACCCTAGGCTGGTTGGAGAAGACAAAGCAGAAGCCCTTGGATCCTCTCTAATATTTGACAATTTATTCCAATCGTGCGGTCGTGGATGCGTCTGAGATTGGAGGGAAAATTTGAATTATTTAAAACGCCGCGTTTCATTTAGGGCGTTCTGGGCCCAGAGTTTCTCTTCGCACCCCCCTTATTTGTTGGCCCAATCCATATAACTAGTTTGGTTCGCTTTTCAGACCCCCCCCTCCCTTTAATTAATATAATTCTTTTAATTTTCTTTTATTATTTTGTCTGTTTTGATAAATGCATTAAAAATAGTTAAAAAATGTTTTTTAATTTCTTCTTTTTTCTATGAGTAGATTAAAATGAGTAGAAAATTATAAAAATAAAATTGAGATTTTATTTTTAGGTTTAATATTTTTAATAGATTTTCCAATTAAATAGCTTTTTAATTGTTTCATTTTGATATTTGATTTTGTAGGAATTATTTTAGGATATTCCCTTAGGGTTTTTTACCCATTCTTTTTTGTGCAATTAGATGATGAGTCATACTTCCCCATAGGATTTTTTCTAGATTTTTTAGAATTAATCTTGATTAGTTTAATTAGGGTTGACTTAGGATAGTCTAATTAGGGTTTAGAATTGTGCATAGGTGATGATTCCTTTCTTTGATTGAGTTTTATCTTGATTTCTAGGTAGAAACCTTTGTAGATGTTATGAGTAGGTGTTGAGGACCCTTGTGATTAATTGTTAGATTTTTTCCCATTAGTTTAGTATTTTTAGGTATTGTCTGAAGATTGCCTGATGATTTGGTTTGTTCAGTGGGTTATCTGTTCATCTGTGGGGTTCATTCTGAGGAATTTGATGGAGGGCTTGTGTTGCCTTGAGGACTTTGATGGAGAGCATCATGAAGTGAAGCTTGTAGATCAAGATTCAGAGGCCCAGAGCTTGTCTCATCTCCTGTCTGTGAGGTTTGAGAGCCTGAAGTTTGAAGGAAGTTCATGGTACTTTCCTGAGGAAGGCACTATGAATGACTTTCATTCTTCCTTCTCACCTCTTTCTTAAGTATCCAATGATGTTGGAGCCAACTTGTGAGTTTAATTTCTCCTGAGGAGGAATGTAAACTGATCACATGTTGTTGAGCCACATGGGATACAACTCCTAAGTGGAAGCCTCCTAGTACTTTCCTGAGGAAGGTCCTATGGGTCTATTCACTTAGTTCCATTAGTTTATCTAGGATTTCTTAAGTATCCAATGATGTTGGAGCCAACTTGTGAGTTTAATTTCTCCTGAGGAGGAATGTAAACTGATCACATGTTGTTGAGCCACATGGGATACAACTCCTAAGTGGAAGCCTCCTAGTACTTTCCTGAGGAAGGTCCTATGAGTCTATTCACTTAGTTCCACTAGTTCAGATAGGATTTCCTAAATATCCAGTGATATTGGAGCCTGCTTGTGAGTTTAATCTCTCCTGAGGAGGGATGTAAACTGATCACAGTGGTTGAGCCACATAGGGTATGACTCCTGAGTATACACCTCCTAGTGCTTTCCTGAGGAAGACACTATGAGTCTGCTTACTTAGCTCCCTTTCTTTGGTAAGCTTGTTCTGAAGCTTGAAGACTGGGAATGATTTCTCTTGTTTAGGTTTTTGCCTGAGGGCTTTGCTTAGATTTGTTTAGGACTCTGTGATTAGGGTTAGGATTAGAGAGTAGATGATTCTTTCTCAAGTGTGTTGTTTGCCTGATAGCACTTCATTTCCTTTATCTGTTTATTGCTTGATAGCATGTGGTTTATTTTCAGTATGATTACTGTTATTCCATGACTGGCTTGAGGTCGAGATGAGCTTGTGGAGGCTGAAACCCCACACACATTTCCTCCCTCACTTGCATTGCATGCATTTTACTGTAAAAGCTGATGTTTTTGTCTGTTTCTGTGTATCATTGACATGATCCCTTAGGACTCTCATTTCCTCTGATGAGGATTTGATGATAGACTTTTAGGTTGAAACCTATGCATGACAACATCTAGGAGTTCCCTGTTCAAACCTCAACCATAGGATGAATCCATGGCATGATAACAGTAGGACTTGATAGTCTCCCTCCTAGTTGAGCCATTTAACCCGTAGTTTCCCGAACTACGTGAGCTCTGATCTTTCATACCAGATGAAAGTACGTAGGCATAGGATGCGACTTCCTAGCGAGCAACCTTCCCCATCCTTCACCCGTAGTTAGCCGAACTACGTTGACTCTGATTTCTCATTCTCTGATGGGAATACGTAGGCATAAAGCGCGACGCTTTGCCGAGTCATTTTTCTTTTCTTTTTCAGCCAGCCTTGATAGGTAGATAGATTATAACCAACCCGTCCAAGTAAACAAACAAGCGAGGATCCCGTCGAGTACGACGGACGTGAGGGGTGCTAATACCTTCCCCTTGCGTAACCGACTCCCGAACCCAGACAATGGTTGCGACGACCTTGTCTTACCCTTATTCGTCAGGTTTCTCCGATCGTTTCCTTTCCCGTTCTGAGGGATAAATAACGAAAGGTGGCGACTCTTCTGTCATGCCGGCACCTTATTTTCGCGCAAGCGACAGCTGGCGACTCTGCTGGGGACTGCTGGTATTTCCCTATGCGAGTCTCGCCTTGGATTTCCTTCCTAGCTGTCTGGGACCGTCCCCAGCAGCTGGCGACTCTGCTGGGGACTTATAGCATCTAGGGACTTTTCCCATCCCTTATGCTGGGACCGTTTCCCATCCCCTACGCGAGTCAATCCTATCGTTTGTGTGTTTGCTTGTTGGTTTGCGTTTATTTATCGCATTCTTTGCTTCCCGCATTTTATTTCCCGCATTTTATTTCCAGTTTGATATGATTATCTGTGCTGCTGTGGGAGAGGGATGTTACTGTGAGTAAAAAGCCGGACCTGGGCTTGAGTACACACCTAGATATAGTTGCGGAGAAGTAGTAGACGAACCTGTCTGTTGAACAGGCACAGTTCCCTACGAAAATCTGCGCTCAGACGAGATTCTCGCAGAGGTGCTCCTTTCCGATCCTGAGGATCTGAGGGGAGTCCAGACGTGAGGATTGTCGACTCTGGGGACCGATCATTTGGAAGTCAGCTAAGAGAGGCCTCTTCATGACTTGACGATGCCACTCCTTCTGGGAATCGTATTGTCACTCATGAATGTCTGTGACGCTGACAACCGCATAGGATGCCGTACCTTTGTCCGTGGGTTAGGTCCATCATACCTGTGAGTGGGGTTGGGATATTGCAGGAAACTTTGACCTCCAGACTACCTGGTTTTCTTGACAGTGAATCAGTTATGTTGGGTTCTCAGTGGCAGATATGTTCTTGATAGAACGAGGGTTTGATCAGAGGAACTTATCATCGGATGTTTGTCTGTTCTTGATAGAGCAGGTTCCGATCAGAGTATTGTTATCAGAGGTTTGTTCTGGATGGAGCAGATTTTTGAGTGGGGTCTGAGGATCTCGCCAGCAGTTGTTATTTTGTTCTTGATAGGGCAGATTTTTGAGTGGGGTTTGAAGATCTCATCAGCAGCTGTGTATTTGTTCTTGAGAGGGCAGATTTGTGATTTGGGGTCTGAAGACTTCATCAACAGATATTCCTTGATCTTGCATCCGGGGTCTTTATTATCAGGCCTTCGTCAGAGCAGAATTCTGATCTCAATCCTACCACATGGTTATTCACAGCAGATCAGATCAGTGGGATTACACCGGGGTCTCCTTCTCATCAGTGACTGTTGATACCGAATCTCCACAGCAACCATCTGGATATATTGTTGCATGCCTGCATTTTGCATTAGCTTGCATATTCATGTTTGCATTCCATTAGCATGTGTCTGTGCTGCAGGCGCGTTTCGTACCCTGATCCTGGTATCCCGAGCAATATGAGATATTTTCTTCCATGAATGGATCCAGTCTTATCACTGCATTGACACTATGTTGGCACGTTGACACCAGAATCAGGGGTGATCTCCTGAACGTACAGACACCCATAATTCATCTTGCATGGCAGAAGCCAGGACTTGTCTTCTAACCTTTGTGTTTGCAGGTTTGACTCAGAATCTGGCAGCTTAGACTAATGGAGCAGATACAAGCTGAACTAGAGAAAATCCAAAGCCAGCTGGGGCAGGTCATGAATGACATACAGGCAGTGCGTCTGGACCAGCAAGTGCTCAGAGAGGAGAATCAGCAGCTGCAGAATCAGCTGAGCTTTCTCATGGGAGTAGTGAGAAGCATGCTAAATAAGGAGAATGGTCAAGCACCCAAGGAGGAGACCAGAGTGCTTCCCCCGTTACCGTCAGTGCCACCTGTGCTGAAGCCAAGTGGACCTCATAGACCCTCTACACAGCATGAAGCTTGAGGCTTGTCTCGTCATCAGCCGCGCCGAGCATCTCAGAAAAACCCTGAAGGTTATGGTCAGAAGAAGAAGCTACTTGATAGAGCTGTGGACCCACTACCTGTGAGTTATGCCCAGCTGCTGCCGCTGTTGGTTCAGAACCGAGTTCTCAAGCTTCGGACCTTAAATCCACCAGATGAGGGGTCATCAGACGTTGATCTAAGCGTGCGTTGTGATTTCCACTCAGGAGCGCCGGGGCACCATGTTGAAACATGTAAGGCTCTCCGGAATAAGATTCAGGACCTGATCGACTCGAGGACAATTAGGCTTGTGCCGGGCGGCATGAGAGCATCGGGAAAGTTTATCCCCTACCCTGCAGGAGAAGTGAATGATTCCACTCCTTTGCCTGAAGCTGAGAAAGATCTCGAATACGTCCCTCAACCTTTGGTGACTGAATCACCTCGCTCGCAGTTCTTACCTGGATCAAGCTCAGGGACGCAAGCGTCTAAACAAGAGACCGTTGCCATTCAGAAACGACGACCTCTTGCTCCTGGGCGGAAAGAATACCAGCCCCAGGGTCACAAAAGGCCTCGCAGCCTCGTGGAACGAAGGAACGCTTCTCCCCATCCAGTGCCTGTGCCGTATAGCCAGATTCTTCCGATGTTGGTTCAGAATTCCTTGGTGGAACCGAAAGCTCTCAAGCCCGTGCTAGAGCCTTACACTCCAGGGTACGATCCTCATGCTCAGTGTGGCTACCATGGTGGATCTCTGGGGCATTCAACTGAAGATTGCAAGGCTTTCCAGGCGAAAGTGCAGCAATTGATCGACCAAGGGTGTATTTCCTTTCCAGATGGAGTCTTGGTTGTGCGTGACAACCTCTCAGCCGTCTGAGCTCGTAGATTCAGAGGGTTACTTCCAGAAGCTGGTGATCCAGACAGGCAGACGTCCTCAACATTGGCAGTCCTCAGACTTTTTACCATTTGCATTTGTAGTTTCTTTTCTGTTAGTTACTACTTGCTGTTAAACATTGTATGTTTCGAATGGTAATGATAATAAAGTGACTATGCATTTCTTCTGAATTAGTTATGTCGTTGTCACTCATTTACTGCATTGCACTGACACTTGCATTTTATTTACTCCGATTTCTTACTATGATTAGCAATGAGCGGAGGGAGGATGATGAAACTGAATACGCATAACCGATGATCGTATTGCTTTCAGATAAAACTTTGCCGATGACGTACAAGGCATTGTTTCAAGTCCCCTAAACACCGGAGAGATAAGGAAGAGAATCCCTTATTAACCACTTCGAGCCGAGAAGTAGGAGTTTCTTTCGGATTTTTTTAACCCTCGCATCTTAACCCGGGGCAGGGTAGTTGTCAGTTAGCTTGATTGAGCGTTCAAGTCTTATAGAGGAGTGTTGTCCTTCGAGGACCAATCACATCATATGCCTCTCCAGAGGTCGTACCTCATCAACCGCAATGGTTAAACCTCACCAATCAGGAGTGAGACAGTTATAATCCTTTCGGAGCAATCAAGACAACCAGTGTCACACGACTTGTTCCAAGAAAAAGAGAAATAAGAAAGCCCGCTAAGTAAAAAAGAAAAAAGCTAGAAAGCAAATACTTAGGCAAAATCAGGGCATCCCGCTGGACTTCAAAAAGAAATCGAAAAGAACTCAAAAGGAGTCAGTCCAGGCAAAAATTAGGGAATCAAAAGAATGAAAAAGAAAGGATTATAAAAAAGAAAAATCCTCGAGCAAGGGCGAAGTCGTGTAGATACAGACGCCGAAAACGAAAAGGAGTAACTGTCACTCCGAAACACCTTGCGAATTCTTTAACCAGTTGTTCCCAATGTTCAACATACCTCTCGAAGAGGCGAGCGCTCGACCCAAGTTAACTGAACTGTAGGATCGGAGATCATCACGTAGAAGGGGTGGGTACAAATCGTAATTTGAGCCAAATATCCTTTGTTTCGCGAACCGTGAACCCGACCACGATACAACCCTTAAAAGACCTAATTGAGGCAGGGTTTATTCCGAGAGTGCATTACGATAAGGTTGAGTAACCTGACTCCTTCATGATTTGCTAATCATATCCTTATTGCATTTTTCACTGATCGCATCAGCGCTACGTTTGAACTCTTTGGTTCATTCGTCACTCACTAGCATGACACGTAAATGAGTGACAGTACAACGTTTTCGAAATTTGCATGAACACTGCATTAAAATTACTATTCGTGAACAAACAATTTTAGTTGCAGGTTAGTAGCTGATACGAAGGAACTTCAGCAAGGAATAGTCAATCAGGACTGAATCGCCAGAGGTCTGGATCAGAATGTTGTGCTTTGAAACCCTGTGAATCTGGGGCAATGACTTCCAGTGAGTTTGGAATCAGTTTGTCTGAGGACAAGTCCCGGAGCATCAGTTGATTATGGGGCAGTTCATGCAAGCAGCGGTTGATCGGAAGTGAATCTTCTTGAGACCCAATCAGGGGCAGTTATCCGGAATCCTTGCAATTTAAGGGCAGATCCCTCCAGTATTCGATCAGAGCATGTTGAGTCGCTCATCGCTCGTTCAGGGGCAAACTACTTCAGAGATATTGAAGCCGACCATGCTGAGAGTTGATTAGTTGAGGATGAATCCTCCCGTTGTGCAGATGCTGGGGCAAGCCACCTGAAGATTGTCTTGTTGCCAGTTGTTTTCGGCTCAGAATGAGTCATTCCCAAAGGTCGGATTGGGGCAAGTTGAATTGCGCTGGGGCAAGTTGTTCAAATGAGTTTGTTCACCCGGGCAAGAATTGAGTATCGGGGAATCGTGTCGTTACCCCGTCAAAATCCGAACCTTCTGAAGAAGCCTTGCGGTCATTGAATTGCTATCCTACAGCATAACCTGTTACTTGACTCCATGATTGGTAGCCTGTATTCCCTGTGTTGGCGTTGTTGAATCAGGATTGTTTCTCCGCAGAGGCGCACAGTTTGAGATTGTTCCCCCTGTACAGTTTGAGACTGCAACAGATTGAGATGGCGTTTATCCCTCATCAGATTAGGGTCAAGATTACCCTCAGCAGACCAGGATTGATATCCCCGAAGCGGAGCGAGTCCTCCCTCTCCGGCAGAGTTCAGTAGTCTCTCCTCCGTAGAATCAGAACCAGATAGTGAGCATTGATATGTCTTCCCCAGGTAGAGGTGATTCTCTTCCCCAAACAGATGCATCCTGAAGGAACGTCACCTCATCAGCTGAGTCAAGCACCGAAGAATGATTTCTCCTTCCCCAGCACCGGGTCACAAGTGCAGAGTTCATAGAAGTGTTCGGGTACCGAAGCTCGTGTTTTCCCAGTAAAGTCGCCGAAGCAGGATTCCCCCCCGCACCGGGTCACAAGTGTAGGTTTCGCAGGAAGCTAGTCGTATACCGAAGTATGCAGTAACTGATGGTGCCAGACTGAAGTCTCCAGTGGAGTTGAGATTCCCCACCAGAGCCGTATTCTCTCCTGAAGTTGGACGATCCCTTCTTCCCCAGTAGAGTCTTGGAACAGCTGATGTTGTATTCCCCTGCAGAGTTGTACTCTCCCCCGAAGTCAGATGATTCTTTCTTCCCCAGTGGAATTGAAATCCCTCATCAGAGTCGTACTCTCCAGTGAAGTAGAATGATTTCTCTCCCCGGCTGAGTCCGCAGAAAAGCAGAATCCTCGGAAGTGGATCAGGTCATGATCAATTTTCCTCAGCAGAGCGTGGGGCAGCTGATGTTGTATTTCCCCAGAGTCGTACTCTTTCCAGCGAAGCAGAATGATTTCTCCTTCCTCAGCCAAGTTTGCAGATGTCCAAGAGATCCGAATCCTTGGAAGTTGATCAGATCATGATTGGTTTTTCCCCAGTGGAGTGTTGAGCAGCTGAAGTTGGCTCCCCACAGAGTGGTCATCCCCAGAAGAGTAGCCGAGACGGCCGCGCATTTCATTCTCGCGATTGATATCAGCAGATCCAAGTTCTCGTAGAGCTTCATCCCCTGCAACAGTCAGCTGAAGTTGTTTCCCTGCAGCAATTCGCGGAAGATCAATTCCCTAGACAGAGCCTAATTGATATTGGCGTGTTCACATTCTCCTCAGCAGGATGATTCCTCTACCTGAGTGGTTCTTTCTCCTTGACAGGAGGATTCCCCCCTCGGCATTTATTTTGCTGACGGGATCGTATCATTGTGCATGACTGCATAGCATTCAACACTGCATGGCATTATGCATGATTGCATAGCACTGAGCATGATTGCATGGCATTTAGCATAAATACATATCATTCCCACCGTGTGGGGCATAGTGCAGAAGCATACACATCATAAACATGATCTAGGTCATTATCATCCTTGTTGAACAGGTGTATCCCAAAAGACCGGTTGCTCAGGACGATTCTTGAAGTTCTCCCCAGCAAGGTTATTTTCTTAGATGATTCTAAAGACCCCGGTGTGATCCCCGCAGTCGCTCGCTCAAGATGATTTTTGAGATCCCCAGCGAAGTCTTCAGTTCAAGATGATTCTCGAACTCCTCAGCAAGGCCGTTTGCTTAAGATGACTCTTAAGACCTCAGTACGGTTTCCCGAGTTGTTCGCCTAGCATGATGCTTGAGCTCCCCAATAGCGTCTCCAGCAGGAGTTGCCCAGGAAGATTCCTGGAAGTACCCAGCAGAATAAAGTCTCCAGAAAGGTTATCAGTCCAGGATGATTCTTGGAAGCGCCGCCGGAGTTGTTTGTTCAAGATGATTTCTGGAACCCCCGACAGAGTGAAGGTCTTTTCCCCAGCAGGTGGTTGGCACTTCCCCAGCAGCAGGCAGGTAGATTGATGTCCCCAGCCGAGCACAATCATGATTGGCAGATGAAAGGTTCCCCCAAACAGATCCCGAAGGATTGTCCAGCAAGCTGAAGTTTGTTTATCCCGCAAGTTTGAGAACTTAATGACGTGAGTGTCTTGTAGCCTGACAGCTATGTTCCCCAGAAGGGTCATTTCCCAAAAAGTCGTTCAGGGCATCTATCGCTTTCCCCATGCAGAGTATAGCAGAGGATAGTGTGTTAATCAGCCTGATGTGCTGTGCTCCCCGGAGGAGTCCGTCATCCTCAAGTATAAGTCCAGTCGAGATCAGCAGAAAATGCAGCTCCCTTGAAAGGTAGCTTTCCCTCAGTAAAATTGGTAGGAATCGTCTGAGTGTGCTCTGTCGTTATTCCCCAGCAGTTGTTGAAGTTGTTTGAGTGAACTCTCTCGTCTTTCTGCAGCAAAGTCTACAAGGTTGTTTGGGTGAACCCTTCTTCCTATTCCCCAGTGAGTCGTCAGGATTGTTTGGGTGAACCCTCATTCCTCTCTCCTCAACGGAGTTGTTAACTTGGTGATTATGTCTGGTGACCCGGCATGTTTGCTTTTATTTAGCAACGACTTGACAGGATGTCAAGTAAGTAGCAGCGTGATATGTCCGCTCCAACAACGATGTCTAATCTGAAGATGGATTTCGTAAGCGCCCGAAGGCGATATCAGAAGGTTCCTGTGAAGCCAGATTTCCGTGTGGATGAAGCAACGGGTGTCTGAAGACAAGGTTCCAGGGTTGTAGATACAACAGAGTGATTCGTGTGAGTCTGAAGACCACGTCAGTTGTCCTGAGGTGATGATTGATTGCGATCAAGGGAATGATACGTCTTCTGATTGAAGTCAAAGATGTTCCTCCAGCAATGATGTCTAATCTGAAGATGGATTTCATAAGCGCCAGAAGGCGATATCAGAAGGTTCCTGTGAAGCCAGATTTCCGTGTGGATGAAGCAACGGGTGTCTGAAGACAAGGTTCCAGGGTTGTAGATACAACAGAGTGATCCGTGTGAGTCTGAAGACCACGTCAGTTGTCCTGAGGTGATGATTGAGTGCGATCAAGTGAATGATACGTCTTCTGATTGAAGTCGAAGATGTTCCTCCAACAACGATGTCTAATCTGAAGATGGACTGCGTAAACGCCTGAAGGCGGTATCAGAAGGTTCCTGTGAGCTCAGATATCCTTGTTGATGAATCAACGGGTGGCTGCAGACAAGGTTCCAAATGTTGTATTCAAGATGATCCGTGTTGGCCTGAAGACCAAGTCAGTTATCCTGAGGAGATGATTGATTGCGATCAAGTGAATAATGTTTCTTCTGACTGAAGTCGAAGATGTTTCTCCAGCTGAAGCGGAGTTTTGCCTGAAGGCAAAGTGTTTGAATCCCCGTAGAGTCATGAATGGCTCAGGATACCATTTCTCTGACTAAAGTCACAGATTTCTCAAGCTGAAGCGAAGGTGCCTAAAGGCAAGGTTATCCTCCAAGGTCGTGAATGACCTAGGATTCATTATTCGGGCTGAAGGCCGAAGTATATCCCTGACTGAAGTCTCGGATACTCTATAGCAGAGGCGGAGTTGCCTGAAGGCAGATCCATGTATCCTTGAAGGCCAAGGATCATTTTCTTCCGACTGAAGTCGAAGATACCTCCTGCAGAGTTGCCATCCTTGGAGGCCAAGGATGCTTATCTTCAGAAGTACTTGAAGACCTTTGCTAGCTGAAGCTGGAAGTGGCCAGGGGCCAGGGTTTCATCTATCTTCATAAGCGCTTGAAGATCTTTTCTAGCTGAAGCTGGAAGTGGCCAGGGGCCAGGGTTTCATATATCTTTAATGTTGAAGTTCTACGACAGGCAGTGTGCAGCAGTATTCCGATGTTCGTCATGGTTCTGAGGGTGAACCCCAGATCAGAGTGTGCTCGGTTAAGTCTCTCCTTCCCAGCGGAGTAGCTTCAGGTATGTAAGTGTACCTTTTTGTTCCATTCACCAGGGGTGAACCCCAGGTCAGATTATGTTTGTTTCAGGCAGCGAGGTTGGATGTTTGTTTGACGGCAATGTCAGATTCCTTAAATCCCCAGCAGAGATGATGTTGATACGACGGCGATGTCGAGTGTCTCTCAGAATGATGTTTGTTTCCGGCGGCGATGTCAGATCAGTATCTCTCCAGCTAGTTGTTGAGCAGCTAGTGTTGCAGTATTCAAAGATTTGTTCCCCGCAGGGTACCGTGTGCTCGTGCAGTTGGCAAATTTTCGGGTTTACCGATATTCAACCGTCTCGTACCTTGATTGGTTGAGAGCCGTTCGCTTCTCACCCAGTCAGGTTCAAGCCGTTTGAATAGGGGCAGCTGTTGCACCCCAAAATTTGACCAACAGTTATTTGTTCATTGAGTATTTGGAAGTTGATACCTTCATCAGAAAGTCCAAGAGATCTTCAGAGGAAGTGTTTTGAAACCAGGGTTGTGTGCTTCACAGTTTGAAAGTTGTGGGTGCTCCTCAGATGATTCTGAGACTTGGAGAATGAACTTGATGTCTTGAGAAAGCTTATGAGATGCCTTGATAGCCTTCATGAAGCCCAGAGAAGTCATTATGCAAGAGTTCAGAAGATTCAACCATGAATGGTAGAATTAGGGTTTTGACTGGGTCAACCCTAGATCAGCTGAAGATTTGGAGAAGGTTGAGACTTAATCCAAGGGCCATGAGATCATGGAATGATGCATAGAGATGTTATAAAGATGATTCCTAGACCAACTCATCATGATTGAAGGGTTTGAGAAGTTTTGAGTTAGGGTTTCTGAGGATTGTCAGTAGAAAAACCCTAATTTGATCCCTATTTTCCAGGCAGTTTTAGCCCTAGATGTGATTGATATCTCATTTTCCCCACAACATGAATGTTGTAGAGCTTGTTCTTAGCTTTAATTTGAGTGGTGGAAGTCCTTGATAGGAGTTACGGAGCTCAAGTTATGGTTTTGACAAATTACAGGTCAGCAGAGGTGTGTGAATCTGGGTCCTTGAAAGTCACCCAACTTCCAGACAACTTTTGCCCTAGTAGGTTGATTCCTATGGTTTCTTGGTCAACATGAATGTTGAAGAGGATCTTCTTAGCTTTAATTTGAGTGGTAGAAGTCCTTGATTGGATTTGTGGAACTCAAGTTATGGTTTGAACAAGGCAGGGGTATTTTGGTCATTTGTCAGTTATAGGTCATTTTAGCCAATGCCTAAAACTCCTATTTCCAAGCCTCAAATGGAAAAACTTAAAACATGAAAGTTGCTCAAAATGTGATTTTAAGTCTAGAAAGAAGGTCACAAATTGTTGAAAAAGCACATAGCACAAGATTCCATGATTGGTCAAAAATGAACTAAAAATGACTTATAACTTTGAAAAGTTGAAATGGAAAAGTGTTTTGGAAGATCCACAAATCCAAAATAGGTCATCCAATATATCATTTTGATTGGAAAAAACATTTTGAGAAGATTGGTTTAAATAGAATTTTCATTTGAGGCTTAAAAAATGAGGTTCCTTTGGAAATTTCTTACTTGCATAAGAAGGCAATGTTGAAAAACCCTACATAAGCAACAAATGGACTTGTTTTTCACACATTCCTTCTTAATAACTCATAAGGACATTTTGAGACCAAATTACCATGCATGAAGCAAGGGATATGAGACTTTCAACTTCTCATTCAAGGAGACTTTCATGAAGTTTCCACACTCTTCTAGATGAATCTAGAAACATCCAATGATTAATATTTAAAGAGGGCATCAAAGAGTGATGAAAGGTTGGTGAAACTTGAGCCAAGTCAGAGGAGAGAGAAGGAGAGATAGCCATTGAAGCCATTTCTTCAACTTGAAGCAACTCAAGAATTCTTCCATTACAAGTCTTCTCCTTCAAGAATTGTGCAAACAGAAGGCTATCCATCATCAAAGGATCATCCTGAAGGATTTGCAAGCTTGGAATCGTGCTCAAGCATCATACACCATAGTTCCTTGACAGGTTCTTTCTCCTTTCTTTTTCACCATAATTATGCATAGATGGTTTAGATTCTAGGTGTATAATTGATGTGTTAGGGTAGAGGATTAATTCTAGAAAGCTAGGGCACGATCCATGGTGGTTTGTAACAGGTGCATAATTCTTTAAGTTTCAAGAACTATCTGTTTAGGAGGTTTTAATCAGCATGAATTGGTTTAGAATCACCAGGATAGCATCAAGAACATCTGTGGATCATTATAATGAAGTTTAGTGAGGATTGATATCAGGTTAAGTTTTTGAACCGTGTTTGTACCATGATCTTCAAGGCTTCTGTTTGGATTATCCACGAGGAATTATGAGAAACTGTACGTATGGTTGTAATCTAGGCATTTAGTAGGTGATTTTTCATGTTTGAGTCGAGTGGTGCCGTGGCCTGAGCAAGGAGATAATAGAGCTCGAAGGTTGGCTCATGAAGTTAGGGTTTCTGCAAACCCTAGGCTGGTTGGAGAAGACAAAGCAGAAGCCCTTGGATCCTCTCTAATATTTGACAATTTATTCCAATCGTGCGGTCGTGGATGCGTCTGAGATTGGAGGGAAAATTTGAATTATTTAAAACGCCGCGTTTCATTTAGGGCGTTCTGGGCCCAGAGTTTCTCTTCGCACCCCCCTTATTTGTTGGCCCAATCCATATAACTAGTTTGGTTCGCTTTTCAGACCCCCCCCTCCCTTTAATTAATATAATTCTTTTAATTTTCTTTTATTATTTTGTCTGTTTTGATAAATGCATTAAAAATAGTTAAAAAATGTTTTTTAATTTCTTCTTTTTTCTATGAGTAGATTAAAATGAGTAGAAAATTATAAAAATAAAATTGAGATTTTATTTTTAGGTTTAATATTTTTAATAGATTTTCCAATTAAATAGCTTTTTAATTGTTTCATTTTGATATTTGATTTTGTAGGAATTATTTTAGGATATTCCCTTAGGGTTTTTTACCCATTCTTTTTTGTGCAATTAGATGATGAGTCATACTTCCCCATAGGATTTTTTCTAGATTTTTTAGAATTAATCTTGATTAGTTTAATTAGGGTTGACTTAGGATAGTCTAATTAGGGTTTAGAATTGTGCATAGGTGATGATTCCTTTCTTTGATTGAGTTTTATCTTGATTTCTAGGTAGAAACCTTTGTAGATGTTATGAGTAGGTGTTGAGGACCCTTGTGATTAATTGTTAGATTTTTTCCCATTAGTTTAGTATTTTTAGGTATTGTCTGAAGATTGCCTGATGATTTGGTTTGTTCAGTGGGTTATCTGTTCATCTGTGGGGTTCATTCTGAGGAATTTGATGGAGGGCTTGTGTTGCCTTGAGGACTTTGATGGAGAGCATCATGAAGTGAAGCTTGTAGATCAAGATTCAGAGGCCCAGAGCTTGTCTCATCTCCTGTCTGTGAGGTTTGAGAGCCTGAAGTTTGAAGGAAGTTCATGGTACTTTCCTGAGGAAGGCACTATGAATGACTTTCATTCTTCCTTCTCACCTCTTTCTTAAGTATCCAATGATGTTGGAGCCAACTTGTGAGTTTAATTTCTCCTGAGGAGGAATGTAAACTGATCACATGTTGTTGAGCCACATGGGATACAACTCCTAAGTGGAAGCCTCCTAGTACTTTCCTGAGGAAGGTCCTATGGGTCTATTCACTTAGTTCCATTAGTTTATCTAGGATTTCTTAAGTATCCAATGATGTTGGAGCCAACTTGTGAGTTTAATTTCTCCTGAGGAGGAATGTAAACTGATCACATGTTGTTGAGCCACATGGGATACAACTCCTAAGTGGAAGCCTCCTAGTACTTTCCTGAGGAAGGTCCTATGAGTCTATTCACTTAGTTCCACTAGTTCAGATAGGATTTCCTAAATATCCAGTGATATTGGAGCCTGCTTGTGAGTTTAATCTCTCCTGAGGAGGGATGTAAACTGATCACAGTGGTTGAGCCACATAGGGTATGACTCCTGAGTATACACCTCCTAGTGCTTTCCTGAGGAAGACACTATGAGTCTGCTTACTTAGCTCCCTTTCTTTGGTAAGCTTGTTCTGAAGCTTGAAGACTGGGAATGATTTCTCTTGTTTAGGTTTTTGCCTGAGGGCTTTGCTTAGATTTGTTTAGGACTCTGTGATTAGGGTTAGGATTAGAGAGTAGATGATTCTTTCTCAAGTGTGTTGTTTGCCTGATAGCACTTCATTTCCTTTATCTGTTTATTGCTTGATAGCATGTGGTTTATTTTCAGTATGATTACTGTTATTCCATGACTGGCTTGAGGTCGAGATGAGCTTGTGGAGGCTGAAACCCCACACACATTTCCTCCCTCACTTGCATTGCATGCATTTTACTGTAAAAGCTGATGTTTTTGTCTGTTTCTGTGTATCATTGACATGATCCCTTAGGACTCTCATTTCCTCTGATGAGGATTTGATGATAGACTTTTAGGTTGAAACCTATGCATGACAACATCTAGGAGTTCCCTGTTCAAACCTCAACCATAGGATGAATCCATGGCATGATAACAGTAGGACTTGATAGTCTCCCTCCTAGTTGAGCCATTTAACCCGTAGTTTCCCGAACTACGTGAGCTCTGATCTTTCATACCAGATGAAAGTACGTAGGCATAGGATGCGACTTCCTAGCGAGCAACCTTCCCCATCCTTCACCCGTAGTTAGCCGAACTACGTTGACTCTGATTTCTCATTCTCTGATGGGAATACGTAGGCATAAAGCGCGACACTTTGCCGAGTCATTTTTCTTTTCTTTTTCAGCCAGCCTTGATAGGTAGATAGATTATAACCAACCCGTCCAAGTAAACAAACAAGCGAGGATCCCGTCGAGTACGACGGACGTGAGGGGTGCTAATACCTTCCCCTTGCGTAACCGACTCCCGAACCCAGACAATGGTTGCGACGACCTTGTCTTACCCTTATTCGTCAGGTTTCTCCGATCGTTTCCTTTCCCGTTCTGAGGGATAAATAACGAAAGGTGGCGACTCTTCTGTCATGCCGGCACCTTATTTTCGCGCAAGCGACAGCCACCTGTTGGTGAGGGCCTTTACCCTTCCTTCGAGCGTTGGTCACGGCGCTCGTTTCTCCTTCCCTTCTTTTGCCACCATAAGGCTTCTTGCCTCCTCCAGCTGAGGACGAATCACCTTAAATTTTCCCCAGTTTGATCCCATTTTCGATGTGCTCACCCGTGATAATGAGATCTGAGAAGGTTCCAGACATACGCTGACTAATTTCTCATAATAAACCCCTAGTAGGGTGGCTACGAACATCTGCACAAGTTCACGTTCAACCATCGGCGGCTGAACCCTAGCTGCCAACTCACGCCACCGCTGGGCGTACTCTTTAAACCCTTCGTTGTTCCTTTGCGACAGATTCTGCAATTGGACTCGGTTTGGAGCCAAGTCGCTATTGTATTGGTAGTGGTGCACAAATGCTTCAGCAAGGTCCTTCCACGTGCGCACACTGGTAGGCTCCAGACTCATGTACCATTCGAGGGAGGGTCCGGACAGACTGTCCTGAAAGAAGTGCATCAGCAACTTCTCGTCCTCAGAATGAGCTGACATTTTCCGGTAGTATGATCTCAGATGGACGCGAGGGCAAGTGGTGCCCTTGTACTTTTCAAAGTCAGGTACCTTAAACTTGGGAGGCACCTTGAAATCGGCGATCAGTCCCAACTTGGACATATCAACACCCAGGGTGTTCTGGTTCTCGATATTCCTCATCTTATCCTTGAGTGCCTTGAACCTTAGCCGTGCTTCAGCAGTCAGCTCCCCTTCAGCACCTCTCTGAGAGAACACATCATCTTGACGGTCTTCTAACCACGGCTGAGGCCCGAACAGATTCCCAACACCTGCATTTCCGTTGCCCAGCCCAACATTGACGTTAGCTTCAAGACTCCCATTACCAACACCCGCCGTATTACCGTTGAGTCCCATGTTAGCTATCACATTGCCGTTGGCAGTGTCATTCCCCCCGGTCACGGGGACGCCATTCTGAGGAGTTTCAACTGGTGGAGGAGCTGGCACAGTCCCACCATGGAGTACGCCATTGCTATCGACTCTTGAAATCAGAGGCTGAACCAAGGTTCTGAGCTGATCCTGGCCATTGGCGACCGCTTGCATGAGCTCCATGAAGCGATCCATTCTTTCGCGGAGTTCCTGAACATCAGTTTTCACTTGCTCCATGATTCTGGTTTGATTTGCTCTGGTCGGATAGCGGTGGATTGGTCTCTGATTAATCCTGGAACAACCTGAAACAACCTGAAAACACATAAGGGTTAGGAAAAAACGACAAAGTGCTCGTTATGCAAATGCTTCATGCAAATGCAAACGTGTGTCTGTGCGTTAGGGAGATTTCCCCCGATCCTAGTGCCTGAGTGCCAGTGTTGATAATAAGAAGTCCGAGTCCAGTCATGGAAATAACATCTCATATATATGAAGAAAGCCCATCAACGCAGTACACAACGTCAGTGAGTACAAGATGAATCAATAGCATGACCTCAGCCAACAAGCCTGGTGATGGTCAGCATACAACAACGATCAACACAAAAGGATTACAAATATAGTCAAGTACGGCCACGGGCGCGAAACTCTTATAACAAATTCCTCGTTTCTGGATGACCAGGCCGAGTGAGTAACCCTTCGACGAGTAACTCTCTCTGCATAATGGTGTATTGAAGACCTTCGACCGAATCTTCCCATGCTCCTTCGCCGAAACAATCTTCTAACTTCCGCTTCTTGGACTCAAACGTCAGTTTGCGCTCCTTCAGGTTAGCGAGAGCCTTGTTGAGCTTGCCTTCAGCGGCATATCGGCGAGCAGTTTCTTCATCAAACCTCTTCTCACTAGCCTTCACCTGGGCTTTCAGCTTGGAGATCTGTTGCATCAGCTTATCCTCCCGCTCTTTCCTGTTGGCCAGGGTGGCCTTCTAATGCTGGTTGAACTTGGATATCCTCTGATATGCTTCGTCCTAGTGCTGCTTCTTCGTGTCCAGTACATCATTGACAGCTTTGAAGTCTCGTCCCATGCGCTCCTGCTCAGCTATCGGCTTAGTCAGATCTGTCCCCAACTGGTTCACCAGCTCTGTCTGCCTCTTGAAGGAATGAACGACTTCGTTTCTCTTGCTCCTGAGTTGAACCAGTTCTTTCTCCAATTCTTCATTGGCCTTCTTCAGCTTGTCTCTCTCAGCTAACACCTGATTATGTTGTTGAATAGGCACAGTGGTAGGCTCTTCAATCACTAGAGGGCTTTCTGGCTTGGTAGGAGGAAACGACATTCCTATAGCGTCTGCTCTGGCTCTTATCCGCGTCACGTACGAGGCGTAGGCTTGACTATTGCTTTTCCCCAGCAATGGTTTTCCCCTCTTACTGATACCATTCCAAGCGTGCTGAAGCTTAGATAACACATCCCCTTCTAGAAGACCAGTGAGGTACAGAGATTCCTGTACCTCTTCATCCTTCGGCGGAGCTCTCAAAGCATAAGCGAACTGTCGGACCAGCAAAGACAGATTATAGTTTATACAACCCTTCCTGCCTATCAAAGGCACGTTCGGAAACCCGCTGCAGCTGAAGATAATCTCAGTACCCAACCTATCTCTGTCAAACCAGTCAATATCCTCTGCAGATAGACTCATCAAACGCTCGGACCACTCAGTTGTGGCTGCAGACGAAGCAAAGGGACCCCCCTTGGGTAGATGACTATCAAGCCATTTATAAAGCATGGGCACACAGCATGACACATTCTTACCCCTTCTGTTCTCGTTTTTGTAGTGGATGGAATGGTAGACATCTCCTATCAAGGTAGGGACTGGATTCCCTAAAGCAAAGATGCGAAAGGCGTCGAAGTCTACAAAGTCAGGCATATTGGGGAACAAAATGATGCCATATATGCACAGAGCGAGGATGGTGTTGAACACAACCCAACATCCGTCTTCGGCGCACTGCTGAGCCTTTCCCACTAAGAACTGCAAGGAGAAACCGGGAACCTTGTTCCAACTAGACAATACCAACTCGGAGGCATCCAGATGAAGTGACGGAGCTAGACCAGCCATATTAGGCTCAGCATCCATATGAACAAAAGGCATCTGCCTCTTGATAGGCACACCTAACAAATCAACATATTCCTCTAGCGTGGGTGCGAGAACAAAGTCCTGGAAAGTAAAGCATCTCAACGGAGGGTCGTAGAACTGCAGCAGAGCGTGCAACCCATTCAACTCGAACACAGAGGGTTTACGAACCAAACTGAGCAATTTACCGTAAGATTTTCTGAACTCATCTCTCACAGAATCATCTGCTAAAGCAATCAAACCATTCAGCTGAACAACATCAGGGGCAGGGAGCTTGTAAGCCACGATCTTCCTCAGAGAACCCATAACAATACAACAGAAGGCCGAAAATCCTGAATCGGGGGGAAACGATACCTGCAACATAGACACACGTTAATGAAATGCAAATGAGTATGCAAAGCAATGTAAAATGCAATCATGCAGCAGGAGATCAAGGCAATTGTGCTGTGGAGATTCTGTATCAACAAAACCATGATGCTGCTCTGTCAAGAACAACCACTATATCTAATAAGAAGAAAACCCCGGTATCGGACCACAAAACTTCTCTGTCAAGAACACACACACATAGGACCATAAATCTGCTCTGTCAAGAACAACCATCTGATAATAAGGACCTCGGATACAGAACCATAACTCTGCTCTGTCAAGAACAAACATCTGATAATAAGGACCTCTGATACAGGACCATAACTCTGCTCTGTCAAGAACAAACATCTGATAATAAGGACCTCTGATACAGGACCAGAACTCTCCTCTGTCAAGAACAAACATCTGATAATAAGGACCTCTGATACAGGACCATAACTCTGCTCTGTCAAGAACAAACATCTGATAATAAGGACCTCTGATACAGGACCATAAATCTGCTTTGTCAAGAACATACATCTGCTAATGAGATCCTCTGATCCCAATCATAAACATGCCCTGTCAAGAACAAATACCCATCTGCTGATGAGATCCTCTGATCCCAATCAAAAGTGATCCACTATCAAGAAAACCAGGTAGTCTGAAGGTTAAGGTTTCCTGCAACAAACCCGACCCTGCTCACAGGTATGGACCTAAACTGACACAAGTTCGGCATCCTATGCGGTCATCAGCGTCATAGACATTCAAGAGGGGTGATACGATACCCAGAAGGTGTGGCATCACCAGCTCATGAAGCGGCCTCACTCGGCTGAATTCCAAATGATCGATCCCCAGAGTCGACAACCCTCCAAACCAACAACCCCCTCAACCCAAAGGGTTGAAAAAAAAGTCAACTGGGAGAACTTCGTCTGAGCGTGGATTTCATGAGACACTAGTGCCTGCCAAGCAAGCACGCGCCCACTAAATTCCACAACTAATGCTAAGTACACTCAAGCCTGGGTCTAGCTTCTCACTCATCAGAATGCCCCTCCCACAACAGCACAGATAATCATATCATACTGAAAATAAAGTGCGGGAAATAAAGATGCGATAAATAAACACAACCCAACAAGTAATCATACAAGCGCTAGGATTGACTCTCGCAGGGGACATCGGATCCCCAAACTGACTCGCATTCGGGACGTTGGATCCCAGGAAACTATCAAGTCCCCAGCAGAGTCGCCAGCTGTCGCTTCCGCGAAAATAAGGTGCCGGCAAAACAGAAGAGTCGCCACCTTTCGTTATTTATCCCTCAGAGCGGGAAAGGAAACGATCGGAAAAACCTGATGAATAGGTATAAGACAAGGTCATTGCAACCGTTGTCTGGGTTCGGGAGTCGGTTACGCAAGGGGAAGGTATTAGCACCCCTCACGTCCGTCGTACTCGACGGGATCCACGCTTGTTGTGTTTACTAGACGAGTTGGTTTATCTATCTACCTATCAAGGATGGTCTGAAAAGAAAAAGAAAGTGACTCGGCAAAGCATCACGCTTTATGCCTACGTATTCCTATCAGAGAATGAGAAATCAGAGTCAACGTAGTTCGACTAACTACGGGTTACGGGGAAGGTGGCTCGCCAATACGTCAGTATCGTGCCTACGTACTCTCAACAGGTATGAGAGATCAGAGCTTACGTAGTTCGGGATAATACGAATTACGGGGATTCAGATTCATCTATTTTATTGAGTAGGGTTAAACAACAGTTCCGGCAGTTAGGGACAAAGCCTGTTTGCGGTGGCGCTGAAGTTTAACGACACTCTTTTCTTCAGAAAAGCTTCCTTTGAATTAAGGGCCCACGGGGAAAAAAGGTTTGAAGTTTGTTTTCTGCCTTTTGCGGAAGAAGTGTTTTTTATTGTGTTTGCAATTTCAATCGCACTAAAGACTATGACCTGAGAGTGAATGCTTCGCATGTCACCCAAAGGGTACCATACTAAACATCCAGACTTTTGAAAAGGAACTATCCAAAAATCCTTTCTCAGATAGCTTAAGGCTCGTAACGTACGAAAGAAATCATTCATGATTACTGTATCTTAAGCTGTTTTGAGATGAGAAGAGAACAGGCTCAACTAAAGGGAGACTATAAAGTCCTACTGTTGTCATGCCAAGGATTCATCCTATAGTTGAGGTTTGAAACAGGGAACTCCTAGAAGTTATCATGCATAGGTTTCAACCTAAAGTTCTAATCATCACTTCCTTATCAAAGGAACTGAGATTCCTAAGGGATCATGTCAATGATAAACAGAAACAGATAAAGCATCAGCTTAAACAGTAAACAGTAAACAACTGTAAAATGCATGCAATGCAAGTGAGGGAGGAAATGTGTGTGGGGCAGCAGCCTCCACAAGCTCATCTCAACCTCAATCCAGATATGAAGAACAGTAATCATACAGAGAAATAACATGCTATCAAGCAAAATAGGAGCAACTGCAATCATATAGAAGAAATGAAATAAAATGCTATCAAGTAAGATAAACCACATGGGCAAGGGAGCAGGGCTCTACCGAATACCCGCAAGCAAAGCCATACAGTAACAATACAAGCAGAGGGAGAAATTTAACCTCTAGTGCAATCATGATCCTAGCTTAAAGTCAGTCTAGATATGGACTTATTCTAATGCATCAAGCAAATCAAACAAGACACATCAATACAGAAAAGAAAACAGACAAGAGAGAAGGCAGATCAACAGCTCCTACAATCCCAAGCTTTAGCTCTTCTGACAGCAACTCAGTCTTCAGACTTCAACCACCCTTCAAGGCTATCATCCTCTATGACAAGTCTCAACTTGCTTCTCCATGTTTCAACCCATCAAACATAAGTACCAACTGGTTCTCTCTTCTCCAAGCTTCAGCTTTACAGTCAATTCCACCTTCAGGCTTCACTCTTAACTATAAGTATCAACTTGATTCCTTCAGGCCCTTAGTGCATCCATGCAAGTGTCAACTTATCCTTTATTCCTTAAGCCTCAGCTCTACACTCAATCTCAATTGAATCCTCTTCATAAGTATCAACTTAATCTTCAAGCTTCAGCTCTCTTTGATTTACCAGTATCAACTTGGTCTTCTTTTCCTACAAGCATCAGCTTCTCATAGTAGTCTTCAATCACCTGGAAGTGTCAACTTCATCCTTCAATTCTTTAAGCCTCAGCTCCTCACTCAATCTCCATTGGATCTTCTCCACAAGCATCAACTTGTTCTTCTTGCTCTTCAAGCTTCAGCTGCAATGGCACTGCTCAAGGAATCATCCTCTTCCACACTCTTCAATGAAGTCCTCATCTTCAAACTCAAGTCCAACATCTTTCAAGATACCCAAACCAGAAGACAATTGATTTAACAGAATGAGTGGAAATGATAAACAGCTTATTGACAACCAAAGGAAGCCTGTAAGGGTTCATCATTATGAGAGACTGGTTCCCTCAAAGTTCTACTTCCCAGATAAAGCCACTCATCCCTCCAAAGGAGGGATGTGAATATCTTAGAAGGAATTTTAGTCATTGGGAGGAATGGAAGCACAAGATGCTTTTCATATTTGTGAAAGAAGTCATTCTAGTTATAAGACTCTCCCTATGGCTCCTACCTCCTAAATCTTCATCAGACACCTTCAGGCACAAGCAACTCCAAGATCCAAGCAACTTCAAGCAACTTCAAGCATCCTCACCTTGCCTTCAACTTGTCTTCAATCTCAACCAAAGGCAAACAAAGCAAAAAAACCTAATCTAAGGGAACTAAAGATGTTAATCTAGTTGAGTTAGTGCCTTAGAATCATCTAAAACTAGCACCTAAACTAAAATCAATCAAAAATAGGAAACTATCCTATAAATTTGTACAAAAATTCCTAAATGATTTTAATTCAATTAAGAATGGCTCATACAAAAACCAGGGAGTAAATCATCTATTAAGCCCTAAAATTAAATCCTAAATCCAAAGGTATCAACCATAAACCCTAAAAATGGAGCTTCTAAAGGTTTCAACCTAAACTACCACCTATGGTCATCACAAAAATGTGATAAAAATGCTATGGGAGCATACATGTCTAAACTAATCACACACAAAAAACTAGCTCAAGAATCATCACCAATTAATCACACAAAATTCCACAAAATCAAACATCAAGCATAACCATTTTAATATCAATTAAAATATGAAAATTCCCATAAAATCAGAAATTGCATGAACTAAAAATATTTTTTCTCTAAAAAGTACTAGACTCAATCATGAGTATAATGCAAAAAGAATGGGATAAATTGGATTAATTTTCAATTTTATATGATTTTTTCAAGAACCATGAATAAAATGAAGAAAATAATGAAAATCAAAATAAAATGGACAAGCACACGGTGCAGATAGCAACTAAAATCAGCTCATTCTATGGATTGGGCCATCAGGGGGGTGGGGATAACAATTTTTTCACTAAGCCCAGCATCAGCACTAAATGAAACGATGCGTTTCATTAACTCAGATCCTTCACAACTTGAAATTAAAACGTGGCCGTTGGATCACTCCCCTAGTCAAAGGTCTTACCACATCCAATGGCTCTAGAGTCATCTTCAATCTTTTGAACCTCTAAACTTCGCGCGCAGCTCCGGCCACCACCGGTGGTGCTCCGGTCATCGTCCCCAACCCTAACTCTCTCTAGGATCCTCCATTGCAAATGGTCTATACATGAATCTTGTCCCAAATTTCCTCACGAATTCATTCATGCCCTCTATTCTCTCTGAAACCTCAAGATTCTCCATAACCAATTCTCAACCGAAAATGGTAATGTCCTAGATTGGTCACTAATTCTCAAATTAATGGTCTGAAATCATTCCTACACCGTTCTACAATGCATCTAACACCCTAATTCATCTTGATTCTACCTAATTGATGCTGGAGGAAGAAAGTTACTAACCTGAAAATTCTTGATGAACAGATGCACTAAATCTTCAAATCAAGCTCTCCAACCTTCCAGACACGATCAATGGATCATTTCCTTGCTTCTATATGCAATAGAAATGGTTGAAAACTCCTGAATCTTGAAACCCGATGGTGAGTTGCAGGTGGAAAAATCTGAGCTCAAGAACACCAATCAGCCACGAATTCCTCTTGATTATGATCTGGACTCAATCCCTAGCATCCATGGAAGAAGTTGCAATCAAGAAAATGGATGGAAAGTGAAGAAATTGGTGAAACCGAATTCAGTTGCAAGCTATGAAATCTCAATCTCAATCTATGCTCTCTCCTTCAATCATCACCAAACTTTGCATTTATCACCTCTACTCAATATATAGATGATGTATGGATGATTTAGAACCCTCTAGATCCTTCTAATGAGAGTTTCAATCTCTCATGTCAAGAGATTTTCAACCATATGCCATGATATGCATAGTTCTGTTTGCAGCTTGAAACCAATCCCATTCTCTTCCGATTTCTCCCCTAGTGACATTTTGAAAGTGTTTGGCTTGCAAGGGATCTTGCTCATGCCTT
Organism: Lathyrus sativus; assembly: GCA_963859935.3. Taxonomy (NCBI): domain Eukaryota; kingdom Viridiplantae; phylum Streptophyta; class Magnoliopsida; order Fabales; family Fabaceae; genus Lathyrus; species Lathyrus sativus. Next base: position 321,207,539 of record OZ012738.1, on the reverse strand, counting down.
GAATTTGAGTTTTGCAAATGTTACTTATGATGTAAGTAACTACTTTTCAAAGCAAGTCCACAAATTAGACCTCAAATTAAAAATGTGGCTAAACCAATGTTCTTAAAATGTTTTCTAGACTCAAAATGATATATTACATGCCATGGTTTGGATGTGTAGGTCAAAAATATCAATTTCCAACTTTGATTCATTTAACTTATACCCTTATTTTAGGTCATTTTTGCAACTTTGAGCTACAAGCACTTTCAACATCTCATGACCTCCTTACTGGCCTTAAAACATCATTTTGAACAAGTTTTATGTTGAACATTTTTCCATTTGAAGCTTGGAAATAGGAGTTATGGCCTTATGGTTGAAATGACCTGTAATCTCCAAATGACCAAAATGCCCTTGACTTGTCAAAGCCATTACTTGAGTTTTACAAATCCTATCAAGGACTTCTAGTACTCTCTAGAAAGATAAGAGGATAAGGAACAACATTCATGTTGGCCAAACGTTCATAGGTATCATCCTTCTTGGGAAAACGTTTGATGCAAGTTGGGTAACTTTCAAGCCCCCAGATTCACATACCTCAGATGACCTATAATTTTCAAAGTCATAACTTGAGTTCTACAAATCCTATCAAGGACTTCTAGTACTCAAATTAAAGCTAAGATCAAGCTCTACAACATTCATGTTGGGGGCAAGATGAGATGACAATCACATCTTGAGCTAAACTTCCATGAAGATAGGGGTCAACCCAGGGGATTTTACACTGTCAAGCCTTAGAAACCCTAGCTTGAAACTTCTCAAACTCTTCAATCATGATGAGTTAACCTTGGAATCATCCTTATAACACCTCAATGTATCTATCCATGATCACATGGCCTTTGAATTAGGTCTCAACCTTCCTCAAATCATCAGTTGACCTAGGGTTGACCCAGTTAAACCCTAATTACACCACTCATGGCCGAGTCTTCTTAATCTTGCACAATGACCTATCTAGGCCTCATGATGGCTTTCAAGATATCTCATAAGATCTATCAAGGCTTCAAGTCCATCTTTATGGCTTCAGAATCATTTGAGGGTCTTCCCCATAACTCTCAAGTTAAGAGGCACACACTCTTGGTTTCAACCATTCTCTCTGAGGATCTTTTAACTTCTCTGACAAGGATATCAACCCTTGAACACTTGAATAAACTCCTTAGCTAGCTTCAAGGTCTTGTGTAGCCCATAATGAGTAATCATACCTCTTGATCTCCTGCACACATGTCTATGAAATGCAAATGATAATGCTAATGTGAATGAATTGAAACACAAGCTAGGTAAAGAAAAGTTGGGCAAATTTTGGGGTGCAACAATCGTCAGTATCCTTAAAAATTCCAGTGTTCTTGACAATTGTAATTTCGTTAATCTCATTGGTGGTTGATTTCATCTTGGTGGTTGGTTCACGGTTAAGATCCAAAGTTGTCAGCTCCAAAATTCTTGACACCAGCCTTGCATACGGAAGACGGGTTGAAAGAGATAGTTGTTGTTGAAGGTGATACATGATGGTCAGAATCCAGTTGACACGAATCTTGTTCTTGATGGAAAAAAGGAGTTGCATTTCCAGATCATTAATTTGGGCATGATTTGAATCCTTGGGAATCAGTACATAACAGATTATGTAATGAAGCATCCGATCATAAACGGTAAGATTCTTTGCATAGCACAACAAACGAGCAGTGTGTTGGTTGGCGATAATCATCTCCTTTGGAAATCTACAGATCTGATAGTAGAACTCCATCTTGTCGTAGTTGGACCACGACCCTTCCACGTGGTTAACTCCCTTTCTTAGAAAGTACCTAGATGATGGTATGTTCAGCATTACAGCAACATCAGACAGATTTTCTTCCACAACACAGTCTCTAACAATTGTTTTCATAATATGCTCATCATTTGCATTTATAAACACAGACAGCTTATGCAAAAAGGATTTGACAAGATCCGGATGGCAGTTTCCAGAATCCGACACAAATTTATCGATCCTCTGATATTTGAGCAAAGCAGGAAAATCAAAAGATGATGCTGGAAAAGCCTTAAGATTCACATACTTTACCGGGAGGATGGAACGAACTCGGACTTTGAAATCTATTATGCGCTTCTTGGTTGTTTCCATAGGGATATCTTCTTCATCAGATGCAGAATGATGTTCTGGTAACTTTCCCTTGCCGCGGTTTGATGCTGAAGCCATGGATGAGTTTGATGGAACTGAAGTTATGGGTTCTGAGGAAGTTAGGGTTTGAGAAGTTGTGGGGATGGTTATGAGGAGTTATCCAACTTAGATAGTGGGAGAGAGATAGTGGGTTTTTTTAAAACTTAGGGTTTGAAGAGGGAAGTTCCAAAAAACTCTTTAAGAGGGAATAGGATTTTGGATATGGATTTTGGACACTTAAGAGAATATGGACCACATAAAAAATGCATCTATCATATATAATATTTCAAAAATTTAATTAATTTTCGTTTCTGATTTTTAGAAAATTTAACAGTGTTAATCAGTTAACCATATAGGTTAATCGGTTAACACATTAAAAAATTGAGCCAGAATTGAAAATTTAACAGTGTTAATCGGTTAACCCATATGGTTAATCGATTAACACACGTGAATTTTTGAAAAATGCTTAAAACAGAATGCATACACATGAAAAATACAACACAAATAATGCATACACATATTAGAGAAAAAGGTCAGATGTCACCTTCATGAAGAATCCTAAGTTCTCGCCAAATTTTGTAGAATGGTTCTTTCGCCAAAGGTTTGGTGAAGATGTCGGCGAGTTGATTGTGCGTGTCGACGAAAGTAACATCTACATCTCCATTCAATACGTGATCTCGAAGGAAGTGATGCCGGATATCTATATGTTTTGTTCTTGAATGCATGACCGGGTTCTTTGTAATGTTGACGGCACTTGTATTATCACATCGAAGAGGAATGCGGCCGAGGTCTATACCGTAATCGAGGAGTTGTTGCTTGAGCCACAGAATTTGTGCACAACAACTTCCTGCTGCAATATATTCTTCTTCGGTTGTACTGAGTGCCACACGCGCTTGCTTCTTGCAGGCCCATGACACTAATGCATTCCCGAGAATGTGACACGTACCGCTTGTGCTTTTTCTATCGGTCTTACATCCTGCATAGTCAGCGTCAGAGTAACCAACTAAAGAACAAATACTACCTTTAGGATACCATAATCCGACGTTCATTGTTCCTTTGAGATACTTTATGATTCTCTTTACGACTGTGAGATGCGATTCCTTCGGACTTGCTTGAAAGCGTGCACACAAACAAACGCTAAACATAATGTTAGGACGACTTTCCGTCAAATATAGTAATGAACCGATCATACCTCAATATTTTGTTATATCAACTGGAGTACCAGATTCATCTTGATCAATGTACGTTCCGGATCCCATAGGAGTTGACATCACCTTGCAACTTTCCATATCGAATTTCTTCAACAATTCCTTGCAATACTTGGATTGGGGTTGAGGAAGATGCCATCCTTTGTTTGCTTGATTTGTAGTCCAAGAAAATAATTCAATTTTCCCATCATGGACATCTCGAATTCTCCTTGCATCATAAGTGAAAATTCTTCGCAAAGCTCTTTGTTTGTTGATCCGAAGATGATGTCGTCGACATAGACTTGAACCAATAAAGTGTTTCCTTTGATCTTCTTTATGAACAATGTCTTGTCAACCTTTCCTTTTGTAAATCCTTTCTCACATAAGAAATTGCTAAGGCGGTCATACCATGCTCTTGGTGCTTGTTTTAGTCCATAGAGTGCCTTTTTCAGTTTGTAAACATGTGAGGGATTCTTGAAGTCTTCAAAGCCCAGAGGTTGTTTGACGTAGATGCCTCATTGATGTAGCCATTCAGGAAAGCGCTTTTGACATTCATCTGGAACAACTGAAAATTCATAGAACAAGCGTAAGCAAGTAGTAATCTAATTGCTTCTAACCTTGCTACCGGAGCGAACGTTTCATCAAAATCAATTCCTTCCTCCTGGTTGTAGCCTTGCGCGACCAATCTTGCTTTGTTACGAACTATGATCCCATTCTCGTCAAGTTTGTTCTTGAACACCCATCTTGTTCTTATGATGTGCTTATGGTCTGGTCTTGGTACAAGACTCCAAACTTGATTCCTTTCGAATTGATTGAGTTCTTCTTGCATTGCTACAATCCATTGGTCGTCGCCTAAAGCTTCATCAATCTTGGTTGGTTCAATTTGAGACACAAAAGCCATGTTGAGACAAGCATCCTTTAGATTAAGTCGAGTTGCAACGCCTTGGCAAATATCACCAATAACTTTATCTATCGGGTGATCTCTATGCGTTCTCCATTCCTTCGGAAGATCTTGATGTTCTTCAATGATTTGAGTGACATCTTCTTGTGGTATATCTTGATTCTTTGAAATCTCTTCTTGTTATTGTGAAGAACCTATTATATCATCATCATCATCCATAATAATATTATCCTCTTTCGAGGGGTTAGTCTCATCAAACGAAACATGAATGGATTCTTCAATAGTAAGTGTTCTCTTATTAAAAATTCTAAATGCTTTACTATAAAGAGAGTAACCAAGAAATATACCTTCGTCGGATTTCTCATCAAACTTACCGAGATTATCTTTGTTGTTGTTGAGAACAAAGCATTTGCATCCGAATATGTGGAAGAATGCTATATTTGGTTTTCTACCCTTGAACAACTCATACGGAGTCTTTTTGAGAAGTGGTCGAATATTGACACGGTTGCTTACGAAGCATGCTGTACTAACTGCATCTGCCCAAAAATATTTAGGAAGATTTGTGTCGCTAAGCATTGTCCTTGCAAGCTCCACCAGTGATCTATTCTTCCGTTCTACGACACCGTTTTGTTGAGGCGTCCTTGGTGCTGAAAAATTATGAGAAATTCCATGCTCTTCGCAAAAATCTTCAAAGTCTGAATTTTGGAATTCTCCACCGTGATCGCTTCTTATAGAGGCTATGGTGAGTTATTTCTCATTCTGAATTTGCTTTGCATATTTCTTGAATGCTTTAAAAGCATCATTTTTCTGCACTAAAAACAATGTCCAAGTGTATCGAGAGAAATCATCAACAATAACTAAGGCATAAAAATTACCTCCGAAGCTTTTTGTTCTTGATGGACCAAAAAGATCCATATGCAACAATTGAAGTGGCCTTGATGTAGAAACCACTTGCTTGGATTTGAAAGTTGTCTTGGTCTGTTTCCCCTTTTGACATGCATCGCATAACTTATCCTTGATGAATTTTATCTTCGGAAGACCAACAACTAGATCATGCTTTATCAACTTGTTTAAATGCTCCATGTGAATGTGAGCAAATATTTTATGTGAAAGCCACGCCTCGTTGTTGTTCGCCATAAGACACTTTACCTTCAAGGAAGAGTCATGAAAAGAAATCATAAAAATGTTATTATATCTTTTACCTTTTAGCAAAATGTCATGAGTGACTTCGTGTTCTATCAAGCATTCCTCCTTTGTGAAGTTGATTCGGAACCCTTTGTCACACAATTGACTTATGCTAAGTAGGTTGTGTTTAAGGCCTTCCACATAAAGAACGTCTTCGATGATTGTACAAGGAGGTGCACCAATGGTTCCAACTCGAAGAATTTTTCCTTTATTATCATCACCGTAAGTGGCGTATCCTTTAGCCTTTAATGATAGACTTGAAAATTTGTTTATGTCTCCTGTCATATGCTTCGAGCAACCGCTATCAAGGTACCATTGATTAGACTTTGTCTTGAAGCATACCTACAACACAAATTTAAGTAGTGTTAGGTACCCAAATTGCTTTGGGTCCTTGATAGTTAGTACCTTTTTCAACCCACACATAATGCCCTTTAGCAACACCAATATTGCGCACATAGCAAGCATTAGGTGTATGGCCTTTAATTCCATAATAAGAACATGTAGGTTGAAAGTGACTTCTATATCTAGGAACATAATTCTTTTTCTTTGCAATTTTTATCTTGTTATGATTTTGATGCTGATTTTTAGAATTGCTTCTCTTTTCTTTAGCAACTTGTTCACTTGCTTTTACAAAAATGGTCTCATTGGTACTTGGTTTTGAAAATTTAGAATATCCTAATCCACTTTTATCATTAGGATATCTTTGATGTTTAAGAATTTCTTCCAAGCCAATTTGACCTTTTTCGTATCTTTCTAAAACTCTTTTAAGTTGCACAATTTGAAAAGATAGAGATTCACAATTCTTACATACAAGACTTTGTTTTTCACCTATTAATTTCTGTTTTTCATTTTCAATATTTTTCATAAAAACAGAATTTTGTTCTTCTAAAAAAGAAATTCTTTTCTTTTGTGCTGAGATGCTTTTATACAAAGTCTTGCATTCTTTTAGAAGTTCATCTATAACTTCTTGTGCATCATTATCATAAACAGAAAAATTGCTACTAACCTCATTTTCTTCATCGGAGTGGTGTGAAGCCATTAAAGCCATATTTGCACATTCATCGCTTTCCGATTCCGATGATGAACTTATCTCGTTGTCGTCCCACGCAACATAATCCTTTTTGTTCTTGAAGTCCTTTTTGCCTTTGAATTTTCCTTTATTTGCGAGTTTCGGGCAATCCGGCTTTATGTGACCTTGTTTCCCACATTCGTAACATGTAACTTCTTGATTTGATGTGGATACTTCCTTTTTCCTGAAATGTCTATTCTTTTTAGAAAAACCGGAATTTTTATTATTATTAAAAAACTTACCCAGCTTCTTTACTAGAAGCATGAAATTTTCGTCTTCGGAAGATTCGTCATTTTTGTCATCCTTTGTGTCAATCTTCAAGTCAATTCCTTTGGACTTCTTGTCTTGACTTTCATGCTTCTCAAGCCTTCCACGTTCCAGTTCATGCTCTTGAAGTTTGCCAAATAATGAAGCGGATGTCATCGTTGAAAGACTCTTCTTTTCCGAAATAGCGGTCACCTTCGGTTGTCATTCTCTTGTTAAGGATCTTAGGACTTTCAAGTTGAGATCATCATTGGTGAAGGTCTTCCTGAGAGCAATCAGATGATTAGTTAGATGAACGAATCTCTTTTGTAAGGCAACAATAGATTCACCAGGCTGCATACGGAACATTTCATATTCTTGACTTAAAGTATTAAGTCTTGATCTTTTTACTTCGGCTGTCCCTTCATGCGTTTCTACCAAGGTGTCCCAAATTTTCTTTGTTGATTTACACTGTGATATACGGAAGAATTCGTCCATACTGAGAGCGCTTTGAAGCATGTTGATTGCTTTCTTCTCATTCAAAATTCTCTTCTTGTCATCTTCATCATATGAGGATTTTATCTTTGGAGTGCCTACGTTATTTATGACGCTCATAGGAGCATGCGGACCAGTTTCTACGGTTTCCCATATATCGTCTCCTTGAGCCTCAAGATGTGCCTTCATACGGATTTTCCAAAAATCGAAATACTCTCCAAAAAAGAGTGGTGGCTTGTTACTACTTTCACCATCTTTGAAAACCGGGTTAGTACTTGCGAAAGCCATACTGAATTGTTAGGAACAGGTTACCTAAACCTGCTCTGATGCCAATTGTAAGATCAGAGTATGCTTAAGAAGGGGGGGGGGGGTGAATTAGGCTTATGGAAACTTTTTCGGATTTTTGGTGTTCTTTAATTTTTTCTTTGGTTATGTTCTTGGTGATGAATGCAGTAGAAAACATAAAGAAAGTGGACACCAAGATTTATAGTGGTTCCCTTCACAATCCGAAGGTACTCCACTCCCCTTTCCACATGAAAGAGAGTTTTCACTATTGTTTTAGAAAGTACAACCTATCACACCATCAACCGGTGAGGCCTACAATCTAACAACAAAACAAACTAGTGTGCAAGAACAATCCTCTTGCAAAACACTAACCCTTGTGTCCAACAATTTTGGATCACAAGTCACAACAAACTATTCTGTAATTCTTTTGTAATTTGAGAGTACAATAGTAATATCAATACAACGATTGATCTTCTCCTTTAATCTGAATTCACAACTTAATCTTAATACAAGTGTTCAAACAAATGAATGTGAAAGGTTATGCAAGTATGAACACTTTTGAATGTATTTGAAATTATTTGAAAAGTAGTAAATATGATCAATGATTATTTTTGAAAATTGTTGGAGGTTGTTGTTAATCTGAAATTTTCAGAATTTATATCATCCAAAACACCTTTTCAAAAGGGTATATTTTAGTATCAGTTAACACATGGAAAGGTATAACATTCATATAATTTTTGAACTTGAAATCAAACTATTTTTCAGAAAACGTTCAGTGTTAATCGGTTAACCATATAGGTTAATCGGTTAACACTGTAACGTTGGCCCAAAGAATTTAAAATTTTAGGGCGTTAACCGATTAACCTATATGGTTAATCGGTTAACTCTGTAAAAACTTTGAAAAATAATTAATTTAAAAGTGTTAAACCAATTCCAAAAGGTTTTAAAACATGTTAATGCATTATGCAAAAATATTTTATAGTTTTGAACACTTGTATATCAATTAAAGTAGAGAATTTGATATACCATAGCTTGTGTCCAAGTCTTGAAAGATGATCGAGCAAATGTACATGAAGCTTGAATGTTGATCACTTTCATAATACTTTGATCTTTGCCTTTTGAAAGCTTCTGACTTTTTGCACAGATGAAATGATCTTGAATCTTGTTGTTGTTGTCATCAAAACCTTGAAGCCTTGAGATGAAGCATGCTTCTACAGGCTGAATAACCGGGTGAGGGTTACCCAACTTAGAAGGATTGGTCGTCTAATTGCCCCTTTTTCTCTGTGCCTTTTCTCAATATATATATATATATATATATATATATATATATATATATATATATATATATATATATATATATATATATATATATATATATATATATATATATATATATATATATATATATATATATATATATATATATATATATATATATATATATATATATATATATATATATATATATATATATATATATTTTCGATCAACCTCGCACACACGATTCTTACTGATTATGCCTGACTGTCAAGATAAACTACTAGGGGGTACTTCTCAGATCAAAGCACTATGGTACAAATCTACACGTCGGACTCGTTCCTATTCGGGAAACCCAGGGTGTTTGCTTTTTACCTATCTCTGAAGATTGTTCCGATTTCATCCTCACGGTTCTTTTTCCGAGCATTCTATATACTTTCTCATCACCTCACTTGCAAACATCTCAACCAAACAGTTCTTATTTTAATGGCTCAATATCGGGAGGTTTTCCTTGTGGAACTTCCATCATGCTTTCAAACTAACACTTAAAAATAAATAACCAAATAAAGAAAAACAGAAACAAAAAAACAAAAACACACAAATAAAATACCCCACACTAGGATTCAACAGTGTCCCCACTATTGGAACACCAGTAGAAGGGGACTCACAGAGTTCATGGTTGAGGAGGTTGGTCGCGCAGCATCATCTGCCGCATCCATTCGTGTATTTCACTGATCAACCTGCCTTGGCGGATTTGTTCGTTTCCTTGCCTCGTTTTCTCATCGCCTTGCCTTGTCAGTTCACTCCGGAGATGACACACCTCACTCTCCATCCATTCCCATTCTTTTTTAGACAAACTCCAAGAGCCGGAGCCGGACTCCTGATGGGGTGAGACTCGAGTAGTCGGGATAGGGGCTTCTTCTGCCTGATCTCCTTCATCATCAAAAAATTCTGTACCTGTACCATCATAAAATTGGTCGTCTTCATCCTGCATTGTGTTCTCATACAACCAGTTATTCACATTTTGAATACTAATAAAGTCAGGTGCAGGTAAAACTAGGAGATGACTGTTTCGGCTTACCAAGGAGTAGTAATTATCAAAGACTCGAATCATACCTTGGGCGGTTAGGGTGGCTAGGTCTATCTTTGTCTTACCTGCAACCGTGGGTTCCTCCATCAGGAGAGGACCGTGACCAAAGTGATTGGCGATTTGAGTGATCATACCGCCGACACTGATTTCGCCGGAAGGTGCATTCACAACCCTCTTTAGATGGTCAGCTGCAAAGGCAGCCACATTGATGAGCTCTTGATTCGCTATGCCATACAATAAGTACAACTCCCTATGAGTTGCTACTCTTGTGTTGTCACCCCTGCCGAAGAGTGTATAGGCTAACCCTTTTTGAGCGTACCTGAAACACGAGTTATGAATACACGAGGCTTTTTCCGCCTTAGCGACATTATCAGTTTTACCTGTGATGGCCCTCCAGAAGTCACCTGCACTAAAATTTCCCGGAGGAGCTCCAGGTCCAAAATTGGGGAGCTTTAGAATATCTCCCAATTGGGCTACTGTCAGGCTATGGTCAGTATCGAACAAGCGAAATCTGAGAGTGCCATAATATTCCTCCTCCACACCTGTCCACCTATGCTTCAACTGAAAATCTAAAGTACTTAGGAATTCAACAGTTATGCGCTCATAAGTCGGCGCTTCAAATTGCATAAATTCCAGCATACCAAGAATGTGAAACTTCCTATGGACTTCTACTCTCATCCCTAAATTCTCAAGCATAGTGTTACAGATATACCTCGTTGGGGTGAGCTTACGCTTTATGATGTTGGAATATTTCTTCTGGTGATCCGGGTCTTCAAAGAGTATGTTGTGAGGATTCGCCATTCGGTGTGCTCTCTTTTTGGGGCGCGAAGTTTCGGCCACGGCTTTTCCAATGTCTCTACGAGGCGACATTATTTATCCTGCAAAACACAAACAACACAAACAATTCGAAAAATTCGAAATCACCGTTAGAGAAAAACGTTACCGTAGGATCGACCACAAGGATGAGGGGAACGTTTTTTGTGAAGGGCGGAAGTGCTTTCGATGAGTGGATGTTGTGGAAATTGAAGCTTTTGCAGAGAGGAGGTAATGGGGTTTTAGGTGTTGTGAGGGGGAAGAAGATAGGATATGAATGTGATAGGGTAAAATGAGGTGAATTGGTGGGTTACTAAAGATAAGTGGGAAGTAAAGAGGTGGGCCCCACACGGGTAAAAAATACATTTTACTGCGCGCCTTGCAACACGGGCCGTGTGACACAACATGGGCATTCGTGTTGCACCCCTGGTGGCTAATCCGCTTCACTGATCCTTGCAACACGGGCCGTGTCACAGAACACGGGCACCCGTGTTGCACCCCCTGTAGGTTAGTGGATTTCTCTGGTATTGATGACACGGGCACCCGTGTCACACCCCTGACTTCACACATTTTGTCCCAGCTTTGATACAGCCTGACACGGCCCGTGTTGTGCAACACGGCCACCCGTGTCAGGGTACTGATTTTTCAAATTTTTTGCTCTCTTCGGGTTTCCGACAACCTTCTTTCACCGATGAACCGCGAGTCAACCAAAACCTGTTAAAACAAGAAACAAAATGAAAACGTGAGTGTAAATTACGTGGGTTGCCTCCCATGAAGCGTTTCGTTTTACGTCGCATGGCTCGACGGTCCTTCATCTTATCCTGTGAGATGAATGACATCATTTTGATCCTTCTGCTACCCATCGTAGTAAGGTTTCAAACGCTGACCATTTACTTTAAAAATGTCTCTGTTTGCTTGATTTTTCAGCTCGATTCCTCCGTGCAGAAACACCTTATGTACGATAAACGGTCCTGACCATTTTGATTTAAGCTTTCCCGGAAAGAGTTTCAGTCGGGAGTTGTACAACAATACTAACTGTCCTTCCCGAAATTCCTTCTTCTGAATTCTTCGATCATGCCATTTCTTTGTTTGATCTTTGTAAATTTTGGCATTCTCATATGCCCGATTCCGGAATTCCTCTAGCTCATGGAGTTGGAGAGTTCTAGACTCTCCTGTTTTGGTGAGGTCTAGATTGAGGACTTTTGATGCCCATAACGCCTTGTGTTCCAACTCTAGAGGCAGATGGCAAGCTTTACCATAGACTAGTTGGTAAGGGGACATACCGATGGGTGTTTTGTACGCAGTGTGGTATGCCCAAAGAGCATCGTCCAACTTTACTGCCCAGTCCTTACGGGAGGCACGCACTGTTTTCTCTAGTATCTGTTTGAGTTGTCTATTCGACACCTCGGCTTGCCCGTTGGTTTGAGGATGGTAAGGGGTATCTATTTTGTGCTTCACATTATACTTAATGAGCAACCTTTCCATGAGATGATTCAGGAAGTGAGTTCCTTCATCACTTATAAGGGCCCTTGGTACTCCAAACTGAGAAAATATGTTTGCCTTCAGGAACCTGACCACTACCTTAGCATCATTGGTTGGTAGTGCCACTGCTTCTACCCACTTCAAAACATAGTCAACTGCCACCAGTATATAATTTTTTCCAAATGATGGTGGGAATGGCCCCATAAAGTCAATCCCCCAAACATCAAACAACTCTATTTCTAACATGGAATTTTGCGGCATCTGGTTTCTTTTCGAGATATTTCCAGTCCGTTGACATCTGTCGCATTCCTTCACTATGTCCTAGGCGTCCTTGAACAAAGACGGCCAATACAACCCTGATTGGAGGACTTTGGCTACGGTGCAGTCACCACTGAAATGCCCTCCATAATCTGAATTATGACATGCTTCGAGCACCTTCCTTTGCTCATCTTCAGGAACACATCTTCTGATCAGTCCATCCACCCCTCTTTTGTAAAGAAACGGGTCGTCCCATAAGTAAAACCTGCAGTCATGAACAAACTTTTTTCTCTTGTTAGAATCAAAGTCGTCAGGTATTATACCCCCGACCAAATAATTGGCGTAATCAGCAAACCAAGAGATACCATTAATAAATAGGATATGTTCATCAGCAAACTCATCCTTTATCGGACGCTTGTCCTCGTTTTCTTTAATCGGTGACATCCGCGAGAGGTGATCAACTACAGTACTTTCACATCCTCTCTTATCACGAATCTCCACGTCGAATTCTTGGAGAAGTAGGATCCATCTCAAAAGCCTGGGCTTTGAATCCTTCTTAGCAAAAAGATATTTTAAAGCAGCATGGTCAGTATAAACAATCACTTTAGAACCCAACAGATATTGCCTAAATTTGTCAAAGGCGTACACCACAACTAACAACTCCTTCTCGGTAGTTGCGTAATTCATCTGTGCAGGGTTCAAAACGTGACTAGCATAGTAAATAACATGCAAAAGCTTCTCTCTCCGCTGCCCCAACACAGCCCCCACCGCGATGTCACTGGCGTCACACATTATCTCAAACGGCAGAGACCAATCGGGGGCAATCACAATCGGTGCTGACACTAACTTATTTTTCAGGTTTTCGAACGCGTCAGCACACTCCTTATTGAACACAAACGTTGTGTCCTTGACTAACAAGAAAGTCAACAGTTTAGTTATCTTGGAGAAATCTCTTATAAACCTACGGTAGAAACCCGCGTGGCCTAAGAAGCTTCGAATACCTTTCTCATTCTCAGATGGTGGTAACTTAGATATTACCTCCACTTTTGCTTGATTGACTTCGATCCTTTTGTGTGATATTTTGTGACCAAGGACAATGCCCTCTCTTACCATAAAATGGCATTTTTCCCAATTTAGGATCAAATTACTTTCCTGACATCTCTGCAAAACAAGTGAAAGGTTAGTTAAACAATTATCAAATGATGAACCAAAAACAGAAAAGTCATCCATGAAGACTTCCATATGCTTCTCAAGCATATCAGCAAAAATAGAAGTCATGCATCTTTGAAATGTCGCTGGGGCGTTACACAATCCGAATGGCATCCTCCTGTAGGCAAAAACTCCGTAAGGGCATGTGAAAGCCGTCTTCTCTTGATCCTCCGGCGCAATCGCGATTTGGTTGTACCCGGAGTATCCGTCCAGAAAACAATAGTAGTCGTGCCCAGCCAATATTTCTAGCATCTGATCAATGAACGACAATGGAAAGTGATCTTTTCTTGTGGCCAAATTAAGTCTCCTATAATCAATACACACCCTCCAACCAGTGACTGTACGCGTAGGAATCAACTCATTCTTTTCAGTAGTCACCACAGTTGTACCTCCTTTCTTGAGCACCACGTGAACAGGGCTCACCCATGAATTATCCGATATAGGATAGGTAAGTCCAACATCCAACAATTTCATGACTTCCTTTCTTACTACCTCCTTCATAGCGGGGTTCAGTCTTCTCTGGGGCTGCACAACCGGTTTGTGGTCTTTCTCCATAAGAATTTTGTGCATGCAAACTGTAGGACTTATACCCTTGAGGTCTTCGATTTTCCATCCAATAGCACTCTTAAATTTTTTAAGAACCCCAATCAGCTTTTCCTCTTGGACACTTTTCAAACTAGACCTAATAATGGCGGGGCACTTTTCTTCGGTGTCTAGAAAAACATATTTGAGATTCTCCGGAAGTTGTTTCAATTCCGAACCTTTAGGCGTTTCTTCATTACCTTCCAACGCTATAGGTTGCCTTAAGTCTTCCCATCGGTGTGGTCGGGATTCCCTTTGAAATGGCCGAGTTTCCAACATTTCAACTACTTCCATGTCATTCTCATCCACTTCTTTATCTTCCTTAAAAATTGACATGCTCAACACTCTCTCAAGGGGCAGTTGGGTCACACTCTCCAAATGTTCACTCTCTACAACTTGTTCTAGCACTTGTATGTTGCTACTTGTGCCACAATCCTGTTTATGCTTCATGGTATTCCTAACATCAATTTTTAACTCCTCGTCATATACCTTCAAGGTCAGGGTACTGCCTTCCATATCTATCATGACTCTCCCGGTTTCCAAGAATGGCCGGCCCAAAATTAACAGAATTTCTTCATCTTTCGGCATCTCTAGTATCACAAAATGAACCGGAAACACAAATATATCTACCTTAACCAAAACATCTCGAACCACTCCATACAGCCGCTTAACTGAATGATCCGTAAATTGGAGAGTCATCCGAGTGTCTTGAACCGCACCAATACCCAACTTTTTGTAGATGGACAAGGGCATGAGGCTAATACTTGCTCCCAAATCGATTAAAGCTCTGTTGAATGACCTATCACCAATAGTGCATGGAATAGTAACAGCTCCACTGTCTTTCTTCTTCACCGGAATCTTTAGACCCTGAAAAATAGCACTACAAGTTTCAGTTAGAATAACAGGTTTGGACCCACTAGTCCGCTTCTTAGCAATGATGTCCTTCATGAATTTGGCATAGGCGGGCATTTGTTTTAGTGCCTCCAACAACGGAATGTTCAGCTCTAACTTTTTAAACAGTTCAAGGAATTTCTCGAAATTCCTCTCTTGCTGTCCTTTCTTTTTATTTCTTGAGGGGTATGGCAGCTTGATCACCGGTTTCGGTTCTACAACTTTTTCTTTAGTTACCGGTGCCGGTGTCACCACTTCTTCCTCCACCACGTCATTTTCTTTTATTTCCAGTTCCACTTCAATCATATGATCATTTAGTTCAGTTTCCTCTTCTTCCACTTCCTTGGATTTTCCACTTCTTGTTACTACTGCCTTAACTTGGTGGTGATCCTTCGGATTTGGTACTGTAGCACTTGGAAGTGTACCCGGCGCTTGCGAACTCGCTAGCTGTTGAGCAATTTGACTCATTTGTACTTCAGGATTTTTCATGGATGCACCAGCATTCCGGAAGTTGCTCCTCGTCTCTTCTTGAAATTGAGAACTTTGGGCAACCATTTTTTCAATGGAGACTTCCCAATCAGCTTTTCTAGGATCTTGTTGTTGATATTGAGGTTGGTACGGTGGCTGCTGGTATTGTTGCTGTTGAGGTTGATACGGTTGTTGGCCTTAAATCGGTTTTTGTATATTTCCTTGTTGATCTTTCCATGAAAAATTGGGGTGATTTTTCCAACCAGGATTATATGTGTTGGCATAAGGATTGTTCTGCCTCAACATATTAATTTGTTCCACCTGCTCTTGAGTTGCTACACAATGCACGGTAAAGTGTGGTCCACCACATATTTCACTAGGTGATGCTTGAACTGGTTCAACTTGTGCCACTGTCTGAGTTCCAATATTCACTTTCTTTAACCTTCTCTCTACCTCGGCGGTAATCTGATCCTCCATTTTAACAACCTGGTCTGCCAGCTTCAAATCAATCTTACCTTCCAATTGGTTTACAGTGCAATCATACAACTCAAGGTGCTCGTTAGCAGTAATTGCTTCTATGATCCTTTTGATACCCGTGGCTGTTGAGAAGTTGGTTGAGCCACCGGCAGCAGTGTCTATGAGCTGTTTCGTTTTGAGTCGTAATCCATTCACAAAGTTTTGCATCTGCTCAGTGGCGTCCATGTTATGAGTAGGACATGCCGTAAGACACCTCTTAAACCGCTTATATGCATCCCTTAAATATTCTCCTTCTTATTGCTTGAAGTTGACAATGTCATATCTTTTTCGGATAAACACTGAAGCAGGGAAGTACTCATTAAGGAACGCAGTTTCCATCTCTTGCCATGTTGTGATACTCCCGGCTGGAAGCGAGTAAAACCATTCTTTCGCATCATCAGTGAGTGTGAACGGGAACATAACAAATATCTTGGCTTCGGAATGTCCTTCTATCTTTAAAGATGTGGTAGTCGTAAGGAATCTCTGAAGATGCTTGTTTGCATCTTCGTTGATTCTTCCAGCGAACGGCTTGCTCTCCAACTGACGGATGGTGGAAGGGTGTAGCTGAAAATGTGCAATACTCACCGGTTGATTCACAATGGTCATCCAGTTTGGTTGAGCATTGGCCCCTCCATAGTCTCCTAACAGTCTTTCAGGCTGAGGTGGATTCCCATCCATTTGAACAGTTTCAGGTGTTGTCTCTCTCTCTCTCTGCTTCGGAGTCGCTCTGCACAGATATAATTTCCTCTATGTCTTCTAGTCTTTTAACTTTAGCTTTTCTCCGTCTTTCGTGTAATGCTCGTTCTGGTTCTGTATCAAAAGAATATTTAGCTGCGGCCTGACCTTGCATACACAATTAGACAAACGTTAGATAATACAAGCACATAGAGAATGCAGCGAATAATAAAAATTTTAGTCGCAGAGCAACAAAATTTATTTCGGATTCTAAAAAACAACGTTAATTTGGCAGTCACCGGTAACGGCGCCAAAAACATGATCGGGAAAATAGCAAGTGTACTATTTTTACCGATTGTAGTAATAAGGGAAAAAGTCCCAAGTATCGATCTCGAGGACTGCGTAGAAATTAACGGGATTTTTAGTATTCAAAGGAACAAAAAGTCTAAGGGGTTGTTCGGTAGCAGAGTAACACAACAAGTAAATAAAGACTTATAAATCAATCTAAGAACGATGTTAGGGGAGTGGACACAACGCGAGTAAAGACCATGTAGGATTATTCTGAGATAATGTTTATTAACCTTAATTCATCAGTTCACAAATTTATTTTTTCCTTAATTCCTTAATAAAAACCCTTTGATGAGTTTCATGTACACTAATTCCTCAGTGTCCATGAAAAGCATCAAGCAATAGTTCTGACAATAAAATACGTGATACGGGATATCCCCATTTCTAAGCAATATCTACCGTAATAATATTTTGCAAAAGCGTTAGGTTGACTTTCTAGACCAAAACCTAATCATGAATCGAATTCTACTTTCCAATATGAATACGCATTAAGATTGTTGCAAAATAAAATATATAAGATGAATAACATAATTCTCATAGAATAATCCAAACAAATGCCAATACATCACAATTTAGGACCACCCCCTAACAATTGGGGGTTTAGCCACTCATGTTCTTAATAAAAACATATGAACTTAGAAATAAAAGGTAAGAGATCATTACAATTGAAATTGGTTCACTTGGATCGTCAATTGCTTCTGCGTTTGATCGATCCTTCGTTCTCCAGAAATCTCCCTCTTCAGTTGTCAATCCTATTCCCAATCCAAAAGTCTCTTGTTTTGGCCAAAAAGGCGACTCATATATCCAAATTCAAATTACATAGCAAAATGTCTAAAATGCCCTTCGAAATAGGTCTGATAGCAGAAAAATCAGAAAAACAACAAATTCACTATCAGTGGCCCTGACACGGGCCGTGTCATGGGACACGGGTGGCCGTGTCAGGCTGCTGAATCAAGAAGTGCGCTTTTCATCTTCAGGGGCTGCAACACAGGCCGTGTTGTGCAACACGGGCACTCGTGTTGCTCTTCTGTTATCCATTTTCCTCTGCTCATCTTGACCGTGTCATTCCAGCCGTGTCATTCCAGCCGTGTCCTCCCTGACACGGGTCGTGTTGTGCAACATGGGTACCCGTGTCATGCCTCTGAATTCCATTTTTTTGACTTTTCTTTGCCTCCGAAATGGTGCTAATGTCGGGCCCTCAATTCCTGCCAAAAACACACTAAAAGAAACCAAATCAAACGAACCAGCGGCAAAAGTAACATAAACCTCAAACTAAGACTAACGGAAAAATGACTGTAAATAACTAAGATAACATAAACCAAAGATTCGAAAACAGATAAAAACAGTGCAAAACCAACAACAAACAGAGTTTGAAAACACAAGTGAAATCCACCGATCACCAGGGAGCATGGGAAGATTCAGTTGAAGGCCTCCAGTGTACTATTATGCAGAGAGAGTTGCTTGTTGAGGGGTTACTCACTCGACCTGATCACCCCGAGACTAGAGAGTTGCTGGAGGAATTTTGTGCCCGCGGTCGCACTTGATTATCTTTGTAGCTCTTTGTTTTTTTTATTCTTGTTGTAGGCTGACCATCACTAGGCTTGTTGGTTGAGGTCAAACTATTGATTCCCATTGTATTCTTTGACTTTGTACTACTTCCTTGTGGGCCTTATCTATATATGAGATGTTATTTCAGTGGCTAGACCCAGACTTCTTGTTATCAACACTTGCACTCGGGCATTCGAATCAGGGGAAAAATCTCCCTAACGCACAGACACACGTTTGCATCCGCATAAATCATTCGCATAACAAGTGCCTTGTACTGTTCTCCTAACTCTCTGTTGATGTAGGTTCCAGGATTACCGACCAGCGAATTCATCGATATCTTACTAGAAGCAACTGTAAGAAAGTCATGGACCAGATGCAGACTGAGATGCAGGAGATGCGTGACCGTATGGCGCAGTTCATGCAGGTGATGGAGACTGTGGCTAAGGGCCAGGAGCAGCTGCAAACTCTGGTGCAGCCACTGATTGCTAGGGTTGATAGTCAGGGTGTGCTACATGGTGGATTTGCTAATCATCCTTCTCGAGTCGGGACTCATCGAGCAGATGACACGGTACCAGTGGTTATCCTCAATACAACTGAGAATGATAACAGAGCTGAGAATGTGGATGTGACGGGGAATGCTGGTTTATGTTGGCGCTGGGAATGCTGGTCTCAGTGCTGGGAATACTGGTATGGGTATTGGTATTGGCAACGTTGGTTTTGGTGGTAATCAAGGCTATGGCAATCAGGGTTACAGGAATCCGGGTTACGGTAACCAGGGCTTCGGTAATGCAGGTTTCGGCAATGCAAGCCACAATGGCATGGGAATGGGCGTTCATAATGCTGGTTTTGGGCCAGGCACTGGAAATCAAGGTTTCGGTAATATGGGATACGGTCATAGGATTAATCAGACTGGTTTTGGTCCCCATACTGCGTATGCTGAATATGGTAATGAGGATTCTCACTGGGGCGAAGATCGCCGGGAAGATGCTTCCCTCCTCCAGACAGGGATCTTGAGACGCCCGCTGACAATGATAGAAGGTTCAGGTTGTTGGAAGAACAGATGAGGAATCTTGCTAATCAAAACTCCACGGGGCTGGACGTGGCTAACATGGGATTGGTCCTTGGCTTAAGGGTACCAATCAAATTCAAAGCGCCCACATTTGACAAGTATAAGGGGGATACTTGCCCGTGAGTTCACGTGCGATCTTACTATCGGAGAATGTCCGCCTTCTCTGATGATGAAAAGATGCTGATGCACTTTTTCCAAGACAGCTTGTCAGGACCATCATTGGAATGGTACATGGGGTTAGAGCCTACTCAAATTGGTAGCTGGAAGGAACTAGCAGAAGATTTTGTCAAGCATTACCAATACAACAGCGACCTTGTGCCGAACAGGGTCCAGCTCCAAAATCTCTCTCAGAAGAATAATGAGAGTTTCAAAGAATACGCCTAGAGGTGGCGTTAGCTAGCTGTTAGGGTGCAACCACCCATGGTTGAGCGGGAGTTGGTAGATATGTTTGTGGGCACTTTCTCTGGGCTGTACTATGACAGGCTCATTAATTGTACGACAACTAATTTTTCCGAGTTGATACTCTTGGGGGAACGTATCGAGAATGGTGTTAAGATTGGTAAGATTCAAGCAGGTGAGTCAACTTCAGCTGGAAGTGCTAAAAAGGCCTCTGGGAACAAGAGACAGGGAGATACCAGTGCAGTATGTAGTTATCGGAGAAGGGATAGAAGTCGAAATTGGCACAGGCAGCAAGTCGCTAGTGTGACAATTCCTGTACCTCAAGAGCAACAACAACAACCACAACAGCAACAGGGACGACAAAACGCTGCTTCACAAAGATATCATGGTCGGGATAGGGCTTTGAAGAGAGTTTTTGATGCACCTCCGCTACCTTATGCTCAGCTTCTTCCAACTTTGTTACAGTTGCAGCTGGTTGAGAAAAGGACGCTAGCTCCACCGAAGGGCACGCCTCCTAATGGGTATGACATTAATGCACATTGCGACTTCCACTCAGGGGCATCTGGTCATACCATCAAGAATTGCCAAGCGTTCAAATACAAGGTGCAAGATTTGATAGATAGCAAAGCTATAAACTTTGGTAACGAAGCGCCCAATATTGAGAAGAATCTGATGCCGCCTCATGGATCGGCGCAGGTGGGTGCAATTTTGGAGGATGCTAGTCTGAATCTGATTATGAAGGTGGATGAGTTGAAAACACCTTTGGGTTATGTCAAGAGTAGGTTACTAAAAGGGGGGGGGGGGGTGTTCCCTAGTTGTGGCACTGATTGTGTTGATTGTTTGGCCCAGCCTGAGGGTTGTAATAACTTGAGAAGAGGTATTCAAGGAATGATTGACAAAGGTACGCTGCAATTTGATCGCACTGCTAAAGAAAAGCTTGTTGAGGCAAAAGTTGAGAAGTAGGGTGAAGTTACAACGATTACAATATAGTTCAAAACTGTCACGACATCGGCACCTCCCAAGAGGCCGACTATCACAATTACCAAAGCTGGACCTATTCTGTATGAGAGTACTAAAGCCATCCCCTGGAATTATGGAGCGGAAGTGTATTGCAATGGGGAGAAGATTAACTTGCCAAGCCCGCCTGTAGGATCCGTTGATAATCTTGTGGGGGCAGGGGGCATAACCCGCAGTGACAGAATATTTACGTCGCCAGAAATAGAGGCTGAGAGAATTGCCAGAGGAAAAGGTAAAGTCGATGGAGAAGGATCGTCGCAGGAGAAGGAAAAAGAGGCTTTGACCAAAGACGTAGAAGAATTCATGAGATTGATTCGGAAGAGCAATTATAAAATCGTCGATCATCTGCAGCAGACGCCTTCCAAAATATCAATTTTGTCATTGTTGCTTTGTTCCGAAGCTCACCGGAATGCGTTGTTGAAAGCTCTGGACGCTGCTTATGTACCCCATGAGATATCAGTGAATCAACTCGAAAGAGTGATTGCGCACGTGAATGCGGGGCATGGCCTTGGCTTTACTGACTTTGATTTGACGCCCAGGGGCCGCAACCATAACAGTGCATTGCATATTTCTGTTGAGTGTAGGGGCACTGTTATGTCCCACGTCCTTGTTGACACTGGTTCATCCTTAAATGTCTTGCCCAAGAAAGCATTGTTGAAGCTAGATACCCGAGGAGTAATCTGCACACCAAGTGATTTAGTGGTGAGGGCATTTGACGGAACGAGGAGGTCTGTATTTGGAGAATTGACTTTGCCGATCCAGGTCGGTCAAGAAGTGTTTGATACCGTGTTTTATATCATGGACATACAACCAGCTTATAGCTAATTGCTTGGACGACCGTGGAACCATGCTGCAGGGGCTGTGACATCGACGTTGCACCAAAAGCTTAAATATGCGGTCGGTGATAGTATCGTCACTATATTTGGGGAGGAAGACATTCTGGTCAGTCACCTGTCATCGTTTAAATATGTCGAAGTGGATGGTGAGATCCATGGGACATTGTACCAAGCCTTTGAAGGAGTGCAGATCACGGACAAATCTCCTGTCATCAGCAAGGGGCCAGAGGTAGCTATGTCGTTGTAAAAAAAGCCCAAGCGGTAGTTCAGGCCGGGGAGACCAAAGGGTGGGGTCATGTTCTGGAGATTCCTGTTAAGCAGGACAAGTTCGGCTTAGGGTACTGCCTGTCGTCGTCATCTTCTTCGCAGAGCCAGCCAAGGTTCCAAGGACCAATCGTGTTCACTCCAGAAGGAGTCAGTTTTAAGCAGATCAACGTTGTATCTGATAGTGAAGAAGGCGATAGCGACTGTGACATGGAGTCGTGGATCAAGCCCAGCGAGCCAGGACAAAGCCTCTGTAACTGGTCTATCCAGAACTTTGTCCAAGTGACGCCGAAACAGTAATGCCTTGTTTTTCGATTATTGTACAATCCTATGTCCTACCCGGGGCATAGCGATTTTATTTCAGGGCCTACTTGCTTATGTGTATGCTTTGTTTTAATCATTAAATAAAGGCGTTTTCCTCATGCAAATTTTGTGATCCCTGTTTTTCTATTTTTGTTTTTACAATAAAATGGCGATGTGGTTGTGTGCTTCATTTGCATATCATTTGAAGCATTTAACCCTTTCTATTGCAGGATGATCCATATTGCAGATGACACCGATCAAGATCTCCCTTCGATTTTGAGCACCCGATATTTCAAGCCGAAGAAGAGATTGTTGAGGATGACGACTTATCAGAAGAGCTGACTCGTCCGTTGAAACAAGAAGAGAGAATCATTCTGCCTCATCAGGAGGATATTGAGGTCATTAATTTGAGTTCGGAAGAGATTTTCAGGATTGTCCGGATAGGGGCTGCGCTGCAAAGTGATATCAAGCAGAGACTTGTCGAGATGCTTCGAGAGTATAGTGATATCTTTGCTTGGTCTTATGAAGATATGTCTGGGTTAGATACGGATATTGTGGTCCACCGCTTGCCATTGCGTGAAGACTGCCCACCGGTCAAGCATAAGCTTAGAAGAACTAAACCAGATATGGCCGTAAAGATTAAAGAGGAAGTACAGAAACAGTGGGACGCTGGTTTCCTAGCTGTTATAACTTACCCTCCTTGGGTCGCCAATATAGTACCTGTACCAAAGAAAGATGGTAAGGTGCGGATGTGCGTTGATTATCGGGATCTGAACAAGGCGAGCCCTAAGGATGACTTCTCGCTTCCTCATATTGACGTGTTGGTCGACAACACTGCGCAATTCTCTGTGTTTTCCTTCATGGACGGCTTTTCAGGCTATAATCAGATTAAGATGGCGCCGAAGGATATGGAGAAAACAATTTTCATTACCCCGTGGGGAACGTTCTGTTACAAAGTGATGCCCTTTGGTTTGAAGAATGCTGGGGTAACATATCAACGTGCTATGACGATGCTCTTTCATGACATGATGCATAAAGATATTGAGGTCTATGTTGACGATATGATTGCCAAATCCCAGACGGAGGAAGAGCATCTGGTGAATCTTCTGAAATTGTTTGAAAGGCTTAGGAAATTCAGGCTGAGGCTGAATCCTAATAAGTGCACCTTCGGGGTGAGATCTGGTAAGTTACTGGGGTTCATTGTTAGCAAAAAAGGAATTGAGGTTGATCCTGCTAAAATGAAAGCAATACAAGAAATTCAAGCGCCGAAAACAGAGAAAGAGGTTCGTGGCTTTTTAGGGAGGTTGAACTACATTGCCCAATTCATATCACACCTAACTGCCACGTGTGAGCCAGTGTTCAAATTGTTGAAAAAAGACCAGGCAATTGTCTGGAATGAAAATTGTCAAAAGGCGTTTGAAAAAATAAAAGAGTACTTGCAGGAACCTCCGATTTTGATACCCCCAGTAGCCGGGAGACCACTGATCATGTACTTGACGGTTCTTGAGAATAGTATGGGTTGTGTTCTCGGTCAACATGACGAGACTGGACGAAAATAGCATGCGATCTATTACTTGAGTAAAAAGTTCACAGACTGTGAGTCCCGTTACTCAATGCTCGAAAAGACGTGTTATGCACTTGCTTGGGATGCCAAACGTCTGAGACAATACATGCTAAATCATACAACCATGCTAATTTCGAAGATGGATCCGATCAAATACGTCTTTGAAAAGCAGGCACTTTCTGGAAGGATTGCCCAATGGCAGATGGTACTGACAGAGTACGATATACAATATGTTTCGCAAAAGGCTATCAAAGGTAGCATACTGTCAAAGTACCTGGCTGAACAGCCCATCGATGATTACCAGCCGATGAAGTTTGATTTTCCTGACGAGGATATCATGTACTTAAAGATGAAAGACTGCGAAGAGCCGTTGCATGGTGAAGGTCCTGAGCCAGGTTCCCAATGGCAATTGATTTTTGGCGGTGCTGTGAATTCATATGGAAGTGGAATTGGGGAAATCATTACGACTCCCCATGGGACGCACATCCCGTTCACTGCCAGATTGACGTTCCCAATTACTAATAACGAAGTTGAATATGAGGCGTGCATAATGGGTCTCGAGGAGGCTATTGATTTGAGGATTAAAAATCTTGAATTGTATGGAGACTCCTCTTTAGTCGTGAATCAGATCAAGGATGAATGGGAGACCCGTTAGCCCAATCTGATATCGTATATGAATTATGCAAGAAGACTGTTACCTTTCTTTGACCGGGTAGAGTTTCATCATGTGCCACGGGCAAAAAATCAGATGGTGTATGCTATTGCGACATTGTCTTCCATGTACAAAGTTAAGTTCTGGAATGAGGCTCCCAGAATCATTATCTCTCGCCTTGATAGGCCCGCCTTCATATTCGCCATTGAGGAAGCTTCCAATGGCAAGCCATGGTATTTCGATATCCAGAATTTCCTAAAGAACCAGGAGTATCCGACTGGGGCATCCAGCCGCGATAAGAAGACTCTTAGGAAATTGGATGGTAATTTTTACTTGAATCCGGATGGTGTTCTGTATAGGAGAAACCATGATTTGGTGCTTTTACGATGTGTTGATGAGAAAGAGGCTAATCTACTCATGGAAGAGGTCCACGAGGGAACCTTTGGCACGCACGCTGGTGGACACGCTATGTCTCGAAAGTTATTACGGGCGGGGTATTATTGGTTGACAATGGAAAGAGACTATTTTAAGTTTGCAAAGAAATGCCATAAATGCCAAATTTATGCAGACAAGACTCAAGTACCGCCAAGCTCTTTGAACGTTATGGTGTCTCCGTGGCCTTTCTCCATGTGGCGCAACACCTTTTTCTCACTGGTGTATGGTATGGAGGTTGTCCTACCATTAGAAGTTGAGATTCCTTCCCTGAGAGTATTGCTCGATGTCCAATTTGATGAGGCGGAATGGGTGCGGAATAGGTTGAATCAACTCAGTTTGATGGACGAGAAGAGACTTGCATCTATCGCATATGGTCGGTTATATCAGAGCCGGATAAAGAAAGCTTACGACAAGAAGGTGCGCCCTCGAAGCTTTCAGACGGGCGATCTTGTGCTAAAGAAGATTCTCCCACCACAATCGGATCACAGGGGCAAATGGACTCCCAACTATGAAGGTCCATACATTGTGCGAAAGGTCTTCTCCGGAGGAGCCTTACTGTTGTCCACCATGGATGGCGAAGATTTTTCATCCCCTGTGAACTCGGACGCAGTTAAAAAATAGTTTGCTAAAAGAGACCCGCTGGACAGAAAAAAGAGAGTCCAGGCAAAAATGGGGCATCCCGACGAACCAAGGAAAAAAGAGAAAATGTTCGGGCAAAAATTAGGGATAAAATTGAAAAGATGTACACCCACGAAGTCGAAAACCGGAAAAGGCGACTTCGGCAAGAAAGGGTATCCCGGTGAATCGAAAACCCGCAAAGGGCGATTCAGGCAAAAGTTAGGGATTGAAAAAAGCAAATGACTACGGTCCGAGTTTGATATTACATTGCTTAAGTGGTTTGGGAGTACCTGAGGGTCGATTATCCAATTCAATCTTTTCCAAGGACGGAGTATCGGGAAAGCGTCGGAGTCAGGCGAGTCATAAGAGGATCAACTCATGGTGTTTGTCTGTACCACGTTGCCGACATGTATACAAATTTCTTTGTACCTCCGTACATATTTGTATTTGCTCTTGTAGCTTCCTCTTTTCAGGAGTTGCATCCATTGTACAAAACTTTGCCTATTTACAGGCCCTTATCAATAAAACGCATACTATTCAGTACTTGATGTTGTTTCTTGTTTTAACTTTTACTGTTTTGTTTGTGGAAAACGCCGAGGTTTTTGATAAACTTGCACATGCATAAACTTACAGGCCTAGGTCAATAATTGTTAAAACTTTGAATTGACTGAGCGATTGTCACGGCTATTGACCTGGATATTTCCTTTTGTATAGGATATCTTGTTGTTGCTCATGTTTTGCAGGGTCATTACCTTTGCAGCAAACAGCCAAGGGATCGTATTTCCCTAGCCGGTGTCCTTTAACGTAGGAGCAGGCTTTATGTGGTTCTGTCCCTCCCCAACAGATGGAAGCCACATCTTTATCCCCATAAGAGTGGGACGCGAGTTAGCAAGCTGCCCGACAGTGATGTAATCCCCAGGATGGCTTTTCTGTTCTCCAGCGGGTCACCTTTCCTCCAGTAGGATGATCATCCTCAATATAGTTCGCAACTCCGAGCTTGTGAGCTATTCCCCAGTAAGATTGTTTCTACCCCCCAACGGAGTTGGTTTCACCTTTCCAGCATTTATTTTGCTAGAATATGTTTGTGATACCTGGTTATTCCCAGTGGAGTTAGCTTTGTCTTCAGCATTTATTTTGCTGAAGTGGTTATGTATCCATCTTTTCTTCAGCAGTCTGAGCCTGCATTTGCATCTTGCATATATCATCATATTTGAAAATTACGTAGCATTCCATTTCGTATGGAGCATTACGCCATTGTCAATCATATGCATTTTGAAACATAAACCAGGTTGGTTACCTATTTTATTTAAGGTGTTTCCTTGCAGGTTTGGAATTCTTGTTCAGGATGGTTTCGAATGTCCAAATTCTTGACGTGAGATAAGTGATGATCGCATTCATCCCCTCATCAGAGTTGCTTGGTTAAGTTTCTCTTCTTCCCCAGTAGAGTCTTCCTCAGATGGCTGCTACGTCAACATTGAGAACTTCATGATTATACCTTCGAAGTTGTTACCCATTTTCGATCAAGATGGATGTCTGGCAACCGATGTGAGAAGTTCCCCGCGGAGTTGTTTGGTTAAGTCTGTGGATGCTCTTTTTCTCGCTTCTATTTAGCGTTTGCCCATTTCTGAGGAAAAGGAAGGTCAGTGATATTGACATTTCTCGCTTCTATTTAGCGTTTGCCCATTTCCGAGGAAATGGAAGGTCAGTGATATTGACATTTCTCGCTTCTATTTAGCGTTTGCCCATTTCCGAGGAAATGAAAGGTCAGTGATGTTGACATTTCTCGCTTCTATTTAGCGTTTGCCCATTTCCGAGGAAATGGAAGGTCAGAGATATTGACGTTTCTCGCTTCTATTTAGCGTTTGCCCATTTCCGAGGAAATGGAAGGTCAGTGATATTGACATTTCTCGCTTCTATTTAGCGTGTGCCCATTTCCGAGGAAATGGAAGGTCAGAGATATTGACGTTTCTCGCTTCTATTTAGCGTTTGCCCATTTCCGAGGAAATGGAAGGTCAGTAATATTGACATTTGTCGCTTCTATTTAGCGTGTGCCCATTTCTTAGGAAATGCAAGGTCAGTGATATTGAAGTTTCTCGCTTCTATTTAGCGTGTGCCCATTTCTTAGGAAATGGAAGGTCAGTGATTTTGACGTTTCTCGCTTCTATTTAGCGTTTTCCAATTTCTTAGGAAATGGAAGGTCAGTGATATTGACATTTCTCGCTTCTATTTACCGTGTGCCCATTTCTTAGGAAATGGAATGTCAGAGATATTGACATTTCTCGCTTCTATTTAGCGTTTGCCCATTTACGAGGAAATGGAAGGTCAGCGATATTGACATTTCTCGCTTCTATTTAGCGTTTGCCCATTTCCGAGGAAATGGAAGGTCAGTGATATTGACGTTTCTCTCTTCTATTTAGCGTTTACCCATTTCCGAGGAAATTGAAGGTCAGTGATATTGACATTTCTCGCTTCTATTTAGTGTGTGCCCATTTCCGAGGAAATGGAAGGTCAGAGATATTGACGTTTCTCGCATTTATTTAGCTTTTGCCCATTTCCGAGGAAATGGAAGGTCAGTGATATTGACATTTCTCGCTTCTATTTAGCGTGTGCCCATTTCTTAGGAAATGGAAGGTCAGTGATATTGAAGTTTCTCGCTTCTATTTAGCGTTTTCCCATTTCCGAGGAAATGGAAGGTCAGTGATATTGACATTTCTCGCTTCTATTTAGCGTGTGCCCATTTCTTAGGAAATGGAAGGTCAGTGATATTGACATTTCTCGCTTCTATTTAGCGTTTACCCATTTCCGAGGAAATGGAAGGTCAGTGATAATGACATTTCTCGCTTCTATTTAGCGTGTGCCCATTTCTTAGGAAATGGAAGGTCAGAGATATTGACATT
This sequence comes from Lathyrus sativus, assembly GCA_963859935.3. NCBI lineage: Eukaryota > Viridiplantae > Streptophyta > Magnoliopsida > Fabales > Fabaceae > Lathyrus > Lathyrus sativus. The sequence goes on along the minus strand of OZ012738.1, from coordinate 321,178,810 downwards.
TTTCGCTTCTATTTAGCGTTTTCCCATTTCCGAGGAAATGGAAGGTCAGTGATATTGACATTTCTCGCTTCTATTTAGCGTGTGCCCATTTCTTAGGAAATGGAAGGTCAGTGATATTGACATTTCTCGCTTCTATTTAGCGTTTGCCAATTTCCGAGGAAATGGAAGGTCAATGATATTGACATTTCTCGCTTCTATTTAGCGTTTTCCCATTTCCGAGGAAATGGAAGGTCAGTGATATTGACGTTTCTCGCTTCTATTTAGCGTTTTCCCATTTCCGAGAAAATGGAAGGTCAGTGATATTGACATTTCTCGCTTCTATTTACCGTTTGCCCATTTCTGAGGAAATGGAAGGTCAGTGATATTGACATTTCTCGCTTCTATTTAGCGTTTGCCCATTTCCAAGGAAATGGAAGGTCAGAGATATTGACGTTTCTCGCTTCTATTTAGCGTTTGCCCATTTCCGAGGAAATGGAAGGTCAGTGGTATTGACGTTTCTCGCTTCTATTTAGCATTTTCCCATTTCCGAGGAAATGGAAGGTCAGAGATATCGGAAGTTCTCGCTTTTATTTAGCGTTTGCCTATTTCCGAGAAAATGGAAGGTTAGTGATATTGACGATACTCGCTTTCATTTAGCGTGTGCCCGTTTCTGCGGAAATGGAGGATCAAGGGTATTGATGTCATGATTTACGTAGTGCCCGCTTATCGGAGCATTTACCGTTGATTCAACACCTGTGGCGTTATGCAGGTGGTTGGTATTGAAATCAGGTTCTTTATCGGATGATTGATCAGTTGTTGCTGTGACAACCGGGTTCAATTGTTTGGAGGTGGTGTTCCCAAGCAGTTTGAAAGTTTACTTCTTCGGTTAGCAAATTTCCGGGTTCTCTAGTATACAACCGTCTTCTACCTCGATTGCCTGAAAGTCGTTCGCTTTTCATCCTATCGGGTCCAAGCCGCTTGAATAGGGGCAGCTGTTGCACCCCAAAATTTGCCTAGCTTTTTCTTACTTGGTTTATTTTTCATTGCATTAGCATATCATTGATCTAACATTTGCATAGCATAGCATGGTTCATTTTAACAGGGGATCAAGTGTGGAGCCTATCTAGAGGTCTTATGAAGGTTTGAGAAGTCACCATAATCATCAGGAGGAGGGTTGGTTTCTTAAGGAGTTCATTGGCTTGTATGGGGTTAGTCTCCTAATTTGAGGACCAATTGACCAAGGTGACAGGGTGTGAGTAGAGCCCATTGAAGTTCCTTGAAGGTCATGGTGGAGCTCAATCAGGTCATTGTGCCAAGTGTGAAGAGGCACAGTTGAGGGTGTTGCAAGTAGGGTTTTCATCTGAGTAACCCTAAGTTAACTGTGCAATTGAAGAGGATCAAAGTTCATTTTTGAGTCTTTGCAATCATGGATAGTTGTGTTGAGACACATGAGATGATATTCCAAGATCTATGCAAGAAAAGTTCAAAGTGTGAGGAGTTGCTAAATTAGGGTTCTCAGGGTAAAATCCTCTATTTAGTGCCTAACTTCAAGATCACTTATCTCAAGATGCAAATTTCATCTCCACCTTTGGCCAACATGAAACTTGTAGAGCATGTTCTTAGCTTTAATTTGAGTACTATAAGTCCTCCATTGGATTTATAGAACTCAAGTTATGGTCCAGACAAGTTACAGGTCATTTGAGGAATGTGAAATTTGTCTGTGAAAGTTCACCAACTTCCAAGGAACTTTTGACCTAGGAGGGTGTTTCCCCTAAACTTTTCGTCAACATGAAAGTTGTAGGTCTTGATCTTATCTTTCCAAATTGTATTAGAAGTCTTCCATCTGATTTGTAGAACTCAAGTTATGAGGTTTACAAGTTAAGGGTATTTTGGAAAAGTAAGATTATAGGTCATTTGGCATTATAGGTCATTTTCTCCTTCTTGCATGCTTCAAATGCAATTTTGTTCAACTCAAAACTTTCTCAAAATGATGTTTTTAGGTCAACCATATACTCATGATGAATTGATCTGGAATTAGGTGAGACTTAGTTTGAAAAATTTTGCAAAAGGAAGAAATTAAAGGCATTTGGTTGAAAAATTCATGATCAATTCATTTGTGCTCAAAATGGACCATATGAATACTCATTTTGATCAGAAAAACAATTCTAAACACTTTGGAAATTTTAGAATTTTCATTTGAGATCAATTTCATGATGATATGGTTTGTTACTTCACAAGTAAGTTACACTTCATAATTTGATTTTTTTGATAAGTTCAAACACTCAAATCACTCCAAACACATTCAATAGACTACAAGGATTTGATTGCAAGCTTCTGAGGGAAGTTTCAAGTCAGAACACGCATCCACCATGGTTGGTTTTGTGAAGGAAAATTGAGGAATGGATTTTCTGTTTTGGGCCTCAATTGAACCCCTAAAGCCCACAAACCAATTGTATTTAAGCTCTGTGGGAGGTTTTGCTCCATTTTGGAGATCATTTCGTACCAGAACCAAGGATTGAAGTTGGAGCTTGAAGGAGAGAGTTGAAAATCGTGTTTTCATTTTCAAGCCAGATCTAAGCAAATTGAAGTTACCAAAGTGTTCCTCATCAAGCATTGAAGTAATCTGCATCGTTTTGAAGCCAGAATCGTGTTCTAGATACCTCAATTTGAAGCTCAAAGTCAGGTATGTAGTTTTCAAATTTGCACTGGTTATAGCATGATCTGAGCATGATTAGTATGTGGATAGGTTGTGATTTAGGATGTAGATGGAATTTGGATCAGAAATTTGAGGATTAGAGACAAATTAGGTGATGACATAATTTCTGTTTGGATGCGAGTTGATCTGATCTTGAGGCTTTGATTCAATTGGAATAGCATGTGATGATCAGTGTTAGATGAGGATTATTTTCGTACCATTAGTTTGAGTTTTGGTGAGAGTTCAGATTGAAGTGCATTTTGAGATCTTCGTCGTGTTTTAAAATCTAGTAGGGTTTAGAAGATTTGGATATTATATTTGAGGTCAGGAGCAAATTTGGAGTGAGATGATGTTAAGTTTGATGAGTTTTCATGACCTGCAAGTGTGTGCTCACCGGAGAAGATGACCGGAGGACTTTGTATGCTCATCGTGTGGTTGTGTTTTAATCTGAGGATTTGAGTTTTGGACATGAAACACTGCGTTTCATTTTTTGACCGGGCAGCTACGTGGCGTGTGAGGTGGACAGCGTGAGGACCTTTAGATTAGATTACTAAGTCAATCCATCCAACGCGTGTGTTATTTTCTGGTTTATTTGTTTTTCTTAATTCATTTTCATATTATTTTAATTGCATTTTCTTGTTTTAATTCATTTTAATTTCATTATTTGTCAGAAAAATATTCTAAAAATAGGCTCATGTTCCTCTTTTAATTTGTGATTTTTCTATGCTGTTAGAATTAATTTTTGTTGATTTTGCAATTTAATTTGATTTTTCTCATTTTTGATATTTCTTTATTTTGTCATATTTGACACATCTGTTTGTTGATTTTTGTTCTACGAATTGGCATTGATTTTGGCTTTGATTTTTTGTTGGTTTGTAGATTAGAAATGTATGTTCCCTCAGGATATTTCTCTTCATTTTTAGATAATCATAGGTTCTTTTTTAGGTTAGGGTTTTAGAGCCTCCCCTCTCATGGTTTCCCTTTGACACTTTACAATTTAGGATTTTATTAGTGGCCTTAGAAATTGAATTAGGCTCTGATATTTGAACTATAGGTTCTTAGCACTTGCATGTTCCCTTAGGAAAATTGGTATATTTTTGGAATCTAGTTTGCTATTTTAGATAGAATTTACAATGAGGTTGTTCATTTGTTGCTCCTAGCTTGGTGCTTGTTTTGTTTTGCCTTCTTTGGTGGGTTTTGGTGCTTGGTGAGCTTGTGGTTCTTCTTGGAGGATGTTGTGGGCATGTTGTAGCTTCTGTGGAGTTGATTATGGAGCTTGGCTAGGAGTTTGCCTTTCCCTTTGTTAGCTTTCTTGTGGCTTATAGGAAATAGGGTTTAGGAGAGAGCTTAGAATTAGTTTTCTTTCTTCTTCAAACATGGATTGCTTTGATTGCTTTCCACTCTCATCCTATGATTCAAGGTCCCTATGTGAAAGCCTCATCCTTCCTTTGGAAGGATGTGTGGCATTTTACAATAGGTAGAACCTCTGAGGATGCCTTTCTCAGATGACTGGTAGAGTGTCTGGTGGGATTCCTTTGGTTTCCTTCCTGCTTCCCATCATCAATCCAATATCCTTGATGTTCATTCTCTTCTCTTGTGTTGGAGTTTGATGGAGCATCCCTTTCCTTTTCTTGAAGATGGTGGACTTGAAGAACAGTTACAGACTTTGGATTGGATTGCTGTCAGAAGATTGCTCTGCTGTGGAGATTGCTGGCTTGTTTTCCCTGTTTGTCTGTTTTCTTTTTGTTCAATTGTATTGATGTGAATTGCTTGGAGTGTTGCATTAGATTTAGGCTTCATATAGATGATCATAGGACTAAGAGCATCCTAAGGGTTGAGCTTCTCCCCTTGCTTGTATTGCATTAGAAGTTGAGTTTCTCCCTCTGCTTGTATTTTTACTGTGTGGCTTTGCTTGCTGGTATTTGGTAGAGCTCAGCTCTCTTGCCTGTGTGGTGTGTGGCCTTTGTGCCTTGTTTGTTTAGAAGTTGAGCTTGGCTCCTTCTGCTTGTGTGATGCATAGCATGCATTTTATTTACAGCATTTTGTTTACAGTAATTTCTTTTCAGTTAATTTGTTTACGGTTTGTTTTCCTTTGCCATGTTCCCTTAGGAACTCTGACTTCTCTGGTTCCAGAGAAGTTATGACAGACATTAGGGTTCTAACCATGCATGATAAAATTAGGTAGTTCCCTCCTAACCTCAACCATAGGTTCAACTTTGCATGACAACTTTAGGTTTGGATCAGCTCCCCTTTAGTGCGTCTTTTCTCTTCTCATCTATAAACAAATCAAGATACAGTAATAAAGGTTAATTGACATCGTACGCTACGAGCCTTAAGCTACTTGAGAAAGGATTGTTGGAGAGTTTCTTTTCAATAGTCTGGATGTTTAGTATGGCACCCTTTGGGTGACATGCGACGCATTCACTCTCAGGTCATAGTCTCTAGTGCGATATCAGTTGCAAACATCCATAAAAGAGACTTCTCTAAAAAACAGAAAACAAAGATCAAACTCTTTCTGTCTGCTTGGACCTTTAATCCCTTGGAAACCCTTTTTCAGAAGGAGAGTTCTGTTAACTCCCGGTTCTACCGCAAACGGTAAACGCCTAAGTCTCCAATGGTCGAGCTGCATACACCAACTGCTGGAACCGTCTGTTAACCCTACTCGGATAAAAAAGACAAACATGTGTCTCTCGTGTCCTGAACTATGTTTGCTCTGATCTTTCGTGATGTGTGAAAGTACGTAGGCACAAGATGCGATATCTTGGCGAGCCACCTTTCCCCATAGTTAGGCGAACTATGTTGACTCTGATTTCTCGTTCCAGATGGGAATACGTAGGCATAAAGTGCGACGCTTTGCCGAGTCATTTTCTTTTCTTTTCAGACCATACCTTTAGTGTAGATAGATGTAACAAACCTGGAAGATAAACACAACAAGCGTGGATCCCATCGAGTATGATGGACGTGAGGGGTGCTAATACCTTCCCCTTGCGTAACCAACTCCCGAATCCAGACAATGGTTGCGATGACCTTGTCTTATACCTTTGCGTCAGGTGTTTCTGTACGACGGCTATCGTACGACGGTACGCACATCAACCGGGGCAACACCTTTCTCACTGGTGTATGGTATGGAAACTGTCCTACCATTGGAAGTTGAGATTCCTTCTTTGAGAGTTTTGCTCGATGTCCAACTCGATGAGGCAGAGTGGATAAGGAATAGACTGAATCAGCTCAGTTTGATGGATGAGAAGAGACTTGCATCTATCGCATTTAGTCAGTTATACTAGAGTCGGATGAAGAAAGCTTTTGACAATGAGGTGCGCCCTCGAAGCTTTCAGACGGGCGATCTTGTACTGAAGAAGATTCTCCCACCACAATCAGATCACAGGGGCAAATGGACTCCCAACTATGAAGGTCCATATATTGTTCGAATGGTCTTCTCTAGAGGAGCCTATTGTTGTCCACCATGGATGGCGAAGATTTTACATCCCCTGTGAACGCGGACGCAGTTAAAAAATACTTTGCTTAAAGAGACCCGCGGGACAGAAAAAAGAAAGTCCAGACAAAAATGGGGGATCCCGGCGAACCAAAAAGAAAAAGAAAAGGTTCAGGCAAAAATTAGGGATAAAAACTGAAAAGATGTACACCCGTGAAGTCGAAAACCTGAAAAGGCGGCTTCGAAAAAAAAGGGTATCCTGGTGAATTGAAAACCCGAAAGGGCGATTCAGGCAAAAGTTAGGGATTGAAAGCAAATGACTGCGGTCTGAGTTTGATACTGCGTTGCTTAGTGGTTTGGGAGCACCTGAGGGTCGGTTATCCAAGTCAATTTCTTCCGAGGACGGAGTATCGGGAAAGCGTCAGAGTCAGGCGAGTCATAGGAGGATCAGCTCATGATGTTTGTCTGTACCACGTTGCCGACATGTATACAATTTCTTTGTACCTCTGTACATATTTGTATTGGTTTTTATAACTTCCTCTTTTTAGGAGTTGCATCCACTGTAAAAAACTTTGCCTATTTGCAGGCCCGTTATCAATAAACGCATACTATTCAGTACTTGATGTTTGTTTTAACTTTTACTGTTTTGTGTGTGGAAAACGCCGATGTTTTTGATAAACTTGCACGTGCATAAACTTGCAGGCCTCGGCCAATAATTGTTAAAACTTTGAATTAACTGAACAATTGTCACGAATATTGACCAAGATAGTTCCTTTGTGTTGCACCCCAAATTTTGACCCCTTAGATCCTCATCATCATTGTAGGGTCATATTCACTTGATTAACTAACCTTAACCCGTTTTCAGTTTATCTTTGTTAAGATGCAGATGAATTAGGGTTCCGTACCGTCAAAATCGAAACTTCGAGGGTTTGATCAATCAATGTTTTGGATTGATCCAACTTAAAACAAGGTTAAGGATGATACATTGGACCAAGAATAAGTTCAATTTGAGGTGGTCACCTGGGGATTGAGAAAAGTGCAATTTGAGATACCCGATTATGGTTTTCGATCAGAAAAAGTCAAGTGTAGTTTGACTTTTGATTCAAAGAGTATTTCAATGGTGGGATCAAGGTCCATTAAGGTCCTATGGATTAGTAAAGTCCATCCAAAGATTTTCAAGTCCCCGTGATGTCCGGATCACCAACGGGCGACTCGGTAGACACCGACCGATCGAACGGTTGACCAAAAAGTGAACTCTTCAACAATAAGGAATTTGACTTCAAGATGCGAATAAAAAATGTTTCTTATATCATATTACACCTCCCCACAAAATTTCATGACCATTGGATCAAGGGTTGAGAAGTATTTGCAAAAATCAGGAATTAGGGTTTCGAAAGGGGCAAGACCATAACTCCTCAACCACACATCCAATTGAAGTGGTTCAAAGCTCATTAGAAAGCTCTTGGAAAATCCTACAAAAGCCTCAAAGTGGTCCATGATCAAAAAATGCATGGAATTGGAGTTATAGCAAAATCCATTTTTGAAGGGGAAATAACTTAGAAAATTTCAAAGTTATTTAACACTTGTAAGTGATTTTTTCAGAACTTTGAAGGGTTTTTCAAACTAGTTCCATCAAGAATTTGGAAATTCCCTAAACATGAAAGTTGTAGAGATACTTAAGGGCTTTCCAAATTATGGTAGAACTCCTCAATAGCATGTTTGAGCAAGAAGTTATGCACCACAGAAGTTGGGCATGTCAACACTTGAAACCACACTCCAACACTTCCCAAAAATCAGTTTTTCACAACTTGGACTATCCTCAACCCTTGGATAATGATTCAATATGATATTAAGATGTGTAGAGGAATGAAAATGCAGAGAAATAAGGAGTTTGAAGAGAGAGGCAAGTGGCAAGCAACTTGTGTAATAAAATATTCAAATGTAAGAAGGAGAGAGAAACGCTTTCACTCTAAAACTGTTGCAGCTACTCTCCCTACCTCCATAGATCATCTCAGTCACTTCATGTCCATCTCCACTTGATTTTTCTGATCTCCATTGAACCATGGAACTGATAGGAGAAGATTTGGCAAGATTCACTTGAAAAATCTCAAATCTCCCTCCAAAAGTGGTAAATGACCAAGGATGCCCTCACTCTTGTTTGGCTATAAATAGAGGACTCTTCAATGAGTCTAAACACACCAGAGAAATATCATAAAACCACAGCTCTCACTCTCCTCTCATTCATCAGGAATTCTAAAGTTTTCAAAATTCCCACTTCCACCAAAAAATTGTCTTGAGCAAAACTCTGCTCAAGACCAGTTCCATCCTTTCCAAACCTCTAAGAACCACCCATACAATCTTTAAATGTCATAGAGAAGGTGTCCATACCTTTAAACCTTCAAAAACTATCAAATTGCTAAAAGTCAACTTTCACACTAAGAAAGTTTGACCATAACCCTCAAAACTTGCCAAATCTTGGTCTAAGCTTTTCCTTGTTGATCTAACCATCCACACACCTCCCATACATCATATTATAACTGTCTAAGGCATTAAAAACCAGCTGGAAATCCATTAACTCCACCTGTCCCAAAGTTTGGTTTGGTTGCTTCAAGAGGAAGCAAGCTTCAAATCCTTGCCAAAGAAGAAGATCTCTGGGTTTCTTAGCTCCTTAGGTTACTCAAGACTTGTCTACAAGATGTATGTGATGTTTAAAATCTTTATTTATCATACAATGTCATGTTTATCATTTTTGAGATGATTGTTATGAAATATACCATTGATGTCCCATACTAGTTCTTAGTCAAGAACTTAGGTTTCGTGGTTATGTTACTTTCTTGTGTTAATGTATTTTCATTTGTCAATGATATGTTGATGATGTGTTACCAAGATTGTACTTTGATATCAAGTATAACTTGTTTTTGAAGATTTGGTCTATGTGGTGTTTTTTAAGTATCCAACATTGAAATGTAAGGTGCTTGCCCTAGATACTTTAGCTTTAGTCCACTAATGAGATTTGAATGATTTGGAAGTTATTCATGACATCCCCCTGCCTTAGATCATGTTTGAATCTAATGTAGCTCTTGTTTTCACATTTGTGTCATTTTGTGCCATTTAGCTTTACCATTACCATGAATTGTGTATTGGACTGTTTTGTGTTTGCTATTTTGTATCTCAAATGTTCTAAATCATTGGTTAATGTCTATATGATCTTACTTGATGTTTGATTTGGTTGAAATATTGAGAACATGAGTTTTGAACTTTGAGGCCTGTTATGAGATTATAGCTGCCAATGTTTTGAACCAATGTATCCTATTTTGTTTCGAATGAGTTTTGCCTTATTCATGAGTATAGAATCACTAGCCTACATATTTTGAACTTGTGTGTGATATTCAATTACCTCAATCTGTCATGGACTGGCCTACTGCCCTAATATGTTGTTGTTTGTGCATTTCATAAACCTCAATATTGCCATATATTATTTGATGTTGATCTGGTGTGACTTTAAGGCATGGGCATTTCCTTTTGCATATTTATGGTATGTGCATAACTTTTGTTTCATCAAAAACTCATTGCCTTAAAAAATGCCTTGATGTACCAAAACCTGTTTCAAAACAACTTTTTCTTTCAACCAACATGTCAATTTCTGTGCCAGCCACAAAAAGCTTGATTTATATGCATGAACTCATTCCTTGTCATGTTTTTGATGTGTGCCCATTGTTGGTTTGATCCATTCTTACTTGATTCTTCATCTCTCTTCCAAAATGCATTTTTTAAGCAAATTCTGCCATGAACATACCAAGTTGTTTTTCTGTTTGCATATGCCTAAAGTTTGAGTTAAATCTCACCTGTTATCATATTTGAGATGTGTATGTATCTTTGTTTTGATAAAAAAAACCCTCACCCTTTGAAAACACACCTGCTGTGCCAAGTTTTACAAAGACAGTTTTGCACTCCCTACCACAACCATACCAAATTCTTCCCTGCTTGCAATATGTTGATTTTCTGAGTTGAGATTCATTTAACTTCACATTTTGATGTGCATGTGCTATCCATTTGACATGAGACCATTGATTCATAGCTGGACCATATTTGTACCATTGTGCTGCCAAACAGTTTTTGATCCAACTGTCACACACTTCACTTTGTTTTCTTGATTTGTTCTAGGTTAGTTCATGAACATTAGACTTCTGTTAGTATTAGGACCTGTATGTGCATGATCAATCAATTTGTGTGTTGTCTTATTTTATTGTCATGACAGCCCTGCCTCACATGTTTGGCACAAACGCAATTTGGTATCCATAATCTTGTTGTATGCATTTCATGACAACCTCAAGTGTTAGACTCATTTGCAATCATATTTGAAAATTGTTGTATCCATTCTTCTTACCTCAAAATGTTCCAACCTTGTTATTTTCCAATATTGCATTGTATTGTGTGAAATGAGCAGTTAATGGTTAACTTTCAGTTCTATGATGTTTGTGAACAATTTTAAAGCATGAACATACTTTATATTATGATTAAAGTTTGTGTGTGGGACTGATTCAAACAGATCATGCCTCCTCCTTATTTTGGCTTTCAACTTGCATCTCTCATCTCCAATTTTACTTGTCATAATAGTGGTGCTTTGATGTGTATATTGCATCCTACTCCTTTCCTTTATCTAAGCATTTGAATTGTTTTGTTTGGCTTAGGATCATCATCATCAACATGTTTAGGGCTGATAGGCTGTGTATGAGATATTAAACCTTTCCATTCTGTTTTGACAGTATTTTCATGGCTTCACTTTGCAATTCATGTATCATATTCTATGCTGCTGGTTTATGTTTGAGCCTTTAGGGTCCTATACCTCTGTTTTGATATGAATGTGTTGAGTACCATGCCATGTACTTGAATTTAGACTAAAAGTTGCTTGTAGTTTTCATAATGCATGTCAAATTCACCAACATTGCAGCTGTCATAGGTTTTTGAAATTCACTTGGTCTGTAAACTTCCTTATGGTTTAGACACTCTCTACATGTTGTTTTGAGCATGTATGTATGGTTTCTTCACTCTAATTTGGCATGTTTTCATATCTCACCATCTCACTTGCAATGACTTGATTTTCATCTCATTTTCACATAGTAGTTGGACTTGCACCTAATAATCAGTTGGTTTGAATGCATGAGCATGATATGTATGATATTTGAATCATGTTTGAGCCTTTTCCCAAACCATAGCATGACTGGTTTGATCTTTTGCTTCATAAATGCATTTTTTTTTACCAAAATTGCAATTACCTATCGTGTTTTTACTTCAAGGCACATTTTCAAAATTTTAATTGCACCATCTTGTTCCTTGTTCAAAATCAGTCAAGTTTGACTAAAATTTCATCATATTCCATTAAGAATTGATATAGTTGTGAATCAAAACGCCTTTTGCAAAATGCCTTGTTCTTGCTTCCAACTTGCCCAGAAATTCATGAAAGTATGCCATATATGTTTTTAGGGGTGGCTATATCAACGGATGTATAGCCACCCCGGTGGTAATCAACTTACTCTCTCATGTGCCTTTCACTTGCCTGTCCAGAGTTCGATCCTTGGATCAACCCTTTTTGCATTTTTTGTTCAATTGTATTTGCATTTCATTTTCACCTCTTATTCTATTCTGCTGCCAGCGCGCGCGTGTGTACCTTAGTGGTTGTGGAGTGTGTTTGTGAACTAAAGGGCCTGGGTTCAACTCCCAGCTTTTCCCTTTTCTTTTTTATTTTGCTTGTTTATTGGTTTTATTGTCATAATTCATCAAAACTTCAAATATTTGTAACTTGTTCATATTTTATCATTTTTGGCCCATTCTTTTTGCAACATGTTTGTTATAATGTGTACTTTTGTATGATGTGAAAATACTACTTGTTGTCATAAATTGTGATATACTTTGCTCATATTGAAAATTGTTCATTTATTGTAATTAGTGATCTCACTTACAGTTGAATTCCTCTGAGCATGATTGAATTTCTTGTAAGATGTTTATTCCCCTTGTTAGTTAACATGTTAGGTTTACTCTCCCTTGGTTGTCACCAAAATCCCATAATCTTGTCTCATTTTTTCCTCCTAAATTATGAGGTTTAAACTGATTTAATTGTGTTTGATTGTCATCTATGCACATTGCTGTCACATTTACTATGCTTTGAACTTATGACATGCCTATTTTCAAATTGTGATTTATTCATATGGTTGTTACTTTTATCATGCCTCAATCTTTGTTAAGATATGCCCCAAATCTTTGTTAAGATGATTGACTATTGGTTGTAACCCTTGATATCATTTGAAGTATATGCTCATTGTAATTTGCATGCTTACTTGTCTTGATCTTATCTCATATTTCTCATTTGTAATCTTGCTTTATTAAGTATTGCTTCCACAAGTGATGGAAGTTTCTAGTTCTCATCCAAGTTGTCTCCCCCTCTCTCCTTCCAAAGGAAAAGTATCTCCCTTGACCCTTGTGTCATTGGATAGCTCATTACCCCTACCATGACTTTGTAAAGTCATCCTAACCTTAGCTTATTTAAGTATAGAACATTTAAGCCATTAGACTTTGCTTTAAGTCTAGAAAACTCACCTGCACTAGGAGTGTTCTTCAATTAGAACCCTAGGATAGAGTTTGTAAACTCTATGTAAGAATCATGGAAATGATTACTTACTCCCCTTTTGAGTGTTTTAACTTAGATCTAGAGAGTTTTGTTAAACTCTATACAAGCATTGTTATGTTTGTTCCCCTCTGAACCTTGATCATAATCAAGTGTTCTTCAACCCTAGTGAGGTGAACTACGATTGCTCTGATTCTATCTAGTTAGGATACGTAGGCAGAGGACGCGATATCTTTGCGAGCAAACTTAGAAACTATCTTTAGGTCTTAACCTATGCCCTTACCCAATCCCAATCCTTAGCAAACATCTACCAACTTAGCATGCAAACAAACAAAAGGTTCCTGTAGAGTACTACAGATGTTTAGGATGTGAAATACCTACCCTATGCATAACCAACCCCCGATCCCCGAATCTCTTAGCGTTGTTGTTACATCGCGCAAAAGGTTCTTTCTTTCTTTAGACCTTTCCTTTGGATAAATTAAAGTCCGGTTGTGAATTTAAGAATTAAAGATTCAAGTTAGTCAATAGCTTGGTATCACGATTCTCACCGCAACAGAAATGGCGACTTCACTGGGGAAACTATACTTAACTTGAGGGTTTAGCCTATTTTGTTTAATTGCATGCTATATTTGTAAATATTTGCTTAACATGTATATTTGTCAATATATTTGTTTAATTGTTGGGTATTGGGTGCTTTGAGTGGTGAGACGGTCCTATACCCGGACTTGAGAGCAATTATGATAGGATGGTGGTATATTCGAGAAGGCTTATAGGGAGTTGATACCCGACCAAGCTAACTTGAGAAACCACCGCTCAGTGTAGGCCCTCTTGAAAGTCTTAGTATTGTTGATCGAGTATTCGTGAAAACAATGCTACTTTCAACAAAGGAGCCCATGACACTGTGGACTTTTAGAATACATTCTACCCCACTTTGGCCTTATTAGGACGTAGTGCGATGACTATAAGGAAGTATTTCCGAAATAGTTGATACGCGATACTACACTCAGACGAGATTCTCTTGAGAATATTATCGATTACCAAGTGATTTGGGAAGTTGATAATATCTGAAAGATGGGTTGATGACTCTAGGAACTTTGTAGAACCCGTTCGGCAGGTACAATCAATCCATAGTACAAATCTTTGGGATGGGTAGACCTTTGGACTCATGCTTGTCCTTAACCCTAAGTTTGTGTTGTGTGCATATGCAATTGCTTGTGTTTGTGCATCTTGCATTCATATGCTCATATCATCATATCATCATCATATGGTTTCATGGAACTCATACTTTGTTGTTTGAAAACATCAGAGGTCGTCATGAGCAGTGAAAGAAAGAAAACTTTGAAGTACACTTACAAGGGTTTTAACCTAGATGACTTGAAAAGGTTGAGCACCTTACTGACAGATCCAGAGGGATTTCAAAGCCGATATGGGAAGTTGTTGCTACTTTTGAAGATAAAGATGGATAATGGACTTCTTTCTACTCTTCTCCAGTTTTATGATCCGCTCTACCACTGTTTCACATTCCCTGATTATCAGCTAGTGCCCACACTAGAAGAGTATTCTCAGTTAATTGGATTGCCCATTCTTGAAGATTCTCCTTTTCAAATTGTGGAGAAGGACCCTAAAGAGCAAGATATTTCCAAAGCTACACGTTTGGGAGTGGTGGATATAAAAAAGAATCTGATTACAAAAGGAGGAGTCTTTGGGTTAAAGGCAGAATTCTTGGTTGAAAAAGCTCAGTATTATGCAGATCATTTAAGCATGGATGCATTCGAGGCTATTCTTGCCTTACTCATCTATGGTATATTCTTGTTTCTGAGCTTTGAGAATTTTGTGGACCTCAATGCCATCAAAATTTTCTCGACGAAGAATCATGTGCCTACCTTGTTAGCAGACACATACCATTCTGTTCATCTGAGGAACTTTCACAATGGAGGAATGATCACTTGTTGCGCTCCGTTATTGTACAAATGGTTCACTTCACACTTGCCCAAAGCCAACACTTTTTGGGACCCAAAGAAAGGATGGTGGTCGCAAAAGATCATGGCTCTTACCCACTCCGATATTGATTGGTATAGTCGTGATTATGATGGGACAATGATTATTGACAATTGTGGGGAATTCGACAATGTACCTCTTCTCAACGTTAATGGAGGGATCAACTACAATCCAATACTCGCCCGCCAACAATTGGGATACCCGTTAAAAGACAAACCCAATAGTGTTCAAGTGGAAAATATTTTCTTCAAAGAGGGAGAAGATGGTCAAGGACTAAAAGGGAAGATTCTAGAGGCTTGGAAGCATCTACACAAGAAAGGGAAGAAGGACCTTGGAAGACTCAACTGTGTCTCTTTGGAACCTTACCTCCAAGGAGTTCGAAAAAGAGCCATCACACTAAGGATGTCGTATCATAAGCAAGAACCTATGGCTTTAAAGGAAGAACGCCCTTTAGTCTTCATGTCTGAAGAAGAAAAGTTGAAAATTGCTTTGGTCAAAGCACAACAAACTGAAGAAGCTTGAAAGCACAAGTATCAAATAGTTGTCGAAGAAAATGCGGAGCACCAGAGACAACTCCAGTTGAAAGATGAAGAAATCCTCTCTTGTAAGAAGAGGAAAGCACTAGAAGAACCTTATGAGCCTCAGTCTAATCCATGGAAGATAATTATGGATAGACTCATCCTTGAGAAGACTCAGATGGAAAGAAAGATAGAGAAGCTCAATTTAAGGCTGCTAGGGGAACCTTGATAGGATTCATTTAGCTGTTGTTTAAAACTCTTGTAAGGGGAAACAATGTTTTGTAATCCGTTTTGTTAATCAATGAAATGGCGACTTCTGATGTTCGAAAATATCTGAGTTCCATGACAACCATTTGCATTTGCATTTGCACTTCTTCTAACCATTCAAGGAAATTCATTTTTTCTTTTTGCAGACAACAACATGGTAAGAAGATACATGCTTCGGGTTCCAGATCTGAGGTTTGGCCGTCTAAGGATGTTAACGAGACTTGTCCAAAATCCTGCTGCTTTCATAGTCAAATATGGGAACCTATTGCCATTGATAAGTGCTCCGATCAACGAGCCCATGTTGCAAGCCTTGGTTGAATTCTATGATACAACCTACCACTGCTTTGTGTTTCCAGACTTTCAGTTGCTCCCGACCCTTGAGGAGTATACTGCTTACTTAAAGATTCCATGGACCTTTACGCTCCCTTATGGAAAACCAAAGAAGAGGAACTTAGATAAAGCCCTGCATATCAAGCTGGAAGACTTACCACCAATGAGAGCGAAAGGAGGGTGGTACGAAATGGATGCCAGGCCTCTAATGGAGATGGCTGAGTATCATTATGAAAGCAGAAACCTAGGCATTTTTGAGGCGATCTTGGCGTTACTAATATATGGACTGTATCTTTTTCCAAGCAGTTACGACTTCATCAGCGAAGAGGCAATCCGCCTCTTCATCATCAAAAATCTGGTCAACACAATAGTGGCTGACACTTATGTAGTCATCCACCGTTTCATCTTGTATGATTGTGGGCAATTCTCATGTTGTCTTGCACTACTCGACCGATGGTTTACTTCTCATCTGCCAAGGACTCATATCCTTTGGAGGCTTCCTACCAAAAGCGCATGGGTTTCTAAACTCGTCACTCTCAGACACCATGATATCACATGGTATGACACCAACATCGGTGACCAAGTCATGATTCCTAGCTACAGAGATTTCCATAATGTGCCTCTCATTGGGATAGAAGGGGTGATCACCTATAATCCCATTCTCGCTCGGCGTCAACATGGGTATCCTACCGGACCAGAGCCCGAACCAGAACTGTTGAGGCCTTGCTTCTGTGAGACGGGTCGCAACCAAGACTTAGAAGAAAATGCTCAATACGCTCAAAGAGATCCACACCTCTTAGGCCTAACTCCAATGGAGAATGCAAGTTGTTTAACGACCAGGGGGTACCTGCTATGGTCAAAAGAAATTGCCTTAAACATGTTCTACACTCATGACTATGAGATAACCATGGATCCTGAGGTCCCCGCAACTAGAGAATAGCTAAGATATGCTTTGATCAAGGCGCAAGGAGAGAACGAAGACCTGTGGGAGATTATCCGCCAGGACCAAGTTCATGTCAGAGTCCAAGAAGGAGAAGGATCATCTTGTTAGATTGATCTTTGTTTCACCATTTCCCTGCTTTCCCTAAGAAAGGATTGAAATCATGTTTGTTGCATTTACTTTCATTTTCCTTGTAAGAAAGGTCTTGCTCCTTAGCAAGGGCCACTCTATTGTAATAGATTTCCAGCTATCAAATGAAAAAAGATTTTTAAGCATGTCGTTACATGTTATAACTTTTTGTTTGTAAACAAAAAAATTGAATTTCCTTGAATGGCTTATGCATCCGCATTTGCATGTCATCCTGCATCAGTCCTGCATTTGGGTTCCGCAGCTCATACTTTGTTCTTGTTCAGAAGGAGATAAGGAGTCACGCTGAGTACCCACAGATACAACACACGGTCCCAAGTTCAAAAGAAGATGGAAGATAACGACCAGAGGTTCGATCAAATGGATAATGACATTAAAGGGATCAAAGGGGACGTCAGCCAGATCATGGAAGTCCTCAACATAATCAAAGCAAAAATGGATACGCAACCTACAGTGATCTCCGAAGTTGCCACAACAGCGGCCAATATCACAATAGCTCCTGTTACTTCAGCAGAGTTTCCCTATGGCATGTCCCGGGATTTTGTGCCGCCATTCAACAATATGCAATCTTCGAGTCTCAATCCCCTGTTCGACTCAACAATCAGAAACCCTATTTTCACTCAAGCAGGTGGACCTACCACTGTGCGACCAGTTTTCGCCAATCAACAGCCAATATTTGATATACCCGATGGATCTGAAGCTGAGGACGAAAAACACGCAAAATTAAGAGTGGAGATGGACATCATGGTCAAATGGATGAGGGCCATTGAAGGAAATCATGTCTTTGGATCTGATGCCAAGGATCTATATCTGGTATCTGGATTGGTGTTTCCTTAGAAATTTAAAATGCCAATTTTCGACAAATATGAGGGGACCACTTGTCCTAAAGTGCACCTAATCATGTACTGTAGGCGGATGGCTCCGCATATTGAAAATGATAAACTGTTAGTACACTGTTTCCAAGATAGTCTTAAAGGGGCTTCGACTAAGTGGTATCTCGGTTTAGATCAAGCTAAAATCCACAGTTTCCAAGACCTTTCAGATGCTTTTATTCAACAATACAAGTACAACATGGACCTAGCTCCCGACCGCCATCAGCTTCTCAGCATGACGCAGAAAAATACTGAAACCTTTAAGGAGTATGCGCAAAGATGGCGTGGAACTGCAACACAAGTAGAGCCTCCCCTTACTGAGAAGGAGTTGGCAGACTGGTTTGTGGATACAATTCGACCAAAATTCTATGAATGTTTGATTAGTAGTGTTACAACAAATTTCTCTGATATTGTGGCAGTGGGAGTCAAGGTGGAAGCAAGTTTAAAGAGTGGAAAAGTGACCACTCCAAATATTACCTCAAGCGCCAGCACGACAAAAAATCCAGTCAGCACTTTCCACAAAAAGAAAGAGGGAGAGGTAAGTGCAATCACATATGGAAAGAAAGCACAAAGCTCATGAGGCCACCACCAACAGTACTAACCATCATATGTGGCGGTAGTGACCCCGGTTTTTCAACCTTCATCACAGCATGGTCCCCAACCTGGGGCATCCAGCAATCAGCACCAGTATCAGCCTGGCAATCAACAACATTACCGCACCAATAATCAGCAACAATACCAGCAACCGCATGGTCAACAACCTCAGAACAGGGCCCCGAGGGCAAATTATCAAGCAAACAGGCCAAAGATATAGCCTATTCCAATGAGCTACACCGACCTGTTTCCCATGCTAATAGAAAGAGGGCTGGTTAAAACAAGAAAGTTAGGTGCTCCACCTAATCCACTCCCGTTCTATTACAATGCAAATGCTCGTTTCCCATTTCACGAGAACGCTCCAGGCCACGATCTCGAAGGTTGCTTCGCCCTCCAGTATCTAGTTCGTGAACTAATTGAAAAGAGAATTCTATCCTTCGAAGATAATCACCCCAACGTAAAGAGTAACCCTCTTCCAAATCATGGCGGAGTCAACGCCATTACTGAAGAAGGGGAGGGATCAGAAGACAAGAAAGTCACTACTATTGGTGAGATCAAAGTGCCATTAGCAGACCTACACAAACGCCTCGCTCAGGCATGGTCACTCAAGACATCTCACGAAGATTGCAAAGAATGTATGCTGAATCCTGAGGGTTGTGACGCTGTGAAAAAGGACATTCGGGCTATGATTGAACAGGGAATGATAGAAATCACCCACCGAAAAAAGGAAGAAGATGTGGCAGTCATCGAACCTTTGTTTAACATACCAGGAGAGCCCAACAAAAGAGCCGTATTCAGAGATGATAACAGTAACAAAAACTACGAGAACGTTCGACCAGTATTTCGCGATGATGCACCCCCGAAATTCGGGAGGGGACAGACTAGGTTTGAGCCGAGGGGAGGATCCAAGCCTTACCCAAGAGTCGTAACACCAAAACAAGACTATTCAAGGTGTGAGGGGATTTTCAAAGAGAAGAAACCAGCAAGTGTCACCAATATTGCCAGTGGAAGCAAAATGACCCGGAGTGGTCGCGTCTACCAGTCTCGAACATATAATGAAACTCCTCCACCAGCAGTTTCTGTTTAGAAAACTCCTGTTCTTCAGAAGCCTGTTCTAGGGGCAGCCACCGCCAAAGAACCTTTAGTTAGAGGAAAAGAAAGTCTCAAGAACGATGAAGAAGAATTCTTGAGAATCATTCGGCGAAGTGATTACAGGGTAGTGGACCAACTAAACCAAACACCCTCCAAGATCTCGGTCATGGCTTTGCTTTTAAGCTCTCTAGCACACCGCCAGGCATTGCTCAAAATCCTGACGCAGACCCACGTCACTAAAGATATTATAGTGGGGCAGTTTGACTCCGTTGAAGCAAATATCACTGCCTGCAACACTTTGAGCTTTGATGATAACGACCTGACAGCTGAGAAGCGTAAGCACAATTGTGCTTTACATTTGTCAGTCAAATGTGAAGAAGATACAATGTCCCGAGTTCTTGTCGACATGGGATCAGCACTCAACGTAATGCCTAAAAGGACTTTGGCTAAGCTGGCATATCAAGGTGCTACCATGAGACCAAATTCTCTCATAGTCAAGGCATTTGACGGATCCAGGAGAACAGTGATAGGAGAAGTTGATCTTCCTATCCTAATTGGACCACAAATCTTCAAAGTCACCTTCCAGGTGATGGACATAAATCCGGTCTACAATTCTCTATTGGGAAGACCATGGATTCACACAGCTGGTGCTGTTACTTCCACTCTCCACCAAAAAACGAAGTTTGTTGTGAATGACCAGTTGGTCATTGTCCATGGAGAAGAAGACTTAATGGTGAGCAACTTGTCATTATTCTGATATATTGAGGCTGATGAAGATTCCCTCGAGACGGCATTCCAAGCAATAGAAATAGCTCACGCTGTTCTAGTTGATGAATCAGACATAACCCGTGGGCCATCATTTACCTCTGCTCAAAGTATTAAGGTAGCACTGAAAGCTGGAGTCCCATTGGGATGGGGAGAGGTCATCGAAGTCAATGCTCGAGCCAAAAATGATCGACAAGGGTTGGGTACAAACCAACTCCATAAGGCGAGCCAGAAGAAAGCACCATGAAGAAAAAGTCTTTAAAAGAGATATTCACCAGTGGCGCCGTGCAAGTCAATGCCATTATTGCTGACGATGAAGATGGTAATCTGGATCATCTAATAACTAGGGGAGGAGCAGTGTTGCGCAATTGGGAGGCTGTGGAAGTTCCCATCTTTTTACCTTTAGAGTAATTCACTCTGCTTGTTAGCTTTGTGTTTTTCTTTAAAAGTTCCTGGTCTTGCCCAAGGCCTGCGAATTATTTTGTATTGGGCCACTTTACAAAATTTTAAAATCATTAATGAAAAAAGTGTTTTTGTTAAAACTCTTGCTATTTGTTTTACGCATCATTTTCACTCTTTTTGTTAAAAGAAAATGGCAATCTTTTTTTGAAAAAAAAACAACCCTTCATCTGCATGTCTGTGTGTGTGCCTAATTATTCCAAAATAAAACATGCAAAATACCTCCATCAACCACAGAATCCCATGATCCTTCGGTTCCTTATACTAGCGGTTCATTTGTCTTTCAAGCTGAAGAAGAGAATGACGAAGAGTTAGAAGTCCCAGAAGAGTTAAAGAGAATGGCTGAATACGAAGATGTTTATCTCCAACCCCACAAAGAACAGACTGAAGTCATCAACTTGGGGTCAGAGGAAGACAAAAGAGAAGTTAAGATCGGGGCATCATTAAGGCCAGAAATCAAAAATAAGCTGATAACAATCCTAAGAGATTTTGTTGACGTATTTGCTTGGTCCTACCAAGATATGCCAGGGTTGGATACCGACATTGTCATGCACAAGCTCCCCCTGAAGCCAGAATGTCCTCCGGTCAAACAAAAGCTTCAAAGGTCGAGACCAGACATGGCGCTTAAAATCTGAGATGAGGTCAAAAAGCGAATTGATGCCGGCTTTTTAGCAGTATCCAAGTATCCAGAATGGGTGGAAAACATTGTACCAGTCCCGAAGAAGGATGGCAAGGTCAGGATGTGCGTCGACTACAAGGATTTAAACAAAGCGAGTCCGAAGGACGACTTCCTTCTACCACACATTGATACTTTGGTGGATAATACTGCAAGCTTCGCAGTATTCTCATTTATGGACGGATTTTCTGGTTATAACCAGATAAAAATGGATCCAGATGACATGGAGAAAACAACCTTCATCACACCATGGGGCACCTATTGTTATAAGGTCATGCCTTTTGGTTTGAAGAACGCAGGGGCAACGTATCAGAGACCTATGGTCACACTTTTTCATGATATGATGCAAAAAGAAATCGAAGTGTACGTGGATGATATGATCATAAAATCCCAAAGTGAAGAAGACCACTTGGATCATTTGTTGAAGCTATTCGAGAGACTCCGAAAGTATCAACTAAGATTAAATCCAGCAAAATGCACCTTCGGAGTTCGCTCAGGCAAATTACATGGCTTCATTGTTAGTCAGCAAGGAATTGAAGTAGACCCCGACAAGGTTAAAGCAATCCAGGAGATGCCAGCTCCCAAAACAGAGAAACAAGTCAGAGGCTTCCTCGGACGTCTGAATTGCATCTCCAGATTCATCTCCAATCTGACCCCTACCTGCACACCGATCTTCAAGTTGTTACGAAAAGATCAAACAGTGGTATGGAATGACAACTGTCAGGCCACATTTGAGAAAATCAAGCAGTACTTGCAAGAACCTCCAGTGTTGATTCCTCCTGTACCCGGAAGGCCTTTGTTCATGTATATGACAGTACTAGAAGATTCAATGGACTGCGTCTTAGGTCAGACAAATGAGTCAGGAAAGAAAGAACACTCAATCTATTATCTAAGCAAGAAGTTCACTGACTGCGAGAGTCGTTACTCTCCCCTAGAAAAAGCCTGTTGTGCTTTAGCATGGGCCGCCAAGCGTCTGAGGCAATACATGATTTGTCACACTACAATGCTGATTTCTAAGATGGATCCCATCAAGTACATCTTTGAAAAGCCAGCTCAATCAGGAAGATTAGCCCGATGGCATATGCTCTTATCAGAGTATGATATCCAATATGTTGCTCAAAAATCTATCAAAGGAAATGTCTTGTCAGAACACCTCGCAAAGCATCTTATGGAGGATTATCAACCACTCAAGTTTGATTTCCCTGATGAAGATGTGATGTATATTCAGCGCACGAAACCAGAGCCTGGTCCGGAAGAAGGTCCCGAGCCTGGATCCCGCTGGGAGATGATGTTCGACGGAGCGTCAAACAAAAATGGACATGGCGTCAGAGCTGTTCTGAAAAATCCAACTGGAGGGTACACTACGGTCACAGCCCGACTTTGTTTCTCATGTACAAACAACATAGCCGAGTATGAAGCCTGCATCTTAGGGTTGGAAGCTGCCATTGATCTCCGCATCAAAATCTTGGAAGTAATTGGTGATTCTGCTTTGGTGATATACCAACTCAAAGGAGAATGGGAAACCAGGGATGAAAAATTGATCCCTTACAAGACCCACATCTTAGATATGGCTGAATATTTTGATGAAATTACCTTCAAGCACGTACCAAGAGCAGAAAATCATATTACCGATGCGCTAGCCATGATGGCATCAATGTGGAAGGTCCAGTTTGTCAATGAGGCACCTCTGGTCCGCATCGAAAGAAGGACAGTACCCACATACGTCATGGCAATAGACGAAGAATATGATGAGAAGCCATGGTTTCATGATATCAAGAATTTCCTCCAAAATCAAGAGTATCCCACTGACGCGTCCACAATTGACAAAAGAGCAATACGAAGATTGTCATCTAAATTCTTCATCAGCAATGGTACCTTGTATAAGAGAAATCATGACATGGTCTTACTCCGATGCATCGATGAAAACGAGGTGAATCTCATAATGACCGAAGTACACGAAGGAACCTTCGGCACCCATGCGAATGGCCACGCCATGGCTAAGAAAATCTTAAGAGCAGGCTACTTCTAGTTACCTTTGGAGACGGACTGCATACTCTTCGCTCGAAAGTGTCATAAATGACAAGTTTATGCCGATAAAGTGCATGTCCCTCCACATCCTCTCAATGTGATGACATCACCTTGGCCTTTTGCAATGTGGGGCATAGATATGATTGGAGCAATAGAGCCAAAAGCTTCCAACGACCATCGCTTCATCCTTGTTGCAATCGATTATTTCACCAAATGGGTAGAAGCAGCGTCGTACGCAAATGTGACAAAGCAAGTGGTTGCTTGCTTCATCAAAAAGGAGATCGTCTGCCGATATGGTATCCCTAACCAGATCATCACTGACAATGGGTCGAATCTGAACAACCAAACGATGAAGGAACTTTGTGACGATTTCAATATCAAACATCACAATTCGTCTCCTTATAGACCTAAGATGAATGGTGCAGTTGAAGCTGCAAACAAAAACATCAAAAATATAATACAAAAGATGGTTGTAACTTACAAAGATTGGCACGAGATGCTACCATTTGCTTTGCACGGATACCGAACATCGGTGCGCACTTCGACAGGGGCAACTCCATTTTCCAAGGTGTATGGAATGGACGATGTGCTACCCATTGAAGTCAAAATACCTTCCTTGAAGATCTTGGCGGAAGAAAAGCTTGATGAAGATGAATGGATAAAAGAAATATTCGACTCGTTGAACCTCATTGACGAAAAAAGAATGACGACCATGTGTCACAGTCAAATCTATCAACAAAGGATGTTCAGAGCGTTCAACAAAAAGGTTCGTCCCAAAGAGTATAGGGAAGGAGAGCTTGTGCTTAGAAAGATCCTGCCAACTCAAAAGGATATGCGTGGCAAGTGGATGCCCAACTATGACAGCCCTTTCATTGTAAAGACTGTCTTCTCCGGAGGATCCCTGATTCTCGAAACTATGGATGGCGAACAACTCAAGTATCCCGTCAACTCAGACGCAATGAGAAAATACTACGCCTAAAACGAAATACCTAGAAAGGAGATTTTAGTGCTTCATCAAGATGAAAGCCCAATGTGTGAAAACTGGCAGACGCCGGAGCGGAGTCTCGTGCGAGATATCAAAAAATCAACTCCTGTCATTCTCGCCAGAAGCAGCAAAGCAAGTGAACTGGAAGTCGGAAGGACCGGATTATTATGGGATTCTGTAACCTTTTATGTTCGCCATTCTTCAAACTTATAAAGTTCCCAAGGCTTTTCCTTTTGTAAAGTTCTTGTCTATCAATAAAATCAGATTTTTGGCCAAATCTTTGTTATGATCCGCTATTTTTGTTATGCAATTTCACTTATTTGTTAATAAGAATTTTCATGAAAGCAAAGTGTTTTGAAAAAGTTAAAGTTTTGTTTTAAAAAGGAAGCACGATTTGACAAAATGATTGAAAAATTCTAGAGGTAATATGATGATATTACACAGTTCTCAAAGTTGTGGAAGTTATTTGTTACCGTTGACCAAGCTAGATGTGTTCGACAACAATTCTAACTCCTAAGCTAAGACTTCTTCTCTGCAAGATTACGAGGATATTATTGAGAAAAGATCGTTATCTACACCGAAAAGAAAGTGTCGCCCGACTTGAGGCGTTTTGAAACTCAGCGTGACGAGTTCCCTCTTTGTTTTGCTTTCTTTTTGTCTCTGTGAGTCGGTCTGCATCTTACATACAGCATCATGCCAGCATACGCATTTGTTTGCATTTCTGGTTTTGATTTTTTCCTGTTTAGGCTGTTGCCTTTGAGATCCTTTGGTCGTTACCTTTATCTTTAACTTGTTGTTACGAAATTCGCTTCAAAGTTGACATCCTAGGGTTTCCTTATCTTCTCTAGGAAGCTAGTGGTGACTAGCAATATCCAATTTACACAAATAGGGGGTCGTTACCAATTTTCATCTTCGATTTGGTCGTCACCAACAAAGACTAGTGGTCACTAACACACGTTTAGAACTAATTATGTCTTGTACCGTGATTCGGTAATCACCAACCATTTTCCAAACCCAGTTGTTACTGATTCTGTTATAAAGCAAACCAATTGTTATTGGAGTCCCTTCGATTCGGTTTTCACCAATCTGATTAAAAACCTAGTCGTTACTAGTATTACCTGCAAATCCAATGGTTATTGGTACCTTTTGATTCGGTTATTACCAATCTTCTTGAATCTAGTGGTTACTAGTATTACCTTCAGATCCAATTGTTATTGGTGCTTCTTGATTCGGTTGTTACCAATCTTTCTAAGTCTAGTGGTCACTAACATTGTTTGGAAAATTTAGTGTTTACTAGCAGTATCCAGAACCAATCGTTATTGGTATACCTGAGTTGGTCATCACCAATTGGCCTAAGTCCAATAGTTATTGGCATCGCTTAAATCAGATTGTTATCGTCACTTTGATTGGTCGTTACCAAACTCTTTGAAAATCCAATGGTCATTGGTCTCCTTGGACTCGGTCGTCACCAAAATTCCCAGTTAAGTCTAGTTGCTACTAGCATTATCCAGAAATCAATTGTTATTGGTATATCCTGATTTGTTCATCACCAGTCCCCTCTAGATCCAGTGGTTACTGGAATTGTTTGAAAACTAATCGTTATTAGTGTTGAAAGTTGATTGTTACCAACTTCCCCAGCCATAGTCCTGTTGTTTTAACAACATTGTTGGAATTCCCAATTGTAATTGGAACTTTGATTTGGTCGTCACCATATCCCCAGTAAGTCTAGTGGAAACTAGCATCGTTCGAAGTTATTCCGGTCGTCACCAGTCTCCCCAGTTGAAGCTGTTGCTTTTCCAAGTCGAGTCTCGGAGAACTAGTGGATTCTAGTTTCCCCGGCACGTCCGGTCTTGTTTCTAACCTTTTCCTGAAGATCCCGTTTGAACTCTTCGTTATAGGAAATCTCTCACCTGGTTATCCCTAGTGAGATTCGTGTCTTCGTTCCGTCTTTTCCCCGGTGAAGTTCTGCTTCCCTAGTGGAATTCTTCCCCCAACAAAGTTTTTTCCAATGGGATTTTGTCCCCAGTGTGGTTTGCATTTCTTCTCTTTCATTTCACCAGTGAAGAATTGTCTTCTTCCCCGGTGGACTTCCTCATCTGGTTATCCCCAATGACGTTCGTATCTCCTTTCCCCAACGAAGATGTGTCTTCCCTAGTGGAATTTGTGTCCCTTGCGTGAAAGATTTCCTTGAACAAGCACCTATAGTCATGTCTGAACTATCTTGCCTACTTCGCTTGGAATCTTTCCCCAGTGTGTTAGGTCCCTCGTGAGTGGTTACTCGTCGTATTGACCGTTCTTTTATTTTTTTTGCTCGTGTGTCAGCATTTGTCTAGCATTCAAGCATCATATAACATCATTTAGATTTATGGCATATTAGCATTTGTCCTTTTGCATACCATCGGATCTAAGGGACAAAATTTCGGGTTTGCTATATTTAAATACCTTTCACTGCGATTATATGAGGATTGTCATCTCTCATCACCATCTAGTAAAGATATTTAAATAGGGGCATCTGTTGCCCCCCAAATTTTGACCCATTAGATCCTCATCATCATTGTAGGATCATATTCACTTGATTAACTAACCTTAACCCGTTTTCAGTTTATCTTTGTTAAGATGCAGATGAATTAGGGTTCCGTACCGTCAAAATCAAAACTTCGAGGGTTTGATCAATCAATGTTTTGGATTGATCCAACTTCAAACAAGGTTAAGGATGATACATTGGACCAAGAATGAGTGCAATTTGAGGTGGTCACCCGGGGATTGAGAACAGTGCAATTTGAGATACCCGATTAGGGTTTTCGATCAGAAAAAGTCAATTGTAGTTTGACTTTTGATTCAAAGAGTATTTCAATGGTGGGATCAAGGTCCATTAAGCTCATATGGCTTATTAAAGTCCATCCAAAGAGTTTCAAGTCCTCAGGATGTCCGGATCACCAACGGGCGACTCGGTAGACACCGATCGATCGAATGGTTGACCAAAAAGTCAACTCTTCAACAATAAGGAATTTGACTTCAAGATGTGATTCAAAAATGTTCCTTATATCATATTACACCTCACCATAAAATTTCATGACCATTGGATCAAGGGTTGAGAAGTAATTGCAAAAATCGGGAATTAGGGTTTCGAAAGGGGAAAGACCATAACTCCTCAACCACACATCCAATTGAAGTGGTTCAAAGCTCATTAGAAAGCTCTTGACAAATCCTACAAACGCCTCACAGTGGTCCATGATCAAAAAATTCATGGAATTGGAGTTATAGCAAAATTCATTTTGAAGGGGAAATAACTTAGAAAATTTCTAAGTTATTTAACACTTGTAAGTGATTTTTTCAGAACTTTGAAGGGTTTTTCAACCTAGTTCCATCAAGAATTTGGAAATTCCCAAAGCATGAAAGTTGTAGAGATACTTAAGGGCTTTCCAAATTATGGTAGAACTCCTCAATAGCATGTTTGAGCAAGAAGTTATGCACCACAGAAGTTGGGCCTGTCAACACTTGAAACCACACTCCAACACTTCCCAAAAATCAGTTTTTCACAACTTGGACTATCCTCAACCCTTGGATCATGATTCAATATGATATTAAGATGTGTATAGGAATGAAAATGTAGATAAATAAGGAGTTTGAAGAGAGAGGCAAGTGGCAAGCAACTTGTGTAATAAAATATTCAAATGTAAGAAGGAGAGAGAAACTTTTTCACTCCAAAACTGTTGCAGCTACTCTCCCTACCTCCATAGATCATCTCAGTCACTTCATTTCCATCTCCACTTGATTTTTCTGATCTCCATTTAACCATGGAACTGATAGGAGAAGATTTGGCAAGATTCACTTGAAAAATCTCAAATCTCCCTCCAAAAGTGGTAAATGACCAAGGCTGCCCTCACTCATGTTTGGCTATAAATAGAGGACTCTTCAATGAGTCTAAACACACCAGAGCAATATCATAAAACCACAGCTCTCACTCTCCTCTCATTCATCAGGAATTCTAAAGTTTTCAAAATTCCCATTTCCACCAAAAAACTGTCTTGAGCAAAACTCTGCTCAAGACCAGTTCCATCCTTTCCAAACCTCTAAGAACCACCCATACAATCTTTAAATGTCATAGAGAAGGTGTCCTTACCTTTAAACCTTCAAAAGCTATCAAATTTCTAAAAGTCAACTTTCACACTAAGAAAGTTTGACCACAACCCTCAAAACTTGCCAAATCTTGGTCTAAGCTTTTCCTTGTTGATCTAACCATCCACACACCTCCCATACATCACATTATAACTATCTAAGGCATTAAAAACCAGCTGGAAATCCATTAACTCCACCTGTCCCAAAGTTTGGTTTGGTTGCTTCAAGAGGAAGCAAGCTTCAAATCCTTGCCAAAGAAGAAGATCTCTGGGTTTCTTAGCTCCTTAGCTTACTCAAGACTTGTCTACAAGAGGTATGTGATGTTTAAAATCTTTATTTATCATACATTGTCATGTTTATCATTTTTGAGATGATTGTTATGAAATATACCATTGATGTCCCATACTAGTTCTTAGTCAAGAACTTAGGTTTTGTGGTTATGTTACTTTCTTGTGTTAATTTATTTTCAATTGTCAATGATATGTTGATGATGTGTTACCAATATTGTACTTTGATATCAAGTATAACTTGTTTTTGAAAATTTGGTCTATGTGGTGTTTTTTAAGTATCCAACATTGAAATGTAAGGTGCTTGCCCTAGATACTTTAGCTTCGGTCCACTAATGAGATTTGAATGATTTGTAAGTTGTTCATGACATCCCCCTACCTTAGATCATGTTTGAATCTAATGTAGCTCTTGTTTTCACATTTGTGTCATTTTGTGCCATTTAGCTTTACCATTACCATGAATTGTGTATTGGACTGTTTTGTGTTTGGTATTTTGTATCTCAAATGTTCTAAATCATTGGTTAATGTCTATATGATCTTACTTGATGTTTGATTTGGTTGAAATTTTGAGGACATGAGTTTTGAACTTTAAGGCCTACTATGAGATTATAGCTGCCAATGTTTTGAACCAATGTATCCTATTTTGTTTCAAATGAGTTTTGCCTTATTCATGAGTATAGAATCACTAGCCTACATATTTTGAACTTGCGTGTGATATTCAATTACCTCAATCTGTCATGGACTGGCCTGCTGCCCTAATATGTTGTTGTTTGTGCATTTCATAAACCTCAATATTGCCATATGTTATTTGATGTTGATCTGGTGTGACTTTAAGGCATGAGCATTTCCTTTTGCATATTTATGGTATGTGCATAACTTTTGTTTCATCAAAAACTCATTGCCTTAAAAATGCCTTGATGTACCAAAACCTGTTTCAAAACAACTTTTTCTTTCAACCAACATGTCAATTTCTGTGCCAGCCACAAAAAGCTTGATTTATATGGATTAACTCATTCCTTGTCATGTTTTTGATGTGTGCCCATTGTTGGTTTGATCCATTCTTACTTGATTCTTCATCTCTCTTCCAAAATGCATTTTTAAGCAAATTCTGCCATGAACATACCAAGTTGTTTTCTGTTTGCATATGCCTAAAGTTTGAGTTAAATCTCACCTGTTATCATATTTGATATGTGTATGTATCTTTGTTTTGATAAAAAAAAAACCTCAACCTTTGAGAACACACATGCTGTGCAAAGTTTTACAAAGACAGTTTTGCACTCCTTACCACAACCATACCAAATTCTTCCCTGCTTGCAATATGTTAATTTTCTGAGTTGAGATTCATTTAACTTCACATTTTGATGTGCATGTGCTATCCATTTGACATGAGACCATTGATTCATAGATGGACCATATTTGTACCATTGTGCTGCCAAACAGTTTTTGATCCAACTGTCACACACTTTACTTTGTTTTGCTTGATTTGTTCTAGGTTAGTTCATGAACATTAGACTTCTGTTAGTATTAGGACCTGTATGTGCATGATCAATCAATTTGTGTGTTGTCTTATTTTGTTGTCATGACAGCCCTGCCTCACATGTTTGGCACAAATCCAGTTTGGTATCCATAATCTTGTTGTATGCATTTCATGACAACCTAAAGTGTTAGACTCATTTGCAATCATATTTGAAAATTGTTGTATCCATTCTTCTAACCTCAAAATGTTCTAACCTTGTTATTTTCCAATATTGCATTGTATGGTGTGAAATGAGCAGTTAATGGTTAACTTTCAGTTCTATGATGTTTGTGAACAATTTTAAAGCATGAACATACTTTATATTATGATTAAAGTTTGTGTGTGGGACTGATTCAAACAGATCATGCCTCCTCCTTGTTTTGGCTTTCAACTTGCATCTCTCATCTGCAATTTTACTTGTCATAATAGTGGTGCTTTGATGTGTATATTGCATCCTACTCCTTTCCTTTATCTAAGCATTTGAATTGTTTTGTTTGGCTTAGGAGCATCATCATCAACATTTTAGGGCTGATAGGCTGTGTATGAGATATTAAACCTTTCCATTCTGTTTTGACAGTATTTTCATGGCTTCACTTTGCAATTCATGTATCATATTCTATGCTGCTGGTTTATGTTGGAGCCTTTAGGGTCCTATACCTCTGTTTTGATATGAATGTGTTGAGTACCATGCCATGTACTTGAATTTAGACTAAAAGCTGCTTGTAGTTTCATAATGCATGTCAAATTCACCAACATTGCAGCTGTCATAGGTTTTTGAAATTCACTTGGTCTGTAAACTTCCTTATGGTTTAGACACTCTCTACATGTTGTTTTGAGCATGTATGTATGGTTTCTTCACTCTAATTTGGCATGTTTTCATATCTCACCGTCTCACTTGCAATGACTTGATTTTCATCTCATTTTCACATAGAAGTTGGACTTGCACCTTATAATCAGTTGGTTTGAATGCATGAGCATGATATGTATGATATTTGAATCATGTTTGAGCCTTTTCCCTAACCATAGCATGACTGGTTTGATCTTTTGCTTCATAAATGCATTTTTTTTACCAAAATTGCAATTACCTATCGTGTTTTTATTTCAAGGCACATTTTCAAAATTTTAATTCCACCATCTTGTTCCTTGTTCAAAATCAGTCAAGTTTGACTAAAATTTCATCACATTCCATTAAGAATTGATATAGTTGTGAATCAAAACACCTTTTGCAAAATGCCTTGTTCTTGCTTCCAACATGCCCAAAAATTCATGAAAGTATGCCTTATATGTTTTTAGGGGTGGCTATATCAACGGATGTATAGCCACCCCAGTGGTAATGAACTTACTCTCTCATGCGCCTTTCACTTGCCTGTCCAGGGTTCGATCCTTGGATCAACCCTTTTTGCATTTTTTGTTCAATTGAATTTGCATCTCATTTTCACCTCTTATTCTATTTTGTTGCTAGCGCGCGCGTGTGTACCTTAGTGGTTGTGGCGTGTGTTTGTGAACTAAAGGGCTTGGGTTCAACTCCCAGCTTGGCCCTTTTCTTTTTTATTTTGCTTGTTTATTGGTTTTATTGTCATAATTCATCAAAACTTCAAATATTTGTAACTTGTTCATATTTTATCATTTTTGGTCCATTCTTTTTGCAACATGTTTGTTATAATGTCTAATTTTGTATGATGTGAAAATACTACTTGTTGTCATAAATTGTGATATACTTTGCTCATATTGAAAATTGTTCATGTATTGTAATTAGTGATCTAACTTACATTTGAATTCCTCTGAGCATGATTGAATTTCTTGTAAGATGTTTATTCCCCTTGTTAGTTAACATGTTAGGTTTAATCTCCCTTGGTTGTCACCAAAATCCCATAATCTTGTCTCATTTTTCCTCCTAAATTATGAGGTTTAAACTGATTTAATTGTGTTTGATTGTCATTTATGCACATTGCTGTCACATTTACTATGCTTTGGACTTATGACAAGCCTATTTTCAAATTGTGATTTATTCATATGGTTGTTACTTTTATCATGCCTCAACCTTTGTTAAGATATGCCCCAAATATTTGTTAAGATGATTGACTATTGGTTGTAACCCTTGATATCATTTGAAGTATATGCCCATTGTAATTTGCATGCTTACTTGTCTTGATCTTATCTCATATTGCTCATTTGTAATCGTGCTTTATTAAGTATTTCTTCCCCAAGTGATGGAACTTTCTAGTTCTCATCCAAGTTGTCTCCCCCTCTCTCCTTCCAAAGGAAAAGTCTCTCCCTTGACCCTTGTGCCATTGGATAGCTCATTACCCCTCCCTTGACTTTGTAAAGTCATCCTAACCTTAGCTTATTTAAGTATAGAACATTTAAGCCATTAGAATTTGCTTTAAGTCTAGAAAACTCACCTACACTAGGAGTGTTCTTCAATTAGAACCCTAGGATAGAGTTTGTAAACTCTATGTAAGAATCATGGAAATGATTACTTACTCCCCTTTTGAGTGTTTTAACTTAGATCTAGAGAGTTTTGTTAAACTTTATACAAGCATTGTTATGTTTGTTCCCCTCTGAACCTTGATCATAATCAAGTGTTCTTCAACCCTAGTGAGGTGAACTACGATTGCTCTGATTCTATCCTAGTTAGGATACGTAGGCAGAGGACGCGATGTCTTTGCGAGCAAACTTAGAAACTATCTTTAGGTCTTAACCTATGCCCTTACCCAATCCTAATCCTTAGCAAACATCTACCAACTTAGCATGCAAACAAACAAAAGGTTCTTGTAGAGTACTACAGATGTTTAGGATGTGAAATACCTACCCTATGCATAACCAACCCCCGATCCCCAAATCTCTTAGCGTTGTTGTTACATCGTGCAAAAGGTTCTTTCTTTCTTTAGACCTTTCCTTTGGATAAATTAAAGTCCGGTTGTGAATTTAATAATTAAAGATTCAAGTTAGTCAATAGCTTGGTATCACGATTCTCACCGCAACACTTTGGTGTAGAATTGTCTTGTTTCGTTCATATTTTGTCGGGTCGTTACCTTCAAAGAAAACAGCCAAGGGATCATGTTCCCCGCCAGAGTGCCTTAACGTAGGAGCAGGCTCTAGGTGATCTTATTCCTCCCCAGCAGATGGAAGTCGCATTTTTATCCCCAGAAGAGTTGGATGCGAGCTAGCAAGCGATCAGGCAGTGATGTGCATTCCCAGCAGTTGGTTGTGTGTACGTTTAATCCCCAGTGAGGTCCCCACAGAGTATAACCAGGTTGTCGGTGGTTTGAAAGGATCATCCCCACGCAGGATTATTCTTTCTGTTCTCCATTTTTGTTCAAGATGGATGTCTGGCAGCTGATGTCAAATATTCACCACAGAGTTGTTTGTTCAAGTCTTCGAATGCTCAGTTCACACTTTTATTTAGTGTATGCCCGTTTCTGCAGAAATGGAAGGTCAGAGATAATCCCCAGTGAGGTCCCCACTGAGTATAACCAGGTTGTCGGTGGTTTGAAAGGATCATCCCCACGCAGGATTATTCTTTCTGTTCTCCATTTTTGTTCAAGATGGATGTCTGGCAGCTGACACCAAAAATTCAGGTCCCCACAGAGTATAACCAGGTTGTCGGTGGTTTGAAAGGATCATCCCCACGCAGGATTATTCTTTCTGTTCTCCATTTTTGTTCAAGATGGATGTCTGGCAGCTGACGTCAAAAATTCATCACAGAGTTGTTTGTTCAAGTCTTCGAATGCTCAGTTCACACTTTTATTTAGTGTATGCCCGTTTCTGCAAAAATGGAAGGTCAGAGATATTGACAGTTCGCACTTTTATTTAGTGTATGCCCGTTTCTGCGGAAATGGAAGGTCAGAGATATTGACGATTCGCACTTTTATTTAGTGTATGCCCGTTTCTGCGAAAATGGAAGGTCAGAGATATTGACGGTTCACACTTTTATTTAGTGTATGCCCGTTTCTGCGGAAATGGAAGGTCAGAGATATTGACAGTTCGCACTTTTATTTAGTGTATGCCCGTTTCTGCGGAAATGGAAGGTCAGAGATATTGACAATTCGCACTTTTATTTAGTGTATGCCCGTTTCTGCGGAAATAGAAGGTTAGAGATATTGACAGTTCGCACTTTTATTTAGTATATGCCCGTGTCTGCGGAAATGGAAGGTCAGAGATATTGACAGTTCGCACTTTTATTTAGTGTATACCCGTTTCTGCGGAAATGAAGGGTCAGAGATATTGACGGTTCTCACTTTTATTTAGTGTATGCCCGTTTATGCGGAAATGGAAGGTCAGAGATATTGACGGTTCGCACTTTTATTTAGTGTATGCCCGTTTCTGCGGAAATGGAAGGTCAGAGATATTAACAGTTCGCACTTTTATTTAGTGTATGCCCGTTTCTGCAGAAATGGAAGGTCAGAGATATTGACAGTTCGCACTTTTATTTAGTGTATTCCCGTTTCTGTGGAAATGGAAGGTCAGAGATATTGACAATTCGCACTTTTATTTAGTGTATGCCCGTTTCTACGGTAATGGAAGGTCAGAGATATTGACAGTTCGTGCTTTTATTTAGCGTATGCCGGTTTCTGCGGAAATGAAAGGTCAGAGATATTGACAGTTTGCACTTTTATTTAGTGTATGCCCGTTTCTGCGGAAATGGAAGGTCAAAGATACTGATGGTTCGCGCTTTTATTTAGCATATGCCCGTTTCTACGGAAATGGAAGGTCAAAGATACTGACGATTCACACTTTTACGTAGTGCTTGCCCGTTTCTGCGGAGATGGAAGGTCAAGGATAGTATGTCGATACATTCCTATGGCGTGGTACCCGCTTATTGTAGCGTGTATTTGAAGATTGATTGTTGTGGATTCAACGCCTTTGGTGTCACACAGGTTGTTGATATTGAAATCAGATTTTGTATCAGATGATTGATCAGTTGTTGCCGTGACAATCGAATTCAATTTTCTGGATATTTTTCCCTCAAAGCAGTTTTCGCAGATTATTTCTTTGGTTGGTAAATTTCCAGGTTCTTTGGTATTCAATCGCCTTTTACCTTGATCGTCTGAAAGCCATTCGCTTTTCATCCAGTCAGCTCCAAGCCGCTTGAATAGGGCAACTGTTGCACCCCAAAATTTGCCTAAACCTTTTTCTCACTTGGTTTATGTTTCATTGCATTAGCATGGCATTGGTCTAGCATTTGCATAGCATAGCATTATTCATTTAGCATGGGATCAATTTTGGTTTATATCAATAGGAGCCTATCTAGAGGTCTTATTCAAGCTTGAGAGGTCACCAAAGTCATCAGAAAGTGGGTTGTGTTCTTGAGAAGCTTGGATGTTGGTATGTGGTTCTTCTCCCAACTTGGGGGGCCAATTGAAGACCATCAATGGGTTGTGAGGCCTTGATCATGGATAGAGTGTATGGATAGAGCTCATGGAGTGCCTTGAGGGTCATGGTGGAGCTCAGTCAAGTCATTATGCTAAGTGTGAAGAGCCACAGTTGAGGGTGTTGCAATTAGGGTTTTCATCTGGTCAACCTTGAGTCAAATGTACAATTGAAGGAGATTAAGACTCAATTCTAAGTCTTTGTGATCATGGAAGGTTGTGTTGAGATACATGAGGTGATATTCCAAGATCAATTCAAGAAGAATTCCAAGTGTGAGGAGTTGCTAAACTAGCGTTCTTAGGGTAAAATCTCTTATTTAGTTCCTGACTTCAAGACCACTTATCTCAAGATAAAAGTATCATCTCAACTTTTGGCCAACATGGAACTTGTAGAGCATGTTCTCAGCTTTAATTTTAGTACTAGAAGTCCTTGATTGGATTTATAGAACTCAAGTTATGATCCAGACAAGTTATGAATGTGAAATTTGTCTGCAAAAGTCAACCAACTTCCCAGGAACGTTTGACCTAGAAGGATATTTTTTCTCAACTTTTGGCTAACATGAAAGTTGTAGGTCTTAATCTTAGCTTTCCAAATTATACTAGAAGTCTTTCATCTGATATGTAGAACTCAAGTTATGAGGTTTACAAGTCAGAGGCATTTTGGGAAAGTGAGATTATAAGTCATTTGGCATCATAGGTCATTTTCTCTATCTTGCACACATCAAATGAAGTTTTTTCCAACACAAAACTTGCTCAAAATGGTATTTTAACTTCAACCATGTATCCATGAGGCTTTGATTTGGCTTAGGGCAAGAATTGGTTTGAAGAAATTTGACAAAGGGGAAATTAAAAGGCATTAAAGATGAAAAATTCAAATTAAATCATGAGTGATCAAGGAATGGAAAATGACTACTCATTTTGATCAGAAATACCATTTGGAGCACATTGGCATTGTTAGAATTTCATTTTGAGGCATAATTCATGACTTTTTACTTTGTTGCTTCATGGTGAAGTTACATCTCAAAACTCCACCATAGGATACAAACAAGGGTGAAATCTGGTCCCTACATTCTCACCAGGCCACAAGCAAGTCATGTGAAGGATTTTGAAGGCTGAAACAAAGCTAAACCATGTATGTCATATTTGAGATTTTGAAGGAAAAGTGGAAATTTGGATATCACAGTTTGGGCTTTCCATGGGCCTGTAGAACTTTCTAATCCATTCTATATAAGCTCAGAATCACATTCAGATCAGGGTTGGTGATCATTTACAGTTAGAACCAGAGATTGGAAGTTGAGTTTCAAGAGCACGAGTGAGAAATCGAATTTCAATTCTAGAGCAAATCAAGGAAATTCTTGGATTCTATCATCTTCAGCATAGATCATTGAAGAAATCTGCACAAGATTGGAGCAAGATTCACAACATAACTGCCTCAATTTCAAGCTACAAACCAGGTATACACTTTTCACGATTGCCATAGTTTGAGGTTGATCTAGCATGAAATAGAATGAGGTTAAGCATTAGGAAGATGACTAGATCGTTTTAGGATAGAAATTTGGAGTTTTAATGACAAATTAAGCTGTGACATGATTTCTGTTAGAGCTTGTAACTGCCTGTTCTTGAGGTTTTAGCATGAATTGAATAGGTCTTGATGATCCTTGTGAGATGTAGATTAGATTCGTGGCCAAAAATCATAGTTTGATGAGATTTCAAGATGTGACATGTTTTAGATTCTTGATCGGGTTTTAAAATCTAGGAGGAATTAGGAGAAACTGATGGCAGATTTGAATTCAGCATGAAAAAATAGAGAGAGTGGTATAAGGTTTGCCTTGTTTCCCTAACCTACAACTCTGAGCTCGCCGGAGAAGACGGTGGCGCGGCCACCGGACCACCGCCCTGAATATCTCCCTCCATCTGAAATTCAAATGGGGACGATGACCATCAGCCCTTGGATCTGTGTGAAATATTTGACTAAGTAATCCACTCCAACGTACGAGATTTAATCTGAGGCTTGGACTTTGACTCCTCAAAATGCACAGCTTCATTAATGCGTTGGCGCGTGGATAGCCATTAGATGCATAGACTTAGTCCATAGATCCAACGTCCCTGATCATTTCTCAGCATTTATTTTTCTTTTATTCATTTTGCATTTATTTTATTTGCTTTTGTCATTTTAAATTCATAATAAATTCATTATTGATCAGAAAAATATAACAAAAATATGTGGATGCTCCTCATTTTATTTCTGATTTTTTGACATGCTTAGATTTTATTTTGATGCAATTTCCAATTTATTTGCATTTTTTCCATTTTATTGATTTCTTTTAATATGGCATTTTATGCTTGTTGTTTGTTGATTTTGGTACTCCTTTTTGGTATAGATTTTAGACCTAATCTTTTGCTGGCTGGTTAGAGACACATTAGGGATCTTACATGATTTTTAGGGTAATTTTTAGGTAGCTCTAAGTTCTGTTTTGGAGTAGGGTTTTAGAGACTTCCCATCTTGAACCATCATTTGACCACCCTTGGTTTAGAATTTCTTAGGTGACCTTAATCATAGATTTGGGCCCTGATATTTTTACCCTAGGTTCTCAACACCTTTAGGGTCCCTTAGAAAAATCCATGGATTTTTAGAAGTTGTTTTAGTATTTTAATTAGATTTAATGCTTAGGTAGTTTTTAGGGTGCTCCTCACATAGTGTTTCCCCTGGTTGAATCCCAATAATGACCATTAGATGATTCTAGGTCTCATATCCTTTCTTGATAGCATAGTGCTTAGGTGTATACCTCTTTAGAGCTTTGAACCCTTAGTGTAGGTGATCCTTAGGAGGTAATCTTTGAGGTTCTTCAGAAGCTTAGATTAGGTAGATGTTTTTTCCTATAGGGATAGTTTCCCTCACAATTTTCCTTGCTTGATTGGAATCCTCCTTGTGAGCATGTTTCCTCCTGTGGAGGAATTCATTGCAATATCATAAAGGAGTTGAGTCTATGCAAGCTTTCTGAGGAAATGAAGTTGGTTGAGTGCCTGTGGTAAGTTCCTGTGGACCTTACCTTGCTTCCCATCTTCATTCTCCTAATCCTATCCATTTCCTTTTAGGAACCTTCTTGGGGTAGCACAGTCCCTCCTGTGGTGGGAATTGTGCACATCTTTTAAAGCAGCTAAACCTCTAGGGTTCTCCCAAATCTCTTTTAGTTGGTTGAGTTCCTGGGATAAGTTCCTGTGGACCTTACCCTAGTCTCCCAACTTTCAATTCCTTTCCCTAGGATAGAAGCCTTATTTGATTACTTGTGGAATGAATCCATTATCTGTCATAAATTGTTGCCTTCATTCATGGTTGAGTGGTGTGTTGCATTAGGATAGTACATGTGTAGGATAGTCTAAGTGTAGGTGCATGACTGCATTAAAAGGTTGAGTGGGTCTCCCTCTACTTGTTTGCCTTAAGGGTTGAGGTGGTTCTCCCCTTGCTTGTATGTTGTTTTTCTTTTCCTAATTGACGTATTTGCATATAGAGGTTGAGTCTGTCTCCCTCTGCTTGTCTGTTTTGACTGTTTTCTTTTGCTTGATTGCTAAGAAGTTGAGTTTGTCTCCTTCTAATTGTATTGTTGCATTGCATGCATTTTACTTACAGTTATTACTTTACAGTATTTGCTTTGTCTGTTTCTGTGTACCATTGCCATGTTCCCTTAGGAACTCTGACTTCTCTTGTTCAAAAGAAGTTACGATAGACATTAGGGTTCTAACCATGCATGATAACATTAGGTAGCTCCCTCCTAACCTCAACCATAGGATCAATTTTGCATGACAACCTTAGGACTTGGCAGTTTCCCCCATAGAGTTTGTTCTCTTCTTATCTCAAAACAACAGTAAAAAACGTAATAAAGGCAAGTTAGTACAAGCACGTTACGAGCCTTAAGCTACTTGGGAAGTGATAATTGAGTGGTCTCCTCTCAATCATCTAGAGTGTTTAGTATATGTCCTTTGGACGATATGCGACGCATTCGCTCCTAAATCATAGTCTCTAGTGCTGTACAAACTACAGACAACCATAAAAAATAGTTCTTCCGTAAAAGACTGAAAACAAACTTCAAACCTTTTGCCCCGTGGGCTGATAACTCAAGGAAAGCTTTTTCTGAAGTAAAGAGTGTCGTTAACTCCCAGTTCTACCGCAAACGGTAACGCCTAAGTCTCCAAAGGTCGAGCTGTATACACCAAACTGCTGGAACTGTTTGTTAACCCTACTCGGAAAAATAGAGGAATTTGACCCCTCCCGTAATCCGTCATTTCCTGAACTATGTTTGCTCTGATCTTTCACGCCGTGTGAAAGTACGTAGGCACGAGATGCGATATCTCAGCGAGCAACCTTCCCCCGTAACCCGTAGTTAGGCGAACTACGTTGACTCTGATTTCTCATTCCAGACGGGAATACGTAGGCATATAACTGCTGTGTTTTGCCGAGTAATTTTCTTTTCTTTTCAGACCAGACTTTTAGCGTAGATAGATAAACCAACCCGTCAGATAAACACAACAAGCATGGATCCCATCAAGTATGATGGAAGTGAGGGGTGCTAATACCTTCCCCTTGCGTAACCGACTCCCGAATCCAGACATTGGTTGCGATGACCTTGTCTTATACCTTTTCGTCAGGTTTTTCCGATCGTTTCCTTTCCCTTTCTGTGGGATAAATAACGAAAGGTGGCGACTCTTCTGTTTTTCCGACACCTTATTTTCGCGGTAGCGATAGAGGGTTGTGATCTTTTGAAAAAGGGTATTCAGAGAATGATTGACGAAGGTTGCTTGCAATTTGATAAAGTTGTGAAAGAAGATGCCGAGAATAAAGTGAGTAATGATGGAAGCGAAGTTGCTACGATTTCCATTCCATACCGGACAATCAATATTTCAGTGCCTGCTAGGCCAACTCCGATTATCATTATTGTACCTGGACCTGTGCCATACGAGAGCACTAGAGCTATCCCATGGAATTATGGGGGAAATGTGTTCTGTAATGGGCAAAAGCAGGAATGGACAGCGTTTACAGGTGGAAATACGTCGGTTGAGAATATCGTTGGAGCCAGAGGTATCACTAGAAGTGGTAGGGTCTTTTCACCACTGGAGGTTAATGCTGATAAGGATGACAAAGGTAAAAGAAAGGTCGTGATTGAAGAGAATGTCCAATCGCAGGTCGGTGCTGATGATCTTTCGAAGGATGCAGAGGAATTTATGAGGCTTATTCAGAAAAGTGACAACAAGATTGTAGATCACTTAAATCAGACTCCTTCGAAGATTTCTATCCTGTCATTGTTGTTGAGTTCCGAGGTGCACCGTAATGCGCTGTTGAAATTTTTGAATGCAGCATACGTACCCCAGGAGATTTCTTTTAATCAGTTGGAGGGAGTAGTAGCTCATGTAAACGCCGGTAATGGTCTTCGTTTTACTGATTTGGATCTGAATCCTGCCCGGAGGAACCATAACCGTGCTTTGCACATATCGTTGGAATGTAGAGGTTCTCTGATGTCGTATGTCCTGGTTGATATATGATCATCTCTCAATGTGCTTCCCAAGAAGGCATTATTGAAGTTGGACATTCAAGGTTTGATATGCACGCCGAGTGATTTGGTCGTGAGGGCTTTCGATGGATCTAAGAGATCAGTGTTTGGAGAGATCACGTTGCCTATTCTGATAAGACCAGAGATCTTTGATGCAACTTTCTACATTATGGATATCCAGTCAGCATACAACTGTTTGCTTGGCCGACCATGGATACACGCTGCAGGGTGTCGCAACTGCGAAAAACACCCGGCGAAAAACAGAAGAGTCGCCACCTTTCGTTATTTATCCCAAAGAGAGGGAAAGGAAACGATCGGAAAAACCTGACGAAAAAGGGAAAGACAAGGTCATCGCAACCAAGTCTGGATTCGGGATTCGGTTACGCAAGGGGAAGGTATTAGCACCCCTCACGTCCGTCGTACTCGAGAGGATCCACGCTTTGTTGTCTATCTAAAAGGTTGATCATTGTCGCTACCGCGAAAATAAGGTGTCAGGAAAACAGAAGAGTCGCCACCTTTCGTTATTTATACCTCATAACGGGAAAGGAAACGATCGGAAAAACCTGACGAAAAGGTATAAGACAAGGTCATCGCAACCAATGTTTGGATTCGGGAGTCGGTTACGCAAGGGGAAGGTATTAGCACCCCTCACGTCCATCGTACTCGATGGGAGCCATGCTTGTTGTGTTTATCTGATGGGTTTATTTTAATATCTACCTATCAAGGCCGGTCTGAAAAGAAAAGAAAATTACTCGGCAAAGCGTCGCACTTTATGCCTACGTATTCTCATCAGAGAATGAGAAATCAGAGTCAACGTAGTTCGACTAACTACGGGTTACAGGGAAGGTGGCTCGCCAATACGTCAGTATTGTGCCTACGTACTCTCAACAGACATGAGAGATCAGAGCTTACGTAGTTCGGGATAATGCGGATTACGGGAACTCAGATTCGTTTGTTTTTCGAGTAGGGTTAACAAACAGTTCCAGTAGTTTGGCGTACGCAGCTCGACCCTTGGAGACTTAGGCGTTACCGTTTGCGGTAGAACTGGGAGCTAACGACACTCTTTTCTTCAGAAAAAGCTTCCTTTGAATTATGGGCCCACAAGGCAAAAAGGTTTGAAGTTTGTTTTCTGTCTTTTACGGAAGAACTGTTTTTTATGGATGTTTGCAACCAATATCGTACTAGAGACTATGACCTGAGAGTGAATGCGTCGCATGTCACCCAAAGGGTGCCATACTAAACATCCAAGTTGTTGAAAAGAAACTCTCCAACAACCCTTTCTCAAGTAGCTTAAGGCTCGTAACGTACGACGTCAGTTAACCTTTATTACTGTATTTTAATTTGTTTTGAGATGAGAAGAGAACAAACTCTATGGGGAGACTGTCAAGTCCTAATGTTGTCATGCCAAGGATTCATCCTATGGTTGAGGTTTGAAACAGGGAACTCCTAGAAGTTGTCATGCATAGGCTTCAACCTAAGGTTCTAATCATCACTTCCTTATCAAAGGAAGTGGGATTCCTAGGGGATCATGGCAATGGGATACAAAAAAAAATAAAGCATCATCTTAAACAGATAAACAGTAAACAGTAGAGATGCACATGCTATGCAGCAATACAAGCAGAGGGAGACTCACTCAACCTCTTAGCAATCAAGCAAAGCCAATCAATAACAGACAAGCAGAGGAAGCTCAACTCAACCTCTTATGCAAACAAGCAAGGGGAGGATCACCTCAACCCTTCAATGCACTTAGGCCTAGAATTATCTATATGGAAACCTAATCTAATGCAACAC
Organism: Lathyrus sativus; assembly: GCA_963859935.3. Classification (NCBI taxonomy): domain Eukaryota; kingdom Viridiplantae; phylum Streptophyta; class Magnoliopsida; order Fabales; family Fabaceae; genus Lathyrus; species Lathyrus sativus. Next base: position 321,135,782 of record OZ012738.1, on the reverse strand, counting down.
ACAGTCAGTCAGTTACACAAGCAGAGCAAAGCAGCCAGAGAAACAACAGACAAACAGATCAACCACTCTTTAAGAGAAGTCTTCATCTCCATGCTCCAACAAGCTCCAACACAAGAGAAAAGGAACAACACCAAGAATATTGGATGGATGATGGGAAGCAGGAAGGAAACCAAGGGAATCCCTCCTGACACTCAACCAGTCATCAGAGAAAGGCATCCTCAAAGGTTCTACCTCTTGTAAAATGCCACACATCCTTCCAAAGGAAAGATGAGGCTTTCACATAGGGACCTTGAATCATAGGATGAGAATGGAAAATGCCACACATCCTTTCACATATGGAAAATACCTCTTGGAAAATACCTCTTGTAAAATGCCACACATCCTTCGGAGAATACCTTTCAAACGACATATGGACCTTCATAGTTGGGAGTCCATTTACCCCTGTGATCTGATTGTGGTGGGAGAATCTTTTTCAGCACAAGATCGCTCGTTTGAAAGCTTCGAGGGCGTACCTTCTTGTTGAAAGCTTTCTTCATCCGGCTCTGATACAACCGACCGTATGCGATAAACGCTAGCCTCTTCTCATCCATCAGGCTAAGCTGATTCTATCTGTTCTTTATCCATTATGCCTCATCGAGTTTGACATCGACCAGAACTCTTAAAGAAGGAATCTTGACCGCCAATGGTAGGACAGCTTCAATACCATATACCAGCGAGAAAGGAGTTGCCCCGGTTGATGTGCGTACCATCATACGATAACCGTGTAAAGCAAAGGGCAACATTTCATGCCAATCCTTGTAAGTGACAACCATCTTTTGCACTATCTGCTTGATATTCTTGTTGGCCGCTTCAACAACGCCATTCATCTTTGGACGATAGGGAGATGAGTTGTGATGCTCGATTTTGAAATTTTGGCACAATTCCCTCATCATCTTGTTGTTCAAATTCGAACCATTGTCAGTAATGATTCGCTCGGGTACTCCATATCTACAGATGATGTCCTTCTTTATAAACCGGGCTACGACTTGCTTCGTGACATTGGCGTACGAGGCTGCTTCAACCCATTTGGTGAATTAATCAATGGCGACCAAGATAAAACGATGACCATTGGATGCGGTTGGCTCAATCTTGCCAATCATATTTATGCCCCACATGGAGAAAGGCCACGGGGACGCCATAACATTCAATGGGCACGGTGGTACATGAATTTTGTCTGCATAAATATGGCATTTATGGAATTTCTTCGCAAATTTGAAACAATCTGACTCCATGGTTAGCCAATAATACCCTGCTCGTAACAACTTCCGAGACATGGCATGCCCTCCGGCGTGTGTACCAAAAGGACCTTCGTGGACCTCTTCCATAAGCAACGTTGCTTCCTTTTCATCCACGCATCTTAACAACACCAAATCTTGGTTTCTTCTGTAAAGCACACCATCTGAGTTCAGATAAAAGTTACTAGACAACCTCCTCAGGGTCTTCTTATCCTGAGCCGAAGCCTCTGGGGGATACTCTTGCTTCTTGAGGAAGTTCTATATGTCATAAAACCATGGCTTGCCATCCGCAACTTCCTCAATGGTGAATACAAAAGCGGGCCTATCAAGGTGAGAGATGACAATTCTTGGAGCATCATTCCAAAAATTCACTTTATACATCGAAGATAGCATTGCCAAAGCGTCTGTCATCTGATTCTCTGCTCGCGGCACTTGGTGAAACTATACCCTGTCAAAGAAGGGTAATAACCTCCTTGCATAATCTTTGTAAGGAATTAGATTTGGCTGACGAGTTTCCCACTCTCCCATTATTTGATTAACCACTAGCGCTGAATCTCCATATACATCCAAATTCTTGATTCTCAAATCAATAGCCTCTTCCAGACCCATGATGCACGCTTCGTACTCGGCTTCCTTATTAGTGCAAGGGAACATCAACCTGGCAGTGAAGGGAATATGAGTTCCATGAGGAGTTGTAATAATTTCCCCAATTCCACTACCATAGGAGTTGACAGCACCGTCGAATATCATTTACCATTTAGAACTTTTCTCTAGACCTTCGTTCGGCAATGGCTCTTCACAGTCCTTCACTTTGAGGAACATCATGTCCTCGTCAGGAAATTCAAACTTCATCGGTTGATAGTCTTCGATTGGCTGTTCAGCAAGGTACTCTGGCAGAACACTTCCCTTGATGGCTTTCTAGGAAACATATTGGATATCGTACTTTGTTAGTACCATCTGCCACCTGGAAATTCTTCCTGAGAGTGCTTGCTTCTCGAAGACATACTTGATCGGATCCATCTTCGAAATCAGCATGGTTGTATGATTAAGCATATATTGTCTCAAACATTTGGCATCCCTAGCAAGTGCGCAACACGTTTTCTCGAGCATTGAGTAACGGGACTCACAGTCTGTGAACTTTTTACTCATATAATAGATCGCATGCTCTTTTCTTCCAGTCTCGTCGTGTTGACCGAGAATACAACCCATACTATTCTCAAGAACCGTTAAGTACATGATTAAAGGTCTTCCAGATACTGGGGGTATCAATATCGGAGGCTCCTGCAAGTATTCTTTTATCTTATCAAATGCTTTTTGACAATTTTCATTCCAGACGACCGCCTGATCTTTCTTTAGCAATTTAAACATTGGTTCACACGTGGCTGTGAGATGAGATATGAACCGAGCAATGTAGTTCAATCTCCCCAAGAAACCACAGACTTCTTTTTCTGTTTTCGGCGCTGGCATATCTTGTATAGCTTTTATTTTTGCAAGATCAACCTCGATTCCTTTTTCACTGACAATGAACCCCAATAATTTTCCGGACCGAACTCCAAAAGTGCACTTATTTGGATTCAACCTCAATCTGAACTTCTTGAGCCTCTCAAACAGCTTCAACAAGTTGACCAAATGCTCTTCCTCTATTTGCGACTTTGCTATCATGTCATCAACATAGACTTCAATCTCATGATGAATCATATCATGAAACAAAGTGACCATAGCCCGCTGGTAGGTTGCCCCTGCATTTTTCAACCCAAAAGAAATTACCTTGTAACAGAACGTCCCCCATGGCGTAATGAACGTTGTTTTCTCCATATCTTGTGGTGCCATCTTTATCTAGTTATAACCCGAAAAACCATCCATGAAGGAAAATACAGAGTATTGAGCAGTATTGTCAACCAATAAGTCAATGTGAGGGAGCGGGAAATCATCCTTTGGGATCGCCTTATTCAAACACATTCGTACCTTACCATCCTTCTTAGGTACGGGCACGATGTTGGCGACCCAAGGAGGGTAAGTTGTCACGGCTAAAAATCCTGCGTCCAACTACTTCTGGACTTCTTCTTTGATTTTCACAGCCATATCTGCTCTTGTCCTTCTAAGCTTCTGCTTGACCGGCGGACATTCTTCGCGCAACGGCAAACGATGAACTACTATATCAGTGTCAAGCCCGGACATATCTTCGTACGACCAAGCAAAGATGTCACTATACTCTCGAATCATCTCGATCAGTCTTCGCTTGATGTCACTCTGCAGTGCAGCCCCTATCCGAACGTTTCTGACAACTTCCTCAGAACCCAGATTAATAACCTTGATTTCCTCCTGATGAGGCAGAATGATCTTCTCTTCTTGTTTCAAGAGTCTAGATAGCTCTTCAGGCATGTCTTCATCTTCAGCAATCTCTTCTTCAACTTGATATATCGGTTGATCGAAGTCGAAGCGAGTCATAGGAGGTTCTGAATCGGTGTCATCTGCAATAGGAATCCTGCAATAAAAAATGGTTAAATGTTTCAAATGATATGCAAACAAGTACAAACCACATTGCCATTTTATTGTGAGAAATAAAAATAAGGAAGACAAAGATCACAAAATTTGAATGAGAAAAACGCCCTTTGGTTAATTGATAAAACACTGTTCAAACATAAACAATAAGGCCCTGAAACAAAATACCGCTATTCTCCGGGTAGAACATAGGGTAGTACAATAATCGAAAAAAACAAAGCATTACTGTTCTGTTGTCACTTGAACGAATTCTTCAATAGACCAGTTGTGCAGGCTCTGTCCTGGAGTGCAAGGCTTGATCCAAGCATCCATATCACAATCATTATCTCCCTCTTTGTCTGACACATCGTTGATCCTTTCGAAGATAACTCCTCCTTTAGTGAACTACACGGGTCCTTTATAGCGTGGCGCGCTCTGCGAGGATGAAGGAGAAGAAAATGACAGGCGGTACCACAAACCAAACTTGTCTTGCTTGTGGGGAATCTCCAATACCTGGCCCCAACCTTGCGCTGCCCCAGCCTGTACTACTACTTGGGCCTCTTTAAAAGAAGACATGGCCACTTCCGGCGCTTTGCTCATAACAGGAGATTTATCTTTAATCTTTACTGCTTCAAAATCCTGACAAAGGGTTTCGTATATTTCTCTGTCCACCTCGACGTACTTGAAGGATGATAAGTGTCTGACCATTATATCCTCTTCTCCGCACACTGTAGCAACACTGCCGCCAACCATATACTTTAGCTTTTGATTCAGCGTAGAGGTTACAACTCCTGCTAAATGAATCCATGGACGGCCTAATAAACAACTGTAGGCAAGCTGGATGTCCATAATGTAGAACACTGCATCAAATACTTCCGGTCCCACCTGAATGGGCAATGTCACTTCTCCGAACATAGACCTTCGGGTACCATCAAAAGCGCGCACCACCAAATCACTTGGTGTGCAAATCAATCCCTGCATTTCAAAATTCATTAGGGCTTTCTTTGGAAATACATTCAAGGACGATCCTATATCCACGAGTACATGAGACATAATAGCCCCTCGGCATTCTAATGATATGTACAACGCACAGTTGTCGCACCTGCCCCTTGGCGTCAAATCCAGGTCTGTAAACCCCAGTCCATTCCCTGCATTTACGTGTGCAACAACCCCTTCGAGTTGATTAACCGAAATTTCTTGCGGTACGTAAGCAGTATTCAGTATTCTCAACGGTGCATTCCTATGCGCTTTAGAACATAGTAACAAAGACAGGATAGATATCTTAGAAGGAGTTTGCTGCAAATGTTCGACTATCTTGTAGTCACTCTTTCGTATCAGCCTCATAAACTCTTCTGAATCCTTTAACAAATATTCCTTCTCTCCATCCTGAGAAGTTTCTTCTACCACTGGTCTCTTCCCCTTGTCAACCATATCAACAACCACTGCAGGTGACGAAAAGACCCGGCCACTACGGGTAATTCCTCCTGCTCCCACAAGATTATCTACTGAATCCGCAGGGGGACCATTTAAATCTAGTTTATGTCCGCTGCAATACACTTCAGATCTGTAATTCCACAGAATAGCCTTGGTGCTTTCAAACGGTACGGGACCTGCTTTAGTTATGGTTATTGTTGGTGGTTTTGGCGCATAGATGGTAACGGTTTTGTACGGAATGGAAATTGTTGCAATCTCATCCCTTTCCTCAGCTCCCAACTCTGTAGGCTTACTTTCAACAGACCGGTCAAACTGCAAGACTCCACTATCCATCATATCTTGAATATAGCCTTTCAATTGCCGACGTCCCTCAGGATTACTCAGACACTCAGCATAATTTTCAGCACAACCTGGGAAAACACCCCCTTCAACAATCTAGCTTTCACAAAGCTCAATGGTGTCTTCAGCTCATTAACATCTGTTACCAAATCTAAAACATCCTCCTCAATAATTGAATTGACCCTAGCTTGCCCATGATTTGGCATGGGATTTTGTACGACATTAGAAACATCATTGGAGAAGTTAATTGCTTTACTATCGATCATGTCCTGCACTTTATGCTTAAAGGCCTTACAATTATTGATGTTATGCCCCGGGGTACGTGAATGAAACTCACAGCGAGCATTTGCGTCATACCCGGGTGGAGGCGTACCTGTCAATGGAGCTAAGGTCCTCTTCTGGATAAGTTGTAATTGCAATAAAGCTTGCAATAACTAGGAATACGGCATCGGCGGTGCATCGAATCGTCTATTTGGCGTCTGAGCCCGATCCGGATATCTTCTGTAGCCTTGTTGATTCTGCTGTGGTTGTTGTTGAAGTTGTTGTTGCTGTAGTTGCTGCTGAACTGCGGGAATTGTAATACTGGCAATCTGCTGTTGTTGACGATTCTGACCTGTACCTCTCCCGCGAGAACTGGACACTGAGTTGGTATCTCCTTCTCGTTTCTTGTTACCGAATACTTTCTTACCTCCTCCACCAGCTGAGGGCATTTCACCAACACTTATCTTTCCTAACTTGATACCATTTCCATCCTCTCTTCGGTGATGATTAAGTCAGAGATACTACCCGACATACTACTAATGAGCTTCTCGTAATAAACGCCAGGAAAAGTGGCGAAAAACATATCAACGAGCTCATGTTCTACCATTGGCGGCTGCACCCTGGCTGCTAACTCCCGCCACCTTTGGGCATATTCTTTGAAACATTCACTGTTCCTTTATGAAATATTCTGAAGCTGGACCCTGTTAGGAGCAAGTTCGTTGTTGTATTGATAATGTTTCACAAAGGCCTCGGCCAAATCTCTCCAACTACGGACATTCACCGGTTCCAGACTCATGTACCATTCCAACGAAGGACCAAACAGGCTGTCCTAAAAGAAATGCATGAGAAATTTCTCATCGTCTGAGTAGGAAGACATCTTACAGTAGCAGGATCTCAAATAAACTCTCGGGCAGGTTGTACCCTTGTATTTGTCAAAGTCTGGGACTTTGAACTTTGGCGCCACTCTCAGGTCCGGGATCAGTCCCAGGTTAGCCATATCAAGGCCCATGGAGTTTTGACTTTCAAGGGACTTCATTTTTTCTTCAATCATCTTAATCCTATTATCAGCTTCGGAGGGTAACTCAGCAGCCACAACCCTCAGCGAGAACATATCGTCTTGCCTGTCTTCATTCCAGAGGTGATCCATATTACCATGTATAGCACAAGTGGTGTCAGGACCATAACCATTCCCATTACCATTACCACCATTACCAAAACCAGTGTTGTTGAAACCTGCAGCATTACCGGCACCAGCAACATTACCACTCCCTCCAGCAGTAGGGATAACCAAAGTAGGCATGGAGTTATTAGCTCGAGGAGTCTCAACATGTGGAGGGTTAGCAGCATTCCCACCATGCAACACATCATGCCATCAACACGTGCAATCAAGGGTTGCACTAGAGTACGGAGTTGCTCTTGTCCATTAGCCACTCCTTGCATTACTTCCATGAACTGGGCCATCCGGTCCCTCATTTCCTGCATCTCTGCTTGCATCTGCTCCATTACTCTCTTCTAATTTCCCCTAGTTGCGTACCGGTGAGTCGCTCGATCAGCAATCATGAAACACTATGAACCGCAGGAAAATAAGATTAACAGTACCGATGCACCTGCAATGCAAAAATGCAAAAATGCAGACATGTATGTATGCAACAGGGAAATTTCCTTCTCGATTCTAGTTTCCGGGAGAAACACAACAATGGAGAACCCTACAGACAAGCATATAACAGAACCTCCTCGTATATAATCACAGGCCAACAGGCAATGTACAAGCTACAACCGAGTACAAAAAGAAAAGACCTCAACCAACAAGCCTGGTGATGGTCAGTACAACAAACAATAAGCATCAAACTACAACAGAGATAGTCAAGCTGGATGACGAGACCGAAAGTCCTCTAGCAGCTTTCGCATCGCAGGATGATCTGGTCTAGCAAGCAGTCCCCGAATAAGTAACTCTTGCTGGCTAACAGTATGTTGCAGACTCTCAACGTGGTCTTCCCAAGCTCCTTCCCCAAAACACGCCTCGAGCTTGCATTTCTTGGAATCAGCTCTCAACCTGAAATCCTTCAAGTTTGCAATCGCTTCATTCAACCTGTACTCACTATCTCGTCTGAGTGACACCTCTGCTCCAATCTTCTCGTCTTTGGCATTGAGTTGCGTCTTCAACTTGCTGATCTGTAGCTTTAACTTGTCCTCATGCTCTTTGTTGTTGGTGAGCGTAGCATTCCATTGGTTCTCAAACTTAGAAATCTTCAAGTAAGCTTTATCCAAATCTTCCTTCTTGGAGGCAAGAACACTATTAACAACCTTGAAATCCAAACCCAAACGCTCCCGAGAATTGGTTTCCTTGGTCAGATCCATACCCAACTTGTTTACAAGCTCAGTTTGCTTCTTGAAGGAATGAAGAACATCAATCTTCTCACCTCGAAGCTGAATGATTTCTTTCTCCAACTCCTCATTAGCTTTTCTCAATTCCTCCTTCTCGAACCATAACTGATTGTATTTTTAAATGTCTACGGTAGTGGGTTCCTCAATCATGAGAGGATACAGAGGAGTAACTGAAGGAAACAGCATTAGAAACTTCGCAGTTATCATGAATCCAATTCAGGTAAGGGTCATATGCTCGACTATTACTCTTCCCCAAGGCTACTTTCCCTCTCCGATGAACACTACTCCAAGCATGCTATAATTTGGCTAAGACATCGCCCTCCAATAACCCAGTGAGATACAGAGATTCCTATATCTCCTCTTCTTTAGGAGGATCCTTCAGTGCATATCCAAACTGTCTGCCCAATAAAGAAGGGTTATAGTTGATGCAACCTTTCCTTCTAACCAAAGGGACGTTAGGAAATCCACCGCAACTATAAATAATATTTGTACCAAGCATGTCTCTGTTAAAGTGATATTCTCCGTAGACAAACCCATCAACCTATCGGACCACTCTGAAGTACCAGCGGTAGCAACAAACGGATCCATCTTGGGCATGTGACTAGCAAACCACCTGTATAATAAAGGGACACAACAAGATACATTCTTTCCCCTTCGTTTCTCATTCTTATGGTGCACATAATGATAAACATCTCCGAGAAGTGTGGGTACCGGATTCCCTGAAGCTAGAAAGTAGAAAGCATCCACATCTACAAAGTCTGGAAGATTATGAAACAGTACAATGTCGCATATACAAAGAGCTAGAATAGCGCCAAACACAATCCAACACCCATCCTTGGCGAACTACTGAGCTTTCTCCACCAGAAAAGGCAAAATAAAACCATATGTCCCACTCCTCTTAACCAGCTTCCCCGTCAACTCTGAAGCATCCAAGTGCAATATAGCAGAGAGCTTAGCCAGATCAGGCTCAGCATCAACATGGACAAATGACATCTGATCAATAAGAGGTACCCCTAACAGCTCAGCATACTCCTATAGGGTAGGAGCCAGGACATAGTCAGGAAAGATGAAGCATCTCAGCTGCACATCATAGAACTACAAAAGAGTATAGACACCACTAATCTCATATGATGAAGGCTTGCAGACAAACCTCACCAACCTCTCATAAGACTGCCTAAAATCCTCCATCACCTCCCTGTCAGCCATAGCAATCAAACTCCGCAAAGAACTGACATTTGGGGTAGGGAACCTGTAAGCTACTGTTCTCTTCAAGGGCTCCGTAGCAAGATCACTAGAATCAGGGAGGAAATATGCACCTGCAACACAAATACATGTTAATGAAATGCAGATGAAAATGCAAATGCAAATGCAAACAGGGGATCAAGATCGTTGTGCCGTTGATCGAGAAGAACCAGCGCTCCGCTTTAGCAAGAACAAAGTACCAACAATAGGACCCACTGATATTAGGAACATAGATTCACACTGGTAAAGAACCGGGTAATCTAAAAGCCAAGGTTTCCTGCATAACCCAATCTCTCTCACTGGTATGGACCTATCCACTAACAAGGTTCGACATCCTATGCGTTCATCAGCGTCACAGGCTTTCGAGTAATGATGATACGTTCACCATTTCTGGTTTGGCATCATCATTTCTCGAAGAGGCCTCACTTAGCTGAATCACAAATGATTAGTTCCCAGAGTCGACAACCCTCAGATCCAACATCCCGTCGAGCCCTAAGGGCCAGAGGAGAAGTCATCAAAGAGAATCTCGTCTGAGCGTGAATTTCATGGGAAACTGTACCTGCTAAGCAATCCATCCCCCCACTAATCTCCACTACTAACACTAGATTTGTACTCAAGCCCGGGTTTGGCTTATCACTCATCAGAACTTCCCATCCCCACAGCACATCAATAATGGTACAATGCGGATGTTGCACCCCAAAATTTGCCCAACTTTTCTTTACCTAGCTTATGTTTCATTTCATTCACATTAGCATTATCATTTGCATTTCATTGACATGTATGCAGGAGATCAAGAGGTATGATTACCAATTAAGATCTACACAAGACTATGAAGCTAGATAAGAAGTTTATTCAAGTGTTCAAGGGTTGATATCCTTGTCAGAGAAGTTAAAAGATCCTCAGAGAGAGTGATTGATGCAAAGAGGGTGTGTCTCCTAACTTGAGAGTTGTGGAAAGCCAGCAGATGATTCTGAAGCCATGAAGTTAGACTTGAGGTCTTGAGATAGCTCATGATAAGTGTTGAAGATCACTTTTAGGCCTATACAAGTCATGGTGCAAGAAGAAGAAGCCTCAGCCATGATTGGTGCAACTAGGCTTTGATTGGGTCAACCCTAAGTCAACTGATGATTTAAAGGAGGTTGAGACCTAATTCAAGAGCCATGTTATCATGGATTGATGCATTGAGATGTTATAAGGATGATTCCAAGGTTAACTCATCATTATTAAAGAGTTTGAGAAATTTCAAGCTAGGGTTTCTAAGACTTGACAGTGTAAAATCCCCTAGTTTGACCCCTGACTTCAAGACTATTTAACTAAAGATATGATTTTCATCTCATCTTGACCCCAACATGATTTTTGCAGAGCATGAGCTTAGCTTTAATTTGAGTACTAGAAGTCCTTGATAGGGTTTATAGAACTCAAGTTATGAGCCAGACAAGTTACAAGTCATTTGAGGAATGTGAATTTGGAGCTTGAAAGTTACCCAAATCGCATGAAACTTCTGCCCTAGAAGAATGATTCCTATGAACTTTTGGTCAACATGAATGTTGTTCCTTATTATCTTAGCTTTCTAGAGAGTACTAGAAGTCCATGACAGGATTGGTAGAACTCAAGTTATGGCTTTGACAAGTCAAGGGTATTTTGGGTATTTGGACATTACAGGTCATTCTGAATCATAAGTCAATTTCACCATCTTGCAAGCCTCAAATGGATTTTTGTTCAACACGAAAGTTGTTCAAAATGATGTTTTTAGCTTGTCTAAGTATCAAGGGTCTATTGATATGGATTATCTCATGAGATGATGATTGCAAGCAAATTCAGGCCAGAACAGAGCAAATACACGACTGTTGCACATGGTATTTTGAAGGAGAAATTGAAAATGAAAATCTCATGTGGAAGGTTACAGAAGGTTCTGGATGATTCCTTTAGCTTCTATATAACCATTAGAGTGTGTTCAGCAAAATTTTTGGAGAAGATTGATGCTGGTTGCAGAGAGAGCAAGTGAAAAATCAGAGGTGAAAACAGAAATCGTATTTGGAGTTTGAAGGAAAATCAAGCCAAATCAAGGTGTGCATCAGCTTCATAGGAAGATTTGGAGTGAGTCTGGATCATATTGAAGGTTGAATCGAGAAAGGAGTGTGACTATTCTTCATCTGAAATCAGGTTGGTACAAATCAACTTCTTGCATAATCTATAGGGAGATACGTAGAAACCTTCATGTGGGTAGGTTCTATTCATGATCTAGATGGATTTTGGATAGTTAATTGCAACTTTAGAGACAATTTAGGGTGAACCCCATTTTCGGTTGAGGTTGTGATTTCAAGATTCAGGCGTTTTTAGAGTGTATAAATGGTATGAATGAATTGCTGGTGAAATTCTGGACAAATTTCATGTAGAGATCGTGGCCATTGGTGGCCTGTAGGTGAAGCTAGGGTTGTGCCAGGGTGGCCGGAAAAGCCACCGGCGATGAACCTTGCGCGCGCAGACTTGCAAGTTTAAAAGGTTGAAGATGAAGTCTGGGCCGTCCATTCGTGTCGAAGACTTGACTGGGTCAAGCAATCCAAGCGCCCTCATGACGCCATGTACACCTCCATTGAAACTCACCGTTTTGCTTATTGAGAAGTCCAAGCTTGTGAAACTTCGTCGTGTAGACCAAGGAGGAATGAGTTCGAATCTTGGCATGCATTCTTTTTATTTTTCAGTTTGAGAATTAAAGTGAAGACAAGTGAATTGAAGCGCCTGGGCCTTGGATTGAGTTACTATCCACACCCCCGTTTAGCCCAAGTCTGTGAATTGAACTGGAAATAATTGCTTTTCACCACGCAACTTTTATTTATTTCCATTGTTTTTCTTTATTTTACTCATTTCATATAGTTTAGGAAATAATTCATAAAAAATATAAAAGTTAGTCAATTAATTCCAGATTTTTCCCCCCTGATTCATGATTGAATCTAGAATTTTGTTGAATTAAAATATTAGGAATTCATGCATTTTTTATTTTAATTGCATTTTTTGTACTTTTATTTGATAATAATTCATAATGGTTGATACCTTGACTTGTGGATTTTTGTGTGATCATTTAATGATGATTTTTGGACTAATTTTTTGTGTGTAGCTAGTTTAGATGTGCATGATCCTCTAGTAATTTTCTCACATTTTTGTGAAGAAGTTTAGGGCTGTTTTTTGTATTGGACTTTAGGTGCTCTAGTTTTAGGGTTTAACCTTAGTACCCCACAGCTTAGGATTTAATTCTAGGACTTTTTTTATGATTTGATCTCTGGAATTAATATGGTAGAGTCATGATTGACTTAGGTTCCCATAGTTATTTTTGTAGGATTTTAAAATTGGTTTTAGTATTTTAGTTAGGATTAACTTTAGTACTAGGTTTTAGGTGATCCTAACTTGCTAACTCAACTAGATTGATTTCTTTAGTTCCCTTAGATTAGGGTGTTGCTTCTCTTGCTCTTGGGTGATGATGAAGACATGTGTGGGCTGCTGTGGAATGCATGATGGAGGTTGGACTTGAAGTTTGCTCTTCCTTTGGTGGAGTTTGTTTAGGGTTAAGGATTAGGGTTTTAGGAAGATCTCTTAGAATAGATTTTCTTCCTTCATGAAACATGGAAGATGTTGATCACTTCCATTCCTCCCTATGATGTAAGGTCCAATTGTGAAGGCCCCATCCCTCCTTTGGTAGGATGAGTGGCTCCTCATAAATTGGTAGAACCTTTGAGGGTTCCTTTCCTTGATGGTGGAGTACTTAGAGGTGACCTTTGGTCATCACTTTGCTTCTCCCTATCCCCACCTTGCTCTTGTTAGATGAATCTTTCTCCATTGCTAGAGGATGGAGTTCCTTGCTAGAAGATTGAAGATGCTAGAGGTTGCACTTCCCCTTTGTTTGAAGACTGCCCTTGGAGCTGAAGCTTGAAGATCAAGAAGAACAAGTTGACACTTGTGAAGGAGATCAATTTGAGATTGAATTGAGAGCTGAAGCTTGAAGAAGATGAAGAACAAGTTGATACTTGTGTTTGATGCATGGAAGCTTGAAGAAGCAAGTTGATACTTGCTATTGAAGATGAGAGCCTTGAAGAACAGTTACAGACTGTGGACTGAACTGCTGTCAAAGGATTGCTTTGCTGTGGAGCTGTGGAAGCTGTTGATTTGCTTTCTTTCCTGTCTGTTTGCCTTCTGTGCAACTGTATTGATGTGACTTGTGTGATTTGCTTGATTCATTAGAATAAGTTCATGTTTAGACTTATTTAAGCTAAGAGCATGATTGCACTAGAGGTTGATTTTCTCCCTCTGCTTGTATTTTTACTGTATGGCTTTGCTTGCGGGTATTCGGTAGAGCCCAGCTCCCTTGCCTATGTGGTTTGTGTGTTGCTTGATGGCATTTTATTTTCCTGTATGATTGCAGTTATTCATATCTGGCTTGAGGTCGAGACGAGCTTGTGGAGGCTGATGCCCCACACACATTTCCTCCCTCACTTGCATTGCATGCATTTTTCAGTTGTTTACTGTTTACTGTTTAAGCTGATGCTTCATCTGTTTCTGTTTATCATTGACATGATCCCCTAGGAATCTCACTTCCTTTGATAAGGGAGTGATGATTAGAACTTTAGGTTGAAACCTTTGCATGATAACTTCTAGGAGTTCCCTGTTTCAAACCTCAACTATAGGATGAATCCTTGGCATGACAACAGTAGGACTTGATAGTCTCCCCGTAGTTGTCCCTCTCTCTTCTCATCTCAAAACAACAGTAAAAAACGTAATAAAGGCAAGTTAGTATAAGCGCGATACGAGCCTTAAGCTACTTGGGTAATGATAATTGAGCGGCCTCCTCTCAATCGTCTAGAATGTTTAGTATACGTCCTTTGGACGATATGCGACGCATTCGTTCCCAGGTCATAGTCTCTAGTGTTGTACAAACTATAGACAAACATAAAAAACACTTCTTCCGTAAAAGACAGAAAACAAACTTCAAACCTTTTTGCCCCGTGGGCCCATAATTCAAAGGAAGCTTTTCTGAAGAAAAGAGTGTTGTTAACTCTCAGTTCTACCGCAAACGGTAACGCCTAAGTCTCCAAAGGTCGAGCTGCGTACACCAAACTGTTGGAACTGTTTGTTAACCCTACTCGGAAAAACAGATGAGTCTGAATCCCCGTAATCCGTATTATCCCGAACTACGTAAGCTCTGATCTCTCATACCTGTTGAGAGTACGTAGACACAATACTGACGTATTGGCGAGCCACCTTCCCCGTAACCCGTAGTTAGTCGAACTACATTGACTCTGATTTCTCATTCTCTTATGAGAATACGTAGGCATAAAGCGCGACGCTTTGCCGAGTCATTTACTTTTCTTTTCAGCCCAGCCTTGATAGGTAGATAGATAAAATAAACCCGTCAGATAAACACAACAAGCGTGGATCCCATCGAGTACGATGGACGTGAAGGGTGCTAATACCTTCCCCTTGCGTAACCGACTCCCGAACCCAGACAATGGTTGCGATGACCTTGTCTTATACCTTTTCGTCAGGTTTTTCCGATCGTTTCCTTTCCCATTTTGAGTGATAAATAACGAAAGGTGGCGACTCTTCTGTTTTGTCGGCACCTTATTTTCGCGGTAGCGACAGCTGGCGACTACGCTGGGGACTTCATAGTTTCCTGGGATCCAACGTCCCTTATGCGAGTCAATTTGGGGATCCAACGTCCCCTGCGAGAGTCAATCCTAGCGCTTGTATGATTACTTGTTGGGTTATGTTTATTTATCGCATTTATTTCCCACACTTTATTTTCAGTATGATATGATTATCTATGTTGATGTGGGAGGGGCATTTTGAAGAGTGAGAAGTCAGACCCAGGCTTGAGAGCTACATAATATTAGAGTGGGTTAGTGGAGGACGTGCTTGCTTTGCTTGCAGCTGTTCCCATGTAATCCACACTCAGACGAAGTTCTCTTTGATGGCTTCCTATCGGTCCTTTGGACACGAGGGGTTGTTGGATCTGAGGATTGTCGACTCTGGGAACCGATCATTTGGAATTCAGCTAAGTGAGGCCGCTTCAAGAGATGATGATGCCACACCTCCTGGGTATCGTATCATCATTTCTTGAAAGTCTGTGACGCTGATGACCGCATAGGATGCCGAACCTTTTCCGTGATTAGGTCCATACCTGTGAGCAGGGACGGGTTTGTTACAGGAAACCTTAACCTTCAGAATACCTGGTTTTCTTGAAAGTGAATCAGTTTTGTTGGTACCAGAGGTTCCCGTCATCAGATATGTGGTTGTTCTTGACAGAGCAGATTTATGGTCTGGTATCAGGGGTTTCTTCTCCTCAGAGATATGGTTGTTCTTGACAGAGCAGTATTGCGGTTTTGTTGATACAGAACCTTCATCTCCTCAACAGCACAGTCGTCTTGATCTCCTGCTGCATGATTGCATTTTGCATTATTTGCATCCTCATTTGCATGTCATTAACGTGTGTCTGTGTTGTAGGTGCATATTTCTCCCCCGGTTCTAGTGATCTTGATCCTCATGGCAGATATGGCGTCCCTGAAGAAGACTGTGGCTTACAAGCTACCAACACCTAACATCCGAGAATTGCGAGCTTTGATTTCTTTGGCTGATAAGAAAGTGATTGAGAGTTTCAGAAAGAGTTATGGGAGACTGCTGAGTATTGTGTATAAGCTTCCTACGTGCAAGTTAAATGGCCTCTATGCTCTGCTACAGTTTTACGACCCATAGCTCAGATGCTTTGTGTTTCCAGACTATGTCCTAGCTCCGACCTTGGATGAGTACTCTGACCTGTTAGGGGTGCCTTTGATGAATCAAATGCCTTACTACCGTGTTGAGGGTGAACCCAAATTGAGTAAGCTGACTGACGCTCTTCATGTAGATGAGTCTGAATTGGAAGGGATGGTATCCAGAAAGATCAGAGTTCATGGTTTCCCTTTGCCTTTCCTGATGGAAAAAGCCCGAAAGTTTGCAGAGAAGGGTCGCTGGGACGTGTTCAATTCCTTCTTAGCCCTTTGTATCTATAGGATCGTGCTATTCCCGAGTCATCCGGACTTCATAAGTATGGATGCTTGCCATATATTTGTCTCCGGGAATCCAGTGCCCACTCTCCTCGGAGACGTCTACCATTCAGTTCATAGCAAGAATGAAAACAGAAAGGGGAAGAACGTGGCATGTTGTGCTCCTTTACTGTATAAGTGGTTTGCTAGCCATCTTCCTAAGTCAGGTTCGTTCATTGATTCTGTTGAGTCTTCGCCTTGGTCCGCGCGTTTGATGGGTTTGACTGCTGACGATATCATCTAGTTTGATAGAGATCTGTTGGGCAAAGATATTGTACATAGCTGCTGTGGCTTTCCGAACGTCCCCCTGGTCGGAAGGAATGGATGTATCAACTACAATCCATCGCTGCTAGTACGACAGTTTGGGTATGCACTACGAGGTCCTAATGAAGAGGAAGAGATACAGGAATCTCTGTATCTCACAGGGTTGCTTGAAGGTGACACTTTGGTCAAGGTACAAAATGCTTGGAGTAAAATTCACCGGAAGGGGAAAGTCTTACTGGGAAAAAGCAACAACAAGGCCTTTGATCTGTACGTGACTTGGGTTCGAGAGAGAGCCGTCAAGTTTCTAATGTCGTTTCCTGCCGTGGAACCATTGTATCCTCTTGTGTACAAAGAGCCTACTACAGTTGTACGCTACCCGAGCGGGATTTTTAGATGAATATATGAGGATTTCTTTTCCATGATTGGATCATAGACTTTATTTGTCTCGGAAGCTAGGATCGGGGGGGGGGGGGGGGGGGGAATCTCCCCAAGGCACAGACACACGTTTGCATTTGCATGAAGCATTTGTATAACAAGCACCTTGTCGTTTTTTCTTCTAACCCTTTGTGTATGCAGGTTGTTCCAGGATTGATCAAAGACCGGACCACCGCTATCCGACCAGAGCAAATCAAGCTAGAGCAATGGAACAAGTGCAGACTGACGTCCAGGAACTCCGGGAGAGGATGGACCGCTTCATGGAGCTCATGCAAGTGGTTGCCAACGGCCAAGACCAGCTCAGAACATTGGTCCAACCTCTAATCTCAAGGGTTGACAGCAACGGTGTACTCCATGGTGGGAGTATTCCAACCCCTCCTCCTGTTGAGACTCCTCAGGGTGGAATCCCCGTGACCGGGGGGAATGGAAGTCGTAACGACAATGTGATCACTAACATCGGGCTCAATGATAATACGACTGGCGTCGGCAATGGAAACTTTGAGGCTAATGGCAACGCTGGATTGGGCAATGGCAACATAGGTGCTAGAAATCTGTATGGGCCTCAGCCATGGCTAGAAGATCGACAAGAAGATTTGTTCTCACAGAGGAGTGCTGAAGGAAAACTGACTGCTGAAGCACGTCTGAGGTTTAAGGCACTCGAGGAAAAAATGAGGAGTTTCGAGAACCTGAACACTATGGGTGTCAACATGACTAAATTGGGATTGATTTCTGATTTTAAGGTGCCTCCCAAATTCAAGGTACCCGACTTTGAGAAATACAAGGGCACCACTTGCCCTCGTGTCCACTTAAGGTCATACTACCGAAAGATGTCCGCTCACTCTGAAGACGAGAAGCTGCTGATGCACTTCTTTCAGGATAGCTTTTCCGGGCCATCCTTGGAATGGTACATGAGTTTGGAACCCACCAGTGTGCGCACGTGGAAGGAACTTGCTGAGGCCTTTGTGCACCATTATCAGTATAACAATGACTTGGCTCCGAACCGGGTTCGACTGCAGAACTTGTCACAGAGGAACAACGAATGGTTCAAAGAATACGCCCAGCGATGGCGTGAATTGGCAGCTAGAGTTCAACCACCAATGGTTGAACGAGAGCTTGTTGAAATGTTTGTAGCCACTCTCCCGGGGGTCTATTATGAGAAATTGGTCAGCGGTATGTCAAGGAGTTTCTCAGATCTCATCATTACTAGCGAGCACGTTGAAAATGGGATCAAATTGGGGAAGATTCAAGGTGGTGATCTATCCTCAGCTGGAGGAGGAAAGAAACCATATGGTAACAAAAGGCGTGAAGGAGAGACGAGCGTCGTGTCTAACGCTCGAAGGAAAGGTAAGGGCCAGCGCCAGCAAGTGGCTAGCATAATCATCCCTGCTATCCAACAACCGCAGCCACAGCAGCAGCCAAATCAGCAAGGGTACAGAAAGTATCAGAACAAGGCGCCTCTGTCAAGTCGTCACCTTGAGACACCGCCCATGTCTTATGCTCAACTATTACAAACTCTGCTTCAGTTACAGCTAGTACAGAAGAGAACCCTGGCTCCCTTGACAGGGGCACCTCCGCAGGGTTATGATGCGAACGCAACATGTGATTTTCACTCAGGGGCACCCGGCCACACGATAGAAAACTGCAAAGCCTTCAAGCACAAGGTGCAAGATATGGTGGATGCTAAGATCATCAATTTCTCAGATAATGGGCCGAATGTCACAAAGAACCTTATGCCGAATCATAGGGCAGGTGGGGTGAATGCCATTATTGAAGAAGAGGGTTTAGATGTGTTGACTGATGTCAAGGATCTAAAAACACCGCTTAGCTTCGTTAAAGCCAAGATGATGAAGAAAGGCTTCTTTCCGGGCTGTGGAGAATTGTGTGTGGGCTGTGCAACTCGTCCTGATGGATGTGAACAGTTGATAGAGGGGATTCAGAGTCTGATGACCAAATGAATCTTGCAGTTTAGCCGAAGTGCCGAATGTGGATCTGGAGAGGTAATGCTGAAGCAAGATGATGAGGTTGCCACCATCACCATCCCTCGCCAGACGATAACCATTTCTGCGCTCAGGCCGCCCACAATTACCATCACCAAAGCTGGGCCGATACCTTTTGAAAGCACCAATGTTGTCCCATGGCACTATGGGGCAGACGTCTACTGTAATGGACAGAAATTGGAACTAGAACCATCTGGGCCGTTTGTGGATAACCTAGTAGGGATTGGCGGAATCACGCGCAGCGGAAGAGTATTTGCTCCACCTGAGATTGTGGCGGACAAAGCAGATAAAGCTGAGGAAACTGATAAGGGAAAGACTAAAGTCGTTAAGGAAACCCCTCGTGGGGTAGAGAAGGACTTACTTGTAAAGGACGCTGAAGATTTCATAAGGTTGATCAAGAAGAATGACTACAAGATCGTGGATCACCTCCATCAAACACTCTCGAAAATTTCCATCCTGAATTTGTTGCTGTGTTCGGAGTCACATCGCAATGCGCTGTTAAAGGTTTTGAATGCCACGTATGTATCGCAGGAAATCTCGGTCAACCAGTTGGAAGGGGTAGTAGCCCACGTAAATGCTGGAAACGGGTTAGGGTTCACTGACCTGGAGCTGACGCCGAAGGGTAGAAACCACAACAGTGCCCTGCACATCTCGATAGAGGGTAGGGGAACAGTTATGGCTCACGTGTTGGTGGACACAGGGTCATCACTCAATGTTCTTCCGAAGAAAGAATCGATGAAGTTAGGTACTCGCGGATTGATCTGCACACCCAGTGATCTGGTTGTGAAGGCTTTCGATGGAACCAAGCGTCATGTCTTTGGAGAGGTAACGTTGCCAATCCAAGTCGGGCCGGAAACTTTCGACGCAGTCTTCTACATCATGGACATCATGCCAGCCTACAGCTGTCTCTTAGGCCGGCCATGGATCCATTCTGCGGGTGCCGTGACCTCCACGTTGCACCAGAAGCTCAAGTATGTTATCGGAGGCAGCATCATAATTGTGTGTGGCGAGGAAGATATAATGGTGAGCCATTTGTCGTCCTTCAAATATGTTGAGATGGATGGGGAAATCCACGAAACCCTATGTCAGGCATTCGAAGCTGTTAAGGTCAAGGACGTGGCTCCAGTAATGACTGAAAAACCAAAGATGACTCTCTCTTCCTTCAAGGAAGCCCGGGCCGTTGTTCAAGCCGGATCTACCCCAGGTTGGGGGCAAATTCTGGAAATACCTAACAAACAGGACAAGTTTGGGTTAGGATACTCTCCTAAAGCTGAGGCCTCCTCTTCTCACAGTGCGCCGCGAGGTAAAGGGCCGATCCAGTTTACCAGTGGCGGGGTGATATTTGAAAGTGTCAACGCAGTGTCTGAAGACGGCGAAGACAGCGACTGCGATCTGGACTCTTGGATCCAACCAAGCAAACCAGGCCAGAGCCTCACCAACTGGTCCATTAGGGATACCATCCAAGTGACAGGCAAAGAGTAATGATTTACTTTCTCCAACCATTGTACAACCCTATGTCCTACCTAGGGCATAGTGGTTTTATTGTCAGGGCCTTGTTTGATTATGTACATGCATTTTACCAATAAATCAAAAGGCGTTTTTCTTTGCATTCAAATGTTGTGATCTCTGTTATTCCTGTTTTATATTTGTTTTGAAAAACAATAAAATGGCAATAGGGTTTGTGCTAACCTGTATATCCTTGTTTTAAGTTTAACCCTTGATTTTGCAGGATCCACATAACAGACGACATCGACTCTGGACCTTCTACGACTCACTTCGACTTCGATCGCCCGATCTATCAAGCCGAAGAAGAGATTGATGAAGACGAAGACCTTCCCGAAGAGTTGGCCCGCTTGTTGAAACAAGAAGAGAAAGTTATTCTGCCTCACGAGGAAGAGATTGAGATTGTGAATCTGGGTTCTGAAGAACTGGTCAGGAACGTCAGGATAGGGGCTGCATTGCAGAGTGATGTCAAGCAGAGATTGGTCGAGATGCTGAGAGAGTATAGTGACATCTTTGCTTGGTCATACGAAGATATGCCCGGACTTGACACTGACATCGTGGTCCATCACTTGCCGCTGCGAGAAGATTGTCCTCCCGTTAAGCAGAAGCTTAGAAGGACATGACCAGATATGGTCGTCAAGATCAAAGAAGAAGTGCAGAAACAGCTTGATGCTAGCTTCTTAGCGGTCACCACTTATCCTCCGTGGGTCGCCAACATAGTGCCGGTACCGAAGAAGGACGGTAAGGTACGAATGTGCGTCGATTATCGGGATTTGAATAGGGCGAGCCCTAAAGATGATTTCCCGCTCCCTCATATTGATGTGTTGGTAGACAATACAACTCAATTCTCCGTATTTTCATTCATGGATGGCTTCTCCGGCTACAATCAGATCAAGATGGCGTCGGAGGACATGGAGAAAACTACGTCTATTACACCTTGGGGAACGTTTTGCTACAAGGTAATGCCTTTCGGTCTGAAGAACGCAGGGGCCACTTACCAACGAGCAATGGTTACTTTGTTTTATGACATGATTCATCATGAGATTGAAGTCTATGTTGATGACATGATTGCGAAGTCCCAAACGGAGGAGGGACATCTGGTCAATTTGTTGAAGCTTTTTGAGAGGCTTAGGAAGTTCAGGTTGAGGCTGAATCCTAACAAGTGTACTTTCGGAGTACGGTCTGGAAAACTACTGGGGTTTATCGTGAGTGAAAGAGGCATTGAGATTGATCCTGCAAAGATAAAAGCAATACAAGAAATGCCAGCGCCAAAAACCGAAAAAGAAGTTCGTGGCTTCCTGGGCAGAATAAACTACATTGCAGGGTTTATCTCTCAGCTCACGACCACGTGTGAACTGATGTTCAAACTGCTAAAGAAAGATCAGGCGATTATCTGGAACGAGGATTTCCAGAAGGCATTTGATAAGATAAAACAGTATCTACAGGAACCTCCAATCTTGATACCCCCAGTGGCCGAACGACCCTTAATCATGTACTTGACAGTTCTTGAGAATAGTATGGGGTGTGTTCTTGGTCAGCACGACGAGACGGGCAAAAAGAAGCATGCCATTTACTATTTGAGAAAAAGGTTCACAGATTGTGAATCTCGTTACTCGATGCTGGAGAAGACGTGTTATGCACTAGCCTGGGCCGCCAAACGTTTACGACAGTACATGCTTAATCACACAACCATGCTAATTTCGAAGATGGATCTGATCAAGTACGTCTTCGAGAAATAAGTGCTTTCGGGCAGGATTGCCAGATGGCAAATGGTGTTGACGGAATATGACATTCAGTACGTTTCCCAGAAGGCCATCAAGGGAAGCGTATTGTCTGAATACCTTGCCGAACAACCGATCGAAGATTATCAGCCGATGAAATTTGAATTCTCTGATGAGGATATCATGTTTCTCAAGGTGAAAGATTGTGATGAACCGTTGCCCGACGAGGGGCCGGATAGGAAGTCCCAATGGAAATTGATATTTGACGGGGCGGTTCATTCTTACGGAAGTGGCATTGGGGCGACCATCACGACTCCCCATGGATCCCACATCCCGTTTACGGCTAGACTGACATTTCCAGTAACCAATAACGAAGCAGAGTACGAAGCATGCATCATGGGTCTAGAAGAAGCGATTGATTTGAAAATCAAGAACCTAGATGTATATGGTGACTCGACACTTGTGATTAACCAGATTAAAGGGGAGTGGGAGACTCGTCAATCAAACTTAGTGTCGTACATGAACTATGCCAGAAGGCTGCTTCCGTTCTTTGATCGAGTGGAACTCCATCATGTGCCTAGAGCTGAAAATCAGATGGCTGATACCCTAGCCACGTTGGCTTCGATGTATAAAGTCAATTTTTGGAATGAAGCTCCAAGGATTGTCCTTTCTCGTCTTGATAGACCTGCATTCGTATTTGCGATCGAGGAAGCCTCCGATGGCAAGCCATGGTTCCATGACATCCAAACTTTCCTTATGACTAAGGAATATCCTGCGGGAGCGTCAACCCAGGATAAGAAGACTCTGAGGAGGCTGTCTAGAAATTTCTATCTCAATCCTGATGGAGTTTTGTATAAAAGAAACCACGACCTCGTGCTACTCAGATGTGTAGATGAGAAAGAAGCGAGTATGCTCATGGAAGAAGTCCATCAAGGCACATTTGGTACGCACGCCGGCGGGTATGCTATGACAAGAAAGATCCTGAGAGCAGGATATTACTGGCTGACAATGGAGTCGGATTGCTTTAAATTCGCGAAGAGATGTCATAAATGCCAGATTTATGCTAATAAGATTCATGTGCCACAGTGCCCGTTGAATGTCATGTCTTCCCCGTGGCCGTTCTCCATATGGGGCATCGACATGATAGGCAAGATCGAGCCCACTGCATCTAACGGTCACCGCTTCATTTTGGTAGCCATCGACTACTTCACCAAGTGGGTGGAGGCAGCCTCGTATGCTAATGTGACCAAGCAGGTGGTGGCTAAATTCACCTGTCGTTACGGAATTCCTGAGCGGATCATTACTGATAATGGTTCGAATATGAATAACAAGATGATGAAGGAGTTGTGCCAGAGTTTCATGATTGAACACCACAACTCATCTCCTTACCGGCCGAAGATGAATGGCGCCGTTGAAGCGACCAATAAAAACATTAAGAAGATCGTGCAGAAGATGGTTGTGACCTATAAGGATTGGCACGAGATGTTGCCATTTGCGTTGCACGGTTATCGTACAACGATACGTACATCAACCGGGGCAACTCCTTTCTCACTGGTGTACGGTATGGAAGCTGTCCTACCGTTAGAAGTTGAGATCCCCTCTTTACGAGTTTTGGTTGATGTGAAACTCGATGAGGCAGAATGGATTAAGAACCGACTAAACCAACTCATCCTGATGGACGAGAAGAGGTTAGCATCGATTGCATATGGTCGTCTGTACCAAAGCCGAATGAAGAAAGCCTATGACAAGAAGGTACGTCCTAGAAGCTTTCAGACGGGTGATCTCGTCCTGAAGAAGATTCTTCCTCCACACTCTGATCACCGTGGCAAGTGGACTCCCAATTACGAAGGTCCGTACATTGTCAGCAAGGTCTTCTCGGGAGGAGCCTTGTTGTTATCCACGATGGACGGCGAAGATTTTGCATCCCCGGTGAACGCGGGTGCAGTTAAAAAATACTTTGCTTAAAGAATGACCCGCTGGAAAGAAAAAGAATATCCAGGAAAAAAGGGGGCATCCCGGCGAACCATAAAAAAGGAAAAAAGGTTCGGGCAAAAATTAGGGATATAAAAGAAAAGAACGTACACCAGCAAAGTCGAAAACCTGGAAGGGCGACTTTGGCAAAAAAGGGTATCCCGGTGAATTGAAAACCCGGAAGGGCGATTCAGGCAAAAGTTAGGGATTTGAAAAAGAAAATGACTGGGCTCCGCGTGTGGACTGTCATTGTTTAGTGGTTTGGAAGACCTGAGGGCCGTTTATCTGAATCAATCTCTTCTGGAGTTGAAGCATCCGAGAAGTATCGAAGTCGAGTGGGTCATAGAGGGATCAACTCATGGTGTTCGTCTACGCCGCATTGCCGACATTTGTGTATATACTGATGTATATTTATGTTTTTATATTTGCGTAGTTTCCTCATTCCAAGAGCTTGCATCTGTTGTAAAACATTTTCACCCATTTAGGGGTTCGTCATCAATAAAATATATACTATTTAGCAAATCTGTTTGTTTGTTTAGCATCTATCTGTTTGTTTGCGAAAAAGAACGCCAATGTTTTTGATAAAATACGCATACATAAACTTACTGGCCTAGGCCACTGATTGTTGAAACAATGAATTACTTGAACATTGTCACAAGATGATAACCTTGATAGGTCCCTTTGAGAAGGGTATCTTGTCTGTTTGTTTGTGTTGTTGCAGGTATAGCACATTCCAGGCAGTACGCCGTATGCGTCCCCAAGCAGGATGATTCCTTCTTCCCCAGCAAGTTCAGCAGCATCTCCCTACGGAGCCGGAACATAGGACCAAGAGCATTGATATGTCTTCCCAAGCAGAGATAGATTCTCCTCAATCAGATGTATCCTGAAGGATCACCACTTCCCCAGCTGAGTCATACACTGAAGGGTACGTTCATTCCCCAGCACTGGGTCAAAATGTTGTTTTCGTAGAAGACTACTCGCAAGTATTCAGCCTCCGGTAATTCAAGACTGAAGTCTCCAGCGGAATTGAGATTCCCCACAGAGTTGTATTCTCCCTAGCAAGCAGGATGATTCCTTCTTCCTCAGCCGGGTTGGCAAATCCCCAAGAGAGTCGAGTCCTTGGAAAGCGTTGAGGCCATGATTGGTGCCCCCCAGTAGAGTGTTGAATAACTGATGTTGTATTTTGCTCATCGGAGTCGTTATCTCCAGGAAAGTTTTGTTGTGAATGCCGAGCAGTTTATTTCTGTGATTGACATTGTTTTCCTCAGCAATTGGTTCAAATACCCAGTTGAGCGAGTCCAAGTTCTCGGAGAGCTTTACTCCCCTGCAGCAGTCAACTGAAGATCATTTCCCCAGGCGGAGTCCAATTGAGATTGGTGTGACTTCTTCTCCTCGGCAGGATGATTCCTCCTCTCCACTAGAGTGGTTCCTTCTCCTTGATAGGAGGATTCTCCCTTCAGCATTTATTTTGCTGATGGGGTCGTAGCATCTTGCATGATTGCATAGCATTTACCCTAAAAATGCGTAGCATTTCCACCGTGTGGAGCATTGCGCCATAGTCAAACATATGCATATGAAACATGAGCTAGGTCGTTACTATTCTTGTTTTGCAGGTGTTCCTCCGCAGAATGGTTGCTCAAATTGGATGATTCTTAAAAATCCCCGGTGAGGTCGCCAGAGTTGGTTGCTCAAATTGATGCTTAGAATTCCCGGCAGAGTGTTTGCTCGGGATGATTCCTGAAATCTCCAGCATAGTTATTGGTTCAGGGTGATTCTTGAAGTCCCCAACGGAGTTGATTGTTCAAGATGATTCTTGATTCCCTCAGTAGAGTTTATTTGTCCACAATGATTTCTGAATCATCCGAAACAGAGTTACTTGATAATTATCCAAAATCCCCAACGGAGATGTGTCGTCCCCAGCAGGTTTGAACGGAGAAGCTGAAATTTCCCTTGAAGACTCACTGAGGAAGTCCAGCTGTGATGTCAAAGCAGTTATCCTAGCTGACGCAGGGTGCCTGACGACAAAAGATTGTATATCCTTAGTGGGTCCTGATTGATTAAAGATTCCATTTAAAGACTTATTGACGAAGTCCAACTGCGATGTTGAAGCAGTTATCTCCTAGCCGATGCAGAGCGCCTGATGGTAGAAGTTGGGATATCCCTATTTGGTTCATGATTGACCGAAGATTCTATTTCAGACTTACTGACGGAGTCCGGCTGACGCCCGGGATGTTCTTGGAATGCCCGACGGCATGATTAACTTTATTGTTAAAAAGTTCCTAATGACCTGATGAGTCCCGAGGAATTCTTCTGCTATGACACAGAATGCCCGACGGCATGATCAACCATCCATTACCAGTTACCGTGTAACCGGTGATCCCTTGATAACTTGAGGACGAAGATCTACAGTAAAATCAGATGATCACCCTGACGGAGATTTGAGCTTAGACCCTTCACCAATTACCGTGCGACCAATTCCCCAGTAGAGTTGTTGTGCAACTATCATGCTCAGTTTTGAGGATGTTCCTACCAATCAGAGTATCGTCTACCTGTGCGTGGTTGGCAAATCACCCGTTACCGTGTAACCAGTGATCCCTCGATGATTTAAGGACACAATGATATCAGATAAATCAGAGAATCATCCTGACGGAGATTCAGATCAGTATTTCTCCAGCTAGTTGCCGTGCAGCTATTGTTTCAGTTTCCGAAGATTTGTCCCATCAGAGTACCGTGTACTTGTGCAGTTGGCAAATTTTCGGGTTTGTTGGTATTCAACTGTCTCGTACCTTGATTGTTTGAGATTCGTTCGCTTTTCACCCAGTCAGGTCCAAGCCGTTTGAATAGGGGCAGCTGTTGCACCCCAAAATTTGCCCAACTTTTCTTTACCTAGCTTATGTTTCATTTCATTCACATTAGCACTATCATTTGCATTTCATTGACATGTATGTAGGAGATCAAGAGGTATGATTACCAATTAAGATCTACACAAGACTATGAAGCTAGCTAAGAAGTTTATTCAAGTGTTTAAGGGTTGATATCCTTGTCAGAGAAGTTAAAAGATCCTCAGAGAGAGTGATTGATGCCAAGAGGGTGTGTCTCCTAACTTGAGAATTGTGGGAAGCCAGCAGATGATTCTGAAGCCATGAAGTTAGACTTGAGGTCTTGAGAGAGCTCATGAGAAGTGTTGAAGATCACTTTGAGGCCTAGACAGGTCATGGTGCAAGAATAAGAAGCCTCAGCCATGATTGGTCCAGCTAGGGTTTGACTGGGTCAACCCTAAGTCAACTGATGATTTGAAGGAGGTTGAGACCTAATTCAAGAGCCATGCGATCATGGATTGATACATTGAAATGTTATAAGGATGATTCCAAGGTTAACTCATCATGATTGAAGAGTTTGAGAAATTTCAAGCTAGGGTTTCTAAGACTTGACAGTGTAAAATCCCCTAGTTTGACACCTGACTTCAAGACTATTTAACTCAAGATATGATTGTCACCTCATCTTGACCCCAACATGATTGTTGTAGAGCATGAGCTTAGATTTAATTTGAGTACTAGAAGTCCTTGATAGGGTTTATATAACTCAAGTTATGATCCAGACAAGTTACAAGTCATTTGAGGAATGTGAATTTGGAGCTTGAAAGTTACCCAAATTGCATGAAACTTCTGCCCTAGAAGAATGATTCCTATGAACTTTTGGTCAACATGAATGTTGTTCCTTATTCTCTTAGCTTCCTAGAGAGTACTAGAAATCCATCATAGGATTTGTAGAACTCAAGTTATGGCTTTGACAAGTCAAGGGTATTTTGGGTATTTGGACATTACAGGTCATTTTGAATCATAAGTCAATTTCACCATCTTGCAAGCCTCAAAGGGATTTTTGTTCAACACAAAAGTTGTTCAAAATGATGTTTTTAGATTGTCTAAGTATCAAGGGTCCATTGATATGGATTATCTCAAGCATTGGTGGAAGAAAGTTCATATAAAAGCCATTTTAATGAATTAAGATGAGAAAAATTCAAATAAATTGATTTGTGTCCAAACAAGGCAAAATTATAGGTCAATTTGATTGGAAAATACATTTTGGAAACAATGGAAATATTACATTTTTGGTTTGAGGTCAAATTCATGCACTTCCATTTTGTTACTTCATGATGAAGTAACATATCAAACTTGGATCATTGGATTGCAAACAAGGGAATAATCACCACCAACCAATTCAATATCTCATGAGATGATGATTGTAAGAAAATTCAGGCCAGAACAGAGCAAATACACGACTGTTGCACATGGTATTTTGAAGGAGAAATTGAAAATGAAAATCTCATGTGGAAGGTTACAGAAGGTTCTGGATGATTCCTTTAGCTTCTATATAACCATTAGAGTGTGTTCAGCAAACTTTTTGGAGAAGATTGATGCTGGTTGCAGAGAGAGCAAGTGAAAAATCAGAGGTGAAAACAGAAATCGTATTTGGAGTTTGAAGGAAAATCAAGCCAAATCAAGGTGTGCATCAGCTTCAGAGGAAGATTTGGAGTGAGTCTGGATCATATTGAAGGCTGAATCGAGCAAGGAGTGTGACTGTTCTTCTTCAGAAATCAGGTTGGTACAAATCAACGTCTTGCATAATCTATAGGGAGATACGTAGAAACCTTCATGTGGGTAGGTTCTATTCATGATCTAGATGGATTTTGGATAGTTAATTGCAACTTTAGAGACAATTTAGGGTGAACTCCATTTTCGGTTGAGGTTGTGATTTCAAGATTCAGGAGTTTTTAGAGTGTATAAATGGTATGAATGAATTGCTGGTGAAATTCTGGACAAATTTCATGTAGAGATCGTGGCCATTGGTGGCCTGTAGGTGAAGCTAGGGTTGTGCCAGGGTGGCCGGAAAAGCCATCGGCGATGAACCTTGCGTGCACAGACTTGCAGGTTTAAAAGGTTGAAGATGAAGTCTGGGCCGTCCATTCGTGTCGAAGACTTGACTGGGTCAAGCAATCCAAGCGCCCTCATGGCGCCATGTACACCTCTATTGAAACTCACCGTTTTGCTTATTGAGAAGTCCAAGCTTGTGAAACTTCGCCGTGTAGACCAAGGAGGAATGAGTTCGAATCTTGGCATGCATTCTTTTTATTTTTCAGTTTGAGAATTAAAGTGAAGACAAGTGAATTGAAGCGCCTGGGCCTTGGATTGAGTTACTATCCACACCCCCGTTTGGCCCAAGTCTGTGAATTGAACTGGAAATAATTGCTTTTCACCACGCAGCTTTTATTAATTTCCATTGTTTTTCTTTATTTTACTCATTTCATATAGTTTAGGAAATAATTCATAAAAAATAGAAAAGTTAGTCAATTAATTCCAGATTTTTTTCCCCTGATTCATGATTGAATCTAGAATTTTGTTGAATTAAAAGATTAGGAATTCATGCATTTTTTTATTTTAATTGCATTTTTTGTACTTTTATTTGATAATAATTCATAATGGTTGATACCTTGACTAGTGGATTTTTGTGTGATCATTTGATGATGATTTTTGGACTGATTTTTTTTGTGTGTAGCTAGTTTAGATGTGCATGATCCTCTAGTAATTTTCTCACATTTTTGTGAAGAAGTTTAGGGCTGTTTTTTGTATTGGACTTTAGGTGCTCTAGTTTTAGGGTTTAACCTTAGTACCCCATAGTTTAGGATTTAATTCTAGGACTTTTTTTATGATTTTATATGTGGAATTAAAATGGTAGAGTCATGATTGACTTAGGTTCCCATAGTTATTTTTGTAGGATTTTACAATTGGTTTTAGTATTTTAGTTAGGATTAACTTTAGTACCAGGTTTTAGGTGATCCTAACTTGCTAACTCAACTAGATTGATTTCTTTAGTTCCCTTAGATTAGGGTGTTGCTTCTCTTGCTCTTGGGTGATGATGAAGACATGTGTGGGCTGCTGTGGAATGCATGATGGAGCTTGGACTTGAAGTTTTCTCTTCCTTTGGTGTAGTTTGTTTAGGGTTAAGGATTAGGGTTTTAGGGAGATCTCTTAGAATAGATTTTCTTCCTTCATGAAACATGGAAGATGTTGATCACTTCCATTCCTCCCTATGATGTAAGGTCCCATTGTGAAGGCCCCATCCCTCCTTTGGTAGGATGAGTGGCTCCTCATAAATTGGTAGAACCTTTGAGGGTTCCTTTCCTTGATGGTGGAGTACTTAGAGGTGACCTTTGGTCTTCACTTTGCTTCTCCCTATCCCCACCTTGCTCTTGTTAGATGAATCTTTCTCCCTTGCTAGAGGATGGAGTTCCTTGCTAGAATATTGAAGATGCTAGAGGTTTCACTTCCCCTTTATTTGAAGACTGCCCTTGGAGCTAAAGCTTGAAGATCAAGAAGAACAAGTTGACACTTGTGAAGGAGATCAATTTGAGATTGAATTGAGAGCTGAAGCTAGAAGAAGATGAAGAACAAGTTGATACTTGTGTTTGATACATGGAAGCTTGAAGAAGTAAGTTGATACTTGCTATTGAAGATGAGAGCCTTGAAGAACAGTTACAGACTGTGGACTGAACTGCTGTCAGAGGATTGCTTTGCTGTGGAGCTATGGAAGCTGTTGATTTGCTTTCTTTCCTGTCTGTTTGCCTTCTGTGCAACTGTATTGATGTGACTTGTGTGATTTTCTTGATGCATTTGAATAAGTTCATGTTTAGACTGATTTAAGCTAGGAGCATGATTGCACTAGAGGTTGAGTTGCTCCCTCTGCTTGTATTTTTACTGTATGGCTTTGCTTGCGGGTATTCGGTAGAGCCCAACTCCCTTGCCTATGTGGTTTGTGTGTTGCTTGATGGCATTTTATTTTCCTGTATAATTGCAGTTATTCATATCTGGCTTGAGGTCGAGACGAGCTTGTGGAGGCTGATGCCCCACACACATTTCCTCCCTCACTTGCATTGCATGCATTTCACAGTTGTTTACTGTTTACTGTTTAAGCTGATGCTTCATCTGTTTCTGTTTATCATTGACATGATCCCCTAGGAATCTCACTTCCTTTGATAAGGGAGTGATGATTAGAACTTTAGGTTGAAACCTTTGCATGATAACTTCTAGGAGTTCCCTGTTTCAAACCTCAACTATAGGATGAATCCTTGGCATGACAACAGTAGGACTTGATAGTCTCCCCGTAGTTGTCCCTCTCTCTTCTCATCTCAAAACAACAGTAAAAAACGTAATAAAGGCAAGTTAGTATAAGCGCGATACGAGCCTTAAGCTACTTGGGTAATGATAATTGAGCGGCCTCCTCTCAATCGTCTAGAATGTTTAGTATACGTCCTTTGGACGATATGTGACGCATTCGTTCCCAGGTCATAGTCTCTAGTCTTGTACGAACTACAGACAAACATAAAAAACACTTCTTCTGTAAAAGACAGAAAACAAACTTCAAACCTTTTTGCCCCGTGGGCCCATAATTCAAAGGAAGCTTTTCTGAAGAAAAGAGTGTCGTTAACTCTCAGTTCTACCGCAAACGGTAACACCTAAGTCTCCAAGGGTCGAGCTGCGTACACCAAACTGCTGGAACTGTTTGTTAACCCTACTCGGAAAAACAGATGAATCTGAATCCCCGTAATCCGTATTATCCCGAACTACGTAAGCTCTGATCTCTCATAGCTGTTGAGAGTACGTAGGCACAATACTGACGTATTGGCGAGTCACCTTCCCCGTAACCCGTAGTTAGTCGAACTACGTTGACTCTGATTTCTCATTCTCTGATGAGAATACGTAGGCATAAAGCGCGACGCTTTGCCGAGTCATTTACTTTTCTTTTCAGCCCAGCCTTGATAGGTAGATAGATAAAATAAACCCATCAGGTAAACACAACAAGCGTGGATCCCATCGAGTACGATGGACGTGAGGGGTGCTAATACCTTCCCCTTGCGTAACCGACTCCCGAACCCAGACAATGGTTGCGATGACCTTGTCTTATACCTTTTCGTCAGGTTTTTCCGATCGTTTCATTTCTTGTTCTAAGGGATAAATAACGAAAGGTGGCGACTCTTCTGTTTTGCCGGCACCTTATTTTCGCGGTAGCGACAGCGGAAAGTAAAATGCAAAAGTAAATAAAGCACATATATACAACACCCAAAGATAAACAAACAAGCGCTAGGATTGACTCGCCTAAGGAACCAGAGTCCCCAGCAGAGTCGCCAGCTGTCGCAACTGTGAAAAAAACCCGGCAGAAAATAGAAGAGTCGCCACCTTTCGTTATTTATCCCAAAGAGATGGAAAGGAAACGATCGGAAAAACCTGACGAAAAAAGGAAAGGCAAGGTCATCGCAACCAAGTCTGGATTCGGGAGTCGGTTACGCAAGGGGAAGGTATTAGTACCCCTCACGTCCGTCGTACTCGACGGGGTCCACGCTTTGTTGTCTATCTAAAAGGGTGATCATCTATCTAGCTAAAGGTCAAGGGACAAAATAAAAAGAAAAGAGACTCGGCAGAGCATCGCCGCTCTATGCCTACTTATTCCCTCGTGCAATGGGAAAGTCAGAGTCAACGTAGTTCGGCTAACTACGGGTGAAGGGGAAAGGTTGCTCGCCAAGACATCGCATCTTGTGCCTACGTACTTTCATCTGGTATGAAAGATCAGAGCAAACGTAGTTCGGGCTAAAAAGACCACATGTTGGTTCAAAAGTTTTTAGGCCCGAGTTGGGTTAACAAGTAGTTCTAGCAGTTGGTGTATGCAGCTCGACCATTGGAGACTTAAGCGTTACCGTTTGCGGTAGAACTAAGAGTTAACAACACTCTTTTATCTGAAAATATTTTCCTTAATTAAAATCCTGAAGGATGAAAAAGATTTGAAGTGTTTTTGTGTTTTTTAGAGAAGAAGTGTTTTAATTATTGAGTGTTTATAATGTATGTTGTACTAAAGTCTAGAACCTAGGATCAAATGCGTCGCATATCGTCCTAAGGACGTATACTAAACACTCTAGGAAATTGAGAGGTAACCGCTCAATCACCATTTCCCAAGTACAAGGCTCATGGCACAACATCCATTATCTTTATTAAGTATGTTAAGACTGTATGAAGATAAGAAGAGAAGAAAGGACTCTAAAGGGGACAAACTCAAAACCCTACAATTATCATGCAAAGTGGACTTAGAGTTGGGATACGAAAGGGAACTACCTAATGTTAGCATGCTTGGATTGAACACCTAATGCGTCTCCTATTCCCATCCTAAACGGTAGGACTAGGAACCCTATGGGGATCATGGCAAAAAGCACAAGAAAGCACCAAGTAAATTCAATCACAAGCAAAAGAGGCAAACATGAAAATGCAACACTTAGAATGGTGGGAGGGAGGAAAAATGTGTAGGGCAGCAGCCGCCACAAGCTCGTCTCGACCTCAACAGTGATGCAAGAATGATGCAAACATGGAAAGGAAAGCCAAAGATAAAAACAAACGAACATGCAAAGAGTCATCACTTTGGACCACATCCATAAGTATGCCTCCAAGTGGAAAATGAACACAAGTATCAACCAAATCATGATCAACCAAGCACAAACAGTGGCAAACACCAAAATCATTTCATTCCTAATGCATCATATCAATTTATGAAGATTCGAAGTGAAACGTTATGCGAACAATCAAACAAAGTAGCAAAACAGGCCTACCAGCACAGTGTTAATCGGTTAACCCCCAGGGTTAATCGGTTAACACACTGTTAATGTTTAAAAAATTTGAAAATGTGGACTGGTTAATCAGTTAACCATATGTGTTAACCGATTAACACTGTAAAAACTTTGAAAAACCTGAAAATTTGAACTGGTTAATCGGTTAACCATATGCGTTAACCGATTAACACTGTGCTGACAGCAGAAAACAGCAAAGCAGAATCACATTTTAACAGCTTATCACTTCTCCAAACATGCCAATGATCACATAATCACTTAATCACGAATTTTAACCAGAAAATCATGATTCCAACAACATGTATACAAATCCAAACAACATCAACATAGATCATACGAATCAAAATGCAGCAAATCAATCAAAAATGAAAATCATCATGATGAACATGCAATTAAGCTAAAACAAAATTCAGATCAAGAATCTCCAACCTACGAAGCGGAGATTTGCTTCGGTTGATGTTGATTCGCTGGAAATGAGTAGGTCGAAGCAAGAAACCCATAATACTTCAAGATCCAAGCTAATCCTTGTAGTAGAGATGGAGATCCTTCAAGATTAAGCTAAATTAATTCAAATAATCACTTCTAGCTTCACTTCAAATTTCATATCTGAATTTGCACGAAAATTGAATGAAGAAATCGATCCAATGGAGATGATAGATGAAGGTTTAAGCTCAAGAATTAATGGATTCCAATGAAGAATCAATTAATTCAATGGAGGAAGAGCTTTGGTGAGGGTTTTGGAAATGATGAAATTGAGAGAGAATTGAGAGAGAATTCTGAATTTGAAAATGGGAATTATAAGAGCTAGATGAGTGTGGTTTGGAGTGAATCACTTAAGTACTCTTTTGGTTTGGATCCAAAGCAAGGTTTGGAGAGTGGATTGGAAAATTTGGAATGGAATTAGGAGTGGGATTTTGGAGAGAGTTGAATTAATTTGAAAACTATTCCAAATTTCAAAAATGGTTCTAGATCCTTCCCAAGTGTAAAAATGCATTTCCAAATGACCAAAATTGGACCCCAAATGGCTCTGCATTGAAAAATCACATACAGAGGCAAAAATCACATTGGTTAATCGGTTAACCATATAGGTTAATCGATTAACCCCTTTAAATTTTTGAATCTGGGATAATTTTTCATTGGTTAATCGATTAACCATATAGGTTAACCGATTAACACCTTCAAAAATTTGAATTTGGCACCTTTTGGAGGGAAACCTACCCGTTTGCCCGTTTCTTGTTGTTTCGAACCCTGTTAAGCTTCTGGAATGTGTTCTTCAATGTTGTAACCATGAGACTGCTCACGATAGCCTGGACACCACTTTCTTGGTTGAAAATAACCTGCAAAATAAAATCGGTCGCCTGACCGTTAGGCAAAATAAACGTCGCCTGATACTCGCTGCTTTGATTGCTTGCATTGAGAGCAAATTCCGAGCCACAGGAAAACCTCGATCCCCTGCTAAATTAACAATGCTATGCAATGAAAATGATAGAAGAAAATGAAATGAAACAAAAGCCAAGCCAAGAAAAGGTTGGGCAAATTTTGGGGTGCAACACATGGGCAATCACCTCAACGTTGCATCAAAAGTTAAAGTATATGGCGGAAGGGAAGATAGTCACGGTGTGCGGTGAAGAGGATATTATAGTTAGCCATTTGTCATCCTTCAAATACGTGGAAGTGGATGGGGAGATCCACGAAACACTCTTCCAGGCGTTCGAAATAGTTCAGATTCAGGGGAAGTCTCCTGCAGAAGCCAAGAGCCCAGAGGTTTCGATGTCATCACTTAAGGAAGCTCATGATATTGTATAATCCGGCTCATCTAAGAAGTGGGGCCAAGTTCTTAATGTTTCCGTCAAGCAGGACAAGTTCGGCCTGGGATACAAACCCTCCAGTTCTTCTCAGGGCACTCCGAAGTACAGGGGACCTGTTCAGTTCACCAGCAGTGGTCTGATATTTGATAGGATTAATGCCATTGGAGATGATGAAGGTGAAAGTGATTGTGACATGGATTCTTGGATTCGTCCGTGTACTCTTGGTCAGAAGCTGTGCAACTGGACTACAGAAGAAGTCATTCATGTTACTACTACAGAATAATGTTCATTGTTTTGATTATGTTCAGTCCTACGTTCTGCCCAAGACGTAGTGACCCGTTTGTGGGGCCCTCTTGTTATTCGCACTTTATCATTAAATAAAGGACGTTTTCGCATTCAAATATTGTGATCCCTGTTTTTCTTGTTTTTGTTTTGCATTTATATTAAACAGAAAAATGGCAATGTGTTTTGTTTATTGCATCGCATAATAAACATAACATCCTCATGCAGGTCTTTTCTATAAGATGCCATCAATTCAGGTTCGGCTATAACTTCGTATTACTTTGATAATCCCATTTATCAAGCTGAAGAAGAGACTGATGAAGACTGTGAACTACCCGAAGAGTTAGCCAGGCTTCTCAAGCAGGAGGAAAGGGTCATTATGCCTCATCAGGAGGATATTGAGATTATTAATCTGGGCACCGAGGATGATAAGAAAGAGGTCAAAGTGGGGGTTGCATTGGAAGATAGTGTCAAGAGAAGATTGGTTGAAATGCTCCGTGAGTATAAAGATATCTTCGCTTGGTCTTACCAAGACATGCCCGGGCTAGATACAGATATTGTGGTACACCGGTTACCTCTCAAGGAAGAATGTCCGCCAGTCAAACATAAGTTGAGACGAACAAGGCCCGACATGGCAGTCAAGATCAAAGAAGAAGTTCAGAAGCAGTTGAACGCTGGGTTTCTTGCTGTCACTAATTACCCTCCGTGGGTCGCCAATATCGTTCCTGTTCTTAAGAAGGATGGAAAGGTCAGGATGTGCGTCGATTATCGAGATTTGAATAAAGCAAGCCCGAAAGACGATTTCCCGCTCCCCCATATCGATGTGTTGGTTAATAACACCGCTCAGTATTTTGTGTTTTCATTCATGGATGGCTTCTCTGGGTATAACCAAATCCATATGGTCCCAGTGGACATGGAGAAAACTACTTTCATCACACCATGGGGGACTTTTTGCTACAAAGTAATGCCTTTTGGATTGAAAAATGCAGGGGCAACTTACCAGCGGGCGATGGTCACTTTGTTTCATGATATGATTCATCATGAGGTTGAAGTCTATGTTGATGACATGATTGTAAAGTCACAGACGGAGGAGGGACATCTGGTCGATCTTCTGAAATTGTTTGAAAGGTTGAGGAAGTTCAAGCTGAGGCTGAATCCTAACAAATGCACCTTCGGAGTGAGATCTGGAAAGTTATTGGGTTTCATTGTCAGTGAAAAGGTATTGAGGTAGATCCTGCCAAAATAAAAGCTATATAAGATATGCCTGAGCCGAGGACGGAAAAAGAGGTTTGTGGTTCTTGCACCCCAAAATTTGCCTAACCTTTTTCTCACTTGGTTTATGTTTCATTGCATTAGCATATCATTGACCTAACATTTGCATAGAATAGCATTTTTCATATAGTAGGGGATCAAGTGTGGTTTATATCAAGAGGAGCCTATCTAGAGGTCTTATTCAAGCTTGAGAGGTCACCAAAGTCATCAAAAAGAGGGTTGTGTTCTTGAGAAGTTTGGTTGCTTGTATAGTGTTCATCTCCTAACCTGAGGACCAATTGAAGACCATCAGGGGGTTGTGGAGCCTTGATCATGGATAGAGTGTGGATAGAGCTCATGGAGTGCCTTGAGGGTCATGGTAGAGCTCAGTTAAATCATTATGCTAAGTGTGAAGAGCCACAGTTGAGGGTGTTGCAATTAGGGTTTTCATCTGAGTAACCTTAAGTCAAATGTGCAATTGAGGAGGATCAAAACCTATTTCTAAGTCTTTGTGATCATGGAAGGTTCTGTTGAGATACATGAGGTGATATTCCAAGATCAATTCAAGAAGAATTCAAAGTGTGAGGAGTTGCTAAACTAGGGTTCTCAGGGTAAAATCCCCTATTTGGTGCCTAACTTTAAGACCACATATCTCAAGATACAAGTTTCATCTCAACTTTTGGCCAACATGAAACTTGTAGAGCATGTTCTTAGATTTAATTTGAGTAATAGAAGTCCTCCATTGGATTTATATAACTCAAGTTATGATCCAGACAAGTTACAGGTCATCAGATGATTGTGAAATTTGTCTGCAAAAGTCAACCAACTTCCAAGGAACTTTTGACCTAGAAGGATGTTTCTTCTAAACTTTTAGCTAACATGAAAGTTGTAGGTATTGATCTTAGGTTTCTAAATTGTACTAGAAGTCTTCCATCTGATTTGTAGAACTCAAGTTATGAGGTTTACAAGTCAGGGGTATTTTGGGAAAGTGAGATTATAGGTCATTTGGCATTATAGGTCATTTTCTCTATCTTGCACACTTCAAATGAAGTTTTTTACAATACAAAACTTGCTCTAAATGGGATTTTAAGGCTAACCATGTGTGCATGAGGCTTTAATTTGGCTTATGGTGAGACTTGGTGTGAAGGAACTTGGTAAAGGGCATTTTTAAAGGCATTTAAGTGAAAAAAATCCAAATTAATTCATATTTGTTCAAACCAATGCAAATGAGTGCTCATTTTAATCAGAAAAATCATTTTGAACATGATGGAAATATTAGAAAATCCATTTGAGGAATAATTCATGGTGTTTTACTTTGATACTTCATGAGGAAGAAACATATTCAACCTTGGTCATAGGATGGAATTAAGCTCTCAATTTGATCCCTACACTCTCCACAGTCCACAAAGATTACAGAGGAAGCTTCTTGGAGAAGGAATTGAGGGAGAATCGTGTACACCATGATTGAGTTTTCAAGCAAAAGTGAAAAGTTGGATCTCACTGTTTGGGCCTCCAAATCATCCAAATTCACTCTATATAAGTTCAGAAAGAAGTTAGGATCAAGGTTGGTGGTTATTTCATGCTAGAGCCAGAGATTGCAGAGTGAATTTTCAAGCTTCAAGTGAGAAATCGAATTTCAGTTCTAGAGCAAATCAAGGCAATTCTTGGATTCTATCATCTTTATCCTTCATCAAGGAACGATTCTGCATCATTTGGAAGCTTGAATCACAGTGGAACTGATCCAATTTCAAGCTACAAACCAGGTATGCACTTTTCGCGATTGCACTAATTTTAGGATGGTTTAGCATGATTTGAATTGTGGTTAAGCTTTAGGAAGATGACTAGATGGATTTTAGATCATAATTTGGAAGTTTAGAGACAAATTAAGGTGTGAGCAATTTTCTGTTTAGATGTGAATCTCCCTGATTATTGAGAGTTAACATGATCTAGATAGCTTATGATGATCTATGGTTTCAATTGAAGGTTTAATGAGATTTCAAAACTTGATGCATTTTAGGATTTATATCGTGTTTTGAATTCTAGTGAGAATTAGGAGAAATGGATATGATATTTGGATTTAAGAGGAAAAAATGAGAAGAACGGTATAAGTTTGGTTAATTTTGGTGTTGGTTTCATAACCTGCAAGTTTTGACTCGCCGGAGAAGACGGTGGCTCAGCCACCGGAGCCACCGTCTGGTTCATCTGAACATTTTCCCCCCTTTCAGAATTCAAACGAGGAAGACGAACGAGAACCCTTGGATCTGCTTAATTTGAAGACTTTGTATTCTCATCCAACGCTCACGATTTAATTTCAGAGTTGGACTTTGACCAAGTGAAACGCGCGCGTCTCATTAACGCGTTGGCAGCACCAGATCCCTTGGATGAGCTGACTTAGTCTCCAGATCCAACCATCCTGATATTTTCTCAGCTTTTATTGTTTCTTTATTCATTTTTTGATTTTATTTTAATTGTTTTATCCATTTTAATTCATAGTAATTCCAATTTTGATCAGAAAAATAAAATAAAAATATGTGGATGCTCATCATTTTATTCCTGATTTTCTGGTGCTGTTAGATTTTATTTTCATGCAATTTTCTATTTAATTTGATTTTTGCATTTTGTTTAATTCCTTAAATTTGGCATAATTCTTCATTTTCTTGCTGATTTTTGTATGGTCAATTGGTAGGGAATTTTAATGAGATTTTTTGCTGGTTGTTAGTATAGATGTACATGATCCCCTAGGATTTATTTCATGATTTTTAGATAACTTTAGGTTCTGTTTTGGATTAGGTTCCCATGACCTTCAATTTTAGGGTTTCCCTTTGACACTTGTTGATTTAGGAATTCTTTAGTGACTTTCCCCTTTGGTTAAGGCCCTGGTCTTTCTACTATAGATACCTAACACATGTAGGTTCCCTTAGAAAATTTTATAGGATTTTAGGAGATGATTTAGTATTTTTCATAGATTTAAAACTTAGGCTAGTTTTGATATGCTTCTAACATGACTTCTCCTTTAGAATGACCTTAATGGTGTCCCATAGCATAAGAGAAATTTTCCATTCCTTTTGGATAGTGTTTTAGACATATAGAGGCTTCTGTTTGCTTGATTATGGTGTTTGGTTTTGGTGTTTAGACCTCCTTTTAATAGCTTTCTTGTAGCTTGATCAATTAGGGTTTAGGAAGAGCTTAGTTTTGATTTCTCTTTCTTCAAATAAACATGGATTGCCTTGATTTCTTTCCATTCTCATCCAATGATTCAAGGTCCCCATGTGGAAGCCTTATCTTTCCTTTGGAAGGATGTGTGACATATCACAAGAGGTAGAACCTTTGAGGATGCCTATCTCAGATCTATTGTTGAGTGCCATGAAGGATTCCCTTGGTTTCCATCATGCTTCCCATCATCAATCAATAATCTTGATGTTAACTCTCTTCTCTTTTTTTGGAGCTTGTTGGAGCTGCATACACCAAACTGCTGGAACCGTCTGTTAACACTACTCGGATAAAAAAGACAAACATGTGTCTCTTGTTATCCTGAACTACGTTTGCTCTAATCTTTCGCGCCGTGTGAAAGTACGTAGGCACGAGATGCGATATCTCGGCGAGCAACCTTCCCCGTAACCCGTAGTTAGGCGAACTACGTTGACTCTGATTTCTCGTTCCAGACAAGAATACGTAGGCATAGAACTGTTGTGTTCTGCCGAGTCATTCTCTTTTCTTTTCAGACAAGACTTTTAGCGTAGATAGATAAAACCAACTCGTCAGATAAAAACAACAAGCGTGGATCCCATCGAGTACGATGGACGTGAGGGGTGCTAATACCTTCCCCTTGCGTAACCGACTCCCGAACCCAGATGTTGGTTGCGATGACCTTGTCTTATACCTTTTCGTCAGGTTTTTCCGATCGTTTCCTTTCCCTTTTTGTGGGATAAATAACGAAAGGTGGCGACTCTTCTGTTTTGCCGACACCTTATTTTCGCGGTAGCGACAGTGGTTTTCTGGGGAGATTAAACTACATTGCAAGGTTTATATTTCATCTTACAGCCACTTGTGAACCAATATTCAAATTGTTAAGAAAAGATCAAATGGTCAGGTAGAATGAAATTTGTCAAAAAGCATTCGAAAGAATAAAAGAATATCTGCAGGAACCTCCAATACTCATGCCTCCAGTTGCAGGGAGACCACTGATCATGTACCTCACGGTTCTTGAGAATTCAATGGGATGTGTGCTCGGTCAACAAGACGAGTCGGGTAGAAAATAGCACTCCATCTACTACCTGAGTAAGAAGTTCACTGATTGTGAGTCAAGATACTCGATGCTGGAAAAAACATGTTGTGCACTCGTTTGGGTTGCTAAGTGTTTGAGACAGTACATGTTAAACCACACAACCCTATTGATTTCGAAGATGGATCCAATCAAGTATGTCTTTGAAAAGCAAGCACTCTCTGGAAGGATTGCCCGTTGGTAAATGGTTTTAACAGAGTATGATATTCAGTATGTTTCCTAGAAAGCCATCAAGGGAAGTGTCTTGTCAGAATATCTAGTGGAACAGTCGATTGAGGATTATCAACCGATGAAGTTTAAGTTTCCAGATGAAGACGTCATGTTTTTGAAGATGAAAGACTGTGATGAGCCTTTACCTGACGAGGGTCCCGAGATTGGATCTCAGTGGAAACTGGTTTTAGACGGAGCGATTAATTCATATGGCAATGGGATCGGGGCTATCATTACAACTCCTCACAGTTCTCATATGCCGTTCACTGCCCGATTGACTTTCGCCTGCACTAATAATGAAGTCGAGTATGAAGCGTGCATATTGGGTTTAGAAGAAACCGTTAATATGAGGATCAAGAATCTGGATGTGTACGGTGACTCAGCGTTAGTCATTAACCAAATCAAAGGAGAGTGGGAAACTCGTCAGGCCAACCTGGTACCTTACAGGGACTACACAAGGAGACTGTTGCTGTTCTTTGATAGAGTTGAATTCCATCATGTGCCAAGAGACGAGAACCAGATGGCGGATGCCTTGGCCATGCTATCTTCGATATACAAAGTGAATGACTGGAATGAAGCTCCAGTTATCACCATCATGCATCTTGATAGACCCGCTTTTGTGTTTGCAATTGAGAGAGCATTAGATGAAGAGCCTTGGTATTTTGATATCAAGAATTTTCTCAAGACTCAAGAATACCCATCTGGGGCATCTGGCAAAGATAAGAGGACCTTTAGGAGGTTAGCCGGTAACTCTTATCTGAACAAAGACGATGTGCTCTACAGGAGAAATTTCGACATGGTCTTGTTGCGCTGTGTTGATGAACTTGAAGCAAACATGTTGATGGAGGAAGTCCACGAGGGTTCTTTCGGCACTCATGCCAATAGACATGCAATGGCCCAAAAATTGTTGAGATCTGGGTATTATTGGATGACTATGGAATCCGATTGCTTCAAATACGCCAGAAAATGCCATAAATGCCAGATTTATGCGGATAAAGAGCATGTGCCACCGGCTCCTCTGAATGTGTTAACGTCTCCTTGGCCTTTTGCTATGTGGGGAATCGATATGATCGGAAAGATTGGGCCGACTGCTTCTAATGGACATCGCTTCATTCTAGTCGTGATTGATTACTTTATGAAGTGGGTAGAAGCAGCGTCCTACGCTAATGTCACGAAATAGGTGGTCGCACGATTCATAAAGAAGGAAATCATTTGTCGTTATGGAATTCCTGAGAGAATCATTACCGATAATGGTTTAAATTTGAATAACAAAATGATGAAGGAACTGTGTCAGAGTTTCAAGATTGAACATCACAATTCTTCTCCATATCGTCCGAAGATGAATGGTGTTGTTGAGGCAGCTAACAAGAATATCAAGAAGATTGTGCAAAAGATGGTAGTAACCTACAAGGACTGGCACGAGATGTTGCCCTTTGCACTTCACAGTTATTGTACTTCGGTGCGTACGTCAACCGGGGCAACTCCTTTCTCATTGGTGTATGGTACGGAAGCGATCCTGCCATTAGAAGTTGAGATTCCTTCTTTAAGGGTATTGGCGGATGTAAAGCTTGACGAAGTTGAGTGGGTGCGAACCAGGTTGAATCAGTTGAGCTTGATTGATGTAAAGAGATTGGCAGCCCTTGCGCATGACCGTTTGTAGCAGAGTAGGATGAAGAAAGCCTTTGATCAGAAAGTGCGTCCTCGGTGCTTCTAGATGGGAAATTTGGTTTGAAAAGGATCCTTCCTCCTCAGACAGATCACAAGGGAAAGTGGACTCCTAACTATGAAGGTCCGTATGTGGTAAGAAAGGTTTTCTCTGGTGGAGCCTTATTACTATCTACCATGGATGGTGAAGATTTTTCGTCCCCTGTGAACGCGGACGTGGTTAAAAAATACTTTGCTTAAAAGAGACCCGTTGGACAGAAAAAGAAAAGTCCATGCAAAAATGGGGCATCCCGACGAACCACAAAAAGAAAAGGTTCGGGCAAAAATTAGGGATAAAAGGAAAAAGAATGAACCCGCAAAGTTGAAAACCTGAAAAGGCGACTTTGGCAAAAATGGGTATCCCGGTGGATTGAAAACCCGAAAGGGCGGTCCAGGAAAAAGTTAGGGATTTAAAAACCAAATGATCACGGTCTGCGTTCGATCTGTAAGCTTGTGAGTGGTTATCCCGAAGGAAAGGAATCAGTCCAGTCAGTCTTGTCAGAAGACGAAACATGGGGAACATTGAAGACATACAGGTCATAGCTGAATCGACACATGGTGGTTGTCTGTTTCCATATTGCCGACATTTGTATATTTTATTTCTCTTGCTTTTTCGCAATTGCCTCTTTTCAGGAATTGCATCCGAATTGTAATTTGCCTATT
Source organism: Lathyrus sativus (assembly GCA_963859935.3). NCBI lineage: Eukaryota > Viridiplantae > Streptophyta > Magnoliopsida > Fabales > Fabaceae > Lathyrus > Lathyrus sativus. The sequence goes on along the minus strand of OZ012738.1, from coordinate 321,091,541 downwards.
TATAGGCCTTTCATTAATAAAGTGTTCACTTCAGTCAAAGAGCTTTCTTTTTCTTGTTCGTTTTATTGTTTTGTTTACGAAGTGTCTGTTATTTTGGTAAATATTGCAGGTAAAGGCAAGAGGCTTTACAGAGCATAAAGAAACCGCTGACTTTGCTTGAGCAGTAAGTATCATGAATGGTAATTGAGGTAACTATTTCGCATATAAAACATTCCTGGTGTTTTTCTTTGTTGCAGGTCAGCAGGGTTATCCTCAGCAGGTTGAGATTACCCTATCCTTAGCAGTTCAAAATCGCAGCAAGTGGCAGTTTGTTCCCGGCAGGTCGAAGTTGATATCTCCGGCAGAGTAGACTCATTCCCCAACAGATTGAATGCAGTCAGGCATTTTGTTCAGCGAGGATGTTCATTCACCCATAGCAGAGATTTTTCTTCCCCAGTGAAGTTGCCACGGAATCTCATCTTCGAGTCTGAAATGTGGTAGCCAGTGTAGGTCTGATTTGTATCCAGCAGAACGAAGCTTTGTCTTCAGGTGAAGGTTAATTCCTAGCGGGGCGAATTTGTTCCTGGGAAAGCAAGGTGTAAAGATGTTCCCTCAGCGGCAGGGTAGTCCGGTATTCTTTTCCATTGGAGGCAACGTATGTGACGCCCTTTTCCAACAGAGTCGTTGTTCTGGTGTTTCCCTGGTAATATCAGTATTCAGGATTTTTTCCTCTAGCAGAGTTCAGTGCTGATTCCCTCGACAGAGTGAGTGTTAGAACAGCAGTGCGGGATTTCCCCAGTGGAGTGGAGTTCCCCAATAGGAGTATTCGATATTCCTCAGCAGGAGAATTTGATACCTGATGTAATCCGAAGTATTAGACTATGGTACGAATCTTGATGGGGGGGTTGAATAGATCCCCAATTAAAATTTGAGTCGGCGCTACCAATTAAAAATTGGTTTTGAAAAATTGTTTTAAGTGCGGAAGCGGCCGAGGAAAATATAGTCTAAAACGAACGGTTATTGGAAAACCGATATGCGTAAGCCTTTGGATTAATGACAATATGGAAAACAGAATCACAACACTAATCACACTTATCAATGATCTACTTCAGTTGTTAGGATCCCTAGTTCCAATGATTCAAAGAGCAAACCAAAACTAGATACACAAGTAAGATAATTTTGGTTCAAGCAATTTGTCAAACACTTGGTGTGCAAAACACTCCAAGTGATATTTATGTTGAGTAAGTGATTCCAACTAGCCTAGTACAATGTCTTATTGTACTTTGGAGTCAAAAACAGAGTTTTAACCTCTTACTCAATTGATATCACAATTTTGACAATAGTGCTTATACAAAAATCACTTATTTTGAGCTATAACGTAAATGCTGAAAAATAGAGAAGACAAGTATTTGGTGAGGCAGTCCCCCCGTCGTCCTCGCTTCGGGGTACGTCTGCCCTCAATTCTAAAACTAGAATTGAGATAGATTTTATAGATATCACCTGTTGAATGTAACAGTTTATACAAGGATTGAGCAGCAAATATACAACAGAAATCTCAATGTGTTCAAAGTTGCTTTCACTCCTTGCCCCTTGATTCAAGATGAATCAAGTCCTCCGATTGTTGTTGATGGACCTCCGATTCCAGCCACCTTATTGAATAACACGTTGTTATTCAAACCTTCGGCTCCGGCTGATCTCAACAGATACAAATCGAACCCGAGATCTTCCCTTCAATATCACTGAATCCGCTACTAGACTTGTGAAGAACACCTATTCACAATCACCTTCGCTTAGTTGACCCTTGATGAAGAATCTCGTCCAAAAAACCCCTTTCAAACCAATCTTGGAGGGTAAAACCCCAATGGTTTTATTCAAGAAGGAATCTATCACAAGCTTCAACCCGAACTTGATTCTCCAATCTAAGCTTCGAACCTTATCACCTTGAATCACTCACAATGCACTTCAAAAATGGTTGTGTGTAATTGAAATGTTGTGAGATTTTGAAGATGAAGATGATGAATCTTGGACACCTATTTCACTCTTTCTTGTTTTTGAACACATGAATCAAAGATTATCAAATGTTTATATGACACAAGTGGTTAAACCAGTATATATAGTACCAACCCAATTATAGACATAACAGTATTTCAAATATAAGAGGGAATCATTTAAAAACAGGATTTCCGCGCGAACGGTCGACCGCAACAGGTCTGTGCGTCGACGCATGGCCTGTGTTTTTTGGAAATCTAGAAAATGCATCAGTATGCGTCGACCATACAGTCGGCGTGCGCTGACCCGTTGAAAACTATTTCCTTCATGCGCCGACCCTATGGTTGACTCATGCCTTTATGCGCTGACCCGTTAGAAAATTTTTCCTTCATGCGTCGACCCTATGGTCGACTCATTGCCTTTGTGCGCTGACCAGTGGCAAAGTAATCTGATGCATGCGCCGACCCTATGGTCGACTCATGCCCTGCAAACTTGCAAAAATTCATCAGTTTGTGGTCTTTCATGCCTCTGGTCATGATTGCATTTTATCTACACATAGCATATTTATTACAACAGTTTTAAGACAAGTATAAAAGGATATGGTAGGTGATACGTTGCATCTGTTTAGTGGATCTGGAGTTTATAATTTCCAATCTATCCAAGGCTGTAATTTGTCATCATCGAAACTTGTATTGAACAATGTCTTGCAGACTTGTGTGATGTGTGGTGATTTGCCTCCACAGTCTCCCCCTTTTTGATAATGACAACCTGTATACAACCAAAATAACCAATATGCAATGTATACACAAGCTCCCCCTTTCTTTTGTAAAATAAGGCTGCAGAACAAACAACCATCAACTGTTGTTAATATCCTGACTTGGCTTTGGTGCTGGCTTGCTACATGTTCTTTTCCCCCTTTGACAACATCAAAAAGAGAAGGAGAACACATCAATTAACAGAAAACATACAATAGGTGATAGTTAATTACCAAACTTCACACATAAGAATGATAATGAACAAAAGTAACTTGAATTAATAGATAATTAAGAGAACATGCAAATAGGTGAATATTCAGGAAAACATAACACGGAAACATGGAAAGTAGATAGAGGAAACAAATATGCAACTATGAAACTCCCTGACCCCGACCTCGGCCCCTCCCCTGGTATACAGTATCGGGATTGCAGTAAGGATCCGAGAAGTCCAGAAATGCTTCTACGGACATGTTGAGGTGATGAAGAGAGTCGGTGATTTCCAGGTCTTGCCTTTCATGTGATTTAACAAGAGCTTCAAGACGGGCGTCCATCCGAGTCGAAAATGAATTTAACCTTTCATTTTGGGTACGAAGCTCAGCTCTAATCTGCTCCATTTGCGTATCTTGACTCCTCATGAAGGTTTGTTGATCTAACTGCATGGACTGCAGCATATTAATTACTTCAGAGTTGTCCGATGGTGGAGGAGGTGATGAGTGCTAGGAAGGTTGATAGTCTTGAGGGTAGCCGTGATATGGGTCGTAGAATCTACCCAGGGTAGTCCAGTCTGTGTATTGCCCATTCACCCCATCCCTGATTTGTATAACCTTCTTCTTGTTCTTCAGATGGAGCTGAATGCTGGAGCCAATCAGTATTTGGAGACGCATGTTGAAGTGGCGATTGATGATAGTCTTGCATCTCACATACAGGTTCTTGTACCTCTGCATCTGTATTTTATTCATCATCGTCTTGTTCACCTTGTTCTTCACTTTCCTCTTCAGAGCTGTCATCGAAACTGTCACGAGTCACCCGAGGAATATTGGCTTGACGGACAAATCTGTATGATTGTCGTTCATCACACCAAAAATACCTCATCATGGCAAGGGTTTTGGTGCTAAATTCTTTGTCAGAGGGGACTGAAACACAAGGAAATGTTGGGTATACAACATTTGCTGCGGCAAGAATTTCCGAAATAAACGACCCATAGGCTAGAGCAGTGCCTCTACTTGAGTCTCTCAGAGCAAAAATCCTGCTTGCAATATAGTATGGCCAGTTTATTTTGATCCTATGTTTCAATATATAGATGAGATGTACCTCAGCTTGTTCGACACGGGACAGTCCACCTTTTTTCGGTCGTAGGATGCGAGCGACAATCCACTGAAGGATGCGCTCCCCTGTTTGGAGTTTCCCGGCTGTGACCGTTCTAGGAAAGGCATCACTGTTGACAATGGCATCTGGATAGGGTCTTTTGAGCATGTCATTCAGAGCGCTCTTAAACTCATACCCTGGCACCGTACGAGTGTCCGTTACCTCATGAAGAGGTGGTGCATCAGCATCGACAGTCAAATCAAAATACTTGTTCCAGACTTCAGAATTTATGTTTACCAGTTTATTGCCGACAGGAGTGTGGAAATATTGACCTTGAAAGTTACCGCGCAGATTTGTGTATAACACCCGGACCATATCCTCACTATACTTTGTGTTGCATTCCAGAAAATTGAAGAACCCCTGAACCTCCAGCAGAGACAAAATTTGGGTGAAATACAAGCGCTCCGCCGTTGCCTGGTAGAAGGCATGCTGTGGAACGATTGCTCTTTTGCTGAGACTCTTGTTGAAGTTTTCAACAGCAGGTGGATGAACTAGTGAGACAGCGGTAATGGAGACTGAAGCAGATGATGATGAGGCCCTTGATCTCTTACCTGTATTTTTGCGAGAAAGAGAAGCCATTGATGATGATTTTTGGTGATTTTGTAGAGATGAACTTTGAAGAGAGTAGTTGAGGATGATTTTGGAGAAGATGAAGATTATTCCCTTTAATAGAGAGAGGTTTTAGGGTTTTGGTAAGAGGGAGGAGACAAGAGGATACAATAGATGCCTAGATGCAATTTACAAGACAAATGCAATATCAAATCATAACAAAAGTTGACAGTACATTAAATGGAGAAGAAGAGAAACTGGAACGGTTTTCAAAAAAAAATCTGGGTTTTTGCGCGAGCCGTCGACCATAGCCCCTGCATGCGTCGACGCATACTGTGTGTTTTTTTGATAATTTTGAAAGTCTACAGCATGCATCGATCGTTGTCCTGTTTAGGTCGACTCATAACCTTCAAAAACCCAATTTTTCAGTTTCATATTATGCAGAATGCCACACTTACCTATTTATCATGCCTATTCACCCTTTCACAATATAGTTTGCATTCAACACACATAGTATTAGCAGCAAAAGTCATAGACATATATAAGTACCATGATTGTCAAACGATATACTTAGTTTCAAGTCATGAATGTTTAGAGAGAGAGAGAGAGAGATATAAAGAGAGAGAGAGAAAGGAGCAATATCACCTCTATACCGACCACACTTGTTAACCACATATTTGTACTTGCAATAAAAGCTAAACTTGTTATTAGTACAAAAAGCTGTAAATAGATTAATTATGAACATAGTAATTGTTAAGCTCGATCAGAAATGTCGAGAATACCAAGTTCTCGACGGATATGAAAGAAGGGCTCAGTGGCTAGAGGCTTTGTGAAAATGTCCGCTAGTTGGTTTTTGGTATCAACGTGTTCAAAGACAACGTCACCCTTCTCTACATGGTCCCTCAGAAAATGGTGTCGAATTTCTATGTGTTTGGTACACGAATGTAACACCGGATTTTTGGTAAGATTTATAGCACTGGTGTTGTCACAAAATATTGGAACACGTTCTAGCTTCAAATTAAAGTCCAATAGTTGTTGTTTAAGGCATAGGACTTGCGCACAACAACTACCGGCGGCTACGTATTCCGCTTCGGCGGTTGAAAAAGCAACGAACACTTGTTTCTTGCTGTGCCAACTGACCAAGGAATTTGAAAATAAGTGACACGTACCGCTGGTGCTTTTCCTATCCTATTTGCAACCGGCAAAATAGGAATCGGAGAAGCCTACCAATGAACAATCATTACCTTTGGAATACCACAGTCCATATTTCGGAGTACCAAATAGGTATTGAAGTATGCATTTGACAGATTTTAGGTGGGATTCCTTAGGACATGATTGGTATCTGGCGCACATACACACGCTAAACATAATGTCGGGACGAGAAGCAGTAAGATAGAGAAGCGAGCCAATCATACCTCTGTACCTTTTTACCTCAACATTCTTACCACTTTCATCTTTACTCATATTTACACATGTTGGCATAGGAGTGTCTATGGCTTTTGAATTTGCCATGTCAAATCTCTTGAGAAGCTCCAAACAATATTTTGTTTGGCTCACGAATGTTCCTTCCTTCAGTTGCTTGATTTGCAAACTGAGAAAGTATGTGAGTTCACCCATCATACTCATCTCGAATTCACCCTGCATAAGCTTAGCAAACTCTCTTACGAGATTCATGTTAGTGGATCCAAATATGATATCGTCAACATAAATTTGTACAAGAATTAAGTGCTTTCCTTGAAGTTTAATGAAGAGAGTAGTATCAACCTTTCCTCTTGAGTAGCCTTGATCAAGTAAGAATTTGCTTAGTCTCTCATACCAGGCTCTAGGAGCTTGTTTGAGACTGTACAAAGCTCTTTTCAGTTTGTAGACATGATCAGGATACTCATGAGACTCAAAATCAGGTGGTTGAGCAACATAGACTTCTTCATTTATGAACCCGTTAAGGAACACACTTTTGACGTCCATTTGAAATAATTTAAAATCCTTTGCACAAGCGAAAGCAAGTAAAAGGCGTATAGCCTCGAGTCAGGCAACCGGCGCATAAGTTTCCTCATAGTCGATGCCTTCCTCTTGGTTATACCCTTGCGCGACTAACCGCGCCTTGTTGCGAGTTATTACTCCGTTCTCGTCCAGTTTATTTCTAAACACCCACCGGGTGTCGATTACTCGATGACCTCGCGGAGGAGGGACAAGGTCCCAAACCTCATTTCTAGTGAACTGATTCAGTTCCTTCTGCATTGAGAAAAACCAGTGTTTATCGAGTAGGGCTTCCTTAGGGTTTTTAGGTTCCATCTGTGAAACGAATGCGAAGTGATAACATAAATTACTTAGCTTCGATCGAGTTGTTACACCCTTTGTGATGTCTCCGAGAATGTTTTCAATTGGATGGTCTTTAGATGACTTCCAAGCTTGAGGGAGATCATCGTTTGAAGGTAGATGAACTTCCTCTGTTTCATCATGGTGTACATCCTTATCCTCCTCAACTTTGACTTTGTCAGGTTGATCAATCCACGTCTCGCCACTTTTGAGTATGTCTTCTATGGACGTACCTGCACCATGAACAACACTATCCTTTTCGACATTTCTTGGATAGGACTCATCAAAAGTAACATGCACAGACTCTTCTACAACAAGTAATCGTTTATTATATATTCTATATGCTTTAATCGATTGAGAGTATCCAAGGAAGATGCCTTCATCGGCTTTGGAATCAAATTTGCCCAAGTTTTCCTTTCCATTGTTTAATACAAAACATTTGCATCCAAACACATGCAAGTGAGAATCATTTGGCTTTCGCCCTTTTAAAAGTTCATACGGTGTTTTATTTAGAATGGGGCGAATAAGCACCCTATTCAAAACATAACACGCCGTACTAATGGTGTCGGCCCAAAAATATTTTTGTAAACCACTTTCGTAAATCATTGTTCTTCCCAATTCTTCTAAAATACGGTTTTTACGCTCCACAACCCCGTTTTGTTGAGGGGTGCGTGGAGTGGAGAAGTTATGATCTATACCATGGTTACCGCAATATTCTTCAAATAAGTGATTTTCAAACTCACCTCCATGGTCGCTTCTAATTGACACTATGTTTGTATTTAACTTATTTTGGGAAAGCTTAGCAAACTTTTCAAAAGTGGCAAATGTATCACTTTTACTTACTAAAAAGATGGTCCAATAAAACCTAGAAAAGTCGTCCACTATTACGAACCCGTAATAGTTTCCTCCTAGACTTTTGATCCTAGACGGCCCAAAGAAGTCCGTATGAAGAAGTTCAAGAGGTCTCGTTGTTGAAATTATCTTTTTGGATTTAAATGAGATCTTCATTTGCTTCCCTTTTTGACAAGCATCACAAAAGTGATCCTTGGTGAACTTTATTTTGGGAAGTCCTACCACTAGGTCTTTTGAGACTACCTTATTGAGTAAGTCAAAGTTAACATGCGCTAAACGCCTATGCCATAGCCATGAGTCTTCACTCATAGTTATGAGGCATTTGTCGCTTGTTAACGATACTTCATTTAAGTCAAGCATATATACGTTGCTTACTCTAAAACCATTAAACATATTCTTCTTATCATTTTCATGCACAATTTTGCAACAATCTTTTGAAAAAGATACATTGTATCCTTTGTCGCATAATTGGCTAATGCTAAGCAGATTATGTTTAAGGTTTTCGACAAGCAACACGTCGGAAATCATAGTAGAGGCGGGATTACCTACACTACCTTTACCTAGTATTGCTCCGCGGTTGTTATCACCATAAGTTACATACCCTTTCTTCTTAGCCACAAAGTCTATGAATAAGGATATGTCTCCAGACATGTGTCTTGAGCACCCACTGTCGAGAACCCACTGTCGGTGGTCTCGACACATTTCACCTATCAAAACATAATTAGCACAGGGAGGTACCCAATGGCATATTGGGTCCTAATAGGTTAGCGACAAAATGGTTGCGTTTGGACAACCATTTGTAGATGCCTTTAGGAACAAGAAATCTCCTAAGTCGGCATTTACCAATGGAGTGGCCATTCTTGCAACAATATACGCATGCAAAATCGACTTTAGAATCACTTTTACTTGCTTGATCCCTAATTACATATGCATATTTTTGGTATGGGTTAATCATACTTTTTCTAAAATCCTTTTTATCAATAGAAAATGTAATTTTAGGCTCAACTGCCTTGTTTAATTTGGCCTTGAGGTTTCTAACCTCACCTTGCCAAATATGACAAGTATCACACCCAAAGTTCAAAGGATTTCTATTGTCCTTACAATCCAATTCACTGCCTTTCACAATGGAAGCCTTAAGGTCCTCTAATTTCTTTTCGGACTCTTTAACTTTATGCTCTAAATATGTAAAAATTCTTTTATTAGAGGCAAGTTTCTTGAAGGCTTCAATTGCTTCATTGTGTAAGGCATTAAATGCGGTTTGTAATTCTGAATGCGACATATTTGAGGACTTATCATATTTAGAGTGACGTACCTGTTTTTTCTTATTTTTCTGATGAGCGGAGAGGCATAGATTCACGGACTCTTCTTCATCACTAGAGCTTTCATCAGAGGAGGAAGAGTCGTTATCGCTTTCCCAAGCTATGTACGCTCTCCTAGGCTTTGATGATTTCTTGTGTGACTTTGATGATTCCTTTTCCTTTCCCTTTTTGTTCATCAGACAATCCGGTTTGTAGTGACCGGGCTTTCCACACTTGTAGCATGTCCCTCTAGTCTTTTTACCTTTTGAGTCATCATCCTTGGAGTACCTCGATTGTTTCCGGAAGTTTACCAAGTTCTTCTCGGAATGTTGGATGTCATTCTTTCTCACGTAACGTGTTGCGGTGGAAATAGGATATCAAATTATTAATTAATTTGAATCGCAATTCAATTCACAACCGCTCTTTGATTTATCCGAAGGAAAAGGTTAAAAGAGGGAAAACCTATTTTTGCATCGTAAACATAATGCGGGGAAAGATCTAGGGTTCGGGGGTTGGTTAAATTTAGGGAAGGTATTAGCACCCTAAACTTCTGTAGTACTCTACAGGAACCTTTTGCTCATTTGCTTTATTATTCTGCTTAAGGTATATGTACAAAGGATTAAAAAGGAGAAAGGAGACCTAAGGGGTTAATTCTAAGTTTACTCGGCAAGACATCGCATCTTGTGCCTACATATCCTTACGGGAATGGAATCAGAGTAACTGTAGTTCCCCTCAAAAGGGAGGTTAGAGACTTCTTGACTGTGGTCAAGGTCTCAAGGGGAATAAACATGTCTTAAGGACACGCTTACGTGGAGTGTAGAAACTCCAAATTTCTACGTTGAAATGTTAAGTTGTAATTAGGGTTAAATTAGGGATTCCACGGCAGGAAACCCTAAAATGAGCGCGGCGGCTCTTTGACCTAATGCTAGGGGTAAAATGGTAATCTTGCCTGCGGCGAGGCATTTGTGAAAATTAGGGTTTGAAGTTTATGGTTTTTAGAGTTTGAAATTGAATGTGTGAGGGTTTATGGACTATCGGCGCGGCGGCCAAACGGTTAGACCTAACCTTCGGATGTGTGTAGGTGACAAAAATATTGGTGGAAGTGTGAGAGATTTAAGTCATGCAAGCGGAGAGATAATGTCCTAATTTAACCATGCAAGCAGAAATTTAAAGGCAGAAATTAAAGCGCGATTGTTAGGATTCGCGAGGTTACATGAGGGGCAGTGAAAAAAACACAATACAATAGTAGTAAACATGAGCTGCAAAAGATGAACACCCGTTAGTAGGCAAAGTCAGACGGTAATTGGACGAGTCATGAGACAAAAGTGCAATATTGGAGATTTTTGTTGTTTATAAAGAAAAAGTTTTGATTTAAGTTAAAAAGATGTTTAAACATTAAAAAAAAGATTAAGTTTAATTTTCAAAAAATAGTTTTAACTTAATTATCCACAAAGTTTTAATTCAAAAAAAAGGTTTGATGTTATTATTTAAAAAATATTTTTAGTTATTATTTAAAAAAAGATTTAAAGTTATTATTTGTAAAAAAAAGATTTAAAGGTTTTTATTTATTACTATAAAAAAGGTTTTTATTATTTTAAAAAAACAGAAATTAGCTTTTTAAAAAAAGTTATTGTTTAAAAACAAAAAAAACATCAACTTAAAACAAATGGGTTGGGCCGGTCATCACTCCCGGACCCAACCCGGTCCTCGAACACAAAGGAAAAGGGGGGAGGGAAAAGATTAGGGTAACCCTAATCCCCCTTTGGCCTCCACGGCGCCGCATGATCTCTCTTTCTCTCGCAATCTCATCTTTCTCGATCATCTTTCTCCTGCATGCCAAACGGAAAAAGAGAAAAACAATAATCAATCATGTGGCTTACGATTCGATGGGGATTTTGACGATGATGAGAACATGTGTAGTTCTCTGAGTCTCGTGATTCACCGCCGTCTGATGATGATTGTTCATCTTCCTCGGCCGTCTTGTGGTTATCGTTCGATTGTGCAGCCGATGATGAAGGTGTTCTGAGGCTCGAAGAAGGATTGATTGCTCGTTCTAATCAACGCCGGCGGTCTTCCTTTAGTGTGGCTCGTTCGTGGCCGTTTGATGATTTGCACCGTCCGTGATTTTTCGGTGAGGATGTTCTGATTCGTGGCCATTATTTTATCTTTAGGGTTTCATCCTCTTCTTTTCGGCCCCTTTTCCGTCTAGGGTTTTCAAAGGTGACTTCGTTCCCTTTTATATCTCTTTGTGATTTTGTAATTTCGTGGGCTTGGACCTGAGTTTGATTCTCGTTATTATTGTGATGACCTGAGATTTGATTTCTTTGGATTTGATTGAGATTTCACTTGATATTGATTGGATTTTTCTGGTACGATTTGGTTTGTTGCAGATTTGATTGCATTTGGGAACTGATAGATTTGGGATATCCGTTTCTGATATGATTTTGACTAGTTTTGGATACTGCAATCTGTTTGATAAACCATTTTATTGATTTTGGTTTCGCAGATGTAGGCCTCTTATGGGTTCACCCTCGATTGTCCCTTTTGACCTTAATGTCTGGTTATGGCTTCCATCATGGATTTGGGCCCTGTTTCCCAGTTCCTTCTGCTGTGGTTCGCGCCCTGTTTGGCTTCTGAACTGATACGCGGGTGTAGTTTACACCTGTTGCTGATGCGCTTTCCTGACTTGCTTGCAACGATTGGAATATTTTCTAAGCTGAAACTTTCGATTATGAGATTCATTCATGTCTCTTTCTTTGCTGCAATGGCCATATGGTCTTAAACGGTATTGGCTGGTATGACAATGTCCCTGAACTAAACTTGGTTGTTGTTGTTTTTTTTTTGGATCATGAGCTTAAATCTTCTATTTTGCTGAGCCGCAATTTGTTCCTTTTTCTGCACTGAACTGACTTTGCACTTTGCGTATTGATTTTGCCCCATCTCTTGTGAATTGCGTTGGCTCTGAATTTTAGTTCCGGTTAATTCTCCAACTAGACTCGGTTCTGATTATTTTTAAATTGAGCTTGGTTCCTTATTTTTCTGGATTGAACTGGCCTTACAGCTTGTGAGTTGAACATGATTTCTTTTTACTGCTACAGCTTGTGAATTGAGCATGATTTCCTTTTACTTGTGGCGTATGAATTCAGTTTTGGGGTGTTCTCATTCCAAGGCATGAATCTTAGTTTCTTTTAGTCCTAACATCTCCTTCTATGATTTTCAGGGCTGGATTACTTGTGCTGTTTGTTGTGCGATAAGAGGCTATGATGTTGTCCTCAACTGAGCTTCTGTGTTGGATATTTTTCTTGCTAACTTTGTGCACTTCCAGCCTCCAATTGGCCTTACAGATTTACTTGATAGAATGGTATTTGGCTTTGAAACAGAATCCAATTACAGCAAATCAAATCGGTCCCCACTTCTTCTTCTCTCACTCTTTCTCGGTTGTCCCGTGGATAAGAACATTATTACCTTATCTGACGCCAATGGCGTGGATCGGTAACGGGGTAGGACGCAGCTTCGGTTGTGCCACTCCCGACACTCGATGATGACGTTGTTCTGAGAGTGTCAAAGCATTTCTAACACTTTTCTATTCTGTTTTTCTTTGTTTTCATGGTGCAGGTAATTGGAAGAATAATGCGTGAAGAACATGGTTGAAGGAAGTCTTTGGAATGATTTAGGATTTTAGGCTCTTTTAGGATAGATGTTCAGTGTAAATGAAACTTCTTGTAAACAATAATGAATATTCATGAATGAAATTCAAAGGTTATTTATCCCTTTCAATTGTACCTTAAATATTTATGAACTAAATTCCAAAAAATATTTATATTTACTTATCAATTGTAAATTTAAAATGTTTATGAATAACAGTTCAAAAATCATTTAAATTCACCCTTGAGTTGTAACTTATGAACACTTATGAATAAAAGTTCAAAAATATTTAAAACTTACTTCTCCTTTGCCTTGACCAATTTTATAAACGAGATACCGCAATCATGATGACATCCGAGCAAATTCAAACTACACCCCCGCTGATCATATCGCTTCTCAAAATAACCTTAACAATATCCACTTCCTTTTCAGTCCAAACTTTCATCTTTATTAGGAGGAAACAGACTACTAAAAATGTCTCAAAACAAAACAATGAAACGGCCCCGAGTCCAATTATATTTCTGACAAGAGTTTCTCGGTACCAATCAAAACATGCCGACACCTTGATATAATCAATCCATGTGGCAAATGAATGCCTAAGGAATAATGTCTCATTTATCTCAAAAATTGCGAATTCTTCTTAAAATGACCAAAACGCCCCTAGGGGCAATCCCTGCAAAACAAATCGCACTCAATGATTGGTTAGTGATTAATGGATGCAAAATGGAGTGATATGCGAAATGACTGACTAAATGTAAGGTTAAAATTTGGGGTATTACAGTTGCCCCTATTTAAATAGCTACACCGGATGATTTGAGTGACAGAGACTCGAGGAATCATGGTGGAGGGATTTAAATACAGATAACCGAAAATTTTGCCCTTATATGTGGCAATATGCAATGCTATAGACAAAACGAGAACAGACTAATGCAGACAACGATATGATGCGTATGCTGGAATGATGAATTACGAAAATGCTGACGAATACGACGACACAGGGACAGACGCTACGAGAAGAACACACTGGGGAAAACGGCGCGCTGGGACACAGCACAACACCGGGGAATTCTAAAATGATGGTCAACTGGTGCGAACACGACCAATTGTCATTTTTAGAACAGGAACGAGATTCTCAAATGGAGATGGTACCTATGAGATGGCCTCCACTGGGGAACCTAAAAGTAAAACTGGATCATGTACGACTGCAAGATCGATCACAGAATGCTGGAGCATTGAGCAAAGAATAACATCCAAGCTTCGGTAAACTATCCCTCATGACACGATCAAACGGACGTTTCGGGAATCCATAGCAAATATACAGGGTGAAGAGAACCGGCTGTATGCCAAAATAAATGGACTTTGAGTGGTTAGAACAAGATCCTTAAATGGAGATGGCACCTATGAGACGGCCTCCACTAGGGAATATCTAACAATAAGATTGGATCTACACGACTGCAAGATCGATTACAGAATGCTGGAGCATTGAGCAAAGAATAACATCCAAGCTTCTATAAACTATCCTTCGTGATGGGATCGAATGGACTTTTCAGAAATCCATATTACATATACAGGGTAAAAACCGGCTGTATGCCAAAATAAATGGGCTTTGATGGGAAATGCCCTGATAAGCTTCTCGAGGGAGAACTGTCACTTATCGTTGGAAGGGACTTACATGCCAAAACGGATAAGCACCCAAATAAAGAGGCTGCTGCTTATCTGATATATAAATCTTCTCATATTTAAGGTCGGTGCCTAGAATATGATTCAGATTCTTCTTTTACTAAAGGATAAAATAAACTTCTTCATACTTCCGAGGACAGCGCGTCGGGTATGATTCCGCTTCTTCTTTTTCTAAAGGGTAAACTGAACTTCCTCATACTTCAAGATTCATGCTCTCCTGAATATGATTCTGCTCCTTCTTTTACTAAAGGGTAAATGAACTTCTTCATACTTCAAGATTCATGCTCTCCTGAATATGATTCGGTTCAAACCTCCCCGTACTTCAAGACGACAAGGAAAATGGAAGCCCAACTGCTCGATGGAGATGGCCATTTGCTGCGAGTCATAACGAAGATAGGATCAGCTTCTCAGGCGAAAAATGTCGCTTTTTCTGCAAGAGTGGCAATAATAAGCTTCTCATGTAAGAACTGCTTGTAGAGGTGATAACAGATGATAATAAGCTTCTCGGCGGAGAACTGTTGCATACCGTTGCTGAAGAACGTTACAATAAGCTTCTTAACCGAGAACTGTTGCTGATCGATTGTGATAAGCTTCTCTTGTGAGAATTGTTGCTGATCGATTGTAAAATGTTGTGATAAGCTTCTCTTGGCGAGAACTGTTGCATATCCCGTTGTGTATGGTTGTGATAAGCTTCTCTGGTGGGAACTGTTGCTGATCGATGAAAGGCTTCTCAGGTGAGAACAGTCGCATACCGATGCTGTAAGATGTAGGAATGTTATATCGATAGGCTTCTCAGGCGAGAACAGTTGCATACCGATGCTGTAACATATAGGATAGATTTTCCAGGCGTGAACTGGCGTGTATCTGTAAAGGATTGTGATTGGTTTTCTTGAAAAATAGTGCAAAATAAATGCACATCCGGGCACAGTGATAAGCTTCTCGGGCGAGAACAGTCGCATATCTGCCAAGGTATGGTGAAAAATTTTTAGATGGTGCAAAATAAATGCACGTCCGGTTGGGCTCGGCGACCGACAAGACTGAGATTCAATCTAGGATTGAGCTAGAAAGAAAACTGGTAATCAAGACTCCATCGAGGTAATGATCTCGAAGGGCAGATATCTTATCCTGGCGAGGAAAGATAGCTGAAGTAACCGTCATCCACGAGGATCGGGCTCTGTGGGGAAACTGGAAACACATATGTATTTTATGCTTAGGGCTGACAATCTATTTGGAGAGAATGGACAAACCCCAGTTACTCGGCGGTAACAACCAATGATGGCGAGACACAATGAACCTGTGAAGGTTAATGCCCATGTTAATGTGAATGTATGTTAATGTCTATGTATGTAGTTAAATATGCAGGATGTAATGGAATGAGTATGTAATGAGTATGTGAATGAAATAGGCATGTGATGCTTATGCCCCTGCGTATGCTGACGAAATAGACTAGAGACGGGACGAGAGATGAAATAAACATCTCGACGGAGATACCCTGCGTTCTCTGCAACCAATACGTCAATCATGGGTAAGAAAGATCAATGGTAGAACCACATCTGGTTTTAAAGTTCTGGATTCTCTGGGGAGAAGGTAATCTGCTTGGGTGCTCAGTATCACGTCTTCACATGGGGAGAAGAAAACCTGAGGGACACTTTCGAGTTACCTAAGAAAAAGTTGTCAGCTTATAGTCTCTCTGGGGACTGTGATGAGGCAATAGTTTAGGAGCCTGTTGCAATACTGAGATTTACTGGGGGATGAAGGCCGCCGTGAGTAAAATCCATCGGGTGCATGAAGAAAAGTTGTGAAACCACATGGTTTTTATCTTGAAGGACCTTATAGTAGTCGCCATTTGTTTCCCCTTTTTTTTTTAAACATGGTGCCCCAGGATATTTGTGTTGTGAGGTATGGTCATCTCAAGAGGATTTTATAGAAAACACGGAGTCTGGTTGCCCCACTGCTTTCAAACTCTTTGAGAGATTTGTCAGGTCTCGACGTAACTGGCACAAGTTAATCGTGTTACGACGAAATCTTTGAGAAATAGCTCTTTAAGAATGTCAGACTCGCGTTGGTAAGCGAATTGGGAAACTGCCTGCCCCTGTTTAGCAGGATCTTCAAGTTCCACGGGTTATGTCCATGTGTAAATCTCTAAGATATCAAGCAAAGTCGTCATGCCTGAAATGCCTATCCTGAGCTTGTCAATGTACACATATATTTGTCTTGAATTTTTGTTTTGAAAAAGATATCACAATAACTTGTGACCGAAATCACTAGTCAGAGTTATATTTGTACCCACCCCTTCTTCGTGATGTTCTCCAATCCTAATTCAGTTAATCGGATACGAACGCTCATATCTCAAGCGGATTTGCTATAGTCGAGAACTTATCAAGGCTTTGGACATGGCAGTCACTCACCTATTGCTAATGGCAATTGGATCACACGACTTTGTTCTTTATAGGGATTCTAAAAAACTACTGGTTTGTTGTTCTTATTCCCTAACCTTTGCCTGGACCACGTCTTTTGGATTTAACTTTGGAGTCTAGCGGGATGCCCCAGTTTAGCCTAAGTCTCCTTCATAGGTTTCGACTTAGCGGGCTCTTATTTTTTTGAATATTCTTTTATGCACAAGTCCTGTAAATCTTTTGAAAGGCTCGTGACTGCCTCACTCCTTAGGTAGCTGAGGGATAGTCATTGTATTGGACTTCTTAAGATGCTAAGGATAAATTCTCGAAGGTTTGCTCTTCCTTTTTTAGGATCTAAGCGCTCGATCGGTTTAACTGGAACCTACCCTGCCCCAGGTTAGGATGAAGGTTCTTAAAAGAAAGAAAAACTCCTACTTCAAGGCTCAAAGAGGTTAACGAGGGATTAGCGTCCTTATATCTCCAGTGTTTGGGATTTGAAACAATGCCTTACATCATCAGCGGGTTTCAATCGAAAGCATACGACAAGAAATCTGACGTTTTGGGTTCGTCATCCTCCCCCCAATTCTCCATCAGAACAAGAGATCGGGTAAAGTTGGCATTATGATTTATGAAAACGTTTTTTTTTTTGAATGAGTGAAACGAATGGATTTATTCAAGACAAACATATGCGTTGCATTAATTAATCAAAGATAAACAAGTTCGTACATGCTAAATATGCTTAATCAAAGAGAAATACATATAAATAAACAAATGAACTGTCGGAAAAATCCTTCTAAATGTTTATGAAATCTTGCATTCAAACGTAACAGTTTCCTTTGGCGGAGCCTCAATGGAAAGGACGTCTGGTTCATGATCACTGTGAGTCGTCATGGCTTGCCCCAGTTACGCTGGTCACATCTTCAACAGTTTTCAGTTGTTGCTTCAAAATAACTTTCCCAGATTCTTTGTTGATCCCGGTCATATCATCTTGAGGATTGCTGAAATGAAGCGAGCTAGGCCTTTGAATAATTACTGGATTCGGCTGATTTGCTGAGAGGTCAACATACTTTGCAGAATCTAAGCTTGACAAGCGGGGAACCCCGAGAGGAGTCTCGATCTTCAGCTGAGCATCGCTAAAAGACAACTTCTTCATTTCTAGCAAAATTCTGACAAAGTTCTTAAGAGCGTAGCAATTCTCTAGATCATGGCCGGGCGCACCCTCATGAAATAAACAATGAGCGGCAGTGTTGTAACCTGCAGGTAACGGATTAGGCGGAGGACCCAAAGCACGGGTGGTAATCAGACCTTGTCGTACCAAATGGGGGTATAACTCAGTGAAAGTTATCGGAATTGGAGGACAAGGCTTATACTGCCTCTTACGGGGATAAGGAACCTGATCCTGTGATTGTTGGTGAACAGGAGCGTTGGGCACTCGTTGACTGTTGACAGGAACTTGCATGGGCGGATAACCGGAAGGTTGTTGATAAACCGGTGCTTGATATACCAGAGCTGACTGCACAGGCTGGTATGCAGGAAACTGCTGATCGAAAAGAGGTGCAACAGTAGCTACATAGGGTTGTTGGCCATATGGAAACGGATAACCTTGAACATAACTCTGCTGATGTTGCCAAGGTTGAGGAGTAGCTGTTTTGCGGTTCCTCGAACGTGTAGGTCCTTCACCAGGGTCGGACTTAGGAGTTTTGCACTTTGGAGGGGTAGCTCGTCGAACTGGTTGAGCACTAGGAGGCACCAAACCGGATTGAAGACCATGAGGAGGTACATTCTCGACAATAACAGCTCGTTGAGGTTCCATAACAGTATTAATAGTCTCAGAAACAACAGTAGACTGAGCGTCCACCTTCACACTAAGAGCTTGTAACATCTCCAAAATCTGCCCTACACTTCCTCGAAGATCTTCGAGTTCATGGCTGACACGGTTGATCTCTTGGTTTTGATCTTCCATCCTTTTGAAGGGTCGTATTGATGCAGAGAACATAGGGTGACAAAACTGGAAGGTGAGAAAACCACGTATGAGAAACCGGGAGACACATGCAATGCAAAAGTATGATGCTAAAATGTGAATGCAACTGAAGATTTCATGGAATTCAAATATTTACGAATATTGCGGAATACCAAGGAAACTTTTAATTCATTGAAGACAAATTACAAATAATATTCTTGCAATCAAAATAGCTAAATAAAAGCCTAGAAAATCCTAGAGAAGCATCTTCCACAACTTCAGTGAGCAGACGGAGATCCGGAGGAAAATAAATACTCGTAGAGCCTTCTCTTCTTGTAGGATTGTATCTCATCATTCTTCGACTAAATCTGCTTTTGAAGTTCTTCGTACTCGCTGGCCATCACATGGTATTTGTTCTTCCATGCTTCTGTTTCGTGTTGTGATCTCTTCAAAGCGATCTTCAAGGTCTTAGCCTCAGTCATGAAATACTGGACAGGTTCTTCTCTTTGAGGTAAAGGATCTTGGCGAGAGTAGGGCATCTTCAACTCAATAGCTCTTCCTCGGACCCATTGAAGGTATGGTTCCATGGACACACAATTAGGTCTTCCCAAACTTTCTTTGTCTTTCCTATGCAGATGATTCCAAAAAGATAGAATCTGATCTTGAAGCTTTTTGT
This sequence comes from Lathyrus sativus, assembly GCA_963859935.3. Classification (NCBI taxonomy): domain Eukaryota; kingdom Viridiplantae; phylum Streptophyta; class Magnoliopsida; order Fabales; family Fabaceae; genus Lathyrus; species Lathyrus sativus. The sequence continues at coordinate 321,072,081 of OZ012738.1, read as the reverse complement.
CGTCTTTGAAAAAGATTTTCTCCATATGAATACCTTTAGGCGGTTCCTTCAAGGGGTATCCCAACTGTCGGCGAGCTAAGACTGGATTGTAGCTAATTCCTCCATTGAAACTGAGCAAGGGCACATTGTTGAAGTTTCCACAGCTATTAATGATCGATATCCCATCGTACATGCGATTATACCAATCAATATCAGAGTGAGTTAAAGCCATAACTTTTTGCGACCAACGTTCTTGATTAGGTCTCCAGAACGGACCGGACTTGGGTAAGTGAGAAATAAACCACTTGTATAGTAATGGCACACAACATGTAATCATTCCTCCACCATGAAAGTTTCGGAGATGTACTGAATGATAAGTATTACCCAATAGCGTTGGAACTGGATTTCTCCTCATGAAGGTCTTGATTGCATTAAGGTCCACAAACCCCTCAAAACTAGGAAAAAGCAGCAACCCATAAATAAGCAAGGCAAATATTGTCTCAAAGGCAAACATGTCTTTATGATCGGCATAAAATTGGGCTTTCTTAATTAGGAAGTCCCTGAGAAAACCGGAGGTCCCCCCTTTGGTGATCATATTGTTCTTGACATCGGATATCCTTAGACAAATGGCTTTAGCAATATCTCGTTCTTTAGGGTCTTCCTCCAAGAAGGGGAATGGGGACTTATCCAAGATAGGTAATCCCACCAACTGAGAGTACTCTTCTAAGGTAGGTAAAAGCTGATAATCTGGAAAGGTGAAGCAGTGATAATCTGGATCATAAAACTGTAGCAAAGTCGCAAGAAGTCCTTCGTTTACTTGAATCTTCAACAAAGACAATAGCCTTCCATATCTGTTTTGGAACTTTTCTTGATCTTGAACCAAATCTCTTAGCTTCTCTAGGACTTCCAAATTAAAACCCTTAAAAGTAAATTTCAAAGTATGCTTCCTAGAGTGATCCATGGTATCCTGCAATGTTCATAAATAAAGTTTGAATTCCATGAAGTCTTAATGTAATATGATGCTTTATGGATGCAATGCATGAAAACACACACAGTCCTAGGTTAAAGGTACGTGAGCGGAGTTAAGGTCTACCCATCCCCAAAAGGAGTGTACTATAGGTTAGTTGTACCTGCAGAACAAGGTTCTAAAAAGGGCCCAAAGTCATCAGCCCATCTTTCGGATATTATCAACTTTCCGACTGACTCGGGGGTTAATAATATTCTCAAGAGAACCTCTTTTGAGTGTAGTATCACGTAGCAACCATTGTAGGACTACTCCCACATAGCTCCCGCACTACGTCCTAAATAAGGCCAAGGTGGTGTAAAGGTACTACGGTTCCCAATATCACAGACTCCAATCGACCATGGAAAACGTTTTCACGATTACTCGTTCAACCAAACCATTTTCGAAAAGGTCTCAACTGAGCGGTGATTCTCGAATCAGCTTGGTCGGGATTCAACTCCCTATAAGCCTCATCGAATATATCCCCATCCTATTATAATGTCACTAGTCCGGGCGTAGGACTTATCTCACAACACAAGGAACAGTCCCAAATAAAAGTACAATATATACATGCAAATGAATAGTAAAACAAATAGTAATAAATATGAACAAATTAGGGATAACCCTCAAAAGTTTAGAATCCCCAGTGAAGTCGCCATTTTCTGTTGCGGTGGAAATAGGATATCAAATTATTAATTAATTTGAATCGCAATTCAATTCACAACCGCTCTTTGATTTATCCGAAGGAAAAGGTCAAAAGAGGGAAAACCTATTTTTGCATCGTAAACATAATGCGGGGAAAGATCTAGGGTTCGGGGGTTGGTTAAATTTAGGGAAGGTATTAACACCCTAAACTTCTGTAGTACTCTACAGGAACCTTTTGCTCAAATGTTTACTATTTGCTTTATTATTCTGCTTAAGGTATATGTACAAAGGATTAAAAAGGAGAAAGGAGACCTAAGGGGTTAATTCTAAGTTTACTCGGCAAGACATTGCATCTTGTGCCTACATATCCTTACGGGAATGGAATCAGAGTAACTGTAGTTCCCCTCAAAAGGGAGGTTAGAGACTTCTTGACTGTGGTCAAGGTCTCAAGGGGAATAAACATGTCTTAAGGACACACTTACGTGGAGTGTAGAAACTCCAAATTTCTACGTTGAAATGTTAAGTTGTAATTAGGGTTAAATTAGGGATTCCACGGCGGGAAACCCTAAAATGAGCGCGGCGGCTCTTTGACCTAATGCTAGGGGTAAAATGGTAATCTTGCCTGCGGCGAGGCATTTGTGAAAATTAGGGTTTGAAGTTTATGGTTTTGAGAGTTTGAAATTGAATGTGTGAGGGTTTATGGACTATCGGCGCGACGGCCAAACGGTTAGACCTAACCTTCGGATGTGTGTAGGTGACAAAAATATTGGTGGAAGTGTGAGAGATTTAAGTCATGCAAGCGGAGAGATAATGTCCTAATTTAACCATGCAAGCAGAAATTTAAAGGCAGAAATTAAAGCGCGATTGTTAGGATTCGCGAGGTTACATGAGGTGCAGTGAAAAAACACAATACAATAGTAGTAAATATGAGCTGCAAAAGATGAACACCCGTTAGTAGGCAAAGTCAGACGGTAATTGGACGAGTCATGAGACAAAAGTGCAATATTGGAGATTTTTGTTGTTTATAAAGAAAAAGTTTTGATTTAAGTTAAAAAGATGTTTAAACATTAAAAAAAAGATTAAGTTTAATTTTCAAAAAATAGTTTTAACTTAATTATCCACAAAGTTTTAATTCAAAAAAAAGGTTTGATGTTATTATTTAAAAAATATTTTTAGTTATTATTTAAAAAAAGATTTAAAGTTATTATTTGTAAAAAAAAGATTTAAAGGTTTTTATTTATTACTATAAAAAAGGTTTTTATTATTTTAAAAAAACAGAAATTAGCTTTTTAAAAAAAGTTATTGTTTAAAAACAAAAAAAACATCAACTTAAAACAAATGGGTTGGGCCGGTCATCACTCCCGGACCCAACCCGGTCCTCGAACACAAAGGAAAAGGGGGGAGGGAAAAGATTAGGGTAACCCTAATCCCCCTTTGGCCTCCACGGCGCCGCATGATCTCTCTTTCTCTCGCAATCTCATCTTTCTCGATCATCTTTCTCCTGCATGCCAAACGAAAAAAGAGAAAAACAATAATCAATCATGTGGCTTATGATTCGATGGGGATTTTGACGATGATGAGAACATGCGTAGTTCTCTGAGTCTCGTGATTCTCCGCCGTCTGATGATGATTGTTCGTCTTCCTCGGCCGTCTTGTGGTTATCGTTCGATTGTGCAGCCGATGATGAAGGTGTTCTGAGGCTCGAAGAAGGATTGATTGCTCGTTCTAATCAACGCCGGCGGTCTTCCTTTAGTGTGGCTCGTTCGTGGCCGTTTGATGATTTGAACCGTCCGTGATTTTTCGGTGAGGATGTTCTGATTCGTGGCCGTTATTTTATCTTTAGGGTTTCATCCTCTTCTTTTCGGCCCCTTTTCCGTCTAGGGTTTTCAAAGGTGACTTTGTTCCCTTTTATATCTCTTTGTGATTTTGTGATTTCGTGGGCTTGGACCTGAGTTTGATTCTCGTTATTATTGTGATGACCTGAGATTTGATTTCTTTGGATTTGATTGAGATTTCACTTGATATTGATTGGATTTTTCTGATACGATTTGGTTTGTTGCAGATTTGATTGCATTTGGGAACTGATAGATTTGGGATATCCGTTTCTGATATGATTTTGACTAGTTTTGGATACTGCAATCTGTTTGATAAACCATTTTCTTGATTTTGGTTTCGCAGATGTAGGCCTCTTATGGGTTCACCCTCGATTGTCCCTTTTGACCTTAATGTCCGGTTATGGCTTCCATCATGGATTTGGGCCCTGTTTCCCAGTTCCTTCTGCTGTGGTTCGCGCCCTGTTTGGCTTCTGAACTGATACGCGGGTGTAGTTTACACCTGTTGCTGATGCGCTTTCCTGACTTTCTTGCAACGATTGGAATATTTTCTAAGCTGAAACTTTCGATTGTGAGATTCATTCATGTCCCTTTCTTTGCTGCAATGGCCATATGGTCTTAAACGGTATTGGCTGGTATGACAATGTCCCTGAACTAAACTTGGTTGTTGTTGTTTTTTTTTTGGATCATGAGCTTAAATCTTCTATTTTGCTGAGCCGCAATTTGTTCCTTTTTCTGCACTGAACTGACTTTGCACTTTGCGTATTGATTTTGCCCCATCTCTTGTGAATTGCGTTGGCTCTGAATTTTAGTTCCGGTTAATTCTCGAACTAGACTCGGTTCTGATTGTTTTTAAATTGAGCTTGGTTCCTTATTTTTCTGGATTGAACTGGCCTTACAGCTTGTGAGTTGAACATGATTTCCTTTTACTGCTACAGCTTGTGAATTGAGCATGATTTCCTTTTACTTGTGGCGTATGAATTCAGTTTTGGGGTGTTCTCATTCCAAGGCATGAATCTTAGTTTCTTTTAGTCCTAACATCTCCTTCTATGATTTTCAGGGCTGGATTACTTGTGCTGTTTGTTGTGCGATAAGAGGCTATGATGTTGTCCTCAATTGAGCTTCTGTGTTGGATATTTTTCTTGCTAACTTTGTGCACTTCCAGCCTCCAATTGGCCTTACAGATTTACTTGATAGAATGGTATTTGGCTTTGAAACAGAATCCAATTACAGCAAATCAAATCGGTCCCCACTTCTTCTTCTCTCACTCTTTCTCGGCTGTCCCGTGGATAAGAACATTATTACCTTATCTGACGCCAATGGCGTGGATCGGTAACGGGGTAGGACGCAGCTTCGGTTGTGCCACTCCCGACACTCGATGATGACGTTGTTCTGAGAGTGTCAAAGCATTTCTAACACTTTTCTATTCTGTTTTTCTTTGTTTTCATGGTGCAGGTAATTGGAAGAATAAGGCGTGAAGAACATGGTTGAAGGAAGTCTTTGGAATGATTTAGGATTTTAGGCTCTTTTAGGATAGATGTTCAGTGTAAATGAAACTTCTTGTAAACAATAATGAATATTCATGAATGAAATTCAAAGGTTATTTATCCCTTTCAATTGTACCTTAAATATTTATGAACTAAATTCCAAAAAATATTTATATTTACTTATCAATTGTAAATTTAAAATGTTTATGAATAACAGTTCAAAAATCATTTAAATTCACCCTTGAGTTGTAACTTATGAACACTTATGAATAAAAGTTCAAAAATATTTAAAACTTACTTCTCCTTTGCCTTGACCAATTTTATAAACGAGATACCGCAATCATGATGACATCCGAGCAAATTCAAACTACACCCCCGCTGATCATATCGCTTCTCAAAATAACCTTAACAATATCCACTTCCTTTTCAGTCCAAACTTTCATCTTTATTAGGAGGAAACAGACTACTAAAAATGTCTCAAAACAAAACAATGAAACGACCCCGAGTCCAATTATATTTCTGACAAGAGTTTCTCGGTACCAATCAAAACATGCCGACACCTTGATATAATCAATCCATGTGGCAAATGAATGCCTAAGGAATAATGTCTCATTTATCTCAAAAATTGCGAATTCTGCTTAAAATGACCAAAACGCCCCTAGGGGCAATCCCTGCAAAACAAATCGCACTCAATGATTGGTTAGTGATTAATGGATGCAAAATGGAGTGATATGCGAAATGACTGACTAAATGTAAGGGTAAAATTTGGGGTATTACAGTTGCCCCTATTTAAATAGCTACACCGGATGATTTGAGTGACGGAGACTCGAGGAATCATGGTGGAGGGATTTAAATACAGATAACCGAAAATTTTGCCCTTATATGTGGCGATATGCAATGCTATAGACAAAACGAGAACAGACTAATGCAGACAACGATATGATGCGTATGCTGGAATGATGAATTACGAAAATGCTGACGAATACGACGACACAGGGACAGACGCTACGAGAAGAACACACTGGGGAAAACGACGCGCTGGGACACAGCACAACACCGGGGAATTCTAAAATGATGGTCAACTGGTGCGAACACGACCAATTGTCATTTTTAGAACAGGAACGAGATTCTCAAATGGAGATGGTACCTATGAGATGGCCTCCACTGGGGAACCTAAAAGTAAAACTGGATCATGTACGACTGCAAGATCGATCACAGAATGTTGGAGCATTGAGCAAAGAATAACATCCAAGCTTCGGTAAACTATCCCTCATGACACGATCAAACGGACGTTTCGGGAATCCATAGCAAATATACAGGGTGAAGAGAACCGGCTGTATGCCAAAATAAATGGACTTTGAGTGGTTAGAACAAGATCCTTAAATGGAGATGGCACCTATGAGACGGCCTCCACTAGGGAATATCTAACAATAAGATTGGATCTACACGACTGCAAGATCGATTACAGAATGCTGGAGCATTGAGCAAAGAATAACATCCAAGCTTCTATAAACTATCCTTCGTGATGGGATCGAATGGACTTTTCAGAAATCCATATTACATATACAGGGTAAAAACCGGCTGTATGCCAAAATAAATGGGCTTTGATGGGAAATTCCCTGATAAGCTTCTCGAGGGAGAACTGTCACTTATCGTTGGAAGGGACATACATGCCAAAACGGATAAGCACCCAAATAAAGAGGCTGCTGCTTATCTGATATATAAATCTTCTCATATTTAAGGTCGGTGCCTAGAATATGATTCAAATTCTTCTTTTACTAAAGGATAAAATAAACTTCTTCATACTTCCGAGGACAGCGCGTCGGGTATGATTCCGCTTCTTTTTTTGCTAAAGGGTAAACTGAACTTCCTCATACTTCAAGATTCATGCTCTCCTGAATATGATTCTGCTCCTTCTTTTACTAAAGGGTAAATGAACTTCTTCATACTTCAAGATTCATGCTCTCCTGAATATGATTCGGTTCAAACCTCCCCGTACTTCAAGACGACAAGGAAAATGGAAGCCCAACTGCTCGATGGAGATGGCCATTTGCTGCGAGTCATAACGAAGATAGGATCAGCTTCTCAGGAGAAAAATGTCGCTTTTTCTGCAAGAATGGCAATAATAAGCTTCTCATGTAAGAACTGCTTGTAGAGGTGATAACAGATGATGATAAGCTTCTCGGCGGAGAACTGTTGCATACCGTTGCTGAAGAACGTTACGATAAGCTTCTTAACCGAGAACTGTTGCTGATCGATTGTGATAAGCTTCTCTTGTGAGAACTGTTGCTGATCGATTGTAAAATGTTGTGATAAGCTTCTCTTGGCGAGAACTGTTGCATATCCCGTTGTGTATGGTTGTGATAAGCTTCTCTGGTGGGAACTGTTGCTGATCGATGATAGGCTTCTCAGGTGAGAACAGTCGCATACCGATGCTGTAAGATGTCGGAATGTTATATCGATAGGCTTCTCAGGCGAGAACAGTTGCATACCGATGCTGTAACATATAGGATAGATTTTCCAGGCGTGAACTGGCGTGTATCTGTAAAGGATTGTGATTGGTTTTCTTGAAAAATAGTGCAAAATAAATGCACATCCGGGCACAGTGATAAGCTTCTTGGGCGAGAACAGTCGCATATCTGCCAAGGTATGGTGAAAAATATTTAGACGGTGCAAAATAAATGCACGTCCGGTTGGGCTCGGCGACCGACAAGACTGAGATTCAATCTAGGATTGAGCTAGAAAGAAAACTGGTAATCAAGACTCCATCGAGGGAATGATCTCGAAGGGCAGATATCTTATCCTGGCGAGGAAAGATAGCTGAAGTAACCGTCATCCACGAGGATCGGGCTCTGTGGGGAAACTGGAAACACATATGTATTTTATGCTTAGGGCTGACAATCTATTTGGAGAGAATGGACAAACCCCAGTTACTCGGCGGTAACAACCAATGATGGCGAGACACAATGAACCTGTGAAGGTTAATGCCCATGTTAATGTGAATGTATGTTAATGTCTATGTATGTAGTTAAATATGCAGGATGTAATGGAATGAGTATGTAATGAGTATGTGAATGAAATAGGCATGTGATGCTTATGCCCCTGCGTATGCTGACGAAACAGACTAGAGACGGGACGAGAGATGAAATAAACATCTCGACGGAGATACCCTGCGTTCTCTGCAACCAATACGTCAATCATGGGTAAGAAAGATCAATGGTAGAACCACATCTGGTTTTAAAGTTCTGGATTCTCTGGGGAGAAGGTAATCTGCTTGGGTGCTCAGTATCACGTCTTCACATGGGGAGAAGAAAACCTGAGGGACACTTTTGAGTTACCTAAGAAAAAGTTGTCAGCTTATAGTCTCTCTGGGGACTGTGATGAGGCAATAGTTTAGGAGCCTGTTGCAATACTGAGATTTACTTGGGGATGAAGGCCGCCGTGAGTAAAATCCATCGGGTGCATGAAGAAAAGTTGTGAAACCACATGGTTTTGATCTTGAAGGACCTTATAGTAGTCGCCATTTGTTTCCCCTTTTTTTTTTAAAACATGGTGCCCCAGGATATTTGTGTTGTGAGGTATGGTCATCTCAAGAGGATTTTATAGAAAACACGGAGTCTGGTTGCCCCACTGCTTTCAAACTCTTTGAGAGATTTGTCAGGTCTCGACGTAACTGGCACAAGTTAATCGTGTTACGACGAAATCTTTGAGAAATAGCTCTTTAAGAATGTCAGACTCGCGTTGGTAAGCGAATTGGGAAACTGCCTGCCCCTGTTTAGCAGGATCTTCAAGTTCCACGGGTTATGTCCATGTGTAAATCTCTAAGATATCAAGCAAAGTCGTCATGCCTGAAATGCCCATCCTGAGCTTGTCAATGTACACATATATTTGTCTTGAATTTTTGTTTTGAAAAAGATATCGCAATAACTTGTGACCGAAATCACTAGTCAGGATATAAGTTTTAATTATAATGCCAACATGAATTTTTTTCTGAGCATAGCTCGTAGGAGTCAGGAAACGTGATCTTGTCGAGTATGCTTTCAACCGAAGTCCTACTTCAATTAGGTCTTTTAACGGTTGTATCGTGGCTCGGTTCACGGTTTAAGAAACAAAAGGATAAAGGCTCAGAGTTATATTTGTACCCACCCCTTCTTCGTGATGTTCTCCAATCCTAATTCAGTTAATCGGATACGAACGCTCATATCTCAAGCGGATTTGCTATAGTCGAGAACTTATCAAGGCTTTGGACATGGCAGTCACTCACCTATTGCTAATGGCAATTGGATCACACGACTTTGTTCTTTATAGGGATTCTAAAAAACTACTGGTTTGTTGTTCTTATTCCCTAACCTTTGCCTGGACCACGTCTTTTGGATTTGACTTTGGAGTCCAGCGGGATGCCCCAGTTTTGCCTAAGTCTCCTTCATAGGTTTCGACTTAGCGGGCTCTTATTTTTTTGAATATTCTTTTATGCACAAGTCGTGTAAATCTTTTGAAAGGATCGTGACTGCCTCACTCCTTAGGTAACTGAGGGATAGTCATTGTATTGGACTTCTTAAGATGCTAAGGATAAATTCTCGAAGGTTTGCTCTTCCTTTTTTAGGATCTAAGCGCTCGATCGGTTTAACTGGAACCTACCCTGCCCCAGGTTAGGATGAAGGTTCTTAAAAGAAAGAAAAACTCCTACTTCAAGGCTCAAAGAGGTTAACGAGGGATTAGCGTCCTTATATCTCCAATGTTTGGGATTTGAAACAATGCCTTACATCATCAGCGGGTTTCAATCGAAAGCATACGACAAGAAATCTGACGTTTTGGGTTCGTCATCCTCCCCCCAATTCTCCATCAGAACAAGAGATCGGGTAAAGTTGGCATTATGATTTATGAAAACGTTTTTTTTTTTTGAATGAGTGAAACGAATGGATTTATTCAAGACAAACATATGCGTTGCATTAATTAATCAAAGATAAACAAGTTCGTACATGCTAAATATGCTTAATCAAAGAGAAATACATATAAATAAACAAATGAACTGTCGGAAAAATCCTTCTAAATGTTTATGAAATCTTGCATTCGAACGTAACAGTTTCCTTTGGCGGAGCCTCAATGGAAAGGACGTCTGGTTCATGATCACTGTGAGTCGTCATGGCTTTCCCCAGTTACGCTGGTCACATCTTCAACAGTTTTCAGTCGTTGCTTCAAAATAACTTTCCCAGATTCTTTGTTGATCCCGGTCATATCATCTTGAGGATTGCTGAAATGAAGCGATCTAGGCCTTTGAATAATTACTGGATTCGGCTGATTTGATGAGAGGTCAACATACTTTGCAGAATCTAAGCTTGACAAGCGGGGAACCCCGAGAGGAGTCTCGATCTTCAGCTGAGCATCGCTAAAAGACAACTTCTTCGTTTCTAGCAAAATTCTGACAAAGTTCTTAAGAGCGTAGCAATTCTCTAGATCATGGCCGGGCGCACCCTCATGAAATAAACAATAAGCGGCAGTGTTGTAACCTGCAGGTAACGGATTAGGCGGAGGACCCAAAGCACGGGTGGTAATCAGACCTTGTTGTACCAAATGGGGGTATAACTCAGTGAAAGTTATCGGAATTGGAGGACAAGGCTTATAGTGCCTCTTACGGGGATAAGGACCTGATCCTGTGATTGTTGGTGAACAGGAGCGTTGGGCACTCGTTGACTGTTGACAGGAACTTGCATGGGCGGATAACCGGAAGGTTATTGATAAACCGGTGCTTGATATACCAGAGCTGACTACACAGGCTGGTATGCAGGAAACTGCTGATCGAAAAGAGGTGCAACAGTAGCTACATAGGATTGCTGGCCATATGGAAACGGATAACCTTGAACATAACTCTGCTGATGTTGCCAAGGTTGAGGAGTAGCTGTTTTGCGGTTCCTCGAACGTGTAGGTCCATCACCAGGGTCGGACTTAGGAGTTTTTCACTTTGGAGGGGTAGCTCGTCGAACTGGTTGAGCACTAGGAGGCACCAAACCGGATTGAAGACCATGAGGAGGTACATTCTCGACAATAACAGCTCGTTGAGGTTCCATAACGGTATTAATAGTCTTAGAAACAACAGTAGACTGAGCGTCCACCTTCACACTAAGAGCTCGTAACATCTCCAAAATCTTCCCTACACTTCCTCGAAGATCTTCGAGTTCATGGCTGACACGGTTGATCTCTTGGTTTTGATCTTCCATCCTTTTGAAGGGTCGTATTGATGCAGAGAACTTAGGGTGACAAAACTGGAAGGTGAGAAAACCGCGTATGAGAAACCGGGAGACACATGCAATGCAAAAGTATGATGCTAAAATGTGAATGCAACTGAAGATTTCATGGAATTCAAATATTTACGAATATTGCGGAATACCAAGGAAACTTTTAATTCATTGAAGACAAATTACAAATAATATTCTTGGAACCGAAATAGCTAAATATAAGCCTAGAAAATCCTAGAGAAGCATCTTCCACAACTTCAGTGAGCAGACGGAGATCCGGAGGAAAATAAATACTCGTAGAGCCTTCTCTTCTTGTAGGATTGTATCTCATCATTCTTCGACTGAATCTGCTTTTGAAGTTCTTCGTACTCGCTGGCCATCACATGGTATTTGTTCTTCCATGCTTCTGTTTCGTGTTGTGATCTCTTCAAAGCGATCTTCAAGGTCTCAGCCTCAGTCATGAAATACTGGACAGGTTCTTCTCTTTGAGGTAAAGGATCTTGGCGAGAGTAGGGCATCTTCAACTCAATAGCTCTTCCTCGGACCCATTGAAGGTATGGTTCCATGGACACACAATTAGGTCTTCCCAAACTTTCTTTGTCTTTCCTATGCAGATGATTCCAAGAAGATAGAATCTGATCTTGAAGCTTTTTGTCGTCTTTGAAAAAGATTTTCTCCATATGAATACCTTTAGGCGGTTCCTTCAAGGGGTATCCCAACTGTCGGCGAGCTAAGACTGGATTGTAGCTAATTCCTCCATTGAAACTGAGCAAGGGCACATTGTTGAAGTTTCCACAACTATCAATGATCGATATCCCATCGTACATGCGATTATACCAATCAATATCAGAGTGAGTTAAACCCATAACTTTTTGCGACCAACGTTCTTGATTAGGTCTCCAGAACGGACCAGACTTGGGTAAGTGAGAAATAAACCACTTGTATAGTAATGGCACACAACATGTAATCATTCCTCCACCATGAAAGTTTCGGAGATGTACTGAATGATAAGTATTACCCAATAGCGTTGGAACTGGATTTCTCCTCATGAAGGTCTTGATTGCATTAAGGTCCACAAACCCCTCAAAACTAGGAAAAATCAGCAACCCATAAATAAGCAAGGCAAATATTGTCTCAAAGGCAAACATGTCTTTATGATCGGCATAAAATTGGGCTTTCTTAATTAGGAAGTCCCTGAGAAAACCGGAGGTCCCCCCTTTGGTGATCATATTGTTCTTGACATCGGATATCCTTAGACAAATGGCTTTAGCAATATCTCGTTCTTTAGGGTCTTCCTCCAAGAAGGGGAATGGAGACTTATCCAAGATAGGTAATCCCACCAACTGAGAGTACTCTTCTAAGGTAGGTAAAAGCTGATAATCTGGAAAGGTGAAGTAGTGATAATCTGGATCATAAAACTGTAGCAAAGTCGCAAGAAGTCCTTCGTTTACTTGAATCTTCAACAAAGACAATAGCCTTCCATATCTGCTTTGGAACTTTTCTTGATCTTGAACCAAATCTCTTAGCTTCTCTAGGACTTCCAAATTAAAACCCTTAAAAGTAAATTTCAAAGTATGCTTCCTAGAGTGATCCATGGTATCCTGCAATGTTCATAAATAAAGTTTGAATTCCATGAAGTCTTAATGTAATATGATGCTTTATGGATGCAATGCATGAAAACACACACAGTCCTAGGTTAAAGGTACGTGAGCGGAGTTAAGGTCTACCCATCCCCAAAAGGAGTGTACTATAGGTTAGTTGTACCTGCAGAACAAGGTTCTAAAAAGTGCCCAAAGTCATCAGCCCATCTTTCGGATATTATCAACTTTCCGACTGACTCGGGGGTTAATAATATTCTCAAGAGGACCTCTTTTGAGTGTAGTATCGCGTAGCAACCATTGTAGGACTACTCCCACATAGCTCCCGCACTACGTCCTAAATAAGGCCAAGGTGGTGTAAAGGTACTACGGTTCCCAATATCACAGACTCCAATCGACCATGGAAAAAGTTTTCACGATTACTCGTTCAACCGAACCATTTTCGAAAAGGTCTCAACTGAGCGGTGATTCTCGAATCAGCTTGGTCGGGATTCAACTCCCTATAAGCCTCATCGAATATATCCCCATCCTATAACAATGTCACTAGTCCGGGCGTAGGACTTATCTCACAACACAAGGAACAGTCCCAAATCAAAGTACAATATATACATGCAAATGAATAGTAAAACAAATAGTAATAAATATGAACAAATTAGGGATAACCCTCAAAAGTTTAGAATCCCCAGTGAAGTCGCCATTTTCTGTTGCGGTGGAAATAGGATATTAAATTACTAATTAATTTGAATCGCAATTCAATTCACAACCGCTCTTTGATTTATCTGAAGGAAAAGGTCAAAAGAGGGAAAACCTATTTTTGCATCGTAAACATAATGCGGGGAAAGATCTAGGGTTCGGGGGTTGGTTAAATTTAGGGAAGGTATTAGCACCCTAAACTTCTGTAGTACTCTACAGGAACCTTTTGCTCAAATGTTTACTATTTCCTTTATTATTCTGCTTAAGGTATATGTACAAAGGATTAAAAAGGAGAAAGGAGACCTAAGGGGTTAATTCTAAGTTTACTCGGCAAGACATCGCATCTTGTGCCTACATATCCTTACGGGAATGGAATCAGAGTAACTGTAGTTCCCCTCAAAAGGGAGGTTAGAGACTTCTTGACTGTGGTCAAGGTCTCAAGGGGAATAAACATGTCTTAAGGACACGCTTACGTGGAGTGTAGAAACTCCAAATTTCTACGTTGAAATGTTAAGTTGTAATTAGGGTTAAATTAGGGATTCCACGGCGGGAAACCCTAAAATGAGCGCGGCGGCTCTTTGACCTAATGCTAGGGGTAAAATGGTAATCTTGCCTGCGTCGAGGCATTTGCGAAAATTAGGATTTGAAGTTTATGGTTTTGAGAGTTTGAAATTGAATGTGTGAGGGTTTATGGACTATCGGCGCGGCGGCCAAACGGTTAGACCTAACCTTCGGATGTGTGTAGGTGACAAAAATATTGGTGGAAGTGTGAGAGATTTAAGTCATGCAAGCGGAGAGATAATGTCCTAATTTAACCATGCAAGCAGAAATTTAAAGGCAGAAATTAAAGCGCGATTGTTAGGATTCGCGAGGTTACATGAGGTGCAGTGAAAAAACACAATACAATAGTAGTAAATATGAGCTGCAAAAGATGAACACCCGTTAGTAGGCAAAGTCAGACGGTAATTGGACGAGTCATGAGACAAAAGTGCAATATTGGAGATTTTTGTTGTTTATAAAGAAAAAGTTTTGATTTAAGTTAAAAAGATGTTTAAACATTAAAAAAAAGATTAAGTTTAATTTTCAAAAAATAGTTTTAACTTAATTATCCACAAAGTTTTAATTCAAAAAAAAGGTTTGATGTTATTATTTAAAAAATATTTTTAGTTATTATTTAAAAAAAGATTTAAAGTTATTATTTGTAAAAAAAAGATTTAAAGGTTTTTATTTATTACTATAAAAAAGGTTTTTATTATTTTAAAAAAACAGAAATTAGCTTTTTAAAAAAAGTTATTGTTTAAAAACAAAAAAAACATCAACTTAAAACAAATGGGTTGGGCCGGTCATCACTCCCGGACCCAACCCGGTCCTCGAACACAAAGGAAAAGGGGGGAGGGAAAAGATTAGGGTAACCCTAATCCCCCTTTGGCCTCCACGGCGCCGCATGATCTCTCTTTCTCTCGCAATCTCATCTTTCTCGATCATCTTTCTCCTGCATGCCAAACGAAAAAAGAGAAAAACAATAATCAATCATGTGGCTTACGATTCGATGGGGATTTTGACGATGATGAGAACATGCGTAGTTCTCTGAGTCTCATGATTCGCCGCCGTCTGATGATGATTGTTCGTCTTCCTCGGCCGTCTTGTGGTTATCGTTCGATTGTGCAGCCGATGATGAAGGTGTTCTGAGGCTCGAAGAAGGATTGATTGCTCGTTCTAATCAACGCCGGCGGTCTTCCTTTAGTGTGGCTCGTTCGTGGCCGTTTGATGATTTGCACCGTCCGTGATTTTTCGGTGAGGATGTTCTCATTCGTGGCCGTTATTTTATCTTTAGGGTTTCATCCTCTTCTTTTCGGTCCCTTTTCTGTCTAGGGTTTTCAAAGGTGACTTTGTTCCCTTTTATATCTCTTTGTGATTTTGTGATTTCGTGGGCTTGGACCTGAGTTTGATTCTCGTTATTATTGTGATGACCTGAGATTTGATTTCTTTGGATTTGATTGAGATTTCACTTGATATTGATTGGATTTTTCTGATACGATTTGGTTTGTTGCAGATTTGATTGCATTTGGGAACTGATAGATTTGGGATATCCATTTCTGATATGATTTTGACTAGTTTTGGATACTGCAATCTGTTTGATAAACCATTTTCTTGATTTTGGTTTCGCAGGTGTAGGCCTCTTATGGGTTCACCCTCGATTGTCCCTTTTGACCTTAATGTCCGGTTATGGCTTCCATCATGGATTTGGGCCCTGTTTCCCAGTTCCTTCTGCTGTGGTTCGCGCCCTGTTTGGCTTCTGAACTGATACGCGGGTGTAGTTTACACCTGTTGCTGATGCGCTTTCCTGACTTGCTTGCAACGATTGGAATATTTTCTAAGCTGAAACTTTCGACTGTGAGATTCATTCATGTCCCTTTCTTTGCTGCAATGGCCATATGGTCTTAAACGGTATTGGCTGGTATGACAATGTCCCTGAACTAAACTTGGTTGTTGTTTTTTTTTTTGGATCATGAGCTTAAATCTTCTATTTTGCTGAGCCGCAATTTGTTCCTTTTTCTGCACTGAACTGACTTTGCACTTTGCGTATTGATTTTGCCCCATCTCTTGTGAATTGCGTTGGCTCTGAATTTTAGTTCCGGTTAATTCTCGAACTAGACTCGGTTCTGATTGTTTTTAAATTGAGCTTGGTTCCTTATTTTTCTGGATTGAACTGGCCTTACAGCTTGTGAGTTGAACATGATTTCCTTTTACTGCTACAGCTTGTGAATTGAGCATGATTTCCTTTTACTTGTGGCGTATGAATTCAGTTTTGGGGTGTTCTCATTCCAAGGCATGAATCTTAGTTTCTTTTAGTCCTAACATCTCCTTCTATGATTTTCAGGGCTGGATTACTTGTGTTGTTTGTTGTGCGATAAGAGGCTATGATGTTGTCCCCAACTGAGCTTCTGTGTTGGATATTTTTCTTGCTAACTTCGTGCACTTCCAGCCTCCAATTGGCCTTACAGATTTACTTGATAGAATGGTATTTGGCTTTGAAACAGAATCCAATTACGGCAAATCAAATCGGTCCCCACTTCTTCTTCTCTCACTCTTTCTCGGCTGTCCCGTGGATAAGAACATTATTACCTTATCTGACGCCAATGGCGTGGATCGGTAACGGGGTAGGACGCAGCTTCGGTTGTGCCACTCCCGACACTCGATGATGACGTTGTTCTGAGAGTGTCAAAGCATTTCTAACACTTTTCTATTCTGTTTTTCTTTGTTTTCATGGTGCAGGTAATTGGAAGAATAATGCGTGAAGAACATGGTTGAAGGAAGTCTTTGGAATGATTTAGGATTTTAGGCTCTTTTAGGATAGATGTTCAGTGTAAATGAAACTTCTTGTAAACAATAATGAATATTCATGAATGAAATTCAAAGGTTATTTATCCCTTTCAATTGTACCTTAAATATTTATGAACTAAATTCCAAAAAATATTTATATTTACTTATCAATTGTAAATTTAAAATGTTTATGAATAACAGTTCAAAAATCATTTAAATTCACCCTTGAGTTGTAACTTATGAATACTTATGAATAAAAGTTCAAAAATATTTAAAACTTACTTCTCCTTTGCCTTGACCAATTTTATAAACGAGATACCGCAATCATGATGACATCCGAGCAAATTCAAACTACACCCCCGCTGATCATATCGCTTCTCAAAATAACCTTAACAATATCCACTTCCTTTTCAGTCCAAACTTTCATCTTTATTAGGAGGAAACAGACTACTAAAAATGTCTCAAAACAAAACAATGAAACGGCCCCGAGTCTAATTATATTTCTGACAAGAGTTTCTCGGTACCAATCAAAACATGCCGACACCTTGATATAATCAATCCATGTGGCAAATGAATGCCTAAGGAATAATGTCTCATTTATCTCAAAAATTGTGAATTCTGCTTAAAATGACCAAAACGCCCCTAGGGGCAATCCCTGCAAAACAAATCGCACTCAATGATTGGTTAGTGATTAATGGATGCAAAATGGAGTGATATGCGAAATGACTGACTAAATGTAAGGGTAAAATTTGGGGTATTACATAACGGTTATACCGTTTGACAAACAACCCCATATCTTCGCTCTTGTCCTCTTCTTCTTCGTCGCTTGAGGAATAATCACTTTGCTCTTTTGCTTGAGACTTCGAGGAGGAAGTCTTGAGAGCTATCGATTTCTTTTCACTCACCTTCGTTTTGTCTTTCTTTTCCATCTTTTCGCGTTGGTCTAGGCTCAAGAGTACCTGTTCATGCTCTTGTAGTTTGCCAAACAATGTTGTCAAGTCTAATAAGGTAAGATAATGTGCTTCTCTGATGGCGGTCACTTTTGGCTGCCATTCCCTGTTAAGACATCTTAAGATCTTATTAGTAGCAACATCATTGGAAACAAGCCTACCTAATGAATGTAAACGATTGATGAGATGAGTAAATCTCTTTTGCATGTTAGCAATGGTTTCCCCTTGCTCCATGAAAAAGAGATCGAACTCTTGTGTTAATGTGTTGATTCTAGCCAATTTAACATCGTTTGTCCCCTCATGGGCTATTTGTAGTGAATCCCACTTGACCTTAGCAGTAGGACAATGGGATACACGATAGTATTCATCTACACCTAATGAGGAGATTAAGATATTTTTGGCTTTTCAATCATAATTGTATTTTTTCTCATCGTCATCGGTCCATTGTGTTTCGGGCTTAGGCACAACTACGTTATCCGCATTGGTCATAGTAATTTCTATTGGACCATTGAGGATAACGTTCCATATTTTTCTGTCTATGGAGTTTATATGCACCCGCATACAGTCTTTCCAATAACTACAATTTTCACCGTTGAAAACGGGAGCTCTATATTGTACGCCCCTTTTGGTTCGTTAGCCATTTTCTATCTACGTTGTATTTGAAGCACCGAATAACCGGAGCTCTAGATACCACTTGTTAGACTATGGCACGGATCTATAAGGCGGGGGGGGGGGGGGGGGGGGGGGGGTTGAATAGATCCCCAATTAAAATTTGAGTCGGCGCTACCAATTAAAAATTGGTTTTGAAAAATTGTTTTAAGTGCGGAAGCGGCCGAGGAAAATATAGTCTAAAACGAACGGTTATTGGAAAACCGGATATGCGTAAGCCTTTGGATTAATGACAATATAGAAAATAGAATCACAACACTAATCACACTTATCAATGATCTACTTCAGTTGTTAGGATCCCTAGTTCCAATGATTTAAAGAGCAAACCAAAACTAGATACACAAGTAAGATAATTTTGGTTCAAGCAATTTGTCAAACACTTGGTGTGCAAAACACTCCAAGTGATATTTATGTTGAGTAAGTGATTCCAACTAGCCTAGTACAATGTCTTATTATACTTTAGAGTCAAAAACAGAGTTTTAACCTCTTACTCAATTGATATCACAATTTTGACAATAGTGCTTATACAAAAATCACTTATTTTGAGCTATAACGTAAATGCTGAAAAATAGAGAAGACAAGTATTTGGTGAGGCAGTTCCCCCGTCGTCCTCGCTTCGGGGTACGTCTGCCCTCAATTCTAAAACTAGAATTGAGATAGATTTTATAGTATCACCTGTTGAATGTAACAGTTTATACAAGGATTGAGCGGCAAATATACAACAGAAATCTCAATGTGTTGAAAGTTGCTTTCACTCCTTGCCCCTTGATTCAAGATGAATCAAGTCCTCTGATTGTTGTTGATGGACCTCCAATTCCAGCCACCTTATTGAATAACATGTTGTTGTTCAAACCTTCGGCTCCGGCTGATCTCAACAACTATAAATCGAACCCGAGATCTTCCCTTCAATATCACTGAATCCGCTACTAGACTTGTGAAGAACACCTCTTCACAATCACCTTCGCTCAGTTGACCGTTGATGAAGAATCTCGTCCAAAAACCCCCAAAATTCAAACCAATCTTGGAGGGCAAAACGCCAACGGTTTTATTCAAAAAGGAACCTGTCACAAGCTTCAACCCGAACTTGATTCTCCAATCTAAGCTTCGAATCTTATCACCTTGAATCACTCACAATGCACTTCAAAAATGGTTGTGTATAATTGAAATGTTGTGAGATTTTAAAGATGAAGATGATGAATCTTTGACACCTATTTCACTCTTTCTTGTTTTTGAACACATGAATCAAAGATTATCAAATGTTAATATGACACAAGTGGTTAAACCAGTATATATAGTACCAACCCAATTATAGACATAACAATATTTCAAATATAAGAGGGAATCATTTAAAAACAGGATTTCCGCGCGAACGGTCGACCGTAGCAGGTCTGTGCGTCGACGCATGGCCTGTGTTTTTTGGAAATCTGGAAAATGCATCAGTATGCGTCGACCATACAGTCGGCATGCGCTGACCCGTTGAAAACTATTTCCTTCATGCGCCGACCCTATGGTCGACTCATGCCTTTATGCGCTGACCCGTTGGAAAATTTTTCCTTCATGCGCCGACCCTATGGTCGACTCATTGCCTTTGTGCGTTGACCAGTGGCAAAGTACTCTGATGCATGCGCCGACCCTATGGTCGACTCATGCCCTGTAAACCTGCAAAAATTCATCAGTTTGTCGTCTTTCATGCCTCTGGTCATGATTGCATTTTATCTACACATAGTATATTTATTACAACAGTTTTAAGACAAGTATAAAAGGATATGGTAGGTGATACGTTGTATCTATTTAGTAGATCTGGAGTTTATAATTTCCAATCTATCCAAGGCTGTAATTTGTTATCATCGAAACTTGTATTGAACAATGTCTTGCAGACTTGTGTGATGTGTGGCGATTTGCCTCCACACCAAGCAGAGTGGATTGTTTCCCAAGCAGGGTGAAGATTTTTGGAAAGCCATGCAGGGCTGATTTCCCGGGTAGAGTGAAGTCAACCTCGGTGGTTGGTTGTATTTCTACTACAGAGTCGGTTTCCTCAGTAGAATGGATTTGATCTCAGCAAAGGGGCTACTTGTTTCTCAGTCGTGTTTTCTAGTTCCCCAGAAGAGTGGTGTGCTGGTAGGCCATCCAGGGCGTTTTCCTCAACAAGAGATGATTTAATCCCCAGCGGAGTGGATTTTTGTTCTTGAAAGAGCAGTATTACCCAGGTTGTGAAGCCACTCAGGGTTTGTTTCCCCCGTAAGTCCAATTGTATTTGGCGCGTTGTCGCTACTGCGAAAATCGGCACCGGCTAAACAGAAGAGTCGCCACCGTGCGTTATTTATCCCAACGGAGGGAAAGGAAACGCTCGAAGTAAACCTACCACAAAGACGGGAAAGGAATGGCCATCTCAACCAAATCCTGGATTCAGGAGTCGGTTACGCAAGGGGAAGGTATTAGCACCCCACACGTCCGTCGTACTCGACGGGATCCACGCTTGTTTTCTAGTACAGATTGTTATTCTATATATTCTACAGGTCTAGGGTTAAAAGAAAATAAAATGACTCGGCAAAGTATCGCACTTTATGCCTACATATTCCCGTCTGACACGAGAAATCAGAGTCAACGTAGTTCGCCTACCTACGGGAAAGGAGGGGAAGGTTGCTCGCTAGGATACAACATCCTATGCCTACGTACTTCCATACAGCATGAAAGATCAGAGCAAACGTAGTTCGGGCTACGGAAGACACAAATTTGTCTGACTGTTTTTTATCTTTCTGAAAAGGTTTTCTCCTGATTACGGGTCCAAGCGAACAAAAATGACACTTTGATGTTTGTTTTCAGTCTTTTACGCAAGAACTGTTTTTTTTTATGTTTGCAATCTCTGACGCACTAGAGACTATGACTTGAGAGTGACTACGTCACGTGTCACCCAAAGGGTACCACACTAAGCAGCCAGACTACTGGAAAGAAACTCTCCAGCAACCCTTTCTCAAATGGCTTAAGGCTCGTAGCGTACGACATCGATTAACCTTATTACTGTGTTTTTTTAGTTGTTTTGAGATAAGAAGAGAAACGACGCTCTAAAATCCTATGGTTGAAAAGGGGAATCAAAACTACCCTAATGTTGTCATGCATGGGTTAAAACCTAATGTCTGTCATATTTTTCTCTTGCCCAGAGAAAAACAGAGATCCTAGGGGATAAACGGAAAAGAAACAGCATATATACAGTAAACAGTAAAATGCATGAGATGCAGCAATACAAGCGAGGCAAGGGAGTCCCATTCAACCTCGAACCTGGGAAAACAATAGGCAAAGTGAAACAGCTTCACTTCAAACCTAAGGGGCAAGCTGAACAAGCCAACAAACAATACAAAAAAAGAAATAAAATCCAACACCAGCTCTGACAGCAACACCAGCTCCTACAGTAAGCAGTTCAAACAGCACCAGCGCTGACAGCTACAGTTGATTAACAACAAACAGTTAACAGTAACAACTTCAAGCAAGACCCCATCTTCACTCTTTAATGATCCCCAAGCTTTAGATAAGCTCCTGTCTTCAAAAGCACCCCAGCTCTGGCAAGCAATGAATCCCAACGAATAACAGCTTCAAACAGCAGCAGAACCCCATTTCCAACAGATATCCAGCTTTGACAGGTACAGGCTTTATCTTTACCAATCTTCAATAAACTTCTTATCTTCAATGGACTTACAATCTCCAATGCCGACGCTCCAAAAGAGAATCACTTAATAGATTAAGTTGAAATGCTAAACAGCTTATTGACAACCAAAGGAAGCCTATAAGTGTTTAACATTATAAGAGAAAGGGTCCCTCAAAGTTCTACTTCCAAAATAAGCCACTTATCCCTCCAAAGGAGGGATGTGAATATCTTAGAAGGACTTTTTGTCATAGGGAGGAATAGAAGCACAAGATGCTTTCTATGTTTGCAAGAAGAAATCATTCTAATCTAAAGCTCTCCCTATTTCTCCTATCTCCTAAGTCTTCACAAACCATCTACCAGGAAAGGAATCTCCATGCATCAAGCTTTATCCCTTGTCTTCAATCATCATCCAAGGTCTTCATTAGCTCCAACAAGCAAAACCCAAGCCCCAAGCCCAATTGAAATGCCCAAAACCCAACAAACAAAGCAACATCCCAAGTGGGAAACACACCAATATCGACCAAATTGCAAAAAATCAAGTAAAATAGTAACACTCACTATAAAATCCTAATTAAATTTCTAAGGGAGCTTAAATATATACCTTATACCCCATATAAACCCCAAGGCC
Organism: Lathyrus sativus; assembly: GCA_963859935.3. Classification (NCBI taxonomy): domain Eukaryota; kingdom Viridiplantae; phylum Streptophyta; class Magnoliopsida; order Fabales; family Fabaceae; genus Lathyrus; species Lathyrus sativus. The sequence continues at coordinate 321,049,400 of OZ012738.1, read as the reverse complement.
TAAATCAAATTAAAAACCCCAAAACTATACCCTAAACTGCACCTAATTGTTGTGAAACCCTAATTCTGATACCTCTCCTATCTATCTCTCATATTAACCTAAGTTTTAGTCAAAAAAATATGAAAAAATTCCTAAGGGTACATGCTTCCCTAATCTAATCAACCTCACAAGAATCAATCAAAACTCATGCACCAATCTCTCATACAAAATTCAGAAAAAAGCAATATCAAACAAATGCAAAATAAAAGCAATAATATTGTAAAATATACCAAAAGTATAAAATTCATGAAATTAATATTTTTATTGTTTTATTAAATTCTAAAAACCCTAAGGAAAATAAGGAAAAAATCCTCACCCTAAAATGATCTTTTTTCAATTTATTGTGAATTTTTTTATTAACCTATATGCAAACATGAAATAAAATGAAAATCAGCTAAAAAAGAGAAATAGGTGTGGTGAATAGAAATTTCATGAAGTTCAAAATAGAATTGGGCTCAGGAGGGGGGTGCAATTATCGAGCGCTGCTAGGCCCATTACCACTCAGAAAATCATTGAAAAAAAACAAGGAAAATGGAAAAACCTGGTGGCAAATAGCAAGAATTTCGCCTCGTTTCTCACTGGGCCTTCCACTTGGGGGTGTGTTTAGCAAAACTGGCCTATGGCCCAAAACACAATTCAACAGAGAGGGGGGTGCCAAGGGGAAAATGGGTGAGACGCTCAGCAAAACATAATGGGCCTAAGGCCCGAATCCAACCTCACCTCTATCAGCACACAAAAACCCTAATGCTATCTCACTCTTCTCCACTATTCATCCCTAACGCCGTTTCACCCTAACCAACTCTCTCTATGATTCTCTCAAACCACGAACGCAACCTTGTTAATCAACAATCGCCTCAAACTAAACCCGTTTCAAATCTCTCAGCTCACTAACCTCCCTAACCTAATCTTGTTCAACAAACTAAAACTCCACATAGCCTAATTTTTTAGCTAACAACAACAAAAGAACAAGTTTAATCAGTTCATAGCGAGAACCTGGAGAAGTGATGAAGAAGACGAGTTCTGGAAAACGATGAGGATGGCGAGGTTCCAGATGCGCGAAGATCTGCAAATCTTGGAGCTGGACGAGGAAGATCTGCGACTTTGATGAACGTTGCTAAAGATCTTCGTTGAAGATTTGAAGATCTGCGAAGATCTTAACAAGAACTGAAGATTGGAGTAATCTTGAGGAATTTCTGGGCGAGCACTTGAAGATCTATGAATGTTCTAGGAGAATCTGGGAAAATGATGAACGAACGATGAATGTCTTTGAAGAAATCCGGATGAAAGTTCTTGGAGAATTCCTGGAAAAACTAGTTATTGATGCTCGTGGATGAATCTTTCTTGCTGATGAATGATCGATGACAATTATTGAAGATTGATGAAAAATCTGATGATGAGCGGTTGAAGATCTGAGGAAGATCTGGAGAACGTGATGAACACTGATGAAGATTCTGGCGAGGAGGAGTTTTCCGACGACAGTGGATGGAGATCAATCGTTGAAGATGATGAAGTTTGGAAGGTGCTTGGATGAATTCTGGGAATTTTGCAGTTTCCGGCGGTGAGTGGTTTTTCGGCGACGGTTAGGCGGTGTCCGACAGTGGTTGCATGGCCGACGGTGGGGGGTCAGTTAGTGGATTACAGCTGGCTTGAGGATGGAGGAGAGAGGGACGCGTGGCTGAGTGTGGGGTCTGAGAGAGACACGTGGGAGAGAGAGGGAGAGAGTTGTGAGGTGAGGTGTCAGAAAGTTGTGAGGTGGAGGAAAAAAGAGAAGGACGCGTGGGGTCCTCCTTTATATGACACTTGGAGAAAATTGGACCTTTGACTGGATTGGGCCCACGAAAATTGGATAGCTGGCCCATAATCTCAGACTCAATTAATGAACTAATGCAGTAATTAGCCGGACTAATGATGAATTAAATGATAATGGAAATTAACTGACTAATGACTCCTTTAATACGAAAATTAATACGACCATTTAATAAAAGCTGGCCCTAATTAAAACTAATTAATAAAACCAAACCCTATTAACTAATCTAACAAGACTTTAATACATTCTATAACAGAAAAATCTAATAAAACCACACTATTAATATCTAACTGAAATCTATTTAATATCTAAAAACCTATAAAGATCTATATCTATTAATTCTAAGAAAAAACTATATTATTCTAATATCTATGAATATTCTATTTAAAACCATATTCTATTCTATTAAAACTCTATTAATATTCTCAAAACTATATTGAAAATCTATTAAAAAAAACTATACTATTCTATTTAATAATAAAACTAATATCTAATATACTAAAAATCTATTAAAACTATATTAAAACTAGAGAAAATTATTTAAAAAGAAATATCTATTAATATCTAAAATGAATTATTCTAAAATAGAAAAAATTGTTATAAAACTCTATTAAAATCCTAGAAAAACGATTTAAAATTCAATTAAAATTCTAGAAAACAAAGGAAAGATCTAAAAAGGGCAATAAAGCTGATTAAATCGATTAGAGAACAACTACGCAATTATAACGAAATAGACGGTAAAAGCCGGGCACCGAGATGGTCTGAAAACACAGGGAACGAGCACCAATTCTCAACACAACTCCTCGTATTGTCCTGAAAGGCCTGAAGCGCCAGGGGAGGCTATAATCCCGATAAAAGCAGCCTGATTGAGAAAATGCAATGTATGCAGTATGCGAATGCGAATGCAAAATGCGTCAAAACATAAACCAGATATGGGAACCGGTTGGTCAAATTTTGGGGTGCAACAGCTGCCCCTATTCAAACGGCTTGGACCCGACTGGGTGAAGAGCGAACGTCCTTCAAACATTCGAGGTACGAGACGATTGAATACCAAAGAAACCCTGAAATTTGCCAACCGTGGAGATAAACTGCAAGACTGCTCGAAAAGCAACGTCCAATGAACTGAGTCTGGTTGTTACGACAACAACTGGTCAGTTATTTGATACAATTTTGATTTCAACCTCAACTACCTGCGTGACGCCACATGTATTGCACCATCTTCGCAAAAACACCTCCATCCACCATTGGGCTAACCTCGTCAACACCAGAAGGGGAACCAATTCGCCAACACGAATAGAGATTCTGTCGTCACAGGAGTAACCTCGTCCCTGCTAGGACCCTCATTTCACCAATACGAAGGAAGATATATGCTGGGGATAAATGATCCCTGAAGAGTAATCAATCTTGTCCATGTCAGGACTTCACATTACGAAAAACTCCCGGCGTTTTCGCTGGGGAAACACTTTTGTTTAATCACAGGGAACTCATATGTTTACTTCATACGGGAAAAGTCACCTTTCTGATTACAGGAAAATTCATCCGCCTGCTTCCTATGGGAGAAGTCATCTGCCTGATTACAGGAACATTCATCCGCCTGCTTCCCACGGGAAAATTATCTGAATACCGTTTCTCTGCCTACCTCTGCAGTAGCCAACTCCGTTGGTCCCAACCCAAAAACGACTCTGAGGAGGACTATACTGGGGACAGTAACACGAGGAAATCACGGCGACTTCCTTGGGGAAAATACTTTTGTCAAATATCGGAACACACTTCACATACTCTGTCTATCAAGGGAGAGTCATCTATCTAGATACCGGAAAGTTCATCCGCCTGTTTCATACGGGAAAATACATCTGTCTGATTCATACAGGAAAAGGTTCATCCACCTGCTTCATATGGGAAAACACAACACATCTGCCTGATACATACCGGAAAGTTCATCCGCCTGATTCTTACGGGAAAACATAACACATCTGCCTGATTCATACAGGAAAGTTCTTCCGCCTGATTCTTACGGGAAAATCATAACACATCTGCCTGATACATACAAGAAAGTTCATCCGCCTGATTCTTACGGGAAAACATAACACATCTGCCTGATTCATACAGGAAAGTTCTTCCGCCTGATTCTTACGGGAAAACATAACACATCTGCCTGATTCATACAGGAAAGTTCTTCCGCCTGATTCTTACGGGAAAATCATAACACATCTGCCTGATACATACAGGAAAGTTCTTCCGCCTGATTCTTACGGGAAAACATAACACATCTGCCTGATTCATACAGGAAAGTTCTTCCGCCTGATTCTTACGGGAAAATCATAACACATCGATATAGCTTCCTAGCCTGTTCGCGGTAGTAGCTTACTCCACTAGGGATATTCTGAAAAATAACTGTCCGACACCCGTTTCAACAACAAGTGACCTTTTCTGAAATCTTGATTTGTGAAACCCTAAAGTGCTGCTGTAACAGCAAACCTGAAGAAAACCCTCCGCTGGTCGGATAAGAGAAACTTCAACCAGTAACTCTGTGGGGAATGATAACAAGAACTGTGTCATCACATGTCTCACAGCGAGACTTCGAATATCTGGAAATAGATCTGAGATAGAACCCCATACTCCTGCTGAGAAACACACCTGAAAGCAAAAGGTTAACCAACCTGATTTATATTTCAAAAATGCGTATTTTTGGCAATGGCGTAATGCTCCATACGGCATGGAAATGCTACGCGTTTTTTGGTAGATGCAAACATGATGATATATGCAAATGCAAATGTAGGTTCGGGCTGCTGGGGAAACTCTGAAAAGCTTGCTTCATCACGGCTGTTGGGGACAAATACCATCCTGTTGGGGATGAACGGGTATCGCGAAGTATTCTGGCAAAATAAATGCCGAAAATACAACCAACTCTGCCGGGGAGAGATTACACATCGATTTCCACTGGGAGGAAAGCATAACACCTGCGGGGACGACTAACTCAACTGGGGGAGAAGCAACCCTTCTGGGAGACAACTGTCTGGGTACAATTTACGAACTCGGAACTATCACTCAACTGGGGATAATCATCCTGACGAAGGCATGACGACCTGCGGGGAGAAAGAAACCCGTCCTCAGTGGGGATAACGCTTCTGAACTTACTATCTTGGTTACGTGCCTCGGAAATCCTCCCTGCTGGGGATTGAATGCGCATATCTTTGACTCTCTGGGGAGTATAACCTCTGCATGGGATACTGATCTTGACGTGCTGGGGGATGCCCTGTAGACAACTTCCATGAGGATACTCTTTTGGGGAAACCAATCCTTCCTTCGGTAAGGGATAACATTGTCTCAACCTCGGGGGATGAGGCGCGACTTGCGTGGGGATTAGCGTCACACAAAGTCAAGTTTTTTCGCGAGCCTCCGGCTGGGGCCACATTTTTCTGATCGTTCGCTTCAAGGGCGAGGACCCTGCAAAACACAAACGAGACAAAACAAATCAATGCAACCAAATCTATTCGGGTTAGTGTCTGTGACATTACTTCAGTTAATTCGAAGTTTGAGCAATTATTGGCAAGGGCCAACAAGGTTATGTACATGCAAATTCATCGGAACATTGGCGTTTTCCACATACAAAACAGTAAAGCACAAACATCAAATATTGAATAACATGTTTTATTAATAACAGGCCTCTGAATAGGCAAAGTTTTGTACATCGGATGCAACTCCTGAAAAGAGGAAGTTACGCACACACACATACATATATGCACAAAAACATAAAAAATACAAATACAAATCGAATTTGTACACATGTCGGCAACGTGGTGCAGACAAACACCGTGAGCTGATCCTCCTATGACTCGCCTGACTCTGGCGCTTTCCCGGTATTCGACTTTCGAAAGAGATTGCGTTGGATAAACGAACCCTCGGGTACTCCCAAACCACTAAGCACTGCTGTATCAGATCCGGACCGCAGCCATTTGCTTTTTCAATCCCTAACTTTTGCGTGAATCGCCCTTTGCGGGTTTTTGATTCACCGGGATACCCTTTTTTGCCGAAGTCGCCCAATGCAGGTTTTCGACTTCGCGGGTGTACATCTTTTCAATTTTATCCCTAACTTTTGCCCGAATATTTTATTCATTTTTTATGGTTCGCCGGGATGCCCCATTTTTGCCTGGACTCTCTTTATTGTCCAGCGGGTCACTTTCAAGCAAAGTATTTTTTAACTGCGTCCGAATTTACAGGAGACGTAAAATCTTCACCATCCATGGTACATAGTAGCGAGGCTCCTCCAGAGAAGACTTTTCTGACAACGTATGGCCCTTCGTAATTAGGGGTCCACTTGCCCCTGTGATCTGTTTGTGGTGGGAGAATCCTCTTCAGCACAAGGTCGCCCGTCTGAAAGCTTCAAGGGTGTATCTTCTTATCGTATGCTTTCTTCATCCCGCTCTGATACAACCGACCGTATGCGAGAGAAGCTAGCCTCTTCTCATCCATTAAACTGAGCTGATTCAGTCTATCTTTTACCCATTCTGCCTCGTCAAGTTGGACATCTCGTAAAACCCTCAAGGAAGGAATCTCAACCTACAACGGTAACATTGTCTCCATTCCGTATACCAATGAAAAAGGGGTTGCCCCGGTTGATGTGCGTACCGTCGTACGATAACCGCGCAAAGCGAATGGTAGCATCTCGTGCCAGTCCTTGTACGTTACAACCATCTTCTGAACAATCTTCTTTATGTTCTTATTGGCTGCTTCAACAACGCCATTCATCTTGGGTCGGTAAGGAGAAGAGTTGTGATGTTCAATCTTAAAATTCTGGCACAGCTCTTTCATCATCTTGTTATTCAAATTCGAACCGTTGTCGGTGATAATCCGCTCAGGGATTCCATATCTGCAGATAATATCTCATTTGATAAATCTGGCGACCACTTGCTTGGTGACATTGGCATATGACGCTGCTTCCACCCATTTGGTGAAGTAATCAATTGCCACCAAGATGAACCGGTGTCCATTGGATGCCGTAGGCTCGATCTTTCCAATCATATCAATTCCCCACATTGAGAACGGCCACGGTGACGACATCACATTCAGAGGACTTAGGGGTACATCGACCTTGTCCGCATAAATTTGGCATTTATGACACCTCTTTGCAAACTTAAAACAGTCTGTTTCCATAGTTAGCAAGTAATAACCTGCCCGCAGCAGTTTTCTCGTCATAGCATGCCCACCAGCATGCGTACCAAATGTACCCTCATGTATCTCTTCCATGAGAAACTTCGCTTCTTTCTCGTCTACACAGCGTAGCAACACCAAGTCGTGGTTTCTTTTGTATAAGACATTGTCCGGGTTCAAATAGAAACTGCCAGCCAATCTCCTGAGAGTCTTCTGATCTCGACTGGATGCCCCAGCCGGATACTCCTTGTTCTTTAGGAAATTCTGGATGTCAAAGTACCAGGGTTGACCATCGGGAGCCTCGTCGATGGCAAATATGAAGGCATGCCTATCAAGCCGAGAGATAACAATTCGGGGAGCCTCGTTCTAGAAGTTAACTTTATACATGGAAGACAATGTCGCCAAGGCGTCAGCCATTTGATTTTCTGCTCGCGGCACATGATGCAATTCCACCTTGTCAAAGAAAGGCAACAATCTCCTTGCATAATTCATATATGGTATCAAATTGGGTTGTCGTGTCTCCCATTCTCCTTTAATCTGATTCACCACTAGAGCTGAGTCTCCGTATACGTCCAGATGTTTGATTCGCAAATCAATAGCTTCTTCCAGACCCATGATGCAAGCCTCATATTCAGCCTCATTATTGGTAACAGGAAAGGTCAATCGGGCCGTAAAGGGGATGTGCGACCCCTGAGGAGTAGTAATAATTGCCCCTACTCCGCTACCATAGGAATTTACAGCTCCATCAAATATCAACTGCCATTTGGAACCCAACTCTGGTCCTTCGTTCGACAATGGTTCTTCACAATCTTTCATTTTCAGGTACATGATATCCTCTTCAGGAAAATCAAACCTCATCGACTGGTAGTCCTCAACAGGCTGCTCCGCAAGGTACTCTGACAAGACGCTACCTTTAATAGCCTTTTGCGAGACATACTGAATATCATATTCGGTTAACACCATCTGCCATCGGGCAATTCTTCCGGAGAGTGCTTGCTTCTCAAACACGTATTTGATCGGATCCATCTTTGAAATTAGCAGGGTTGTATGATTTAGCATGTATTGCCTCAAGCGTTTGTCGGCCCAGGCTAGCGCACAACATGTTTTCTCGAGCATCGAGTACCTGGACTCACAGTCGGTAAACTTCTTACTCAAATAGTAGATCGCATGCTCTTTACGTCCTGTCTCATCGTGTTGACCGAGAACACAACCCATACTTTCCTCAAGAACCGTCAAATACATAATCAACGGTCTCCCGGCCACTGGGGGTATCAACACAGGAGGTTCCTGCAAATATTCTTTTATCTTGTCGAACGCCTTTTGACAATTTTCATTCCAGGTCACAACCTGGTCTTTTTTCAATAACTTGAATAGCGGCTTGCACGTCGCAGTTAAGTGAGATCGCAGTTAAGTGAGATATGAACCGGGCGATATAGTTCAACCTCCCTAAAAATCCACGCACTTCTTTTTCTGTTTTAGGCGTCGACATTTCTTGTATTGCTTTTATTTTCGCAGGATCAACCTCTATTCCTTTTTCGCTCACAATAAACCCCAGCAGTTTACCCGATCTCACCCCGAAGGTGCACTTGTTAGGGTTCAGTCTCAACCTGAACTTTCTAAGCCTCTTGAACAGTTTCAGCAGATTAACCAAATGCTCATCCTCCGTCTGGGATTTGGCAATCATATCATCAACATAAACCTCGATCTCTTTATGCATCATGTCATGAAAGAGAGTCGTCATAGCACGTTGATATGTTGCCCCAGCGTTCTTCAATCCGAAGGGCATCACTTTGTAACAAAATGTTCCCCAAGGAGTAATGAAAGTAGTCTTCTCCATGTCTTCTGGCGCCATTTTGATCTGATTATAGCCTGAGAAGCCATCCATGAAGGAGAATACTGAGAATTGAGCAGTGTTATCAACCAGCACATCAATGTGAGGAAGTGGAAAGTCATCTTTCGGGCTCGCCCTATTCAAATCACGGTAGTCTACACACATTCGCACCTTACCGTCTTTCTTTGGCACAGGCACAATATTAGCGACCCATGAGGGATATTTTGTAACAGCTAGGAAACCAGCATCCTATTGTTTTTGAACTTCCTCCTTGATCTTCACAGCCATGTCCGGTCGGGTTCTTCAGAGTTTCTGCTTAACAGGCGGACATTCCTCTCGCAGTGGCAGACGGTGAACAACTATATCCGTATCTAACCCAGGCATATCTTCGTACGACCAAGCAAATATATCACTGTACTCTTTGAGCATCTCAACTAATCTTTGCTTGATGTCGCTCTACAGCACAGCCCCTATACGGATGTTTCTCACAACTTCTTCCGACCCCAGATTGATAATCTCGATGACTTCCTCATGAGGCAGAATGATTCTTTCTTCTTGTTTCAATAACCAGGTCAACTCTTCTAGTACGTCGCCATCTTCCACAATCTCTTCCTCAGCCTGAAATACCGGGTGCTCGAAGTCGAAATGAGTCATAGGCGGTTCATAGATGTCATCTGAAATAGTAATCCTGCAAAGGAAATGGTTAAATGCTTCAAAACGCATACAAAGCAAATAACCACGTTGCCATTTTATTGTAAAAATAAAAACAGGAAAAACAGGGATCACAACCTTTGTATATGAAAAACGCCTTTATTTCATGATTAAACAATGTAATGTACATAACCAAATGGCCCTAAGCAAAATCACTATGTGTTGCACCCTAAAATTTGCTCAACCTTATTCACTTGGGTTATGTTTCAATATCATTAGCATTTGCATATAGAGGCATGTACATAGTCTAATCATCTGCATAACATAGCATAGTAAATCATCCAACAGGGGCCAATCATTATTCTCATCTCTAGAGGCCTATCAAGAGGTTATTATCCTGATTCAATCTCATTCAAGTCATCAGAAAAGAATTTGAAAGTTGGAGAAGTCAGTGGATCGAGCATTGAGTCTATCTCCTAACTGAGGGTATCTGAGGATCAACAAAGTAAGTTGTGGGCTGTGGATGGAGCATGGAGAGTGTGTGGGCATTATGGGAGACTTATAAAGTCATTTGGATAAGGAGACAAGTCATTGGTGTAGTCACAAGAGTTGCAGTTGAAGACAGTCAACTAGGGTTTCATCTGGGTCAACCCTGGGTCAACCCTAGGTCAAAGGATTGATTGAAAGGCATTAAGGTCAATTGGAGAGATGTGGGGTTCATCATTTGACATGTAGAAGAGGATATGGTGATATGCCAAGAAGAAATCAAGAGAAATCAAGGAGAAGAGGAGTTTCTAAATTAGGGTTTCTGTGTAAAATCCCCTAATTTAGGTCAAATTTCCAAGCAAGATAAGTCAAAAGGCAAGCTTCAAATGAATCCTTGGCCAACATGAAACTTGTAGAGGATCTCAAGACCTTTAATTTGAGTGGTGGAAGACATCAAGGAGATTTATAGAACTCAAGTTATGATCCTTGCAAGTTACAGGTCATCTGAGGTATTTGAAATTTTGTCTGTGAAAGTGACTTGACTTCCAAGCAATTTTTACCCCTAAAGGAGATTTCAAATAAATTTTTGGTCAAATAAGAATTGTTCCTCATTGTCTTAGCTTTCTATAATGGTATAGTATGCCTTCATATGATTTGTGGAATTCTACTTATGGTCTTGGCAAGCAAAGGGTATTTTGGTCATTTGAGAATTACAGGTCATTTCAAGCCTATGTCCAAAACTCATACAAGGAAGCTTCAAATGGAAAACTTTACAACATAAAACTTGTTCCAAATGACATTTTGAGTCTATAAAAGTGACCATGAGAGATTGGAAAGATTCATAGCACAAGGTTTCAAAATTGTTGGATTTAATGAATAAAAATGGACTTAAAAATGAGATTTTTCATATTTTGGCCAAATGAAGCAAAATTATAGGTCATTTTGAATGGAAAGATCATTTTGAGAACATTGGCTAAAGTAGAATTTTGAGCTTGGTTCACATTTTGGGAGTTATTCATGGTTACTTGTAATGGAAGATACATAAGCCAAATCCAAAGGAAAAAGTGCATGGGAAGCTTCTCCAAGCTTCTAGGAGTTTCTAACCTCACCTATATATTGAATGGAGAGGGTTCATGCCATGGTTGGTGATCACATTTACTCAAAACCACAAGTTTCATACACTTTCTCTCATTTGCAAAATCAATCCAAACTCTCTCAAATTCTCATCAATTTGCATCATTCTTGATCTGTTCTTAATCATCATCATCCAAGGATCAGAATTCACACATTCATTTGGTGGAATTAAGCAAGAATCGTGCCATACAACTTTATCATCCAAGGTGCAAGAACTTTGGGATTGCTGAATTCAGAAGGATTGGACAAGATTCATTGCATACAGAACTCATAATCAAGGTCACAGATCACTTTCCAATCACTGCAAGCATCAGATCCAAGGAGTTACATAGCTGTTTTCACCATTTTGCATCAGGTTAGATTTCTATTCGAATTGCTTAGTTCAGTTAGAATTATAGAGATTTGTTAGCTTAGAATGGTTAGGCATAGTTAGGTGATTGATTTTGGTGAGTTTGAAGAAGTTTCATGAAGGTTGATCATAGTGCACCAAATTTGTTAGGATTGATAACTCATAGATTAGGGCAAGATAATCCTAGGTGAATAGCTCAAGTTGATCAGCATGGCTTGTAGATCATTTTAGGATAAAAATTAGAAAGAATTGAAAGAGTTGATATCAGGTGTTAATGGTGGATTCCATCTGTTATGTGCATCGGGTTCCATTGTTGCTTGAGTTTTAGGAGGAGCTATGGTTATGGTTGTGTAGAGGAGAAAGAATAGAGCAATTTTGCTCTTTACATCGTGTGGATCCATGGAGAATTGAAAGAGAACAGAACGATGGAAGGTGCTTGCATGGAGGAAGAATTTCTGAAATCTAGGGTTTCTTGAGGTTGAAGATGATGGACAACCGTTGGATCCTGCAATTGACCTTGACTCTGAGACCAATCGTGTGGCTGTGGTTTAAAGTCCAAAACAGAGGGAAATTCAAAGGGTGCTACGCACCGTTTCATTTAATTCTATCTGATGGGCTCAAACATTGCTTGCTATTCGTACCCCCAACGTGAGGCCCAATGTGATTTCAACTGAGAATCTTACTATTCGCACCGTTTATTGTTTTTTTTTAATTTTTGTTATAGTTTCTGAGTGCATTGGGCCCAGACGTGCTTGCTATGCGCGCCCCCCAGTCTGGGCCCATCCTTGCTTTTTAACTGAATTAACCTGCTTTCTGCACCCCAATCCAATTAATTCCATTTTAATTTCTTTCAAAAATTTTAATTCTTTGAAAAATCATAAAACATAGAAAAATGCATGATTTTAATTGGTTCTTTTTACATATTGTTCATAATTTTGTTAACAACATTATCATACAAAAAAATTAATAATTCATTTCATTTTCTTATTTTTGGCATATTTTCCTTTTAATTAGGTGTAAATAATATTTTGTTTAGTACATGGATTTGTTAATTTTTGTTCTAATAGTTGCTTTAATATTTTTCACCCATTCTTTTTAGGTTGATTAGTAGATAAGATTAGCTTGTGTATACAATTTAGTTCCCAATTTTAGAAATTAATTTTAGGTGATTAGTTTAGGTGAGAACAACATGAATAAAATTAGGGTTTAAGTGATGATTTAGGTGAATTAGTTCATTTCCCTTAGGACTTAGAGATTGAATATTTTAGATATGGGATTATAGGGACTATGAGTAGTTATTAGATCCCTTAGAAATCACTAGGATTCCCCTACTGCTATTAGTATGTTACTGTCTATATTTGATTGATTGGTGTGGTGTGCCCTCTGGGGATTATTGCTTGTCTGTGTGGGTATTGGGATTGCTTGGGGATTGGGAGAGCTGAAGACTTGAGAAGATGAAGACCATTGGATATCCAGAGACTGAAGACCAACTTCCAGAGTTGATGAGGAGTTTCCTGCTAGCAGCTGTTGAGGAGATTAGGGTTTAGGAGCTAGGCAGAGCTCTAGATTAGACAGCTTGATTCTCAAACATGGAGGGCCTTGACTGCCTCCATTCTTCTCTGTGATACAGAGTCTCTCTAAGACACTCACCCCCTTCCTTTGGAAGGCTTGGTGCTAATGTCTAAGGGATAGAACTCTTGAGAGAAAATATCTTACGTGTTAGTAGCAGTTGGTTTGCCACCCTTGGTAGTCAACTAATTGCTTAACACCCAATTCACTCTTGTGATTGATCCCTCAGCTTGGAGGATAGGACTTGAAGAAAAGCCCTTGTAGACTGAAGATTGATGACAAAGCCCTTGCTTGAAGACTGTGGAGATGGAGATTGATGCTTGATGAAGCTTGTAGCTGATTGGAGATGACCTGAAGACTGATGTGGTGCAGAGCTGCTGTGGCTGTTTATTTTTGCTGTATTTCATTTCTGATGTATTGATTGGTTTTCTGGACTGTATTGTTTGCTGTTTAACCTGTTGGGTTGAAAGTGAAGTCTGTTCACTTTTGCCTATTGTTTTCTAGGTTCGAGGTTGAGTGGGACTCCCTTGCCTCGCTTGTATTGCTGCATTCATGCATTTTACTGCTTTACTGTATATACCTGCTATTGTTTCTGTTTCCGTCTATTCCCTTAGGATCTCTATTTCTCTCTGCGCAAGAGAGGAGCATGATAGACTCTAGGTCTTAACCCATGCATGATAACATTAGGTTAGTTTGATTCCCTTCGCAACCGTAGGTTAGAGTTCTGTCTCTTCTTTCTCAAAACTAACAGAAAAACACAATAAAATTTCAAACTCAATAAAAGACACTTCTTCCGTAAAAGAATGTGAACTCATCAAGACGTCATTTTTTGTCCACTGGGACTGCTAATCAGAAAAACCTTTTTCAGAAGGAATAAAATCAACCAAGACAAGCTTGCGTCGTACGTGGCCCGAACTACGTTTGCTCTGATCTTTCATGCTGTATGAAAGTACGTAGGCATAGGATGCGATATCCTAGAGAGCAACCTTCCCCTCCTTTCCCGTGGGTAGGCGAACTACGTTGACTCTGATTTCTCGTTCCAGACGAGAATACGTAGGCATAAAGTGCGATACTTTGCCGAGTCATTTTATTTTCATTTTATTTTCTTTTAACCCTTGACCCTTAGAGTAGATAGAATAACAATCCATACCCGAAAACAAGCGTGGATCCCGTCGAGTACGACGGACGTGAGGGGTGTTAATACCTTCCCCTTGCGTAACCGACTCCCGAATCCAGGTTTTGGTTGCGATGACCATACCTTTCCCGTTTTATGCGAGGTTTACTCTGAGCGTTTCCTTTCCCTCCCGTGGGATAAATAACGCACGGTGGCGACTCTTCTGTTCAGCCGGCGCCGATTTTCACAGTAGCGACAGCTGGCGACTCTGCTGGGGACCCAACATCCCCCGGCTGCTAAGGACTGCGATAGTTTTTATGCATTTGGGATCCAACGTCCCTTAAGAGAGTCAATCCTAACGCTTGTTTTCCCGTCGAGGATTTTGTATGGATTTATATTTCTGACCTTTATTTTCAGCATTATATATATTGATTATTATTGCTGTATTGGGGTGTGACGGGTGTTCTGATATTGAGTGAGAAGCCGGACCTGGGCTTGAGTGCACCTTAGACTTAGAGTAGAGATTAGTGGGCGCGCACGTGCTTTGCATGTCCTAGTGTCCCGCGAAATCTACACTCAGACGAGGTTCTTCTGGTTGGCCTCCTGTCCTGCCCTTTGGGTGGCTTGGGTTGCTGGTTAGTTGGATTGTCGACTCTGGGGACCGATCATTTGGAAGTTGGCTAAGTGAGGCCTCTTCAGGATTTGATGATGCCACTCCTTCTGGGAATCGTATCATCAACCCTGAAAGTCTGTGACGCTGACGACCGCATAGGATGCCATACCTTTGTCAGTTGCTAGGACATCCACCTGTGAGAGGGTTTGGGGTTATGCAGGTAACTAGACCTTCAGATACCGGTTATTTCTTGATCAGAGATCCTGGGTATCTATGGAGAGTTATGAGGTCTGTCAGAGACCATTTGTAGATATGGTATGAGGTCTGTCAGAGACCAGTTGGAGAGTGCTGAGGTCTGTCAGAGACCAGTTGAAGAGTTCTGAGGTCTATCAGAGACCTATTGGAGTTATGATTTGAGGTCTATCAGAGACCAGTCAGAGTTATGTTGTGGGTCTGTCAGAGACCATTGTTGGAGCTTTGTTTTAGGTCTATCTGAGACCAGGGTTTGAGGACTTCTAGAGAGTCTATCTGAGACTTCTTGATATGGTTCAGGCTATTCAGCTACGGCATTTGGTCCCTGTTGCATGTCACTTGCATTGCATTGTTTGCATACTCATCATCATTGCATCCTACTAACGTGTGTCTGTGTTGCAGGTGCATTTGCATTCCCCCGGTTCTAGTGTCTGGACTTCTGAGTATTGATCATGGCTGGTTTGAGGATGACCGTCGCGTATAAGCTACCTATCCCCGATATTACTCCACTCCTGGGTCTGATTTCTCTTGCAGATGAGGATGTCCGTAGAAGCTTCAGGCAGGGTTACGGACGGCTGTTAAGTTTAGTTCGCAGGTCCACTGATGATGAATTGAATGGGCTGTACACCTTAATGCAATTCTATGACCCGACTTTGAGATGTTTCACGTTTGCGGACTTTATCTTAGGGCCTACCATGGAGGAGTATGTAGAGTTTACTGAGCTGCCAGTTCAGAATGCAGTTCCTTTTATTCACTCAGCCGCTGAGCCCAATTTGGAGGATTTAGCCAAGGCCCTGCATATGAATGCTTCTGAGTTATTGATGATTGCGTGGGGAGGGGTTCCGGGTTTTTCTCTTCAGTTTCTAGTTGGTAAGGCTCAAGAGTACGCCAAGAATGGGTGTTGGGTGGTCTTTAACGCTATTTTGGCCCTCTGCATTTATGGGATAGTGTTGTTTCCTAATTTCCCAAACTTCGTGGATATGGACGCATTTCATCTGTTTGCTGCTGGTAATCCAGTACCAACGCTGATCGGGGACTTTTACCATTCAATGCACTACAGGAATGAAAACAGGAGAGGCAAGAACGTCTCTTGTTGCGTACCTTTGCTGTATATGTGGTTCAAGAGCCATCTTCCCTCGAGGGGACCTTTCGTGGATAATGCAATCACGCCCGACTGGCCAGAGCATATGATGAGGTTAACTTCTGAAGACGTTGAATGGTTTGATAGAGATCTGCTGGGATCTGAGCTTATCTTCAGTTGTTCTGGGTACCCTAATGTTCCGTTGATAGGAAGGAAAGGGTGTATCAATTACAACCCTTCTCTGTTCATCCGTCAGTTCGGATACGCGCTGAAGAACCCGCCAGGAGAGGAAGAAGTACAGGAATCTCTGTACTTCACCGGAGACGTGAAGGGGGAGTTATTAGCCAAGCTGCAGCATGCCTGGACGCGTATTAACCGCAGAGGGAAGCCGTTGTTAGGGAAGAACGACTGTCAGGCCTATGCACCTTACAGAGTTTGGATCCAGGAGAGAGCAAGTCAGTTGCGGATGCCATTTCCAGATGCACCAGTCCTTGTTCCTATTCCGGTAGCAGAACCAACTACTGTTTCTCGGGAAGCCTACGAACAAGTTGTGAAGGAAAAATAAGCCTTGATGAAGATCAACGAAGGGTTAGAGCAGGAGTTAGCCCAGATACGCAGTGAGAAAAACAAGGCTGTGCATGCTTTCCAACAGCAGATTGAGCTAATGAACAGACTAGGGGCTGAGTTGACTGAGGAGAGGAAGAAGCGCGAACGTCTGGGGCAAGAGTTCAGAAGCTCCCATGACATGCTGGAATCCAAAAAGAAAGCGCTCGACGCAGCACACCGAGAGATCTATTCTTGCAATAAGACTTGGAATGCCACGCTCACCAATAATAAGAAGAGGGAAGATAAGTTGAAGCAGCAAATCTCCGACCTCGAAGAGCAGTTGAAGTCCAGCATCAAGAAGTGTGAAGAAGAAGTAATGACCCGGTATAGTTTCCAGAACGCCCTGAACAAGGCCATCAAAGGCAGGGATGAAGCTGTGTCTCAGAAGCGTAAACTAGAGGATCGCTTCGGAGAGGGGGCATGGGAGGAAACTGTTGAAGACGTGCGGCGTGTTCTCAAGAGGAGAAACCAACTTGTTGAAGGGCTGCTTGCTCGACCAAGTCATCCGGAGACCAAGAAGTTGCTAGAAGAATACCAGACTTATGGGAGTGTTTGATCATTTCATGTAGTAACTTGTATGCTTTATTTGCATAAGTGCTGACCATCACCAGGATTGTTGGTTGAGGTCATGCCTTCTTATTGTACTCTCAGTAATATTGAATTCCGGGCTTATTGGTTTCTCTGCAATATATGAGGCTTTTTGTGATTCAACTCCGATCTTTGTACTGCCAGCACTGTCACTGCACCGACACCTTCACACTAGAATCGGGGAATGAATTTCCCCAATGCACAGACATACATTGCATTGCATTCATATTCATATGGCATTACAGGTAATCTTTGGATGGTGTCTTATTTCCTGCTCTGTATCAGGTACTTTCCAGGATTGCAGATCAGCACCCGCACCGCTATTCCACTCGCACCAACTGTCGAAGAATCATGGATCAAATGCAGAACGAGATGCAAGATGTGCGCGAGAAGCTAGCTCTCTTTATGCAGACCATGGAAGCTATTGCAAAAGGTCAGGAGAATTTGCAAGCCATGGTGCAGCCTCTGTTGGTCAGAAACGCCGGACACGGTAACGAGGATCATCAGTCTGTGCGAGTCGATACCGTTCAGGGAGATGGCACTCCCACGCCAGTGGCTCCACCTGTAGTCAATATACCTGCTGCTAATGTCAACAACGCTACCGCTGCTGTGAACGGTAACGTCGGAGTTGGGAACGAGACTGCTGTCCATAACGTTGGGCTTGGTGATGTCAACTTGGGTGATAATATGGGAGGCAACGGCTTCGGCAATGCTGGATTTGGGTTCAACGATCAGGGATTCGATAACACTGGGAAATATGTTTTCAATGCTCAAGGCTTTGGGCAAGATGGCTATGGTGTGGCCAATCAGGGTTACGGAGGTTTCGGAAATGGAAACGGCGCTGGGTTAATGGCTTTTGGGCCTGCTGGAGGTGTTCAGGGATACGGCAACAGAGGTCGAGGCCCAGTGATGAATCAGATTAGAGCTGGCCGCAATAATGAATATGATGGGTATGGAGCTGGGAATGGTATGTGGCAAGAAGATCAGCAGGAGGACGCTTTCTCCGGCGGAGGCTTTGAAGGGCCGATGGATAACTCCCAGAAGATCAGAATGCTAGAAGAGCAGATGAGGGGGGTCCTGAACCAAAGTGTTGTGGGCTTAGACATGGCAACAATGGGTCTGGTACCTGGCTTAAGGGTGCCAATCAAATTCAAGGCTCCTACGTTTGATAAGTATAAAGGGGACACCTGTCCGAAAGTGCACGTGCGGGCTTATTACAGAAAGATGTCTGCGTACTCAACTGATTAGAGAATGCTAATGCATTTCTTTCAAGATAGTCTGTCGGGTCCTTCCTTAGAATGGTACATGGGGTTGGAGCCGACTGATATAAAGACATGGAAGCAGTTGGCAGAGGCATTTGTAGCTCACTACAAGTATAACAGCGACTTGGCGCCCAATCGGGTCCAATTGACAGGGCTGTCCCAGAAGAAGGGTGAGAGTTTTAAAGAGTACGCGCAAAGGTGGCGCGATATGGCTGCCAGGGTCCGTCCTCCTTTAGAAGACAAGGAAATGAACGACATGTTCATCGGCACCTTCACAGGCATGTTTTATGACAAGTTGTTTCACACATCTTTGGCTAGTTTCTCAGATTAGATTCTGATGGGAGAAAAGATTGAAAACAACATTAAGCAAGGCAGGTTCCAGGCTGAGGAATCAACTGCATCTGGCAGTAATAGGAAGGCTTTTGGCAGGCGCCGTCAGGGCGAGGCAAGCGCAGTATTTAGAGGCCGAGGCCGAGGCCGAGGCAGGGGTCGAAACCAATATCATCAGCCGCAGCAGGTGGCGAGTGTTACTATTCCATATCAACAACAACCGTTTCAGCAGCAGCTAATGCAACAACAACAGCAGCAGCAGCAGCAGCAGCCGCCTCAGCAGGGGGCACAGCAGGCTCAACGAAGATTCCAGAGTAGTAAACCAAGAAGAGTGTTTGAGAAGCCTCCCTCAACGTATGCTGATTTGTTGCAGACATTGTTGGGTTTGAACCTGGTAGAGAAGAGAACTCTGGCACCGATAATGGGAACTCCTCCGTATGGTTATGATGAAAGCAGGCACTGTGAGTTTCATTCTGGGGCTCCGGGCCACGATATAGAGGGTTACCATGCTTTTAAGCACGTTGTGCAGGATCTTTTGGACAATAAGGCTATCAACTTCGGAACGGCAGGTCCGAATATAGTGCAGAAGCCCATGCCTAATCATGGGGCAAACGCCATTCTGACTGAGGAAGGGTTGAATCTAATTATGAATGTCGACGATTTAAAGACGCCGCTGAGCGAGATAAAAAGTAGATTGTTGCAGGGGGGTGTTTACCCAGGATGTGACGAGTATTGCTTAGAATGCTGGACCCTAGCTGAGGGGTGTGATGATTTGAAGAAAGGCATACAGGCTTTAATTGACGGAGGCACATTGCAGTTTGACCGAGCAGCAACTGAAGAGCCTGCAGGGGCATTAGCAGATGATCAGAGTGATGTGGCCACTGTAACGATTCCTCGGAAGACAATCACTATTGCAGCACCGGTCCAGCGACCACCGATCACCATAACTAAGGCCGGACCGATCCCGTACGAGAACACGAAAGCAGTCCCATGGTCATATGGGTTGGAGGTGTATTGTGACGGGATAAAGATTGATGTTAATAAACAGCCAGCCGAGACTGTAGAGAATGTGGTTGGTTCAGGAGGTATGACAAGGAGTGGTAGGATCTTTCTATCACCTGAAGTGGAGGCCGAAAGACTAGCAAAAGGAAAAGGGGAGATGGTTGAGAATGTCCCAGTGCAAGCAAGCGAAAAAGCCTCGGCATCAAAGGATGTAGAAGAGTTCATGCGCTTGATTCGGAAAAGTGATTATAAGATTGTGGAGCATCTGCAACAGACGCCCTCCAAGATATCTATCCTGTCGTTGCTACTATGTTCTGAAGCTCACAGAAATGCTTTATCGAAAGTCCTGGATACTTCCTTTGTACCCCAAGACGTCTCCGTGAATCAGCTGAAAGGAGTGTTGGCACATGTAAATGCCGGCCACAGCTTGGGCTTTACCGACTTCGATTTGACCCCGAAAGGGAGAGATCATAATATGGCGCTGCACATATCTGTCGAGTGTAGAGGATCAGTGATGTCGCATGTATTGGTTGACACCGGATCGTCTTTGAATATGCTGCCCAAGAAAGCGATGATGAAGCTAGATGTCAGAGGAATCCTGTGCACGCCCAGTGACTTGGTAGTCAGAGCGTTTGATGGCACGCGAAGAACAGTCTTTGGATCGATAACATTGCCTCTACAGGTGGGGCCGGAGGTGTTTGCAACGGAATTTTATATCATGGATATACAGCCCGCATATAGCTGCCTGCTCGGAAGACCCTGGTTTCATGGGGCTGGGGCAGTCACGTCTACCCTGCATCAAAAGTTGAAATATATGGTCGGAGACAGCGTAGTCACCATATGCGGAGAAGAAGACATCCTGGTCAGCCATCTGTCGTCATTTAAATATGTGGAGGTTGACGGAGAGATCCATGAAACGCCCTGTCAGGCATTTGAAGGGTTGCGAATCAAGGACAAAGGTCCCGGGCCGAGCAAAGTGTCAGAGATAGCCGTCTCATCGTATAAAGAAGCTCAAGCTCTGGTGGAGGCAGGAGAAGCCAAGGGCTGGGGCAAAGTGCTGGATATCCCTGTGAAGATGGACCAGTTCGGGCTAGGATACCAATCGTCGTCATCGACCCCTGCTGTGGGGGCACCCCGTTTCAGAGGGCCAATAACCATCTCTGCCAGTGGATTATGTCATGAAACCATCAATGCTGCTTCGGAGTCTGGCGAAGAAGACAGCGACTGTGATATGGATGCCTGGATTCAGCCGAGCACGCCAGGACAAGGACTGTGCAACTGGTCTATTCAGGAGCTTGTTCCTGTGACTCTTAAACAGTAATGCTTTGCTTTATTAATTGTTGAATAATCTGATGTCTTGCCCGGGGCATCGGGATTTGCTTAGGGCTGTGTTGTTATGAACATTGCGTGTTAATCATTAAATAAATGGCGTTTTTTTCATGTGCAAATACTGTAATCTCTGTCTTTCTTGTTTTGTATTTTTCAATAAAATGGCAACGTGGTTATTCGCTTTATACGCATTTTGAAGCACTTAACCATTCCTTTTGCAGGATAACATTTTCAGATGACATCCTTGAACCACCTATGACTCGTCCCGACTTTGAGCACCCGGTATTTCAGGCCGAAGAAGAGGTTGTCGAAGATAGTGACGTTCCTGAAGAACTGTCTTGGTTGGTGAAGCAAGAGGAAAGAGCCATACTGCCTCACGAAGAGGTCATCGAAATTATCAACTTGGGGTCGGAAGGGGTTGAGAAGAATATTCGTATCGGAGCCGCACTGCAGAGAGATATCAAGCGAAGACTGGTTGAAATGCTCCAAGAGTATAGTGATGTATTCGCATGGTCGTATGAAGATATGCCAGGGCTCGATACAGATATGGTTGTGCACCGTCTGCCACTGAAAGAAGAATGCCCGCCGGTCAAACAAAAGCTTTGCAGAACTCAACCAGATATGGCAGTGAAGATCAAAGAGGAAGTTCAAAAACAGTGGGACGCTGGTTTCCTGGCTGTGACAAAATATCCCTCATGGGTTGCTAACATCGTACCAGTGCCAAAGAAATATGGCAAGGTTCGGATGTGCGTGGATTATAGGGATTTGAATAAAGCAAGCCCAAAAGACGATTTTCCACTTCCTCATATCGATGTGCTAGTTGATAATACTGCTCAATACTCCGTATTCTCCTTCATGGATGGCTTTTCAGGATATAATCAGATTAAAATGGCGCCAGAGGATATGGAGAAGACCACTTTCATAACGCCTTGGGGAACATTTTGCTACAAAGTGATGCCCTTTGGCTTGAAAAATGCTGGGGCAACATATCAGCGTGCGATGACGACTCTTTTCCATGATATGATGCATAAAGAGATCGAAGTTTATGTTGACGATATGATTGCCAAATCCCAGACGGAGGAAGAGCATCTCGTGAATCTGCTGAAGTTATTTAAAAGGCTTAGGAAGTTCAGGCTGAGACTGAACCCTAACAAATGCACCTTCGGGGTGAGATCGGGTAAGCTGCTGGGGTTTATCGTAAGCGAAAGAGGAATAGAGGTTGATCCTGCTAAGATAAAAGCGATTCAAGAAATGCCGACGCCTAAAACAGAGAAAGAGGTGCGCGGGTTTTTAGGGAGGTTGAACTACATCGCCCGGTTCATATCTCACCTAACGGCCACGTGTGAACCATTATTCAAGCTGTTGAAGAAAGATCAAGCTGTAATGTGGAACGAAAACTGTCAAAAGGCGTTCGATAAAATAAAGCAGTATTTGCAGGAGCCTCCTATTTTGATACCCCCAGTGGCAGGGAGACCCTTGATCATGTATTTGACGGTTCTTGAGGGAAGCATGGGTTGTGTTCTCGGTCAACACGACGAGACAGGAAGAAAAGAGCATGCGATTTACTACTTGAGTAAGAAATTTACAGATTGTGAATCTCGATACTCAATGTTGGAGAAAACTTGTTGCGCGCTAGCCTGGGCTGCCAAGCGCTTGAGGCAATACATGCTGAATCATACAACCATGCTCATCTCGAAGATGGATCATATCAAATATGTATTCGAAAAGCAGGCGTTGTCAGGGAGAATTGCCCGTTGGCAGATGGTCTTGACTGAATATGACATCCAATATGTCTCGCAAAAGGCTATAAACGGGAGTGTGCTGTCTGAGTATCTGGCGGAGCAGCCTATTGAAGACTACCAATCGATGAGGTTTGATTTTCCTGACAAGGATATCATGTACCTAAAGATGAAAGATTGTGAAGAGCCGTTGCCAGACGAAGGACCAGAGTTGGGTTCCAAATGGAAGATGATATTTGACGGAGCTGTGAATGCTTACGGTAGCGGAATAGGGGCAATCATCACTACGCCACACGGGTCGCACATCCCGTTTACTGTCCGATTGACCTTTGTCGTTACCAATAATGAGGCCGAATACGAAGCTTGTATAATGGGGCTTGAAGAAGCCATTGATTTGCGAATCAAACATCTGGACGTATACGGAGACTCAGCTCTGGTGGTGAATCAGATAAAAGGGGAATGGGAGACACGTCAGCCCAATTTGATACATTACATGAATTATGCGAGGAGATTGTTGCCTTTCTTCGACAAAGTTGAGTTGCATCACGTACCGCGGGCGGAGAATCAAATGGCTGACGCTCTCGCCACTTTGTCTTCCATGTACAAAGTCAACTTCTGGAACGAGGCTCCCCGAATCATTATCTCTCGGCTTGACAGACCAGCTTTCGTATTTGCTATTGATGAAGCATCTGATGACAAACCGTGGTATTTTGATATCCTTAATTTCCTGAAGAATAAAGAGTATTCGGCTGGGGCATCCAGTCAAGATCAGAAGACTCTCAGGAGATTAGCGGGTAATTTCTATTTGAATCCGGATGGCATCTTATACAGAAGAAACCACGACTTGGTGCTGTTGCGTTGCGTAGATGAAAGAGAGGCAAAGCTGCTCATGGAGGAAATACACGAAGGTACCTTTGGTACACATACGGGTGGGCATGCTATGACGAGAAAGCTGCTGCGGGCAGGTTATTTTTGGCTGACTATGGAGACTGATTGCTTCAAGTTTGCGAGGAAGTGCCACAAGTGCCAAATCTATGCTGATAAGATCCATGTGCCTCCGAGTCCTCTGAATGTGATGTCATCGCCATGGCCATTCTCGATGTGGGGAATCGATATGATTGGAAAGATCGAGCCGACAGCTTCTAACGGGCATCGGTTCATTCTAGTAGCGATCGATTATTTCACCAAGTGGGTGGAAGCGGCGTCGTACGCCAATGTAACTAAGCAAGTGGTGGCCAGATTCATCAAGAGAGATATCATTTGCCGATATGGGATCCCCGAGCGGATAATCACGGACAACGGTTCAAACCTGAATAACAAAATGATGAAGGAGCTCTGTCAGAATTTCAAGATCGAACATCACAACTCCTCCCCTTACCGACCCAAGATGAATGGCGCTGTCGAGGCAGCCAATAAGAATATCAAGAAGATCGTTCAGAAAATGGTGGTGACCTATAAGGATTGGCATGAGATGCTACCGTTCGCTTTGCACGGTTATCGTACGACGGTACGCACATCAACCGGGGCAACCCCGTTCTCGTTAGTATACGGAATGGAAGCGGTATTACCATTGGAAGTTGAGATCCCTTCTCTGAGGGTATTGCGAGACGTTCCGCTAGACGAGGCAAAATGGGTAAAAGACAGGTTGAACCAACTGAGTTTGATGGATGAGAAGAGGCTAACGTCTCTAGCATACGGTCGTTTGTACCAGAGCCGAATGAAGAAAGCATATGATAAGAAGATACATCCGCGAAGCTTTCAGACATGCGACCTTGTGCTGAAAAGGATTCTCCCGCCGCAGGCAGATCACAGGGGCAAGTGGACCCCCAACTACGAAGGGCCATACGTTGTCAGAAAAGTCTTTTCAGGAGGAGCGTTGTTGTTGTCCACCATGGACGGTGAAGACTTCACGTCGCCTGTGAATTCGGACGCAGTTAAAAAATACTTTGCTTAAAATTGACCCGCTGGACAGAAAAAAGAGAGTCCAGGCAAAAATGGGGCATCCTGGAGAACCAAAAACAGAATGAAAGGTTCGGGCAAAAGTTAGGGATAAAATTGAAAAAATGTACACCCGCGAAGTTGAAAACCTACACTGGGCGGCTTCGGCAAAAAGGGGTATCCCGGTGAACTGAAAACCCGTAAAGGGCGGTTCACGTAAAAGTTAGGGAGTTGAGAAGCAAATGACTGCGGTCCGGATTTGATACTACAGTGAGCATCAGTGCGGGAGAATATACCTGAGGGGTCGATTATCAGATACAATCTCTTCGGAAGTGTGGATACCGGGGAAGCATTAGAGTCGGGCGAGTCATAGGAGGATCAGTTCGTGGTGTTCGTCTGCATCCCGTTGCCGACATGTGTACAAATTTAATTTGTCAAAATATTTATGCTTCTTGTGCATACTTGTGTATTTGCTTTGCGTAGCTTCCTCTTTTCAGGAGTTACATCCCGTGTACAAAAACTCCGCCCATTCAGGGGCCCAATCAATAAAAAATGTTATTCAGTACTTGATGCTGGTTCTTTACTGTTTTGTGCATGATAAACGCCTAAGTTTACTGGGACTAGCATGTGTATAACCTCACTGGCCCTTGCCAACGATTGCTAAAGCTTTGAACTAACTGAAAATAACGTCACTAACCTGAATCGATTTGGTTGTATAGGCTTGTCTTGTCTTGTTTGTGTTGTTGCAGGTTTCATAGCCGTACGAAGAAGATGACCAAAAGATTGCAATAACGAAAGACTTGATCTCCACGCAGGTCATGCATGTTCTCCCTGAAGAAGGATAGAATCCCCCAGCCGGTCGTAGCTTATCCAGAGGGCATGCTCCAGCAAAGTCATTTATCCTCAGCAGAATTGGCGGTTCCAAGATTGTAGGCTGTATTCAGACAGTGTATCTCAAGCAGAGTGGGTTTAGCCTCAGAAGATTAATATTTGTGAGCTGTATCCAGACAAGTTCACCTTTTCCCACAGGGTCAGTTTGTTCTCCCCCAGCGGAGCCAGTGGATTTTCCCCAAGAGAATCAGCCCGTCCCCAGCGGAGTTCTCTTTCCAGCAAGTATTGTCTTTCCTCCCAGTGGAACTTGAAGATTAAGACTCTCCCTGGCAGAGTTGGTGGTGCGCCCAGGCAGTTATTGTGTCAGAATACCGTGTGATATCCGTTCACTCTCCAGCAGAAGTTCAATCATACCAGGCGCATCTGCTGTTCTCCAGCAGAGTTATATCCCCCAGCAGGGTGTTACTTCAACGAGGTGTTTGGTTTAAGTTCCTAATTTCCCAGCTGAGTCGACTTCACTCTTCCAGCATTTATTTTGCTGGAATAATCCTGTAGCACCTGGCTATCCCCAGCGGAGTTGGCATTGTTTTCAGCATTTATTTTGCTGAAGCAGTTTCTGTACCCAGCGGTTCGAGTCTGCATTTGCATCGGCATATAGTGCATTGGCATATAGTGTCATATTGGCATCGGCATATAGTGTCATATTCACATCTACCAAATAAAAGCGCAACACTTCCATGTCGAATGGAGCATTGCATCATTGTCAAACATACGCATTTTTTTGAAACATAAACTAGGTGGGCTAACCGTTGGTTTCAAGTATTGTTTCTCTTGTAGGTAGAGATAACTCTTGCTCAAATGAATCACCAAACATTCGAAGTATCGACGTGAGACATTCAGCGAAAGTGTCAGCTTTGGCACTATTCCCCACAGAGTTATCATGATGAAATTTCTTTGTCTCCGAGCAGAGTTATTTGTGAATTTCTCGTGTTTTCCCCGCCAGGGTGAGTAGGCAAAATATCTCCTTGCCCCCAAGCAGAGTTATTTGTCATTAAAGGGTTTTCCAAACCAGAATTTCAGAGGCCACCGCCGGTTATCAGAACAGGCGTCCGGTAGTTTGGTTTCCAAATATCCCCAGTAGAGTCAGCCTCAAAGCTGCGGTAACGTCAGTGATAAGAAGTTTGCGGACCCAATGGAAGGGTGAGTCCTGACGGGGACAATTTTATTGAGGGATCTTCTTCGTGTAAGAGAAATGGGATTCCTAACGTGGACATTTCTTCCAGGTGACGATATGTGTTAATCCTAACGTGGACAGAGTCGAGCTCTCGGTATTGATTGAGTGTGGAGTCCTGACGTGGACAAGATTGGTTATTCTTCGGGTTGGTGTCCTGACGTGGACAATTTATTTCCAGCAAGTGTCTTTCTTCTTGATGGTGAACTGTGTGTCCTGACGTGGATAAGTTTACAGTTCTTTGTGATGATAAGATGCGAGAGTCCTGACGTGGACGAATTTATCCTTCTTTATGTTGTTGGCAAAGTATGAGTCCTGACGTGGACACAGTCTTATTTCCCCAGCAAGTCGAAGACGCTCAAGTCCTGACGTGGACAAGTCCTATTTCTTTGGCAGATTGAGATATGGGTCCTAACGTGGACAAATTTTATTTCCTCAGCAGGTCGAAGATGCCTGAGTCCTGACGTGGACAAATCAAGACGAAACATGGGTCCTGACGTGGACGAGTTTATTCCTTACGTGGAAAAAGAGGTTTCAGTTCCTTACGTGGAAGAGCAAGTTTATTCCTTACGTGGAAAGATTGGAGTCCTTACGTGGACGAATCAAGAGAAAAAGTTATTCCTTACATGGAAAGATGGGTCCTAACGTGGATGATGTATTCCTTACGTGGAAAGATAAAATTGTTTCCTAACGTGGAAAGAAGATGTATTCCTAACGTGGAAGAGTTTAGTCCTAACGTGGACAGATGCAAAGATTTGTTCCTTACGTGGAAAGGTTGAGTCCTTACGTGGACATATCAGATTGGAGCCCTTACCTGGATAGATGAAGAAGTATTCCTTACGTGGAACGATGGAGTCCTTACGTGGACGAATCAAGAAGATTATTATTCCTAACGTGGAAAAGTGGGTCCTAACGTGGACGATGTAGTCCTAACGTGGACAAGTTTATTCCTTACGTGGAAAGATTGTTTCCTTACGCGGAAAGATTGAGTCCTTACACGGACATATCGAGATGGATTCCTTACGGGGAAACAGGTGCATTCCTAACATGGAAAATTTAGTCCTGACGCGGACAGATCCAGGCGAAGTCTTATTCCTAACGTGGAAATATTATTCCTAACGTGGGAAAAAAGGGGATTCCTAATGTGGAAAGGTTATTCCTAACATGGAAAGGGTGTTCCTTACGTGGACAGATCGAGGTCATGCTTCCTTACGTGGAAAGAAGACGGAGTCCTTACGTGGAAAGAGATGGCATTCCTTACGTGGAAAGTTTAGTCCTGACGTGGACAGATTCAAAAGAAGATGTATTCCTTACGTAGAAGAGTTTGACGAATAAGAAGTTCATTCCTTACGTGGAAGGGTGAGTCCTAACATGGACAAAGTTTATTCATAACATGGACAAGAGTTTACTCCTAACGTGGACGATTTATTACTTACGTGGAAAGACGAGTCATCCCCAGCACGTCGCCCGAGATCAGTGGGTTGCGGTAAACAGTCAGATTCAGCCGATGAATGTCGTTCCCCAAGCAGGGGCGCAGTTTATTTCTGCGGTTGGCAAATTTCCGGGTTCTTAGTATTCAACCGTCTCGTACCGCGAATGTCTGAAGGCTCCGGGCTCTTCACCCAATCGGGTCCAAGTCGTTTAAATAGGTGCAGCTGTTGCACCCTAAAATTTGCTCAACCTTATTCACTTGGGTTATGTTTCAATATCATTAGCATTTGCATATAGAGGCATGTACATAGTCTAATCATCTGCATAGCATAGCATAGTAAATCATCCAACAGGGGCCAATCATTATTCTCATCTCTAGAGGCCTATCAAGAGGTTATTATCCTGATTCAATCTCATTCAAGTCATCAGAAAAGAATTTGAAAGTTGGAGAAGTCAGTGGATCGAGCATTGAGTCTATCTCCTAACTGAGGGTATCTGAGGATCAACAAAGTAAGTTGTGGGCTGTGTATGGAGCATGGAGAGTGTGTGGGCATTATGGGAGACTTAGAAAGTCATTTGGAGAAGGAGACAAGTCATTGGTGTAGTCACAAGAGTTGCAGTTGAAGACAGTCAACTAGGGTTTCATCTGGGTCAACCCTGGGTCAACCCTAGGTCAAAGGATTGATTGAAAGGCATTAAGGTCTATTGGAGAGATGTGGGGTTCATCATTTGACATGTAGAAGAGGATATGGTGATATGCCAAGAAGAAATCAAGAGAAATCAAGGAGAAGAGGAGTTTCTAAATTAGGGTTTCTGTGTAAAATCCCCTAATTTAAGTCAAATTTCCAAGCAAGATAAGTCAAAAGGCAAGCTTCAAATGAATCCTTGGCCAACATGAAACTTGTAGAGGATCTCAAGACCTTTAATTTGAGTGGTGGAAGACATCAAGGAGATTTATAGAACTCAAGTTATGATCCTTGCAAGTTACAGGTCATCTGAGGTATCTGAAATTTTGTCTGTGAAAGTGACTTGACTTCCAAGCAATTTGTACCCCTCAAGGAGATTTCAAATAAATTTTTGGTCAACATAAGAATTGTTCCTCATTGTCTTAGCTTTCTATAATGGTATAGTATTCCTTCATATGATTTGTGGAATTCTACTTATGGTCTTGGCAAGCAAAGGGTATTTTGGTCATTTGAGAATTACAGGTCATTTCAAGCCTATGTCCAAAACTCATACAAGGAAGCTTCAAATGGAAAACTTTACAACATAAAACTTGTTCCAAATGACATTTTGAGTCTATAAAAGTGACCATGAGAGATTGGAAAGATTCATAGCACAAGGTTTCAAAATTGTTGGATTTAATGAATAAAAATGGACTTAAAAATGAGATTTTTCATATTTTGGCCAAATGAAGCAAAATTATAGGTCATTTTGAATGGAAAGATCATTTTGAGAACATTGGCTAAAGTAGAATTTTGAGCTTGGTTCACATTTTGGGAGTTATTCATGGTTACTTGTAATGGAAGATACATAAGCCAAATCCAAAGGAAAAAGTGCATGGGAAGCTTCTCCAAGCTTCTAGGAGTTTCTAACCTCACCTATATATTGAATGGAGAGGGTTCATGCCATGGTTGGTGATCACATTTACTCAAAACCACAAGTTTCATACACTTTCTCTCATTTGCAAAATCAATCCAAACTCTCTCAAATTCTCATCAATTTGCATCATTCTTGATCTGTTCTTCATCATCATCATCCAAGGATCAGAATTCACACATTCATTTGGTGGAATTGAGCAAGAATCGTGCCATACAACTTTATCATCCAAGGTGCAAGAACTTTGGGATTGCTGAATTCCGAAGGATTGGACAAGATTCATTGCATACAGAACTCATAATCAAGGTCACAGATCACTTTCCAATCACTGCAAGCATCAGATCCAAGGAGTTACATAGCTGTTTTCACCATTTTGCATCAGGTTAGATTTCTATTCGAATTGCTTAGTTCAGTTAGAATTATAGAGATTTGTTAGCTTAGAATGGTTAGGCATAGTTAGGTGATTGATTTTGGTGAGTTTGAAGAAGTTTCATGAAGGTTGATCATAGTGCACCAAATCTGTTAGGATTGATAACTCATAGATTAGGGCAAGATAATCCTAGGTGAATAGCTCAGGTTGATCAGCATGGCTTGTAGATAATTTTAGGGTAAAAATTAGAAAGAATTGAAAGAGTTGATATCAGGTGTTAATGGTGGATTCCATCTGTTATGTGCATCGGGTTCCATTGTTGCTTGAGTTTTAGGAGGAGCTATGGTTATGGTTGTGTAGAGGAGAAAGAATAGAGCAATTTTGCTCTTTACATCGTGTGGATCCATGGAGAATTGAAAGAGAACAGAACGATGGAAGGTGCTTGCATGGAGGAAGAATTTCTGAAATCTAGGGTTTCTTGAGGTTGAAGATGATGGACAACCGTTGGATCCTGCAATTGACCTTGACTCTGAGACCAATCGTGTGGCTGTGGTTTAAAGTCCAAAACGGAGGGAAATTCAAAGGGTGCTACACACCGTTTCATTTAATTCTATCTGATGGGCTCAAACATTGCTTGCTATTCGTACCCCCAACGTGAGGCCCAATGTGATTTCAACTGAGAATCTTACTATTCGCACCGTTTATTGTTTTTTTTAATTTTTGTTATAGTTTCTGAGTGCATTGGGCCCAGACGTGCTTGCTATGCGCGCCCCCCAGTCTGGGCCCATCCTTGCTTTTTAACTGAATTAACCTGCTTTCTGCACCCCAATCCAATTAATTCCATTTTAATTTGTTTCAAAAATTTTAATTCTTTGAAAAATCATAAAACATAGAAAAATGCATGATTTTAATTGGTTCTTTTTACATATTGTTCATAATTTTGTTAACAACATTATCATACAAAAAAATTAATAATTCATTTCATTTTCTTATTTTTGGCATATTTTCCTTTTAATTAGGTGTAAATAATATTTTGTTTAGTACATGGATTTGTTAATTTTTGTTCTAATAGTTGCTTTAATATTTTTCACCCATTCTTTTTAGGTTGATTAGTAGATAAGATTAGCTTGTGTATACAATTTAGTTCCCAATTTTAGAAATTAATTTTAGGTGATTAGTTTAGGTGAGAACAACATGAATAAAATTAGGGTTTAAGTGATGATTTAGGTGAATTAGTTCATTTCCCTTAGGACTTAGAGATTGAATATTTTAGATATGGGATTATAGGGACTATGAGTAGTTATTAGATCCCTTAGAAATCACTAGGATTCCCCTACTGCTATTAGTATGTTACTGTCTATATTTGATTGATTGGTGTGGTGTGCCCTCTGGGGATTATTGCTTGTCTGTGTGGGTATTGGGATTGCTTGGGGATTGGGAGAGCTGAAGACTTGAGAAGATGAAGACCATTGGAGATCCAGAGACTGAAGACCAACTTCCAGAGTTGATGAGGAGTTTCCTGCTAGCAGCTGTTGAGGAGATTAGGGTTTAGGAGCTAGGCAGAGCTCTAGATTAGACAGCTTGATTCTCAAACATGGAGGGCCTTGACTGCCTCCATTCTTCTCTGTGATACAGAGTCTCTCTAAGACACTCACCCCCTTCCTTTGGAAGTCTTGGTGCTAATGTCTAAGGGATAGAACTCTTGAGAGAAAATATCTTACGTGTTAGTAGCAGTTGGTTTGCCACCCTTGGTAGTCAACTAATTGCTTAACACCCAATTCACTCTTGTGATTGATCCCTCGGCTTGGAGGATAGGACTTGAAGAAAAGCCCTTGTAGACTGAAGATCGATGACAAAGCCCTTGCTTGAAGACTGTGGAGATGGAGATTGATGCTTGATGAAGCTTGTAGCTGATTGGAGATGACCTGAAGACTGATGTGGTGCAGAGCTGCTGTGGCTGTTTATTTTTGCTGTATTTCATTTCTGATGTATTGATTGGTTTTCTGGACTGTATCTGTATTGTTTGCTGTTTAACCTGTTGGGTTGAAAGTGAAGTCTGTTCACTTTTGCCTATTGTTTTCTAGGTTCGAGGTTGAGTGGGACTCCCTTGCCTCGCTTGTATTGCTGCATTCATGCATTTTACTGCTCTACTGTATATACCTGCTATTGTTTCTGTTTCTGTCTATTCCCTTAGGATCTCTGTTTCTCTCTGCGCAAGAGAGGAGCATGATAGACTCTAGGTCTTAACCCATGCATGATAACATTAGGTTAGTTTGATTCCCTTTGCAACCGTAGGTTAGAGTTCTGTCTCTTCTTTCTCAAAACTAACAGAAAAACACAATAAAATTTCAAACTCAATAAAAGACACTTCTTCCGTAAAAGAATGTGAACTCATCAAGACGTCATTTTTTGTCCGCTGGGACTGCTAATCAGAAAAACCTTTTTCAGAAGGAATAAAATCAACCAAGACAAGCTTGCGTCGTACGTGGCCCGAACTACGTTTGCTCTGATCTTTCATGCTGTATGAAAGTACGTAGGCATAGGATGCGATATCCTAGCGAGCAACCTTCCCCTCCTTTCCCGTGGGTAGGCGAACTACGTTAACTCTGATTTCTCGTTCCAGACGAGAATACGTAGGCATAAAGTGCGATACTTTGCCGAGTCATTTTATTTTCATTTTATTTTCTTTTAACCCTTGACCCTTAGAGTAGATAGAATAACAATCCATACCCGAAAACAAGCGTGGATCCCGTCGAGTACGACGGACGTGAGGGGTGCTAATACCTTCCCCTTGCGTAACCGACTCCCGAATCCAGGTTTTGGTTGCGATGACCATACCTTTCCCGTGTTGTGCGAGGTTTACTCTGAGCGTTTCCTTTCCCTCCCGTGGGATAAATAACGCACGGTGGCGACTCTTCTGTTCAGCCGGCGCCGATTTTCGCAGTAGCGACACTATGCCCCGGGTAGGACACAGGATTATTCAACAATTAAGAAAACAAATCATTACTGTTTAGTTGTCACAGGAACAGTTTCCCGGATAGACCAATTGCAATGACTTTGTCCTAGCACGCTTGGCTTGATCCACGCGTCCATATCACAGTCGCTATCTCATTCTTCAGAATCAGAAACAACATTGATAGTCTTGAAGCTCACCCCGCTGGGTGTGATGGTTATCGGCCCTCTGAACTTGGGCGTTCCTGAAGAGGATGCTGATGACGAAGGATGATATCCAAGCCCGAACCTGTCATTCTTCACGGGAATCTCCAACACCTGACCCCAGCCCCTGGTTTGGCCTGCCTGCACTAGAGCCTGAGCCTCTTTGTAGGATGACACCGCTACCTCTGATATCTTACTTGGCACTGGAGCTTTGTCCTTAATTCGCAACCCCTCGAAGGCTTGACAGGGTGTTTCATGTATTTCGCCGTCGACCTCCACATATTTAAACGAAGACAAATGGCTAACCAGAATATCTTCCTCTCCACAAACCGTGACGACACTATCCCCAACCATATACTTCAGCTTTTGGTGTAACGTGGACGTGACTGCCCCGGCGGCATGGATCCATGGGCGCCCAAGGAGACAACTATAGGCTGTCTGGATGTCCATTATATAGAATTCAGTTTCAAATATTTCAGGCCCCACCGGCAATGGTAATGTTATTGATCCGAAAACCGACCTCCTCGTTCCATCGAACGCTCTCACCACTAAGTCACTGGGTGTGCAGATAATCCCCCTGATATCCAACTTCATCATGGCTTTCTTTGGTAGCACATTCAGGGAAGATCCAGTGTCTACTAAAACATGGGACATGATCGTGCCCCGGCATTCAACTGACACATGCAATGCCATATTGTGCTCACGCCCTCTCGGGGTTAAATCAAAGTCTGTGAAGCCCAAACTGTGCCCCGCATTGACATGCGCCATCACCCCTTCTAACTGGTTAACAGAAACTTCTTGAGGAACGAACGACGTGTCTAGAATCTTCAGCAAAGCGTTCCGATGGGCCTCGGAACATAATAACAATGATAGCATGGAAATTTTTGACGGCGTTTGCTGGAGGTGCTCCATGATTTTGTAATCACTTTTACGAATGAGCCTCATAAAATCCTCCACATCCTTAAGCGACGTTTCCTTTTTGTTCAACTGAGAAGGACCACTCTCAATTGCCTTGGCTTTACCCTTGGCTAATCTTTCCGCCTCTACCTCGGGTGACGTGAAGATTCTCCCGCTTCTGGTCATACCCCCTATTCCGACAACATTATCTACAACCCCAGCTGGTTGTCTATTGACTTCAATTTTCTTACCGTCGCAATATACCTCCAACCCGTAAGTCCACAGCACTACTTTAGTACTCTCAAAAGGAACTGGTCCTGCCTTGGTAATTGTGATCGTCGGCCGCCTGGCAGGTGTCGTTATCGTTATTTTTTTTCTCGGAATTGTCACCGTCGCAACATCGTTCTGCTCATCACACAACGCCTATACATGTTTTTGAACCGCGGTTCTATCAAATTGCAAAGTACCCTTATCCATCATAGCCTGAATACCCTGCCTCAACTCATTACAACCCTCTGGCTGGATCCCACAATCCAAGCAAAATTCATCACAACCCGGGAACACACCCCCTTTTAGCAACCTGCTTTTAATCTCACCCAACGGTATCTTCAGCTCATTGACATCCATCACTAGATTCAAATTCTCTTCTGTCAGGATGGCGTTTGCCCCGTGATTGGGCATAGGCTGTTGTACAATATTTGGACCCGCCTGTCCAAAGTTAATAGCTTTGCTATCCAATAAATCCTGAACCTTATGTTTAAATGCCTGACAAGCTTCTATATCATGCCCGGGTGCCCCGGAATGAAACTCGCAATGCTTGTTGGCATCATATCCGTAAGGAAGTACTGCCCCAGTAGGCGGTGCCAAAGTCCTCTTTTCAACCAAGTTCAACCCTAGCAGGGTCTGGAGGAGTTCTGCATACGTGGAAGGAGGTGCGTCGAACACTCTTTTTGCTCTCGCATTCTGTACCCTTCTCTGGCCAGGATTTTGTCCTTGCTATTGCTGTGGTTGTTGTTGTTGTGGATGTCTTTGTTGAGGAATCGGGATAGTGACGCTAGCTATCTGTTGCGGCTGAACATACTGATGTCTTCCTCTGCCCCTGCCCCTGCCACCAAACACGACACTAGTATCACCCTGTCGTCTACCACCAAATGCTTTTCTTGCGCCTCCTGTCGAAGTAGACTCACCTGCTTGGAACCTTCCAACTTTAATCCCGTTTTCAATCATCTCCCCCATAAGAATCAAATCTGAGAAACTGCTCAATGACACACTAAACAATTTTTCATAGAACACCCCCGTGAATGTCCCAATGAACATATCATTCATCTCCCTTTCAATTAGAGGAGGATGCACCCTCGCTGCCATATCGCGCCACCTTTGCGCATATTCTTTAAAGCTTTCACCGTTCTTCTGTGACAAACCCTGCAATTGGACCCGGTTTGGCGCCAGATCGCTGTTGTATTTGTAATGGGTCATGAAAGCATCAGCCAATTGCTTCCAGGTTTTGATCTGCTGGGCTCCAGCCCCATATACCATTCAAGTGAAGGGCCTGATAAGCTGTCCTGAAAGAAATGCATGAGCATCCTTTCATCATCTGAATACGCGGACATCCTCCTGTAGTAAGAGCGGACATGGACCTTAGGGCAAGTGTCCCCTTTGTATTTGTCAAAAGTGGGGGCCTTGAATTTCAACGGTACCCTCAGCTCTGGTACCAAGCCCATTGTAGTCATATCCAAGCTGGTGGAGTTCTGACTCACTACTCCCTTCATCTGTTCTTCAAGCATCTTGATCCTCTTCACAGGATCAACAGATCCTTCAAACCCCATGCCTCTTCCAGAAAAGGCGTCCTCCTTGCAGTCTTCGCCCCAATTCACATTTCCATTTCCATATCCGTCGTAACCAGTGTTGCAACCAAACCCTTGCTGATTGATCATGGGACCTCGTTCCCCGGCACCGAAACCCTGGTTGACTCTAACAGGTCCAAACCCAGTGTTGACAGGAATCACCCCAGCACCATTCATATTACCAAATCCACCATACCCTTGGTTAGCGTTACCAAAACCGTCATAACCGAAACCCTGAGTGTTGAAGCCGAATTTCCCGTCCTGATTAACGTAATCAAATCCCTGATCATTGTAGCCGAAACCATTGTTGCCAAAACCATTACCGCCATTGTTGTTACCACCGCCTTGGTTGGCGTCCCCAAATCCAACATTGTTAACAACAGTCTCATTTTCGTTCCCTGTGTTGCCGTTGCCAGCGCTGACGTCATTGTTTACAACCACAACAGGTGGGGTCACTACAGGTGGGACCACAGGCGTAGGGGGTCCATCCTCCGGAATAGTTTCAACGTGCGCAGAATTGTGGTCATTGTTGCCATTCCCATTAGCCCGCGTCAACAGCGGCTGTACCAAAGTCTGAAGGCTCTCCTGGGCCTTAGCAATGTTCTCCATTGCCTGCATGAACAGATTCAACTTCTCACGGATTTCCTGCATCTCCACTTGGACTTGATCCATGATTCTCTTGCAGTTGTTTCAGGTTGAGTAGCGGTGGACTCTCTGTTCGTCAATCCTGGACAACCTGGAGATGCAGGAAATGAGATACAAGTTCAACAAGTAACTGGTAATGCAAAATGGATATGCAAATGCAATATGTGTCTGTGCGTTAGGGAGATCAACCCCTGATTCTAGTACCAAAGTGCCAGTGCAATGACAGTGATAGCAATAAGAAGCTCGAAACCCAATCATAGAAAAACATCTCATATATTGCAGAAAAGCCCATCAAGTCAGGAATACAATATCACTGGGCATACAATAGGAAGGCATGACCTCAACCAACAATCCTGGTGATGGCCAGCACAATGCAAATAAAGCATACACATCAATACATGAGATAATCAAGTGCGACCATATGCCTGGTACTCCTCTAATAATCTCTTAGTCTTGGGATGATTCGGCTGAGCAAGCAACCCTTCGACGAGCGAGTCTCTTTGCCTGATAACACACTGGAGATCACCAATGGATTCCTTCCAAACACCTTCCCCAAAGCAATCTTCTAGCTTCCGTTTCTGGGGTCCTGACTCCTTCTTGCGCTTGATAACTTTGTTCAAGGAATTCTGGACATCATACCTCCGCGTAACCTCTTCTTCTAACCTCTTCTGGCTAGCTTTCAACTGACCCTCCAGCTCAGAGATCTGCAGCTTCAGTTTGTCTTCTCTTTCCTTATTGCCGGTCAACGTGGCGTTCCAGGTTTTGTTGAACGCAGAGATCTCCCGGTAGGCTATATCAAGTGCTTTCTTCTTAGACTCCAGCATATCATGAGAGCTCTTGAAATCTATCCCTAATCGCTCACGCTTCTTTCGTTGCTTAGTGAGTTTTGTGCCTAGTTAATTCACCAGCTTCGTTTGCTGCTCGAAGGAATATACGACCTCATTCCTTTCACTCCTGAGTTGCATTAGCTCTTCCTCCAGCTTCTCGTTGGCTTTCATCAGCTCTTCTTTCTCCTTCACAACTTGTTCATACCTCTCAATAGGCATAGTAGTTGGCTCCTCAATCACGGGGGAAGCAGGAGGTAATACCGCAGGAAACGGCATCCGCACCTGCTTTGCTCTATCTTGGATCCAGACTCTGTACGGAGGATAGGCTTGACAATCATTTTTACCCAACAATGGCTTACCCCTTCTGTTGATGTTTCTCCAAGCATGCTGAAGATTGGACAATAATTCTCCCTTCAAATCACCTGTGAAGTACAGAGATTCTTGTACTTCCTCCTCTTTTGGCGGGCTTTTCAAAGCATATCCAAATTGCCTAATCAAAAGTGAAGGATTGTAGTTAATACACCCTTTCCTCCCAATCAGGGGAACATTAGGATATCCGGCGCATCTATAGATGATCACAGATCCCAGCAAATCTTTATTAAACCAGACAATGTCTTCTGAAGAAAGTCCCATCATATGCTCAGACCAATCCACTGTATCTGTCGACTTAGCGAAGATACCCCTCTTGGGCAGATGACTCTCAAACCACATATACAGTAAAGGCCCACAACAAGAGACGTTCTTGCCCCTCCTGTTCTCGTTCTTATAATGCAGTGAGTGATAGAAATCTCCAACCAACGTAGGCACAGGATTGCCTGAAGCAAATATATAGAATGCATCCAGATCAACGAAGTCAGGCAGGTTTGGAACAGTACAATGCCGTAGATACACAGAGCAAGAATAGCATTAAACACAGTCCAACATCCACTCTTGGCATACTCTTGTGCTTTCCCAACCAAGAACTTGAGAGAAAAACCGGACACCCCATTCCACGAGGTTAACAGCAGCTCTGAAGAGTCTAAATGCAAGGCAGCAGCCAAATCCTCCAGTTTGGGCTCAACATCCATATGAATGAAAGGTACCCTGGTCTGGATGGTCAACTCTAAGTTCTCATCATATTCCTCCATAGTCGGACCCAGAATGAAGTCAGAGAAAGTAAAACACCTCAACGAGGGATCATAAAACTGCATCAGCGCGTACAATCCGTTACGCTCATACATGGATGGTTTATACACCAATCTAAGTAACTTCCCATAGCTCTTCCTGAAGCTTCTCCTCACATCATCATCCGCTAAAGATATCAAACCAAGCAAAGAAGAAATATCTGGAGTAGGCAACTTGTACACAACAGTCTTTTTCAGGGTATCCATAATATCAGCAGACAGAAAGCCGGGCAACTAGAATCAGGAGTATGAAAATGCACCTGCAGCACAGACACACGTTAATGATATGCAGGATGTGTATGCAACAATGTAGTATGCAACAATGCAGTATGCAACAGTGCAGTATGCAACAGGGATCAAGCGCACATGGCTGAGAAGCCCAATCCACCATGCTGGTCTCAAATAGACCCACAAACTGCTCAAAACCTGGTCTCAAC
Organism: Lathyrus sativus; assembly: GCA_963859935.3. Lineage (NCBI taxonomy): Eukaryota > Viridiplantae > Streptophyta > Magnoliopsida > Fabales > Fabaceae > Lathyrus > Lathyrus sativus. Next base: position 321,010,098 of record OZ012738.1, on the reverse strand, counting down.
AGACCCATAACACTGTCCTTAAACACCACTGAACCTCAATCAAGAAAACAGGTAATCTGGAGGTCAAGTTACCTGCATACCCCAACCCCTCTCACAGGTAGGTGTCCTAATAACTGACACAAGGTACGGCATCCTATGCGGTCGTCGGCGTCACAGACTTTCAAGACTGATGATACGATACCCAGAAGGTGTGGCATCATCATGTCCTGAAGAGGCCTCACTTAGCCAACTTCCAAATGATCGGTCCCCGGAGTCGACAATCCAACTAACCAACAAACCCCTCAACCCAAAGGGTTGAAAAAGAAGTCAACCAGAAGAACCTCGTCCGAGCGTGGATTTTGTGGGACACTGGTACATGCAAAGCATGCACGCGCCCACTACTTTCCACAACTAATTCTAGGTGCACTCAAGCCCAGGTCCGGCTTATCTCTCAATAGATCACCCCATCCCCACAACAGAAATAACAATATAAAGCTGACAATAAAATGCGAAAAGTAAAGACAGAAATATAAATCCATACAAAACCCACGACGGGGAAAACAAACGCTAGGACTGACTCGCGTAGGGAACCGTTGGAATCCCCAGCAGAGTCGCCAGCTATCGCTACTGCGAAAATTGGCGTCGGCTAAATAGAAGAGTCGCCACTGTGCGTTATTTATCCCAACGGAGGGAAAGTAAATGCTCGAAGTAAACCTATCGCAAAGACGGGAAAGGAATGGTCATCGCAACCAAATCCTGGATTCGGGAGTCGGTTACGCAAGGGGAAGGTATTAGCAACCCTCACGTCCGTCGTACTCGACGGGATCCACGCTTGTTTTCTAGTACGGATTGTTATTCTATCTATTCTACAGGTCTAGGGTTAAAAGAAAATAAAATGACTCGGCAAAGTATCACACTTTATGCCTACGTATTCCCGTCTGGCACGAGAAATCAGAGTCAACGTAGTTCGCCTACCTACGGGAAAGGAGGGGAAGGTTGCTCGCTAGGATACAACATCCTATGCCTACGTACTTCCATACAGCATGAAAGATCAGAGCAAACATAGTTCGGGCTACGGAAGACACAGATTTTTCTGACTGTTTTTTATCTTTCTGAAAAGGTTTTCTCCTGATTACGGGTCCAAGCGAACAAAAATGACACTTTGATGTTTGTTTTCAGTCTTTTACGCAAGAACTGTTTTTTTTTTTATGTTTGCAATCTCTGACGCACTAGAGACTGTGACTTGAGAGTGACTTTGTCGCGTGCAACCCAAAGGGTACCACACTAAGCAGCCAAACTACTGGAAAGAAACTCTCCAGCAACCCTTTCTCAAATGGCTTAAGGCTCATAGCGTACGACATCGATTAACCTTATTACTGTGTTTTTTCAGTTGTTTTGAGATAACAAGAGAAACGACGCTCTAAAATCCTATGGTTGAAAAGGGGAATCAAAACTACCCTAATGTTGTCATGCATGGGTTAAAACCTAATGTCTGTCATATTTCTCTCTTGCCCAGAGAAAAACAAAGATCTTAGGGGATAAACGAAAAAGAAACATCATATATACAGTAAATAGTAAAATGCATGAGATGCAGCAATACAAGCGAGGCAAGGGAGTCCCACTCAACCTCGAACCTGGGAAAACAATAGGAAAAGTGAAACAGCTTCACCTCAAACCTAAGGGGCAAGCTGAACAAGCCAACAAACAATACAGAAAAAGAAATAAAATCCAACACCAGCTCTGACAGCAACACCAGCTCCTACAGTAAGCAGTTCAAACAGCACCAGCGATGACAACTACAGTTGATTAACAGCAAACAGTTAACAGTAACAACTTAAAGCAAGACCCCATCTTCACTCTTCAATGATCCCCAAGCTTTAGATAAGCTCCTGTCTTCAAAAGCACCCCAGCTCTGGCAAGCAATGAATCCCAACGAATAACAGCTTCAAACAGCAGCAGAACCCTAATTCCAACAGATATCCAGCTTTGACAGGTACAGGCTTTATCTTCACCAATCTTCAATAAACTTCTTATCTTCAATGGACTTACAATCTCCAATGCAGATGCTCCAGAAGAGAATCACTTAACAGATTAAGTTGAAATGCTAAACAGCTTATTGACAACCAAAGGAAGCCTATAAGTGTTTAACATTATAAGAGAAAGGGTCCCTCAAAGTTCTACTTCCAAAATAAGCCACTTATCCATCCAAAGGAGGGATGTAGATATCTTAGAAGGACTTTTTTTTCATAGGGAGGAATAGAAGCACAAGAAGCTTTCTAGGTTTGCAAGAAGAAATCATTCTAATCTAAAGCTCTCCCTATTTCTCCTATCTCCTAAGTCTTTACAAACCATCTGCCAGGAAAGGAATCTCCATGCATCAAGCTCTATCCCTTGTCTTCAATCATCATCCAAGGTCTTCATTAGCTCCAACAAGCAAAACCCAAGCCCCAAGCCCAATTGAAATGCCCAAAACCCAACAAACAAAGCAACATCCCAAGTGGGAAACACACCAATATCAACCAAATTGCAAAAAATCAAGTAAAATATTAAAACTCACTATAAAATCCTAATTAAATTTCTAAGGGAGCTTAACTATATAACCTATACCCCATATAAACCCCAAGGCCTAAATCAAATTTAAAACCCCAAAACTATACCCTAAACTGCACCTAATTGTTGTGAAACCCTAATTCTGATACCTCTCCTATCTATCTCTCAAATTAACCTAAGTTTTAGTCACAAAAATATGACAAAATTCCTAAGGGTACATGCTTCCCTAATCTAATCAACCTCACAAGAATCAATCAAAAATCATGCACCAATCTCTCATACAAAATTCAGAAAAAAGCAATATCAAACAAATGCAAAAGCAATAATATTGTAAAATATACCAAAAATATAAAATGCATGAAATTAATATTTTTATTGTATTATTAAATTCTGAAAACCCTAAGGAAAATAAGGAAAAAATCCTCACCCTAAAATGATATTTTTTCAATTTATTGTGAATTTTTTTATTAACCTATATGCAAACATGAAATAAAATGAAAATCAACTAAAAAAGAGAAATAGGCGTGGTGAATAGCAATTTCATGCAGTTCAAAATAGAATTGGGCTCAGGAGGGGGGTGCAATTATCGAGCGCTGCTAGGCCCATTACCACTTAGAAAATCATTGACAAAAAACAAGGAAAATGGAAAAACCTGGTGGCGAATAGCAAGAATTTCGCCTCGTTTCTCACTGGGCCTTCCACTTGGGGGTGTGTTTAGCAAAACTGGCCTATGGCCCAAAACACAATTCAACAGAGAGGGGGGTGCCAAGGGTAAAACGGGTGAGACGCTCAGCAAAACCTAATGGGCCTAAGGCCCGAATCCAACCTCACCTCTATCAGCACACAAAAACCCTAATGCTATCTCACTCTTCTCCACTGTTCATCCCTAACACCGTTTCACCCTAACCAACTCTCTCTCTGATTCTCTCAAACCACGAACGCAACCTTGTTCATCAACAATCGCCTCAAACTAAACCCGTTTCAAATCTCTCAGCTCACTAACCTCCATAACCTAATCTTGTTCAACAAACTAAAACTCCACATATCCTAATTTTTCAGCTAACAACAACAAAATAACAAGTTTAATCAGTTCATAGCGAGAACCTGGAGAAGTGATGAAGAAGACGAGTTCTGGAAAACGATGAGGATGGCGAGGTTCTAGATGCGCGAAGATCTGCAAATCTTGGAGCTGGACGAGGAAGATCTGCAACTTTGATGAACGTTGCTGAAGATCTTCGTTGAAGATTTGAAGATCTGCGAAGATCTTAACAAGAACTGAAGATTGGAGTAATCTTGAGGAATTTCTGGGCGAGCACTTGAAGATCTATGAATGTTCTAGGAGAATCTGGGAAAATGATGAACGAACGATGAATGTCTTTGAAGAAATCCGGATGAATGTTCTTGGAGAATTCCTGGAAAAACGAGTTATTGGTGCTCGTGGATGAATCTTTCTTGCTGATGAACGATCGATGACGATTATTGAAGATTGATGAAAAATCTGATGATGAGCGGTTGAAGATCTGAGGAAGATCTGGAGAACATGATGAATGCTGATGAAGATTCCGGCGAGGAGGCGTTTTCCGGCGACAGTGGATGGAGATCAATCGTTGAAGATGATGAAGTTTGGAAGGTGCTTGGATGAATTATGGGAATTTTGCAGTTTCCGGCGGTGAGTGGTTTTCCGGCGACGGTTAGGCGGTGTCCGGCAGTGGTTGCATGGCCGGTGGTGGGGGGTCGGTTAGTGGATTACAGCTAGCTTGAGGGTGGAGGAGAGAGGGACGCGTGGCTGAGTGTGGGGTCTGAGAGAGACACGTGGGAGAGAGAGGGAGAGAGGTGTGAGGTGAGGTGTCAGAAAGTTGTGAGGTGGAGGAAAAGAGAGAAGGACGCGTGGGGTCCTCCTTTATATGACACCTGGCGGAAATTGGACCTTTGACTGGATTGGGCCCACGAAAATTGGACACCTGGCCCATAATCTCAGACTTAATTAATGAACTAATGCAGTAATTAGCCGGACTAATGATGAATTAAATGATAATGGAAATTAACTGACTAATGACTCCATTAATACGAAAATTAATACGACCATTTAATAAAAGTTGACCCTAATTAAAACTAATTAATAAAACCAAACCCTATTAACTAATCTAACAAGACTTTAATACATTCTATAACATAAAAATCTAATAAAACCACACTATTAATATCTAACTGAAATCTATTTAATATCTAAAAACCTATAAAGATCTATATCTATTAATTTTAAGAAAAAACTATATTATTCTAATATTTATGAATATTCTATTTAAAACCATATTCTATTCTATTAAAACTCTATTAATATTCTCAAAACTATATTGAAAATCTATTAAAAAAAATATATACTATTCTATTTAATAATAAAACTAATATCTAATATACTAAAAATCTATTAAAACTATATTAAAACTAGAGAAAATTATTTAAAAAGAAATATCTATTAATATCTAAAATGAATTATTCTAAAATAGAAAAAATTGTTATTAAAACTCTATTAAAATCCTAGAAAAACGATTTAAAATTCAATTAAAATTCTAGAAAACAAAGGAAAGATCTAAAAAGGGCAATAAAGCTGATTAAATCGGTTAGAGAACAACTACGCAATTATAACAAAATAGACGGTAAAAGTCGGGCACCGAGATGGCCTGAAAACACAGGGAACGAGCATCAATTATCAACACAACTCCTCGTATTGTCCTGAAAGGCCTGAAGCGCCATGTGAGGCTATAATCCCGATAAAAGCAGCCTGACTGAGAAAATGCAATGTATGCAGTATGCGAATGCGAATGCAAAATGCGTCGAAACATAAACCAGATATGGGAACCGGTTGGTCAAATTTTAGGGTGCAACACGCGTGATATCTCTCCTCGGCATAGTTGGTATCTTCTCTCTAGCATTTATTTTGATGGGGTGGTTCTTCTGCATGTGCATTTTGCATAGCATCCTCCCAAATGTGTAGCATTTCCATTTCGTATGGAGCATTACACCATTTTCAAACATACGCATGTGAAACATAAGCTGGGGCGTATCTCCCAGGTGATCGTTATCCCTGCCCGTGTGGTTTTCAGGCCCGACGAACAGTGTTTATTTCGCTCTTGGTTTATGGTATTCCTCAGAGATGTCGACAAATTTTGATTTGTGATATTCTATTTTCCAGGTCCGTACAGGTGTTCAGACCTCGGGAGAAGATGTGTGATAGATGTGTTCATCTTATCATGTGTTCCTCATCAGAGTTGCTTGTTCAAGTTCTCTCTTTCCCCAACGGAGTTTCCTTGAGATTGTTATCATAAATGGTTTTAGCTTCGTGTGGATCCGATCTTCGGGTTGTTGCTCGCTTTCATTTATCGAATGTATGGCGGTGAGGCCAGATGTCCTGATCTTTGGGTTCACTGCTTTTTTATGTTCAACAGAGGACTGGCGGTGATGCCAAAGGTCTATTATCTTTGTGAATGTCTAACGGCGATGTTAGATTCTTTTACCAGTTTTACGGTAATGTCTGACGACAATGTTAGGGGTTTTCTATTAACTTTGAGATATTCTGATGGGATGTCGAGGCCGGACGGTGATGTCATGCTATCCTTTAGTCTAACGACAAGGTCAGATGTTTCTATTCGTCTGACGGTGATGTCAGATGTGTATCAGATTGGTGGTATCCGGCGGATATGTCGGATGTTTGTTAACAATGTGTTCGTCTGACAGTGATGTCGGATGTTTATCAGTGGGTTCCTAACTGTGTGGAATTCTGGTGGCGATGTCAGATGTGTTATCTCCGGTAGTTGGTCTGGCAGCAATGTCAGCGGCTCTACTGATTGGATGTTAATGGTTGGCGGCGATGTCAGGTATTTTATTAATGTGGTGTTGTTCTGGCGGCAATGTCAGATGTTTCTCAACATTATGTTTGTTTGGCGGTGAAGTCAAACATTTCTCAGCTTGAGGTTTGTCTGGCGGTGATGTCAGAAATTTATGGTTTTCTGATGGTGATGTCATATGTTTAAAAGTTCTGGCGGCGATGTTAGAATTTTCACCCCCCGCAGACGCTCGTGGTTTTCTGGCCGCGATGTCAGATCTTCATCAACTTTGATGTTCTGACGATGATGTCAGATGTTTATCAGAGTTGTGGTTGTGGACGGTGATGTCAGATGATTATCATATTTTGTGATGTTCTGACGGCTATGTTAGATGTTTATCAGAGTTGTGGTTTTTGACGGTGATGTCAAATTTTCGTCGATTTTGTATTTCTTGCGGCGATGTCAGATGTTTGTCATACGTAGGTGGTAACCAGACGGCGAGGTTAGAAGTTTTTTATCCCATACAGAGAGCTGGTGGCGATGTCAGATAGTCTGTATTCGTTGTGTGATTCTTGGGTTTCTGTCCGACTTAGTGTCGATGTCTGACGGTGAGGTCAAAGGTTTTTCCAACTGGGGGTAGATGCCTGGCGACGATGTCAGATATCGGTTCAGTTATCTCTGGAGATTTTGTGGGCTTTCATATTCATATTGGGTTGTTATCCCCAGCGTGTTGCATCCCAATTCTTGGTTGCTATTCGCTGTTTTGCATCCTCGTCGGTTGCGAATTTCCGGGTTCTTGTTGTATTCAATCACATCATACCTTGAATTTTTGAAAGCTGATGCTTCTCACCCTTTCAGGTCTAAGTCGATTGAATATGGGCAGCTGTAGCACCCTAAAATTTTCCTTTTCGTTTTAAGCTTAGTTGGCTTTTGTTTCTTTGCATTTTGCATTTTTCGCATATCATAGCATTCATTCCCGAGGCATGGGATAAAGGCGTTCCTGTGGCTCAGGCTCCTTTCGGCGCAAAGGACTGAAAGTCTGAACGACGAGCATCGGAGGCTCTGGCATTTATTTTGCCCAGCGGTCGAGCGATCGATTTTATTTTTATTTTGCAGGGTATTTTTAGCTCAGGAATCAGTACTCAGGCTCATATCAAGCATTCTTATAGTTGCAACATTCAAGAACGGGATTCAGAAGCTTAACAGAGCTCCAAACAGTTGGAAACGGACAAACGAACAAATTTCCCTCCAAAAGGCGCCAAAATTCAAATTTTTGAGGTGTTAATCGGTTAAACTATATGGTTAATCGATTAACCAAGGAAAAATTAGGGAAAATTGGGATATTTTCGAGGTGTTAATCGATTAACCTATATGGTTAATTGATTAACCAGCGCATTTTTTGCCTCTGTACGTGAATTTTCAATGCAGGCTGTTTTGGGGTCCAATTTTGGTCATGTGCAAACTTGATTTTCACTTTGGGAAGGATCTAGAACCTATTTGGAATTTGATTAATTTCATTTTCCCTCCAAACTCCCATTCCTCATTCCAAACCAAAATTTCCAAACCACATTCCAAGCCTAATTGGTATTTAAGTGATCCACTCCAAACCAACACATCTAATCACTCAAAATTTCATTTCAAATTCAGAATTGATCTCATTCTCTCTCAATTCTCTCTCAATTTTCCATCTTCCAAAACCTTCACCAAAGCTCTTTTCCATTGAATTCTTTGATTCTTCCATGGAATCAATGAATTCTTGAGCTCAAACCTCCATCCATCATCTTCATTGAATCAATTTCTCCATCCAATTTTCGTGCTAAATTGGATATGAATCTGGAAGTGATTTTGGAAGTGATTAATTGGCTTATTTTGGATTAATCTTGAAGGATCTTCATTGCTATCACAAGAATTGGTGTGGATCTTGAAGTATTCCGGACTTCTAGCATTGGATATGTTCAATTATAGTTGAATCAACACTAACCGGAGCAAATCTCCGCTCCGAAGGTTGGATCCGAATCTGTTTTTAGCTTATTTGCATAATCATGTGGATTTTCATATTTGATTGAATTTTGGTTAATTTGATCCGTTTGATCCTTGATTTGGTTGTGTTGATCTGTTTACGTGCTGTTTGAATCATGATTTGCTGGTTTAATTTCGTTATTAAGTGCTTATTTGCTAAAAATTCTGTTCTGTTGCTGTTTTTCTACTGTTGGCACAACATTAATCGCTTAACGCATATGGTTAACCGATTAACCATCACAGATTTTCAAATTTTTCAAAGTTTTCAGAATGTTAATCGTTTAAAGCATATGGTTAACCAATTAACCAGTTCAAATATTCAAATTTTTTAAACGTTAACAGTGGTTAACCGATTAACCACTGGGGTTAACCGATTAACACTATGCTAGTGGGTCTGTTTTGCTGATTTTCTTGCATATTTAGGTACCGTTTCACATCGAATCATCGTAATTCAATACGATGAATTAGAGGTGAAATGTTCTGGACATTTTGTCGCTGTTCTTGATTTTTAATTGAGATTTCTTCGACACATGTGCTTGTTTTCCACTGGAATGCATACTCTCGTATATGTCATTCAATGTGATGTTTATATTTCACTTGAGTGTTTGAGTCGAGTGGTCGAGATGCACTTGTGGAGGCTGCTGCCCCGCACTTCTTTTCCTCCCACTTGTCTCCGATGATTGATAGCCGATGGTTGTAGAAGTTCACTTCTCCCGTTTTGTCTCATCCACTCTCTTTTGTGCTTGCATGTTCATGTTTGCTTGCCTTCTTGCATTTCTCTTTTTGCATTGCATTTGTTTCTTGCTTCCAAGAGGTCGAGACGCGCTTGTGGCGGCTGCTGCCCCACACTATTTTCCTCCCTCTTTGCATGTTTATCTTTCATGTTTGCATCTCTTGCTTGTGATTGAATTTACTTGGTGCTTTCTTGTGTTTTTTTCCATGATCCCCATAGGGTTCCTAGTCCCTCCGTTTAGGATGGGAGTAGGAGAGACATTATATGTTCAATCCAAGCATGGTAACATTAAGGTAGATGTCCCCTTCTTAATCCAAACCTTAGGACCACTTTGCATGACAATGTTAGGGCCGAGTTTCCCTTAGACCTTCCGTGCGTCTCTCTCTTTCTCATCTCAAAATAATTCTAACTCATCTAATAAATGCGATGAACGTTACGTTCTACGAGCCTTAAGCTACATGGGGAATGATGAGTGAGGGGTTTCCTCTCGCTTGTCTAGAGTGTTTAGTGTACGTCTCGTTTGGGGGCGATACGCGATGCATTCGCTCCTATGTCATAGTCTTTAGTGCAACGTGATTCACAAACCGAATTAATTCATTTCACTAAAAAACTTTAAAACAAACTCCAAACCTTTTTCCTTCGGGATTAATCGGAAATTTTTTTCGTAAAAAAGAGTGTTGTTAAGCTTCGGTTCTACCGCAAACAGGCTTTGTGCCTAACTGCTGGAACGGAGGTTTAACCCTACTCGGTCAAAACACTTAATCAACCTGTGGTCTCGTGTCACCCCAAACTACGTTTGCTCTGATTTCTCATACCGGATGAGAATACGTAGGCACAAGATGCGATGTCTTGGCGAGCAACCTTCCCCCTTCTTCGCCCGTAGTTAGCCGAACTACGTTGACTCTGACTTTCCCATTGCACGGGGGAATACGTAGGCACAGAGCTGCGATGCTCTGCCGAGTCTCTTTTATTTTCTTGTCCTGTGAGCCTGTAGCTAGATAGATTAAACACACCCTTAGATAGACAACAAGCATGGATCCCGTCGAGTACGACGGACGTGAGGGGTGCTAATACCTTCCCCTTGCGTAACCGACTCCCGAATCCAAAACTTTGTTGCAATGACCTCGTCTTTTCCCTTTTTCGTTAGGTTTTTCCGATCGTTTCCTTTCCCTCTATTTGGGATAAATAACGAAAGGTGGTGACTCTTCTGTTTTCCGTCGGGTGTTTTTCGCAGTTGCGACACTAAGATCAATGCTATGTACAAATGCGAATGCAACATGATATGAAGCATAAGCCAATATATGAGAAAAGAGTTTGGCAAATTTTGGGGTGCTAAAGTCATCTAACGCAATGATCGAGAAGAATCAGATAGGTCATTATTAAACTCAAAGTGTAATTTGTCTTCTTCTAATCTCATAAATATTTAAAAAAAAATCTACACAGACCCCTGGGATGTAACAAATAATTCCTCTTGAACAAAAGGATTTAAAATATCTTTTCAAAGAAATTAACGATTTAAGGTAACATTCCAAGGTGTATGATTCTGATTCTCCAAGACTCACTTGTGCTAAATCTTCTCTTCAACGATTCTTTTGTTTCTCTATATAAGGAGTTGAATACTTGAAGAAAGAAAGCCAATCGTTGACAATGAAAAGAGTTGTTACTCTGCCAAACAAAAAGCATAAGTTTAACTTAGAATTTCTTATCATTTGTATATCTTAGAGATTCTTAAGTCTTAAAGACTCTTATTGAGTTTTATTTTTTTCGCACCTCTGATTGTATATCAAGTGTAAGCAACAAAAAATCTTTTACATGTAACTAATATTGTTAGAAGTCTCTTGCTTGTGTGCATGAGCATTAGAAGTTTCTTACTTATGTGTTTGAGCATTGGATGTATCTTGCTTATGTGATTGAGAAATTATAGTCAGTAGTGATTATAGTGAAATCCCTTGGAAGTACAAGGGGGATGGACTACTCTCATTTTGTGGGAGGAACCAAGATAAATTTTCTTGTGCCTCTCTTTCTTTCCTATCTAACTCTAAACTTGCATTTATCTGCTGCAAACACTTAACTTTGTATCATATTATATACTTCGAGTTTAGAATTAGTTAAGAGCTTTTTAGAGTACATAGAAAAAGTTGACACAATTCAACCCCTCATTCTTATGTTTTTCTCACCTTCGGTTGACATCACAACCTGGTTTGTGCTCTAAACACTTAAGAGTGGTACAAAATAGATCCTGAGAGAAAAACATGTTTATTGTGTCTGATAACTCTGGTGGTTCTAGTGGTAATGTTATGCACAATGTTGTGAACTATGATTATAGTGCTTCTGAGAAGAACAGCTATACTGCCAAACCTCCATCTTTTAGTGAAGACTCTACAAAGCTTGGATGGTGGAAAAGTAATATGTAGACTTGCATCATAAGCATTGATGATGAGTTGTGGGACATTCTTAAAGATGGCATTGATAGTCCAGTTAATGGAGTAGGAATGGTTGTTCATAGAAAAAGTCTCCCACATGCTCAAAAGATGATCTATAGAAAATAACACATAGTGCGTGGCATTTTGGTAGATGCTCAACCTCACTTTGAGATTTTAAGATAATCAACAAGTCTACTGCAAAAACCATCTTTGAGTTCTTGGTTGCTACCTATGAAGGCAATCAGCAGGTGAAAAAGGCAAAGGCTAACCTTTTGGTCCAATAGTATCAATTGTTTAGAATGAAGGAATATGAAGATATTGAAACCATGTTCTCAAGGTTTCAAGTTCTGGTAAATGGACTTCAAGTTACGAACAAGATCTATACAACTTCTGATCATGTCAAGAAGATTCTTAGAAGTCTTCCTATCAATTATAGATCAAAGGTGACAGCTACCTAAGAAGCCAAGGAATTGAACAAAATAAGTCTTGAAAGTTTGATAAGAATTACCCATAGTCATAAGATGGAGCTCATACGAGATGAACCTGCAAAGAAATACAAGTCTCTTGCCTTGAAATATGTTGGTAAATCTACTAAGTCTCCTCAAGTTCAGGAACCCGAAGAAGCTGCTCATGAAGAAGGTTCTGAAGAAGGTTTAGATGATGAAGAGATGGCATTTATAATCAAGAGGTTTTAGTATCTAACTAAGAAGACTAGAAGGTCCCCAGGCAAATGCAGTGGCTTCAGAAGATCCATATCCATAGACAAGAAAGATGTCCAAAAGGGAGGCTTCAGCTATAAGAAGCCTGGTCACTTTATTGCTAACTATGCTTTAAAAAAAAGTCAAGAAGAGTCTCATCGCAACATGGGATGAACTTGACAAAGAAGAAGAATATAATGAAGAAGAAACAAATTTAGCTCTAATGGCTCTAACATCTTTAGACATAGAATCAAACTCATACTTTGGCTTAGATTTTGAAGAAGAAGATTAGGTATTTCCTAAACTATCTAGCTCTAATTTAATTACTCTTGTTCAATACCTTATGGTTCGTTTTCAAGATAAAGCCAAACATATCAAAATTTTAAAAAATTAATATGATCTAGTGATAAATGAATTAAAATATTTTCAAATTAAAAATGAAGATTTAGAAAAAAAAATCATATTGCTCAAATGAAAAAGATGTTTGATAAATCTCCAAATGAACATGAAATTGCTCTTCAGGAATTTTTCATAAATGGCTTTGATAGGATAAAACATGTATCTATGATTTATGGTGTAAGTAGGAGAAAAGGATAGGGCATAGGTTTTTCACAAAACCTTTCAATCCAAGGTTTAGAATTATGGATTAACCAATGAAACCTTCCTTTTCTAGATCTGCTCAGAAAGCGCTATACTCATATTTGGTACCAGCTGTTGACAAGGCAAAGGTTCTGAACTAGTCAAGACCAAATTTTGTAGACTTAAAGGTTCTGAAGAAACCAAAACCATAAACTTTAAAGTCAAAGGTTATGAAGAAACATAACCAAAGACTCTAAAGTCAAAAGTTTTAACCAAACTAAAACTTAAGACGTCAGAGTCTAAGGTTCTAAAAGGTTCACAACCAAAAGCTAAGATTGATTCAAGAGTCTTGAATTATTCCAAGCCTTAATACATGAAAGCTAATGTACAAGATGTCGCGGTGAGAATTGGATATCAAGCTATTGGATTAACTTGAATCTTGATTCATGGTTCACCACCAGTCTTTAATTTGTCCAAAGGAAAGGAAAAAGATCGAATTACCCATAAGATGCAATGCAAATGCAAAGCCAGAGAGTCTAAGGTTCGGGGGTTGGTTAAACTTAGGGAAGGTATTAGCATCCTAAGAATCTGTAGTACTCTACAGGAACCTCTTGTTTTATTGCGTTATTGTTGTTTGTTAAGGGTAAGAGACCTAGTGGTTTATTTCTAAGTATACTCGCCAAGAAATCGCATCTTGTGCCTACGAATCCTGACGGGAGCGGAATCAGAGTATTTGTAGTTCCCCTAAAAGGGATTGAGGAACCATTAACTGTTGGTCAAATTTCCAAAGGTAAAAGGTTTGTTGATTGATTCTAGGAGAAAAGGTCAGTTGTCATCTTAAGGGAGAACACTCGACTTAACCACCACAACTTCTAGGAGATGGTTTTTGCATCGTCTTGAGAGAAGGGTTCAAAAACTCGAATTTCATCGACGAGTATGCTACTAACTCTCCCAAGCGGAAAAGATTCTACATCTCTCGATATTGTCATGGGATAGAAGAATTATATCTCGATTGTCAAGATGACAAATGTCTAATTCTCTTGTAGGGAGAATAGTTGATTGAATTGTATTGAATTTGTTTATCTAAGTTGAAAGATAAAAGAGAAAACAGTTCTCCTTAAGGGGTAGAATCTAAGTCTAAGCTAATCAACATGAGAACTCAAGGACCGAGCGGGGAATATGATGCAAATGAGGTGCAATACGCACGACTTGTGAAGTCATGCGCAAGTTCTTCCTTTGGAAATTACACATGCATATGAAATAATATAACAAGATAAAAATGAGATTGACAAAATAAATAAATCCAGAAAGCCAAATATAGACGCTAAAAGACAAGCCAAGTGCGGGGTCGTGAATATTCGAACTAAAACGGAGCTTAGAGGATAGAAAACGGGAATGCGTTGATTAAGCTTCTACATGAATTGATTTTAAGAAAATTATATTAAAAGATAAATTAGTTTTTAGTAAAATAATACTTTTGAATTAATTAGGTTTTTGATAGAAATAGAATCTAAATGGGTAAAGATTAATGAATATAATGATTTGGTAAAAAGTTTTATTATTATTAAGGAGATTTTGAAAGTTATATTGAATTAAAAATGGAATAGGTTTTCTTATTGAATAAAAAAGGTTTAGCTATTACTATTAGTAAATAAAATACAAATTCTTTAGATTATTATAAAAATAGGTTTTTATTATTATAAAAAGTTTTGTTGTCATCAGATAAAAATACAAGTTATTTAGAAAATAGGCTTTGTGAACAATTATATTATTATTTAATAAAAGGTTAATAAATTGATAAATAAATAAATAAGGTGAATAGAATAAAAACAGTTTATTAAACAGATAAATTAAAAGTTGATTAATTAAAAGAAAAAAGGGTTAATTAAGTAAAAGAGTTATTTAGAAAAAGATTAATTAAAGTCTTATTAGTTGTTTTAAATCAAAAGCCTAATTAGAAAAAGATTAGATTATTAGTTAATATAATAAAAATTAAAAAAAGTTAATGATTATATTAAATAAAATGACAGATTATGGTTAATTAATTAAAAGGTAATTAAGTTATAATAGGTCAATTAATGATTAAGTGGTTGATTAGGGTTTTAATTAGACATTAGTGGGGCAGAAGGATCGTACCGGGGGGGTAGGCTGTGAGGGTCCACCGTACGATGTAAATGTGGGTGGCAGATGGAGATCAAGTGACGAGTGAACGGTAATGACGTGAGGGTGCATGGTGATAGTCGTGGGTGTGTGCACACAGGATATAATAATATATAAAAACAAAAAACATTAAACCCTATATCTAATTCCTCTTTCTCTCTTCTGCCGCTGACTCTCTTCTGCGATGAACACTCTTCTCTCTTTTCGTTCTCACAAAACCTCTTCTTCTCTTCCGCGAAGCTTTCTCGTTTTTCTTCCTCTTTGACCTGTTAAAAACACAGAAATTAAAATGTTAGAAACAATGTTCTTACCCTAACGAGACGGGGGCGATGTTAAACACGAAGGTGTTTTGAGCTTCACGGTTTTTGGTGATGGTGTTTATTTGATGTTGTTCCTCCTGGGTTTGTTGATTTCTAGCTGTTTTCGTTTGGAGTTGATGGGTTGATGTGTTTTTCATTGATTTGTTGATGACTTATGGGTTTCGTGATTTGTTGTTGTGAATCGTGATGGTGTTCGTTGACGGTTTTGATGTTGAGGTTTCTGGGTTTCGTTGAAAACAAAGGGTTTTTTCACGAACTTCTTCTCTTTTAGATTTTTTTTGCTCTCTGGGCTATGATGAGTTCTCTCTGAGCCTTTGAGTTTTACAATTTCTGTTTTTATAGTTGGTTTTAAAACGATTTTGAGGAAACTCATGAATATCTTTCCCTTCTAAGTTTGATCTTGTATGCAACTATTTTGGAAAAATTTTGGTTTGTTCTGGAATTTGATTAGGCTTTTAACTTCTTTCCCTTTTCGTTTTTATGATTATTAATGTTGTTCCTATTTTTGGTTTTGGGTATTGATGGTGATATTTTCCAGTTTTTGGTTTATTTTGGAAAGTTGATGATTGTGTTTTGGAAAGTTTTTCTTGAACCGTGTTTGGCTATCATCCGAACTATGTTTTGGGAAGAAATCATTTTCTTTAATTTCCTCTTCTTTTTTCGATATGGCTAGTTCAGATACTGCCTGGTTGGTTGTGTTGTGAAAGGTTCTTTTTTTTAAAAGGTGATGATGATGATGTCTGAACCATGAGGGGCTTGAAATTGTTGTTGTCTTCATTGTTCTGTGTTCATGATGTTCTTCTTTTCTGGTTTGGATCCGTCCAAAAAATTATTGTTGTTTGATCTGTTGGATGACGGAAGTTTGGTAGCAAATCCATTGTTGCCCTCCCTCCCTTGCCCAATGATGATTCCTTAAGTTCTGAGGGCTTAAAACAAAAATTCAATGCCTTTTCTTTTTTTCTGGATTTTGCTTACTGTTGTTTTCATTATTTTGCAGGGATTGTGAAGATAGCAAAGATGAAGAAAAACTTGAAGGTCCTAGAGCTTTTTAGGATAGTCTTAGGATTTGATTAGAAAACTTAGGTGTAACCAATAATAGCAACTCTTGCAACCAATGTAGCTTGTAAGTAACAATGTAACCAAACTTGATTATAATGTATAAAAAAGTTGATGTCTTGTAATTCAAAAACGTCTTGTGATCATGAGCTTGATATCAAATGCATATAGTTGAAACAAAAGAACTTGAATGCTTGCAACCAAAAGTCCTCTTTTATGTCCTAAGAAAGTTTAATAAATTAACACCATCTTGCCAAATCTTGAGAAGTCAAACCAAACATGCCTAAAGCGCCATATGTCCACCATGAACATGATTTTGGGAATTAGAAACGGGCTTAAGATGGGAATTGGAAAACCTCAAATAATTAGAGCTCAATCCCTTGGTAGCATGGACCTAAATGTCACTGCAATATCTCAGAATGTCATAAAACTCGAAGTATAAAATCAATCTCTGCTTTCTTTGAATTGGAGTTCTGTGACCTTGTGGAACTTCCCAAAAAAAATCTTTTCTGAAATTGTGACCTTGTAACCTTAAACCATTCTTGGTAATGACAATGCGCCTTTTTACAAAATGATCCAGAGGTGTCCTGAGATGCTTCAATTGAGAGAAAAAGTACCATTCACACTTGTCATACCTGCACAAACTGGTTATTCATAATAAACATGTATATGAAAGTATAAAGCCAACAACGTAAGAAAACACACAAGGAAGTGAGATCTCAAGGTCAAAAATTAGGGTGCTACAGATGCCCCTATTTAAGTTTCTTTTATCCGGAGATATGGAGATTGAAATCTTCGTCTCGACGTGATAGGAGGGACTTAAATACAAACATTGCACGGATTTTTGGCCCTAAGATACCTCCAAATGCATATGATATACAATGATATGAGATGTAAGACAAGGGTCCTGTGGAGACATGATGCCACAGGGGAGGAACTAGACACGAGAAACACAGGAAAAGAACCGACTCCACCAGGGAAAGAGACAAACAACCATTGGGAAATCTCCAAAATAAAGATATAGTACATACTACCAAGAATACAGTAGCTTAAACAATGGGCGAGAAACTTGAAATTGAAGGATAACTTACTACCAATGCGGTAGCCTAAGAAAAGGCATCCAGTTGGAACAAAGAACACACATTACCAACTATCAAACATATGATAGCCTAAGCAAAGGTAACGTGGAGGAAAGATGACCTACTACCAATCCTAGTAGCCTAAGCAAATGTATCTATCCAAAATGATACAGTATATTACCTACTATCAAATGTATGATAGCCTAAGCAAAGGTAATAACCCAAAAGATACGACATATTACCTACTATCAAACGTATGATAGCCTAAGCAAAGGTAATAACCCAAAATGAACTTTCTGATCAAAACATAATTCAGCTTTCCTTTAATTGAGTATTCCACTTGAAATGGTAAAAATAAACCTCTCTACGCTTCAAGGTTTGTATGCCAAGAACGGGTCTCAGTTTCTTCTTTAATCAAGTATTCCACTTGAAAAGGGTAAAAATAAACCTCCCCATGCTTCAAGGTTTGTATGCCAAGAACGGGTCTAAGTTTCTTCTTTAATCAAGTATTCCACTTGAAAAGGGTAAAAATAAACCTCCTCACGCTTCAAGGTTTGTAGGCCATGAACGGGTCTCAGTTTCTTCTTTAATCAAGCATTCCACTTGAAAAGGGTAAAAAATAAACCTCCTCACGCTTCAAGGTTTGTATGCCAAGAACGGGTCTCATATTTTTCTTTAATCAAGTATTCCACTTGAAAAGGGTAAAAATAAACCTCCCCACGCTTCAAGGTTTGTATGCCAAGAACGAGTCTCAGTTTCTTCCTGGAATAATGAATATTTAAGAGTATCTTCACAGGGGATTGAAATATCATTGGAGATTAAAAGCTTTAGCGGTAATCCATAATGCACTGGAGATTATAAAACTTCACTGGGGATCTTCAAAAGAGATGTAGGTTGGTTGGTTTGCAAATATATCTTCTCAAATAAAGAGAGATCAATTGTAATGAACTTCACCAAACTTCTCGGGAGAGATGCCATTTGATGGAGTTAAACTTGTGTGATGGATTCACTGGGGAATACATTCCTGAGGAGTGTCTTTGTTGTAACTGTGAAATGTATGAAACCTTTGAAGTGAAAAAAATTCTCAAATAAAGAGAAAATATCTGTAAAGTCTTCAACAAACTTCTCTGACGGATTTCCGAAGAGATGTCATTTGACGAGTTGATAATCTTGATAAAACCCATGGGGGTGGACAAACTGTCTTGAGGAGACTGCCATTTGTCGTCTTTAATAGAAAACCTGATCAAAACAAGTTGCTCAAATAAAGAGGTTACCACTTGTTGTCTGGGTATAAATGGCTGAGAAGATGTTGTGACATTGTTGGAGAAAGTACTTTATCTTCAATGATGATCTTCAGAAAGAACCTCCTGGGGAGCAAAGTGCAAAATAAATGCATGCTTAATCTAGATTCAAAAGTTGGAGATATCCGAAAATGTGATTGTCAGGGACCGAAGATCAATTCAGGAAATAACTAAAGAGAAACTGTCAAGAAATACACAACCATTGAAGTATGAACTCAAATGGGATTCAACTAAAACAACCGTCTTCCACGAGGGTCGAACTCAGTGAGGAAATTAGAAATATTGCGCTCTTTTTCTGGTTAGGGCTGAAAACTCTACTTGGAAGGAGAAGACAAACTTAGTCACTTGGGGATAAACACGACCGAAGTGACAGAACAAACAAACACGAAGATGCAAAATGCATATGCCATGCTATCTATATATATGATGTGCGTATGCTTATGCTAACAAAACAAACGACAAGAGGAAACCGGAGATGAAATAAACATCTCAAAATAAACATCCGACCAATCTTCGAAGATAAAAGCATCACTGGGAATAGGTGGAGAACTAAATATGGGATCACAATCCTGCTTCAAGGCTTCAAAATTCCTCTAGGGAAAAGAAAATACTCCATTTGGGGGTATAACATCTTGATCTTACTTGAAGGATTTGTCAAGATGAATCTGGTTATTCTATTGAAGATGAGAATACAGATCTAACAGGGGCAGACTAAACTCATAATAGGATAACTCCATGGATAAAATAAATATTTGTTTCACTGGAGGGATTCATATTGGAGTTGTAGATGGAGATACCCGAGCTGAGGTCTCACAGGGGATAAAATAAATATCCCCTTCAATGGGGAAACCTGGGTTAACATAACCATTGAACACATCAGAGTCGAAACTTTAATGGGGTTGAAATAAACATCTGCTTTGCTGGGGAAGATCGGCGCTGCAAAAGATCCACTAAGGAGTAGAATAACGTCCACTTCACTGGGAAGGTGAAGTTAAGAAGATTCACTGTGGATTAAAATACCATCCACTTCATTGGGGAAGTGAAGTTAAGAAAATCACTGGAAATTCTAAGGTCACCCACTAGATATTTCTTGCATTGAAAAGATTCATCGGAGAAATCATGATCGCCTGAAGTAAAAATTATCAGGGACATGAATGAAGAATGTTGTAAAAACAAAGTAGTGTTAATCTTGATGAACTGTGTGGTAGTCGCCATTTTGAACAAAAGTTTATTGTGAATGGGTAAAATAAATCTTCGATTCTTAAACGCCTCAAGTCATGTGGTTCATGAGAAAAAGATTATTCCAAGAGGATTTTACAGAAAACTCAGCGCCCAATTGCCCCACTGTTTTCAAACTCTTAGAGAGATTCGTCGAATCTCGACGTGACTTCCCCTGATCGACTGTATTATGTATAACTGAGTCTTCGAAAATAGCTCTTGAGGACAGTAAAACTTGTAAATGAGCAACCTGGAAATAATTTGCCCCTGTTCAGCAAAATCTTTAAGTTCAAAGGATCGAACTTATCGTTGATGTCTACATGTAAGCTTTCTAAGATATCAAGCAAAGTTAGCAAGTCAGAAATGTTAATTCCGAAATTGTTAATGCAACATACATGTTTGTCTTGAAGTTTTTTATTTTGAAAAAAAAAAAGAGATCACAATAACTTGCGATAAAATCACTAGTTAGGATATAAATTAATTTTTATAAGGCCAATACCAAATTTGAGCATAGCTCATAGGAGTCAGGAAACGTTATCTCATTGATTATGCTTTCAAAGTGAACCCTGCTTCAATTAGGTCTTTTAAAGGTTGTATCTGGGCTTAGTTTACGATTTGTAAAACAAAGGAATAAAGGGTCAAAGCTTATTTGTACCCACCCATTTTTTGAAAGATGTGTCGCACCTCGAAAATTCATTCGAACATACGACCCTCGCGCGAAAGGCGCGGAAATGCAGTTCGACAGAGTCGCCACCGAACTTTATTTTTCCCGAATAAACGGGAGAGGAAAATATCGAGAAAACCTCTTGAAAGCGAAAGGATAGGAACAGGGCTGTCGCAACCAAGTTCCGGGTTCGGGAGTCGGTTACGTGAGGGGAAGGTATTAGCACCCCTCACGTCCGTCGTACTCGACGGGAACCTCTTAAGGTAATTGTGGGGAGTGTTGTTTAGGTTTACTTGCTTCTTCTCGTTGTTAAAAGTAGAATTGGTAGGTTAAAAGGTTAAAGACGCTAAGGAGAGATGGGCGGTTAGAAGATGGGGTGCTCGCCAAGGATTGGGGCCCTTGTGCCTACGTATGCTCATTCGGACGAGAATGAGAAATCAGAGCGTCGTAGTTCGACTACGGGAAAGGATGGGGGGAAAATGGAAGATGGATAGAAGGTAGCTCGCCAAGATCATCGCAATCTTGTGCCTACGTATCTTACATTCGGACGAGAATGAAGAATCAGAGCAGTCGTAGTTCGTGGTAACAACCACGAAAATATGAGGTTTGAAATGGGTTGAAGTTGAGTTGGGAGACGAAAGAGTGACTGACAAACAACCTAAGGGCGTGCCTCAAGAGCTTGTCACTCAAGAATTCAAGGAATGCGAGATCCCAAGAACTCAGTTCTTTCGGAAATTGGGTTGAATGAGTTGAAGATAAGAATAGGATATTTTGAAAACGAAAGAATGAACTAATAATAACTCGGGGGCGCGCCCAAGAGTTACTCGTTCGAATATTCAAAGAATGCTAGATTCTAAGAATATCCCTCTTTCGTAAGTTTAAAAAAAATGTGTTTGTGAAAGGACCGAATCGAAGAATGGCATGCGAGGCCAAAAGGGAATTGTTTTGAACTGGCTCGACGACGTGTCGAAGATTTGATCGAAGATGGAACCGACTTGACGATGTGTCAAGTGTTAGGATTGTGAGAAACAATATTAGTCCCTGAGGGTGCTCCTAATATCGAGACCACGAGGAATTGTGAAAGAAATGGGTTGCGAATGCGGACGAGCAATCGACTCAGGAGAATATAGAGAACGGTTGAGTTTGAAAAAGTCGAAAGGTTGAGTGAATAACAACCCAAAGGGCGTGCCTCGAGACTATTCACTCGAAAATTCAAGGAATGCTAGACTCCAAGAACCTCCTTCTTTCGAAGTTGTGAATCGAAAAAAGATATTTAAAAAGGTCGAAAGATTGAATGAATAATAACTCAAAGGGCGTGCCTCGAGAATTATTCACTCGAAAATTCAAGGAATGCTAGACTCCAAGAACCTCCTTCTTTCGAAGTTTGATCGAGAAAATGTATTAAAAGATAATTTGAAGTGCAAGTGAAATAGTCTCGACTAAAATTATCATCTATCAATAATTTGACCGATAATAATTATTAAAGTCATCATTGACTAAAATAAGCAAGAAATCGATAAAAGTCGAAAATGAAAGAAGTTAAAAAGGAAATGGTCTCGGGTTTGTCATTACTCGTCAAAAATTTGACAAAGTTATAACTTGGGGTATCGTCATCGACCCGAAAAAGTGAAGAAATATGAAAACAAAATAAATTAAGAGAAAATTCTAACATACTAAAATAGCTAAGAAATAACAAAGGTGATAAACAAAGAAATGGAGGTATGCAAAGGGTGAGAATCATTTGGGCTAGAGGAGCCCATCATCCCTTTTCCCAAGCTGCGGACCAAAAAACAAGGAGGGGAGAGTGAAAAAAAATGCAATGGGCCAAAAGACCCAATCAATGCATTGCTATGAATCCCACTGTTAAAACCCACATAATAATAGAATGAATCATGGTTTAAACAACAAACTCATCATCAGTTTTTCTAATAAAAAACAAAATAGAAACCGGAAATATTCTCACGGTGAAAACTAAATCCAAACGACCTAGAACAAGCGCAATACGCAGCTCATGACTCCATTTTCTTAAGTCAACAATATCAAATCAGAATAAGAGAAAAAAAAGCCCCCAGCAAACAAAGTGAAAAGCAACTCACGGCTGCCACCACCAATTCATCGTTAAAATAGATAAAAAGAAAAAGAGTTGTTTATGACCAGGATTCGTCACTTCATCACACTTTATAAGCAACAGCAGCAAAAATAAAAAAAAATGAAGTGAATCGACATGATGACACGGTGAAGAAAAGCGACGCGGTACAACCTTCTTCTTCCTCTGAATCTCTTCTTCAAACCGCGTTAAATTCGAAAATGGTTTGTCTCAGGTTCGACTCGGTTTGATTTGCTTGTATGGGTTCGGTTTATGTTCTTAACTCCTTTCAAACTTTTCTTCTTCTTCCCCTTTTTCGTTCTGTTTTGGTTTCACTAATTGATTTGGCTTTTGGGTTTGTTTGGGGCTGAGCGGATGAAGAAGGTTTGAGGGGGTTTGGTTTTGAAGATTGGAGTTGAAGGTTGGGATACAGAAGATTTATGAGGGATTCTTTGAAAATTTGAAGAAATGTGAGGTTGAAGGAGGTTGTATGAAGATGAGTCTCTTGGTTTTGGTGGTTGTTGTTTTAGCGAGAGGATTTGGAGATTTGAGAAGAGAAAAAAATGGTGTTTGAAGATTCAGAAGGTTTTTTATCTTGGAGGAAGAAGAATAGTGAGGGTGGCCCCAAGAGGGTGGCGGCTAGGTCCTTTTTTGTAGGGTTGTTCATGAATTAGGGTTTTGTAGGGTCTTGAAGAATCATTGGAGGAGAAGGGGTGAGAGGGTGGCGGCTAGGTCTCTTCCTCTTTGAGAGGATCCGAGGATGGTGCTTTTATCACGAAGGTCCCTCTAATAGTGTCAGTAATGAGTGTGTAAATTGGGAGGACACGTTTTGTACGTGAGGTAGGAAAAAGCTGCGAATGTCCTTTTGCTGCAGGTATTGTCCTATACTCTGTTGTCCTTTTGCCACAATTTGAATTGGTTATGAAAAGTGGTGTGTGACTGAATTTGTTTTAGCAGGCTTGTATTATTTGCTGTGAAAACCGCCAACTGCTACGTGCTTGCTCAATTCCATGTGAGTCACATGAGCTGGAGGGGCAGCCTTTGTCGGTTTACGCCTTGTGCACATTGTGAGTAACGTTACTACAACTTTTGCTTTTGTTGCATCCATAATTTCTACGCACCGTCTGAATTATTGTCCGTAGTTTATAAATGTGTATGGATCGCGGTGTAGTGCGTTGCCTGATGCGTGAACTAATTGCCACGAGAATCTCGTCTTAGCCCCTCGTTGTAAAGCGGTAAGGTCGTTGTACCCATTCAAATCGCAGGTAATAATTCGCATTTGATGCGTAATCAAGTGGTACAAACTGCTGTGCTATTGACTTTGTACATGCTCCCAAATTAATTTTTCACTTTGAATCATACATGATCTTGTTGTACTAATCACTTTTATTTCTTAATCATGTACGCACTCATGGGAGGTTTGGCATAACACGGGATTGGTACGACAGGGAGAAAGACCAACGACAAGCTTGCACCAGCTTTTCTCGTGTGCTGCTTGTTATTTGAAGGTATTAAGAGCTTTAACTTGCGCAATGGATACCAAACGGAAACTTGGTCATGATATGATTAAGTCTTGGTGAAAATCTCCGCAGATGAGTAAAATCATCTTTGCCTTTGGTAAGAAACTTATGTATCCTGAACTGCTAGCTTTGAATTCGTTGCCGGTTCAATTTCAATGTAAACAATCCCGTATGCGCAAGTCTTTCATATATTCCTTTGCAACATGATTTCATGTGGACCACCTTTCTTGTTTGTTAATGTGAGACCTGGTCATATGCAGGTCAGCAGAGAGAAAACAACAACTCCTTTCTCAAGACACACCTGAACATCACCAAGGAGAGGATCTTCATAATGACATTGACATTCTCAATAACCCTTGCAAAGGGCCTGCCGCGGCATGCTTCAATTTGAACATAAACCCCCACCACCATTGGCGCTCCATTGGTAATGCGAGGTGCAGCAGTGACCTCTCGTGATATAATTCTAGCGGCAACAATCAAGGGAATTTGTCAACATAAACTTGGAGCGTAACAGGGTAATGCAAGGTCTGATACGGTAGTGGCCAGCAAGGATCTTTTTACAATTGTGCTTGTTTACTCTCATAGATCAATTATGATTTGTAAGGGGACCTTTTCATATTGTTGTTATAGCTTGATTTATGAGAAACGAAACTTTTTGAATCGGGCTCTAAAACAACATCCATTTGACTCTCCATTCAACTTCCAGTTGTACAGTTATGCTTGTATCTGTTTCTAATACTATATTTCCATCCTTTTTCCGGTATGCTCTCTAGAGAGAAATAAAGCCATGTCACAACTTGGATTTTGAATTGATGATACTTAACGGAGAGGAAACCGTAACATGGAGTCAGCTTGGCACAAGCAATAAATCATGGTATTGCTCCTGTAATTGATTTTAAAAAGCTTTTGTCATTTCAATTCCCTGTTCTGATTTTTGCTGTGTTCTGCAGGTTTCATCATTCGCTTCGAACGAGTTATCAATGGGCAAACTGGTTATCACGCCACGATAAGATGGTGCAAGGTATTTCTTTAGTCATTAAGCGCCAGCTTTTTCATCAGCATCAGCTCTTTTCATTGTGTTTTTGTTCGCACAAGTTTGATAATTGTCCTTACATTGCAGGTCGTGTGAGAGTGGTGTGTATTTGCAGGTTTATGGCATGAATCTGGCTTTACAACGTTTAGTCGCAAGGTGATGCTCGTCTTGTGTTGATACCGTGGCTAAACTGCATAATGACTTGCGGCGGAAGCAACGATACGGTATGTATTACATGACTCGTCCTTGTAGCCTTAGTATTTGCTCACACTTTCCTGGTATCCAACACCAATTTAAAAGTGCTTTCCTTTCGTTTGGCAGCTTGTAACATGTGATATGGAGAAACTGAGACAACTTCATATAGCTTCCGCGTAATGTTGCGCCGTCATAACGTTTGGCTAACAGTATATGCTCATGTAAATCAAAACTCGGTTGTCAGCTCTACATAACTCTGGAAGCAACCACCGCGGAACTCCTATTTAATTCGCTTGGCCATTCATGCTGGCATTTGTCAAAGTCTTTTTTTGATCTGCTGCTTGTGGCTTTGCAGGTTTTCTTGATTTTGTGCAGGTCCTTGACCTTATGAAACGGTATTGCATACTCTATGTCTGTCAATTTTTTTTTCAACAACTGACATCTCAAAACTGTGACAGTAGTTATGTTCTCTCTTGTACTTAATGAATCCTCCATATTTTGCAGATGTATCATTTTGCGTGTGCAGCCAGGACTTGCGCGTAATCTCGTCTCTTGGACGGTTTACGAATTTTGGACTAATGATTGTGACCCCAGTTTTGCATCAATATTTATAATTTTGGACTACTAAAACCAATTATGAATCTTGTTTCTTGTAGCCTCAAGCCTTTATGAATTCCTTTGAAATATGGATCAACATTCACTGTCAATGTTCTTTTTGAATGTGTGATGAAATGGGCCAAGTGCCAAAACTATATGATATTGTTTTAAGAACATTATTACCCTTGTGAAATTGAACGTGAGCTATACAAACTCTAGGCAGCACTTGCTCAATTTTGGAACCTTGTTCGGTCATGTCTTTGGAGGCTTCTTAATCTGATTTAGCAACAATACATTCGCGCACAACTTGAAAATGAGTTCATATACATAGCCCATCCATTCTTGTAATCAGCTATAATACAACTTGAAGCATCATTCATTTGTGACTTTGCAACACCAATGGTAGCAATGCCTTAATTTTGAATCAACTGGGATATTTGGGATTAGAGTGTAACTATTGCCATTGCCAAATCTTGTAATCAATTCTTCACTCTTGAATCACTAATTAAGCTTGGACAAACAGACTTGAATAATAATGAATGCGCAAACATGCCCATGCCTGATCTAAGTTCAAGACACCCATACCGCAATTCATGTCACTTTGCCTTGGATTGAATATAGGAATAAATCTCCATTTAATTTACCCTTTAGCACCATGACTGCAAAGTGGAGTGGTGACTTGCAGTCAACTCCAATTGTGTCTGAAAACATTACTTTGAAATACACACAAAAAGAACTCTTTGTTTTGAACATCCTCTTAATCATTTCCATATCGATGAGATTGCCCCTTTGCATATAAGCAACTTATTTAAAGAGAGACCTTGGAGAGTCGTGGCCCGAAGTCATGAAGTAGTAAAACACTCATTAATCGTCGAGGTAGGACAAATTTAGGGTATGACATATGCCCCTATCTAAAGGGCTTAAACCTAGGAAGATGAACTGCATTGGTGTTCACATTCCTGAGGTAGAAGTCCATTAGATATAAAAAGACCCTGAATTTGTCCGAAAGAAAGAGAGGTGATTGAGAATTGAAAATGCTGGATGATGTAAACCTCTGAGTAAGCTGGCACAAGTCGTCATCACCAAAAGGGATGATGAAGAGAAAAGAACACGGCTACTACCACCAAAAGGACGGTAGAGCAAACAAAAACGCACATCGCACAGTCTATCATTAATGACTATGATAGACCCCTCACCAAAAGGATGACGGAGCGAAACACACGCCAAACAATATCGCATAATCTACCATTAATGACCATGATAGACCCTCACCAAAAGGATGACGGGGCGAGATAAACAAAATTCGCACAATCCATCACTAATGACCATGATAGACCCCCCACCAAAAGGATGACGGAGCGAGACAAGCAAAAATCGCACAATCTATCACTAATGACCATGATAGACCCCCCCACCAAAAGGATGACGGAGCGAAACACAAAGCAAATCACACAATCTATCATTAATGACCATGATAGACCCCCCCACTAAAAGGATGACGGAGCGAAACACAAAGCAAATCGCACAATCTATCATTAATGACCATGATAGACCCCCCACCAAAAGGATGACGGAGCGAAACACAAAAAGACTATCGCACAATCTATCATTAATGACCATGATAGACCCCCCACCAAAAGGATGACGGAGCGAGATAAACAAAATCGCACAATCTATCACTAATGACCATGATAGACCCCCCCACCAAAAGGATGACGGAGCGAAAACACAAATAAAATATCGCGTAATCTGATACCGACGAAGTATCAGACCTACCACCAAAAGGATGATAGAACGAAAACACAAATGAAACATCGCACAATCTGATACCGACGAAGTATCAGACCTACCACCAAAAGGATGATAGAGCGAAAACACAAATAAAACATCGCGCAATCTGATACCGACGAAGTATCAGACCTACCACCAAAAGGATGATAGAGCGAAAACACAAACAAAACAAGTCGTTATCACCAAAAGGATGATAGGACAACACAGATTTGAAGTTTACCAACATCAAAAAGGATGCAGGCTAGGTTGAACTGACGAAGTTCGACTATCACCAAAAGGATGATAGTAAGGCAATTGACAACGGTCACGCTTGCTGGGTACAACTCATTGGGGAATTCCTGAGAGGAAGGTTGGATTTGAAATGAATTGACGGGGTACGCCCACCGTCTTTGCTTGGAAATCATAATTTGCTGAAATGATTTCATGGTTACGCCCATGAATTCTGAAGAGGATGCCCCTGACTGGGCTGAATTTGTCTGGATGTCTTGTCTTGCTCAACAAAAGGTTGAACAACTTCATGATAAACGCTCACGGTCTTGCTGAAGATGCCCCTGCTCGGGTTGGATCTTGCACTGAACTTCTTGGATTTGCCCAACAAAAGGTTGAACAACTTCGTGGGAAACGCCCACGGTCTTGAATGGTATGCCCCTGATTAGGCTGAATGTTGATTTGCATATTTAATCAACCACGAGGTTGAAATTTGTCACGGGAGACGCCCATGGTCTTGAAAAAGATGCCCCTGACTGGGCTGAATCTTGCTTTGAATAACTTTAAATTTTGTGGGAGGAACCCACAATCGCAGAAGATTGACCCTGACTGGGTGGATGATTGCTTTGAAGCTCTTCGAAAATCGTGGGACAAACCCACCATCTTGCGGAAGATGCCCTTGACTGGGCGGTCGACGGTCTTGGAAATCTTCAAGATTGATCTTGGGCCTTGACTTGCATATATGAATGCTGGATGATAAATGATATTCTATATGAGTGGATGTGCAAATGCAAATGCTGACGAGCAGAGATGCAAGAGTTGGGGAAGTATGGTATGATTGGTATGTATGTGACGCAAAAAATGCTTATGATGATGAATGCAATGCGTATGATGCATATGATGCAGACGGGTAATGTGAGCGGAAATGCCAGCGTGGTGGCCTCTGGTAGTTGCCAATGCGGATTGGACTTCGGGTGGCGGGAGGGATTGACTTCCTCGACACGCAGCTTGTTGAAGACGCCATGATTGAAGTAGAAGATGTCCTTGATGCCCCGAGTCTGGGATATTTGGATGACTGTGAATTTGCTTCAGAGAAGGTTGCAACTCTGCTTGATGGTCAGGACGACCTGGTCTTGCCCCAGTTTGAACATGGTAATGGTCTGCCCCAGATTAACCAGTTCTGACATATGGAAGTTGAACTCGGATGACTTGCCCCTGCTCGAGCTGTTGAATGCTTTGCCCCAGCCTGTGGGTTCTGAAATTATCTTGCCACGTGTACGCCACTGAAAGTCAAGCTCTTCCTTGATTGCCTTTTGCTGGAGTGTCTTTGAATACCTAGCACTGATTTGCAATTAAAATTGTACATTCACAGATGGTAATATTAATGCAAAGTTTGATGCAAGATTTTGAAAAAGTATCGTTTTATCGAAGTGTCGTGGTAGTGAGACGAATGGACCGCTAGCCCAAATGTTGTGCTAATTGATTGGTGCGAAAAATATATCAAGAGAAGTGACACCAATATTGATGATTAGAAATCATGTGAGGAGTCAGGTTACGCAACCTCGCGATAGCATGCTTTCAGAA
This sequence comes from Lathyrus sativus, assembly GCA_963859935.3. Taxonomy (NCBI): domain Eukaryota; kingdom Viridiplantae; phylum Streptophyta; class Magnoliopsida; order Fabales; family Fabaceae; genus Lathyrus; species Lathyrus sativus. The sequence goes on along the minus strand of OZ012738.1, from coordinate 320,980,482 downwards.
GAAACCTCGCCTCAATTAGGTCTTTCGAGGGTTGTAACGTGGTCTGGTTTACGGTTATGAAACAAAAGGTTATTGGGCTCAAAGTATGATTTATACCCACCCTTTCTTCGTAATGATCTCCAGTCCTACGCTCAGTTAATCCTACACTTGTCTGGACGGTGTAAGCTTTGAAGGTTCACGATTTGCTCGATGTGGCAGTCACCTTATTTTGGTTTTTTTTATGGATGTCAGTGCCCCTTGACTTGGGTGGCCACTGAATCCTCCTTTGTTTTTGTTGAGGGTTTCGGGGTCCTCTTTTGCTTTTGTTTTTGATCCCTAACTTTTGCATGGATTGACTTCGTTTGTCAAATCCATCGGGATTGCCTTGATTTTGCCTAAGTCCCCTCTAAGGTATCTGACTTAGCAGGCTTTTGATGCTTTTTTTGTTTTTGTTGTGACTGCCATGGCATGGGTCTTTGATGGACAACCGTCTTTTAGATATTGATTCGAATACGGGATTGGATTAACTGAACACTACCCTGCCCCAGGTTGAGTGTAAGGGTTTGAATATCCGAAGGAAACTGCTACTTCTAGGCTCGAAGGGGTTTACTAGGGATTAACTCCTTGTATCTCCGGTGTTTGGGGAATTGAAACAATGCTTGTACATCATTGACGAGATTCCGTCTGAAAGCATACAGTTTGCAATTATGGGTATCTTGTATTCATCATTCTCCCTCAAATCATGCTAAACAACAGTGAATAGAGTGGAGTGAATAAACATGTCGGTGATAAGTGAAAATGAGTGAATACGACATAACTAATTCAAAACATGCATAAACGATACATTAATGAAAACCAAATACGAATGGCAATTGTTCAAAGCATACATCACTTAAATAAACAAAGACAAAACATAAGAAACTGCGAATAATGAAACGGCAACATGACTGCCTTCTTCGGGGACAAACTTGACTGGGATCAATCTGACGTTGATGCTAGTTGACTGGTGGCATCTGATTGTTGATGATATTTGGAGACTTCCCATTGAAGTTGATAGCATCCCTGTCGATCATGTCTTGAATTATATGCTTGAAAGCCCTGCAGTCCTCAATGGTGTGACCTGGAGCGCCCTTATGAAACTCACAATGAGCATTTGCATCGTAATCGACAGGAAGGATGGTTGGAGGAGCTAAATCTCTTGGAACAACAGCTTTCTTCTCCATCAACTGGGCAAAGATTTTGGCATATGGCATTGGTAGACGATCAAAGACTCTATCTGGCCTCCATGTTCTCTGCGGACGTTGTGGGCGAGCACCTTGTCGTTGCTGAGTTGCTTGCATCTGTTGTTGCTGAGGAGGATACTGATATCCTTGCTGGTTGTAGGCTTGTTGCTGAGGAGCCTGTTGCCGTGGCATCTGAGCTTGCGCTGCATGAACAGCTGGCTGATAAGGCATTGGAGCATATTGCGCAGCAGCAACATATGGATACTGATAGTAGGGAACTTGATAAGGCATAGGAGGAGCTTGTTGTGAAGCTTGCCCTTTCTGCACAAAGATGGCATTTGTTTCGCCTTCCTTCTTCTTGTATCCATTAAAAGGCCTCTTGACATTAGCCTGACTGTTAGAACCTCCTGGGATCTTCCCACTCTTCAGCCCTTCTTCAATTCTCTCACCGACGATTACCAAGTCAGAGAATCCAGCGGAGACACTACCGATCAGCTTTTCGTAGTACTGGCCTTGCAAAGTGCCCATGAAGATGTCAATCAATTCACGGTCAACAAGAGGTGGATGTACCCTTGCGGCTAGCTCTCTCCATCGTTGTGCGTACTCCTTGAAGGATTCATTGTCCTTCTGAGTCATACTCTGAAGCTGAGTACGATTAGGAGCAAGGTCAGTGTTGTACTTGTACTGCTTGACAAATGCATCAGCTAGCTCGGCCCAAGTACGCACACTATTACGCTCCAGCTACATATACCATTCAAGTGATGCCCCAGACAGGCTGTCCTGGAAGCAATGGATCATGAGCTTCTCGTCTCTGGCATAGACAGCCATCTTGCGACAGTACATCTTCAGATGAATGTTTGGGCAACTGAGACCTTTGTACTTCGAAAATTCGGGAACTTTGAACTTGGGAGGAATGACAACATCAGGCACCAAGCATAATTCCAAAGCACTGAAAGAATTTGAATTGTGCCCTTCCATGGCTCGGAGTTTCTCGGCTAGATCTCGGCACATCTTCATGGCTTCAGAATCCTGAGCAGCGACATGACTGGCAATGGGGATAGCAGCATGATAGTTCTGAACGTCGTCATACTGATCCATTAAAGTATCTTCGATATGAGGAGCTGGGATTTGCACAGCAGCAGGCTGGGCGTGCGGGATAACTCCAACAGTGGCTCCAGGCGCTGGGATTGGCTGAGAAGTATTTCCTTCGACTGCGTTGTTGAAGTTCAGCGGCATCCCATGAGAACTTGGAATTTGAACCAAAGGGATGGCAGAAGACCCTTGTCCATTGTGGTTGACGACAGCGGCGGCTTCACGCTGTTCTTCCTCTCTCCTGGCTGTGAGGATGGCTTCGAGGATCTGGTCGATCTTTCCTTTCATGGAATCCAACTCTTCCCTGAAGGCGACTTGCTCCTGCTGAATCTGCTCCATCATACGTCTGGTATTGGCTCTAGTTGCGTACTGGTGTCGAGGAATCAGCTTGATTTACTGGAGAAGAAGGAGCAGAGACATAAGATTCTGTTGGAGGACTGGAAATGCAAAATGCACAACATATGAAATGCAATGCAAATGATATGCCAGATGCAATGCAAGATACAAGATCCAGGATCACAGGATCACAACTCCAACAACTCCTGAAGCTGGTAACCGTAATAGATAAATAACCATAATTCCTTCTCAAAGAAAAGTTGACAGGTAAACCCTATATGGGAAGATCTAGACACTCTACCCATAAACCCACTCACGGGGTGGTTCCTATGTTTGGTTCCCAGGATCACGGACACTAATCGTATTAGCGTCACGCAACAGGCTGGCTGTATTACCACGGTAATGACGATAAGGTCTCTCCTGAGCGGAGTCCTCATGCTAGGCACACAAGGAGCGAGTCCTTGGAGACTAACATTACACGACCACCAATATCAGAACTGGTGCTAACAAAGGGTTCCCAGAATCACGGACCCTTCATTAATCAAGTCGTGCAACAGGCTAGCTGCGTTACGACGAGATCTACGAATAGGTCTCCTCTGGAGGAGCTTTCATGCTAGGCCCACAAGGAGCAAGTCCTCGGAGACTAACACTACTCGACTACCAATTCTAAACTACGTGTTCTCTCTGCTTTTACCAAAGCTCGGGTGTAGAGCTTTACTCATGATGTCACCCCAATAACCAACAGGCGACAAAGCACAAATAAAATCTATAAGAGAACAAAAACAAAAAGAAAACAAATAAAAAACAAACACTCCTCACAAACCGAAAGATAGGCTCGACTCTCTCTTTGCATGGAGCAATGCTTCCCCAGCAGAGTCGCCACCTGTCGCACCTCGAAAATTCATTCGAACATACGACCCTCGCGCGAAAGGCGCGGAAATGCAGTTCGACAGAGTCGCCACCGAACTTTATTTTTCCCGAATAAACGGGAGAGGAAAATATCGAGAAAACCTCTTGAAAGCGAAAGGATAGGAACAGGGCTGTCGCAACCAAGTTCCGGGTTCGGGAGTCGGTTACGTGAGGGGAAGGTATTAGCACCCCTCACGTCCGTCGTACTCGACGGGAACCTCTTAAGGTAATTGTGGGGAGTGTTGTTTAGGTTTACTTGCTTCTTCTCGTTGTTAAAAGTAGAATTGGTAGGTTAAAAGGTTAAAGACGCTAAGGAGAGATGGGCGGTTAGAAGATGGGGTGCTCGCCAAGGATTGGGGCCCTTGTGCCTACGTATGCTCATTCGGACGAGAATGAGAAATCAGAGCGTCGTAGTTCGACTACGGGAAAGGATGGGGGGAAAATGGAAGATGGATAGAAGGTAGCTCGCCAAGATCATCGCAATCTTGTGCCTACGTATCTTACATTCGGACGAGAATGAAGAATCAGAGCAGTCGTAGTTCGTGGTAACAACCACGAAAATATGAGGTTTGAAATGGGTTGAAGTTGAGTTGGGAGACGAAAAAGTGACTGACAAACAACCTAAGGGCGTGCCTCAAGAGCTTGTCACTCAAGAATTCAAGGAATGCGAGATCCCAAGAACTCAGTTCTTTCGGAAATTGGGTTGAATGAGTTGAAGATAAGAATAGGATATTTTGAAAACGAAAGAATGAACTAATAACAACTCGGGGGCGCGCCCAAGAGTTACTCGTTCGAATATTCAAAGAATGCTAGATTCTAAGAATATCCCTCTTTCGTAAGTTTAAAAAAAATGTGTTTGTGAAAGGATCGAATCGAAGAATGGCATGCGAGGCCAAAAGGGAATTGTTTTGAACTGGCTCGACGACATGTCGAAGATTTGATCGAAGATGGAACCGACTTGACGACGTGTCAAGTGTTAGGATTGTGAGAAACAATATTAGTCCCTGAGGGTGCTCCTAATATCGAGACCACGAGGAATTGTGAAAGAAATGGGTTGCGAATGCGGACGAGCAATCGACTCAGGAGAATATAGAGAACGGTTGAGTTTGAAAAAGTCGAAAGGTTGAGTGAATAACAACCCAAAGGGCGTGCCTCGAGAGCTATTCACTCGAAAATTCAAGGAATGCTAGACTCCAAGAACCTCCTTCTTTCGAAGTTGTGAATCGAAAAAAGATATTTAAAAAGGTCGAAAGATTGAATGAATAATAACTCAAAGGGCGTGCCTCGAGAATTATTCACTCGAAAATTCAAGGAATGCTAGACTCCAAGAACCTCCTTCTTTCGAAGTTTGATCGAGAAAATATCTTAAAAGATAATTTGAAGTGCAAGTGAAATAGTCTCGACTAAAATTATCATCTATCAATAATTTGACCGATAATAATTATTAAAGTCATCATTGACTAAAATAAGCAAGAAATCGATAAAAGTCGAAAATGAAAGAAGTTAAAAAGGAAATGGTCTCGGGTTTGTCATTACTCGTCAAAAATTTGACAAAGTTATAACTTGGGGTATCGTCATCGACCCGAAAAAGTGAAGAAATATGAAAACAAAATAAATTAAGAGAAAATTCTAACATACTAAAATAGCTAAGAAATAACAAAGGTGATAAACAAAGAAATGGAGGTATGCAAAGGGTGAGAATCATTTGGGCTAGAGGAGCCCATCATCCCTTTTCCCAAGCTGCGGACCAAAAAACAAGGAGGGGAGAGTGAAAAAAAATGCAATGGGCCAAAAGACCCAATCAATGCATTGCTATGAATCCCACTGTTAAAACCCACATAATAATAGAATGAATCATGGTTTAAACAACAAACTCATCATCAGTTTTTCTAATAAAAAACAAAATAGAAACCGGAAATATTCTCACGGTGAAAACTAAATCCAAACGACCTAGAACAAGCACAATACGCAGCTCATGACTCCATTTTCTTAAGTCAACAATATCAAATCAGAATAAGAGAAAAAAAAGCCCCCAGCAAACAAAGTGAAAAGCAACTCACGGCTGCCACCACCAATTCATCGTTAAAATAGATAAAAAGAAAAAGAGTTGTTTATGACCAGGATTCGTCACTTCATCACACTTTATAAGCAACAGCAGCAAAAATAAAAAAAAATGAAGTGAATCGACATGATGACACGGTGAAGAAAAGCGACGCGGTACAACCTTCTTCTTCCTCTGAATCTCTTATTCAAACCGCGTTAAATTCGAAAATGGTTTGTCTCAGGTTCGACTCGGTTTGATTTGCTTGTATGGGTTCGGTTTATGTTCTTAACTCCTTTCAAACTTTTCTTCTTCTTCCCCTTTTTCGTTCTGTTTTGGTTTCACTAATTGATTTGGCTTTTGGGTTTGTTTGGGGCCGAGCGGATGAAGAAGGTTTGAGGGGGTTTGGTTTTGAAGATTGGAGTTGAAGGTTGGGATACAGAAGATTTATGAGGGATTCTTTGAAAATTTGAAGAAATGTGAGGTTGAAGGAGGTTGTATGAAGATGAGTCTCTTGGTTTTGGTGGTTGTTGTTTTAGCGAGAGGATTTGGAGATTTGAGAAGAGAAAAAAATGGTGTTTGAAGATTCAGAAGGTTTTTTATCTTGGAGGAAGAAGAATAGTGAGGGTGGCCCCAAGAGGGTGGCGGCTAGGTCCTTTTTTGTAGGGTTGTTCATGAATTAGGGTTTTGTAGGGTCTTGAAGAATCATTGGAGGAGAAGGGGTGAGAGGGTGGCGGCTAGGTCTCTTCCTCTTTGAGAGGATCCGAGGATGGTGCTTTTATCACGAAGGTCCCTCTAATAGTGTCAGTAATGAGTGTGTAAATTGGGAGGACACGTTTTGTACGTGAGGTAGGAAAAAGCTGCGAATGTCCTTTTGCTGCAGGTATTGTCCTATACTCTGTTGTCCTTTTGCCACAATTTGAATTGGTTATGAAAAGTGGTGTGTGACTGAATTTGTTTTAGCAGGCTTGTATTATTTGCTGTGAAAACCGCCAAATGCTACGTGCTTGCTCAATTCCATGTGAGTCGTATGAGCTGGAGGGGCAGCCTTTGTCGGTTTACGCCTTGTGCACATTGTGAGTAACGTTACTACAACTTTTGCTTTTGTTGCATCCATAATTTCTACGCACCGTCTGAATTATTGTCCGTAGTTTATAAATGTGTATGGATCGCGGTGTAGTGCGTTGCCTGATGCGTGAACTAATTGCCACGAGAATCTCGTCTTAGCCCCTCGTTGTAAAGCGGTAAGGTCGTTGTACCCATTCAAATCGCAGGTAATAATTCGCATTTGATGCGTAATCAAGTGGTACAAACTGCTGTGCTATTGACTTTGTACATGCTCCCAAATTAATTTTTCACTTTGAATCATACATGATCTTGTTGTACTAATCACTTTTATTTCTTAATCATGTACGCACTCATGGGAGGTTTGGCATAACACGGGATTGGTACGACAAGGAGAAAGACCAACGACAAGCTTGCGCCAGCTTTTCTCGTGTGCTGCTTGTTATTTGAAGGTATTAAGAGCTTTAACTTGCGCAATGGATACCAAACGGAAACTTGGTCATGATATGATGAAGTCTTGGTGAAAATCTCCGCAGATGAGTAAAATCATCTTTGCCTTTGGTAAGAAACTTATGTATCCTGAACTGCTAGCTTTGAATTCGTTGCCGGTTCAATTTCAATGTAAACAATCCCGTATGCGCAAGTCTTTCATAGATTCCTTTGCAACATGATTTCATGTGGACCACCTTTCTTGTTTGTTAATGTGAGACCTGGTCATATGCAGGTCAGCAGAGAGAAAACAACAACTCCTTTCTCAAGACACACCTGAACATCACCAAGGAGAGGATCTTCATAATGACATTGACATTCTCAATAACCCTTGCAAAGGGCCTGCCGCGGCATGCTTCAATTTGAACATAAACCCCCACCACCATTGGCGCTCCATTGGTAATGCGAGGTGCAGCAGTGACCTCTCGTGATATAATTCTAGCGGCAACAATCAAGGGAATTTGTCAACATAAACTTGGAGCGTAACAGGGTAATGCAAGGTCTGATACGGTAGTGGCCAGCAAGGATCTTTTTACAATTGTGCTTGTTTACTCTCATAGATCAATTATGATTTGTAAGGGGAACTTTTCATATTGTTGTTATAGCTTGATTTATGAGAAACGAAACTTTTTGAATCGGGCTCTAAAACAACATCCATTTGACTCTCCATTCAACTTCCAGTTGTACAGTTATGCTTGTATCTGTTTCTAATACTATATTTCCATCCTTTTTCCGGTATGCTCTCTAGAGAGAAATAAAGCCATGTCACAACTTGGATTTTGAATTGATGATACTTAACGGAGAGGAAACCGTAACATGGAGTCAGCTTGGCACAAGCAATAAATCATGGTATTGCTCCTGTAATTGATTTTAAAAAGCTTTTGTCATTTCAATTCCCTGTTCTGATTTTTGCTGTGTTCTGCAGGTTTCATCATTCGCTTCGAACGAGTTATCAATGGGCAAACTGGTTATCACGCCACGATAAGATGGTGCAAGGTATTTCTTTAGTCATTAAGCGCCAGCTTTTTCATCAGCATCAACTCTTTTCATTGTGTTTTTGTTTGCACAAGTTTGATAATTGTCCTTACATTGCAGGTCGTGTGAGAGTGGTGTGTATTTGCAGGTTTATGGCATGAATCTGGCTTTACAACGTTTAGTCGCAAGGTGATGCTCGTCTTGTGTTGATACCGTGGCTAAACTGCATAATGACTTGCGGCGGAAGCAATGATACGGTATGTATTACATGACTCGTCCTTGTAGCCTTAGTATTTGCTCACACTTTCCTGGTATCCAACACCAATTTAAAAGTGCTTTCCTTTCGTTTGGCAGCTTGTAACATGTGATATGGAGAAACTGAGACAACTTCATATAGCTTTCGCATAATGTTGCACCGTCATAACGTTTGGCTAACAGTATATGCTCATGTAAATCAAAACTCGGTTGTCAGCTCTACATAACTCTGGAAGCAACCACCGCGGAACTCCTATTTAATTCGCTTGGCCATTCATGCTGGCATTTGTCAAAGTCTTTTTTTGATCTGCTGCTTGTGGCTTTGCAGGTTTTCTTGATTTTGTGCAGGTCCTTGACCTTATGAAACGGTATTGCATACTCTATGTCTGTCAAAGTTTTTTTCAACAACTGACATCTCAAAACTGTGACAGTAGTTATGTTCTCTCTTGTACTTAATGAATCCTCCATATTTTGCAGATGTATCATTTTGCGTGTGCAGCCAGGACTTGCGCGTAATCTCGTCTCTTGGACGGTTTACGAATTTTGGACTAATGATTGTGACCCCAGTTTTGCATCAATATTTATAATTTTGGACTACTAAAACCAATTATGAATCTTGTTTCTTGTAGCCTCAAGCCTTTATGAATTCCTTTGAAATATGGATCAACATTCACTGTCAATGTTCTTTTTGAATGTGTGATGAAATGGGCCAAGTGCCAAAACTATATGATATTGTTTTAAGAACATTATTACCCTTGTGAAATTGAACGTGAGCTATACAAACTCTAGGCAGCACTTGCTCAATTTTGGAACCTTGTTCGGTCATGTCTTTGGAGGCTTCTTAATCTGATTTAGCAACAATACATTCGCGCACAACTTGAAAATGAGTTCATATACATAGCCCATCCATTCTTGTAATCAGCTATAATACAACTTGAAGCATCATTCATTTGTGACTTTGCAACACCAATGGTAGCAATGCCTTAATTTTGAATCAACTGGGATATTTGGGATTAGAGTGTAACTATTGCCATTGCCAAATCTTGTAATCAATTCTTCACTCTTGAATCACTAATTAAGCTTGGACAAACAGACTTGAATAATAATGAATGCGCAAACATGCCCATGCCTGATCTAAGTTCAAGACACCCATACCGCAGTTCATGTCACTTTGCCTTGGATTGAATATAGGAATAAATCTCCATTTAATTTACCCTTTAGCACCATGACTGCAAAGTGGAGTGGTGACTTGCAGTCAAATCCAATTGTGTCTGAAAACATTACTTTGAAATACACACAAAAAGAACTCTTTGTTTTGAACATCCTCTTAATCATTTCCATATCGATGAGATTGCCCCTTTGCATATAAGCAACTTATTTAAAGAGAGACCTTGGAGAGTCGTGGCCCGAAGTCATGAAGTAGTAAAACACTCATTAATCGTCGAGGTAGGACAAATTTAGGGTATGACAAGATGTTCACTCTTTTTTCTGAAAGTTTCAGGCGCTCAATCAAGCGGACTGAAAAATTGCCCTGCCCCAGGTTAAAGATGAATTTTGAAAAGGGTTAAAGAGGATTTAAATTCCTTATATCTCTGGTGTTTGGGAGTTTTTTGAAATAATGCCTTACATCATCAGCAGGGTTTTTATTCGAAAGCATACAATAAGAGACGTTGCGTTTTACTTCGTCATCCTCCTTCCAATTCTTCATCAAAGTGAGAAAAAGTGGGTAAAGCTGACAAAACAGTTTACGAGTAAATACGAATGGATTTCTTTAAGACAAACATTTTATTGCATTATTGTTTAAAATAAACAAGTTCTTACATGCGAATTATGCTTTTAATCAAAGAAATGAAAATACATATAAGACAACAAAATGAAAAGCCAAACAAGCCTTTCTCTTGGATTTTTAAGTCTTCGTATTTGTCAACGCAACGGTGTCTCATTCACAAACGGGCTTCTTCCTTTGAAGGTTAGCATTTCATCATTTATCATTTCTTGAACTTTTTCTCGGAAAACTTTGCACTCTTCAATCGAATGCCCCATCACTCCATCATCAAATTCACAGCTGGTGTTCGAGTTAAACCACGGTGGGCGAGACTTCATGATTCTAGTCCTTCTGGGTGTCATTACCGAGTTTCTAGCAAAATAAAACCATAGTTGACTGCAAGTCAACGGGATAGGATTAAACCGGTGAGTTTCTTCTCTCGGAATACTCAGAGGTATCTTCTGATTCTGATGTTGATTTGGAGAAGTCAACCTTCGTCTATGAGGTAGTCGTTGCTTGCGCTAAACAAATGCTGCATACCGTTGTTGATGATAAGGTATTGGAACTACCATTTCGGAGAACTCCAATGGCACAACGACTACTGTAATACCCCAAATTTTGCCCTAAGATTTGTCGTCGCATTTCATTGCATTTTTATTGCATTTAATCAATTACTAACAAATTTGTGTAGTCGTTTGACTTTTTGCAGGTAAATATCATATGGCATGCATTTTTTTCTAAAAAGTAAAAATGGTACAATTGGCAAGAGGACATGTGTAAGGAGTTGTGAGTGTGAGAGGTTGAGAGTTCGAATCTCACCTTTGTCACTTTTTGTTTTTTTATTATTTTTACTCTAAATTTTTCTATCTCTCATTAAAAAATAACAAAAATAGTTTTTTATTATTATTTTCGTATTTTAATTAAATCATTTTTTAAAATATTATTTTTTTCACCTTTTTCTAAATTATTCATAAAAATATCCAAAAAATCATAAAATAAAAAATATTGAAAAAAATTTTGTTCTTTTTATAATATTTTTGATTTTAGGAATCAATAGGATTATTAATTTTTATTTTAAGTTTATTTTAATTATTTTAAATTATTTAAATTTTATTTTTTCTTAACTAATTATTTAGTTTGGGCTTTAAAATGGGCTTTAGGGACATTATTGACAATTTGGTGTTAACCCTAATTTGTTCCCTATATATACATGTGTTGCCTTGTTGAAAAGGGGTCAGAAGGTTTTTCTTCAGAAAAGAGGAGAAAGAAAGGGAGAAACAAAGGAGATCCCCAGAGAAGAAAGGTGGTCGTTCCCACAACTCGTCAGAAGGATTGGAGCTCTCCAGTGTTCCCTTATTCAAACCTTTTTCACATTTACCGAAGCAAACCTCCGCTTCGTAGGTTAAATTACTAAATCTTTTGCCTTTTCATGTTTATGTGCATATTTTGCCATGTTAATGTGTTTAGGTCCGTTAAATTACTAAACCTTTTGCTTTTTCATGTTTATGTGCATATTTTGCCATGTTAATCTCCATGTGTGTTTAGGTCTGTAGATTTTAATATCAAAACCCTTTTTTATCAAAACCTTTTTTTAAAATCAAAACCCTTTTTTTTATTATTATTAAAACCTTTTTTTTAGTAAGACCTTTTTTAAAAACTGAAAAGCCTTTTTGTTCCGAAGAAAAAAAAACTGAAAAGCCTTTTCCCAAAAAACTGAAAAGCCTTTTCCCAAAAAAAACTGAAAAGCCTTTTCCCAAAAAACTGAAAAGCCTTTTTTTGGGATGAAAAGCCTTTTTTGTTCTAAAAAAAACTGAAAAGACTTTTCCCCCAAAAACTTTTTTTTATAATTTAAACTTAATTTTTTTTATTTTATAATTTTAACTTAAATATTTTTTATTAAAAAATTAAAACCTTTTTTTTTTATAATTAAAATATTAAAAAATTAAAACCTTTTCGTAAGGAACTCCTGATGTTTGATGTTTGTCGTGTCATTTTATGTACCCTTTTATTACTTTTCTTTCTTTTGGCATTTCATGTGCATGCTCGAGGTTGAGATGTGCTTGTGGTGGCCACAGCCCCACACTATTTTCCTCCCTCACTTCATTCTAAGTGTCATTACATATTTTCATATTCTTCATGTTTTCAGAAATGTTTCTTTGTTTCTTTATACCCTCTTCCTTTATTACTTTTCTTATTTCTGTACCTTAATTATTCCTCCATATAATGATTTGTCATATTTTCACATTTTTTTACAGTTTTATCCTTCCGAAGGATTAGGTCCAAATTGCTTTTATCCTAGTGTTAGGCCAAAAGAGTCGCCGTACTCTGTTTTAAGGTTTCCCGCCGTGGAATCCCTAATTTAACCCTATTTTAATTTTAATTAACATTTTTTACAACGTAGATATTGGAGTTTCTACACTCCGCGTAAGCGTGTCCCTAAGATACGTTTATTCCCCATTGAAACCTTGGCCACAGTCAAGACGTTTCTAACCTCCCTTTTGAGGGGAACTACAGTTACTCTGATTCCATTCCCGTAAGGATATGTAGGCACAAGATGCGATGTCTTGCCGAGTAAACTTAGAATTAACCCCTTAGGTCTTTTAAACCCTTAATCCTTTGTACATACCCTTAAAGAGAAAAATGAAACAAATAAAAAAATAAACAAAAGGTTCCCGTAGAGTACTGCGGAAGTTTAGGGTGCTAATACCTTCCCTAAATTTAACCAACCCCCGAACCTTAGATCTCTCCCTTTTAGGTTTTTCCTTTCTTTAACCTTTCCTTCGGATAAATCAAAGACCGGTTGTAAATGAATTAAGATTCAAGTTAATCAATAGCTTGACATCCAAATTTCACCGCAACACCTACCATCCTATCGTAATAAGCGTCTGACAGTGTTCTAAGAAACATCTTGGTTAATTCCTTCTCTTGAAGTAGTGGATAAGCTTGGGTTGCCAGTTCTTTCCATCGTTGCATGTATTCCCTGAAATATTCATTGTCATTCTTGCTCATGCTTCCCAGTTGATCACTATCTGGAGCCATATCCAAATTGTGATTGTATTGCTTCACAAAAGCATCGGCTAAATCTTCCCAAGACTGAATATGGTTCCTTCATAGTTTCATATACCATATCAAGGATGCCCCACATAAACTTTCCTGAAAGTAGTGAATCATTAACATGTCGTCTTCAATATAAGCAGTCATCTTTCGACAAAACATCGTCAAATGGTACCTTAGACAACTAACACACTTGTATACTTTGAAAACAGGCATCTTGAACTGTGGAGGAATAATTACACCTGAAACTAGACATAAGTCATGAGCTTTGAGACCAGATGTATTATCTCCTTTCATCATCTTCAATTGTTCCTCGAGATCACAAAATCCTTTCTCAATTGCTATAATTTTAGGATCATTCATCTTCATCTCAGTATGAGCATTCTGAGGATCTGATATACACTGCGGAAACTGGGAATCGCTTTCATCAACTTGATCAAACAGGTTGTCTTGCATAGGTTCAGATTGTGCAGGAGCATCCACTTGTTGAACATTGTCATCAGAGGGAAGATCAAATATAGGATTAGTCACCACTCTATAACCAGTCATGGAATCCATATCCTTTGTTCTTCTTTCTATCCTTCAGCAACTACTTCGAGTTTGGTCAGATGGTCAAGATGTCAGCTGACAGACAAAGACAGAAGGTCGGATGAGCCACAGTAGGGAGGAGACACATGCACATGCAAAATACTAAATGAGGGATGCAAATGCAGAATGCAGAATGCAGTATGCAGATGAAAGGTTTCATGGAACTCGAGTATTTATAAATGTCACAGAGTACCAAAGAAAACTCATTTATTATTTTTGATATAGGATTACAGATAAATATTCTTAAAAGAGTCCTGACATAATAGCTAAATAAAAGCTAATAAAGTCATTGTGTTTCTTGATATGCTCTTCCAGCTGGACCTTCTCGAATATAAGCTTGTCCATTATCAGATGCCAAGAGTAGTCTGATAGAGGAAAATAAATTCTCCATCTCTTTTTTTTCTTGCTGGAAAATAATATATTGTCTGCCTGGATCTTTGATAATACAAAAAGCTTCTTGTCTTTGATCTTTTTTTAATCTTTAAATCTGGGCTCCCAACTTCCTTAGGTCATCCAAGTTAGGATTCTTAAAAGAATATTTCAAAATGTTTTTTTTTGTAATCCATAATGGTCCCCTGTAATGTTTATAAATAAAGTTGAATTCCATGAGACCCAATGCAATATGATGCTTTATGGATGCGAAGATGCACAAACACAGGTAAGCACACAGATACACAAAGATAAACAAACAGGAAACTTAGGTTTGCAACGAGCATGGAGCAAAGGGTATACCTATCCCCAAAGGGTGTGGATTAAAGGTTGATTGTACTTGTAGATCAAGGTTCTAAAAAAGTGCCCAAAATCATTAGTCCATATTTCGGATATTATCAATTTCCCGAATACTAGGTGATTAATAATATTCTTAAGAGAACCTCTTTTGAGTGTAGCATCGCGTATCAACTATTTTGGGACTACTCCCTCATAGTCATCGCACTACGTCCTAAGAAAGGCCAAGTGGGGTTAAAGGTAACTAAAGGTCCCCAGTATCAAAGGCTCCAAGGTAAAAAATAGTGAGTGTTTTCACGAATACTCGTTCAACAGTACTAATTTTCAAGAGAGCCTCAAAAGAGCAGTGATTCTCAAGTCAGCTTGGTCGGGACTCACTCCCTATAAGCCTCGTCGAATATATCACCTTCCTATCACAAGTTTACTCAAGTCTGGGTGTAGGACTTATCTCACCACACAAGGATATCAACCCAAAAGCATAAATAAATAAACATATAGATAAGCAAATATATATAAGAATAATTAAACAAACAAAACAAGTTAGGGGAAACCCTTAAGATTGTCCCCAGTGAAGTCGCCATTTATGTCGCGGTAAGAATTGCATATCAAGCTATTGGATTAACTTGAATCTTAATTCATGGTTCACCACCGGTCTTTAATTTGTCCAAAGGAAAGGAAAAAGATCGAATTACCCACAAGATGCAATGCAAATGCAAAGCTAGAGAGTCTAAGGTTCGGGGGTTGGTTAAACTTAGGAAAGGTACTAGCATCCTAAGAATCTGTAGTACTCTATAGAAACCTCTTGTTTTATTACGTTATTGTTGTTTGCTAAGGGTAAGAGACCTAGTGGTTTATTTCTAAGTATACTCGCCAAGAAATCGCATCTTTTGCCTACGTATCCTGATGGGAGCAGAATCAGAGTATTCGTAGTTCCCCTAAAAAGGATTGAGGAACCATTAACTGTTGGTCAAAGTTCCAAAGGAAAAAGGATTGTTGATTGATTCTAGGAGAAAAGGTGAGTCGTAATCTTAAGGGAGAACACTCGACCTAAGCACCACAACTTGTAGGAGATGGTCTTTGCATCGTCTTGAGAGAATGGCTCAAAAACTCGGATTTCATCGGCGAGTATGCCACTAACTCTCCCAAGCGAAAAAGATTCTACATCTCTCGATATTGTCATGGGGCATAAGAATTATATCTCGACTATCAAGATGACTAACGTCTAATTCTCTTGTAGGGAGAATAGTTGATTGAATTGGTTTATCTAAGTTGAAAGATAAAAGAGAAAATAGTTCTCCTTAAGGGGTAGGATCTAAGCCTAAGTTGATCAACTTGAGAACTCATGGACCGAGCGGGGAATATGATGCAAATGAGGTGCAATACGCACGACTTGTGAAGTCATGTGCAGGTTCTTCCTTTGGACATTACACATGCATATGAAATAATAGAACAAAATAAAGATGAGATTGACAAAATAAATAAACCAGAAAGCCAGATATAGACGCCAAAAGACAAGCCAAGCGCAGAGTCATGAATATTCGAACTAAAACGGAGCTTAGAGGATAGAAATCGGGAGCGCGTTGATTAAGCTTCTACGTGAATTGATTTTAAGAAAATTATATTAAAAGATAAATTAGATTTTAGTAAAATAAGACTTTTGAATTAATTAGGTTTTTGATGGAAATAGAATCTAAATGGGTAAAGATTAGTGAATAAAATGATTTGGTAAAAATTTTTATTATTATTAAGGAGATTTTGAAAGTTATATTAAATTAAAAAAGGAATAGGTTTTCTTATTGAATAAAAAAGGTTTAGTTATTACTATTAGTAAATAAAATACAAATAATTTAGATTATTACGAAAATAGGTTTTTATTATTATAAAAAGTTTTTTTGTTATCAAATAAAAATACAAGTTATTTAGAAAATAGGCTTTGTGAACAATTATATTATTCTTTAATAAAAGGTTAATAAATTGGTGAAGAAATAAACAAGGTGAATAGAATAAAAATAGATTATTAAATAGATAAATTAAATGTTGATTAATTAAAAGAAAAAAATGGTTAATTAAGTAAAAGAGTTATTTAGAAAAATATTAATTAAAGTCTTAATAGTTGTTTTAAATAAAAAGCCTAATTAGAAAAAGATTAGATTATTAGTTAATATAAAAAAAATTTAAAAAAAATTAATGATTATATTAAATAAAATGTCAGATTAATGGTTAATTAATTAAAAGGTAATTAAGTTATAAAAGGTCAATTAATGATTAAGTGGTTGATTAGGGTTTTAATTAGACATTAGTGGGGCGGAAGAATCGTACGGGGGTAAGCTATGAGGGTCCACCGTGCGATGCAGGTGTGGGTCGCAGATGGAGATCAAGTGACGAGTGAACGGTGATGACATGAGGATGCATGGTGATAGTCGTGGGTGTTTGCACATAGGATATAATAATATATAGAAACAAAAAACATTAAACCCTATATCTAAGTCCTTTTTCTCTCTTCCGCCGCTGACTCTCTTCTTCTCTCTTCTGCGATGAACTATTTTCTCTCTTTTTCATTCTGACAAAACCTCTTATTCTCTTCCGCGAAGCTTTCTCATTTTTCTTCCTCTTTGACCTGTTAAAAACACAGAAATTAAAATGTTAGAAACAATGTTCTTACCCTAACGAGATGGAGGCGATGATGAACACGAAGGTGTTCTGAGCTTTACTGTTTTTTGGTGATGGTGTTTATTTGATGTTGTTCCTCCTGGGTTTGTTGATTTGTGGCTGTTTTAGTTTGGAGTTGATGGGTTTATGTTTTTTTCATTGATTTGGTAATGACTTATGGGTTTCGCAATTTGTTGTTGTGAACCATGATGGTGTTCGTTGACGGTTTTGATGTTGAGGTTTCTGGGTTTTGATGAAAACGAAGGGTTTTTTCATGAACTTCTTCTCTTTTGGATTTTTTTTTGCTCTCTGGGCTATGATGAGTTCTCTCTGAGCCTTTGAGTTTTACAATTTCTGTTTTTATAGCTGGTTTTAAAACGATTTTGAGGAAACTCTTGAAAATTTTTCCCTTCGCGATTTGATCCTGTCTGCAACTATTTTGGAAAGTTTTTTATTTGTTCTGGAATTTGATGAGGCTGTTAAATTCTTTCCCTTTTCGTTTTTATGATTATTGATGATGTTTCCATTTTCGGTTTGTGGGTATTGATGGTGATATTTTCCATTTTTTGGATTATTTTGGAAAGTTGTTGTTTGTGTTTTGGAAAGTTTTTCTTGAACTGTGTTTGGCTATCGTCCGAACTGTGTTTTAGGAAGAACTCGTTTTCTTCAATTTCCTCTTCTTTTTTCGATATGGCTAGTTCAGATACTGCCTGGTTGGTTGTGTTGTGAAAGGTTCTTTTTTTAAATAAAAAAAGGTGATGATGATGATGTGTGAACCGTGAGGGGCTTGAAATTGTTGTTGTCTTCATTGTTCTGTGTTCATGATGTTCTTCTTTTCTGGTTTGGAGCCGTCCGAAAAATTATTGCTGTTTGTTATGTTAGATGACGGAAGTTTAGTAGCAAATCCATTGTTGCCCTACCCCCCTTACCCAATGATGATTCCTTAAGTTCTGAGGGCTTAAAACAAAAATTCAATGCCTTTTCTTATTTTCTGGATTTTGCTTACTGTTGTTTTCATTATTTTGTAGGCATTGTGAAGATAGAAAATATGAAGGAAAACATGAAGGTCCTGGAGCTATTTAGGATAGTCTTAGGATTTTATTAGAAAACTTAGGTGTAACCAATAATAGCAACTCTTGTAACCAATCTAGCTTGTAAGTAACAACGTAACCAAACTTGACTATAATGTATAAAAAAGTTGATGTCTTGTAATTCAAAAACGTCTTGTGATCATGAGCTTGATATCAAATGCATATAGTTGAAACAAAAGAACTTGAATGCTTGCAACCAAAAGTCCTCTTTTATGTCCTAAGAAAGTTTAATAAATTGACACCATCTTGCCAAATCTTGAGAAGTCAAACCAAACATGCCTAAAGCACCATATGTCCACCATGAACTTGATTTTGGGAATTAGAAACGGGCTTAATATGGGAATTGGAAAACCTTAAATAATTAGAGCTCAATCCCTTGGTAGCATGGACCTAAATGTCACTGCAATATCTCGGAATGTCATAAAACTCGAAGTATAAAATCAATCTCTACTTTCTTTGAATTGGAGTTTTGTGACCTTGTGGAACTTGCAAAAAAAAACTTTTCTGAAATTGTGACCTTGTAACCTTAAACCATTCTTGGTAATGACAATGCGCCTTTTTACAAAATGATCCGGAGGTGGCCTGAGATGCTTAAATTGAGAGAAAAAGTATCATTCACACTTGTCATACCTGCACAAACTGGTTACTCGCAATAAACGTGTATACGGAAGTATAAAGCCAACAACGTAAGAAAACACACAAGGAGGTGGGATCTCAAGGTCCAAAATTAGGGTGCTACACAAGGTCATAAAAATTGTTTCAGAATTAACCCCATAGGACCCATAAGATTATGGGTACCTAAATCAAAATTTGTCTTTGAATTAGATATGTTTCAAGGGACAAGCAAAGCAGCAGTCTTGATACCTGGACAGTGGCTACTCACGACATATGACAAGAGAAAGGCATATGTTCCAAACCCCAACTTTGAAAGAGGGAGGAACTGTGGGATTTGGATGAAACCAATAACGAAGGATCATTGGTATATGTACTATTTGTAATTCTTCTATTTCAATTAATGATGTTTGGTAAGTAGATGGACTAAAACATAACCTGTTGAGAATTAGTCAATTTTCTGAGAGTGGTTATAAAGTAATGTTTAATAAGAACAAATGTATAGTCATGAATGAGTTTGGAAAGTCCATAATGTTCAAAGGTATGAGAAAAGGCAATGTCTATAAAATTGAATTCTCTGAATTGGCTGATCAAAAGGTACTTTGTCTTCTATGAATTAGTGGCGAAAATTGGCTCTGGCACAAAAGGCTAAGTCATGCTAAGTGGGGATTAATCTCTAAACTTAACAAGTTAAAACTTGTCAAAGGTTTGCCAGAACTTAGCTATCACTCAGATGTTCTTTGTGTAACATGTCAAGTAGGGAAAATTAATAAAACCTCTTCTAAAACAAAGAACATTGTATCTACCTACAGACCTTTAGAACTACTTCACATTGATTTATTTGGTCTAGTTGGCACTACATCAATCAATGGGAAGAAATATGGATTAGTCATAGTTGATGACTATAACATATGGACTTGGGTCAAATTCCTTAGAACCAAAGATGAGTCATATGATGTGTTTAACATCTTTTATATACAAGTAGAAAATGAAAAGGAATAAAAAAATTTAAAAGTCATAAGTGGTCATGGAGGAGAATTTGAAACTGAACCATTTAAAATATTTTGTGAAAATCATGGAATTATCCATGAGTTCTCTATTCCTAGAACTCCACAACAAAATGGAGTTGTAGAGAGAAAGAATAAATCTTTAAAAGAAATGTCTAGAACCATGATTCATGAAAATAAAACATGTTATGTTCATAATAGAATCTATATTAGACCTATTCTGAACAAAACTTCATATGAGTTTTTCAAAGTAAGAAAGCCAATTATTTCTTATTTTCATCAGTTTGGATATACATGTTACATCTTAAACAACAAAGTCTATCTAAAGAAATTTGATGTCAAAGCTCAAAAAGGTATTTTCTTAGGATACTCTGAACTCTCCAAGGCATACAAAGTGTATAACTCTAAAACCAAAATGGTTGAAGAGTCAATACACATCAAATTTGATGACAAAGAGCCTGGCAATATAATTTCTGAGCTAGTTGAAAGTTTTACATAAATTCATGTATCTGAAGACACTTCAGAAGTTGGTGGTTAAGAAGCTTCTAAACCTGGAGTAGCTGGAAGTCTAGAATTTGGTAGTTCAGAACCTGATCCAACTTCTGAAGCTCATTTAGAGGAAGAAGCCTGTGATGTCTCAAAAGAAGAAACACAATCCAAGAAGACCTTTAAGTACAAGTCTTCACATTCAAAAGAGCTCATCATTGGAAATAAAGATAGTCTTCTAAAGACAAGATCTGAATTCAGAGAAGAACTCTCAATGTTATGGCTCATCTATATGATTGAACCTACTTCTCTTGATGAAGCGCTATCGTATAATGGTTAGATTGTGGTAATGCTACAAGAGCTGAATCAATTTCAAATGAAGGATGTTTGGGATCTAGTACCCCAATCCTCGCCAGAAGAACATTATTGAAATAAAATGGGTCTTCAGAAACAAGCTCAATTAGTAAGCTGGAGTGGTAAGAAATAAGGCTTGACTTGTAGATCAAGGCTATAGTCAGCAAGAAGGTATTGATATATCTAAAATCTTTTCACTTTTTGAAAGGTTAGAGGCAATCGAATTACTCTTCTCTTATGCTATCAATCATAATATAACTCTGTATCATATGGATGTTAAGAGTACATTTTTAAATAGTGTCATTTCTGAAGAAGTGTATGTCGAACAACCACTTAAACTTGAGGATTCAATCCACCAAAAACATGTATTTAAACTTAAGAAATCACTCTATTGCCTCAAACAAGCTTCTAGAGCTTGGTATGAGAGACTAAATAATTTATTATTAGAAAATGATTTTAAAAAAGGACAAGTTGACCTACACTATTCAGAAAGACACTAAAAATGACATTTAATTGTTTAACTATATGTTAATGATATCAATTTCTGTTATACTAATGTTACTTTCTGCAAAAAGTTTTCTGAATTAATGCACGCTGAATTTAAATTGAGCATGATGGGAGAACTGAAGTTTTTCCTTGGAATTCAAATCAACCAATGCAAAGATGGGGTCTATGTTCATCAAACAAAATACACAAAGGAGCTTCTGAATAAATTTAACATTGATGATTGTAATATCATGATGAAGGTGAGAAAATACTTAGAAGGGGGGTTGAATAAGTATGACAGAAAATAATCAAAGATAAAAACTCAAGTATTTTTATCCTGGTTCGTTGAACTCAACTACTCCAGTCCACCCTTTTCAAGAGTGATTTGCCTTTCTCAACAAGGACTTAATCCACTATTCAAATCAACTGATTACAAATAGCAACACCTAAGAACAACTGTTCTTAGTCTTCTCAAGAGCTACTGATCTAACCTAGATCCTCTTAAGGAAAACTTCCTTTACAAATTAATGTAATACAATGTAAGAGTAATAAATTGCTTCTATGAAAGCTATAAACACAACTGTGTTATTTCTCTAAGTTTAGAACAAAGTATGAACTATAAAGAATATGAGAGCTTGAGAGTTTCTTCGCTTGAGAGTAAGTTTTTCAAACTTCGTCACTGAAGAAAGTGCTATGATATCCTTTATATAGCCACTTGAATATTGGAGAGAATATAATACCGTTGGAGAAGATATTTCCAATATCAAATAGTACTGTCCTTTGTACTATTGCAGCAGAGAGACGGCGCACAAAATGTGGGTGTAGCAATTGTCTGCTGAGCTGTGAATTTACCATATATGGAATGTATCAGAGGAATAATCTTCTTGCAGAGATTTATGTCTATCCCAATTAAGGAAAGATTTGCTGGCATATTCCAACGGATATATTAAAATAATCTTCTTCAAATAATTCTTCAGATAGTTCAGATCAACAATCAATATCAGAGTCTTCAGTCTTCAGAATCTTCTGGAAACTTCAGAGCCTAAGATGTTCTTCAGATGTTGCTGAATCAGAGTCTGGTGCAGCTGTGTGCTTGAAGCGTAACATGCTCTTAGATCAGAGTCTTCACTCAGATCAGAGTCTTCTCTCATTCAGAGTCTCTTCACTCAGAGTCTTCTTTCATTCAGATTCTTGATAATATATGCAGCGTGTTGTATCTTCAGAATCTTGATGACTAAGCTCTTATACTTCAGATTCTTCTAATCTTCAGATGCTCTTGAGCCATTCAGAATTTATTGTTCACATCAAATTTGCTCTTTAAGATTAAAATCTTTTGTGCCTGTAGAAAACAGTTTAGAACAAATTTAGAGAGTATAATTCTTGTATACAAATTATCATTAATGTTATCATCAAAACTTAGAGATATTACTAAGACACAATTTGTGCTCTTACAATCTCCCCCTTTTTGATGATGACAAAACATGAGAAATTTGTTCAATAAAAATATGAATTAAAATTACTCCCCCTGAGATTAACAATCTCCCCCTGAAATGAATACTCTAATGGAATTAGATACTTCCCTTTCTGGTTGAGTACATTTCAGATTCAGAGCCTGATTGAAGCCTGGTTGACATATGTTTGACTTCTAGAGTCAAAGCTTGATGCCATATTAAAGCTTGATGCCAGATGAACAACTTCAGAACACCTGGTTGTTTATCTTGCCATTTCCTGTCTTGAGTTATCTTTTAGATCATAGTACTCAAGGTTAGATATCAGAGTCTGGTCTACTCAGATTTAGCTATTTTTGATCAGGTTCTGAAAAGATAGATCTCAGGAAAAACTTCAATGAAATTTGTCAGATTTTTTAATAATATCTGGGACACTTAAATTCAAAGAATGTTAGTAACATGTCTGACTTAGTTCAGATAATTGCTTATAGATTTGAACAATCAGATTCTATTTTGTTTCTCCCCCTTTTTGTCATAATCAAAAAGAATTTTAAAAGACAGTAAAGATGCAGAAGAAACACATATCCAGATAAGCAAAAAGATCATTGTCATTAAGTCAAGAGAACATCCAGATTCAGATAAAAGCATACAAAACATATCAGAAGAAAATTAAAACAAAGCAAAACATGAAAAACTTGTGCAAAACATCAAGTAGGTTTAGCAGATGAGGCTTGTTGAGAAGCAATGAGTTGCAGCAGTGCTGTAATCCTTTCTGTGGTGTATGAGGGGGGACAGAAGATGGTTTAGAGATAATAGTTTTAGAAGGTCTGGATCTTCTAAATCTAAGTGGGGATTCAGAGGGTGTGGGGGTATCAGAATGATGAACAGGATTAGAATCAGTGTTAAATACCTGTTTCAGAGTATCTCTAATTTCTTCAAAAGTTGCTGCAGGAGGATTTGGTTGAACCTTCTTCAGCTTCTTCCTTTTCTTCTTCTTTTCAGCATCTGAATGCTTCCTTTTCTTCTGATGACCTTCACTATCAACTTTTCTCTTACGTCTTCTTTCCCTTGTCAAATCAGGAAGAACTTGGCCTTCCTTCTGCAAAAGATTGGCAGGAATCTCATCACCATCTCTTAGGCAGCGAGCAACATACTCAGCAATAACTTCTCTAAGTTCATCTGAGGTGAATAAAGGAAAATCCTTAACAGGAATCCTTCTTCC
Organism: Lathyrus sativus; assembly: GCA_963859935.3. NCBI lineage: Eukaryota > Viridiplantae > Streptophyta > Magnoliopsida > Fabales > Fabaceae > Lathyrus > Lathyrus sativus. The sequence continues at coordinate 320,956,630 of OZ012738.1, read as the reverse complement.
CCTAACTTCTTCAGAGTTAGTTTTCCTTGGTTTCTCAGATAAATCATCAACCAGTTTCATCCTTCTCAGAGTTAAACCGTTTATTTCAGAGCCAATGATATAAGTCAGATCTTCTGTCAACCCAGCCTCTTGCAGATGCGCCACAAGTTGGTTTTCTATCAGAATATCTGAAATCAGCCTTCCCATAGGGATCCATGTTTTGACTTTTCCAGATTTATCTCTGGCTGTTTCCCTTGTTTCCTTGACGTGAGACACCAGATGATTAAACAACAAATATGGAAGATCAATCTGAATGTTTTGGTGTAAATAATACATGAAGTAAAGTTGTTCAGCATTAACATAATCAGAAGAGTTTGAAGAGGGTCTGTGAAAGATGGTGCTCATGAAAATCTTAGCCCATATCTTGTAAGTGGGTTTCAAGAACTTAACCTTCTTACAAGGTTCACCAGTAGTACAGATTTCTTGACATACATCTTTCAGGTCTTCACGCGCAGAAGACAGAGAGGTTACTCCATCAGTTGCCTTAAAACCTATGAGTTTCCTTATCAGGTTTTCAGTGATAACTATCTTTTTTCCCAGCACAGAGGAGTGAATGAACTTTGGAGTAGCATATGCATGGATCCAGAACTCCTTCACTAACGTTGGATACACAGGACCCATAAGCCTGTCAAAGTAACCGTCCCAGCCTTGTGCTTTGATTGAAGAAATCAGATCAAACCCATTTTCAGCAAGATCTTCTAAGTCCACGAAACTTTCACACAGAACTTCTAGTGAATCAACAGCAGTTAGGAGAGTGCGTACGGGTTCTTTGAAAGTGGTAGCATTCTTGGTAGTAACAGCGTTTGAATTAGATGCCATTGTTGACGATGATGAAGAAGATGAAGGTTTCTGAGTTCTTTTAGGGTTTGCAAAGAGAGAGAACAACAAACAAAAGCGCATATGTGTTTGAGAATGTGAAAAGTGTGAATGTGTTATGAGAATGGTTTATATAGACAAATAAAGCAAGCATGGGAAACACAACAGACACACATAGGACACATACGCACGTTTGCATTAAATGAAAAGTAATCATTTTTAATTATGATATGACATTTGGGGGAAAATCAAGACAGATTGAGATTTTCAAAGCAATACCTTAAACGTCATAATCAGTAGGTGTACTCCATCTTTTCAGATTCTGAGTGACACGTGTTTGCTTGCATGTGATTCTATAACTCTTAAGAAATGAAACGTTTTCAACTTTCAGATCCTCTGAGATGGTCAGTTCAGAGTTTCACACAAAAAAAATAATAATTCACAGATAAATTAAACAAGCAAGACAGATGAAATACTTCAGAGTGTTAAACACTTAGCATCTGAGAAGTTGACTCTGAGAAATATTACTCTGGACAAAAATCCATACAAATATTTTTCAGAATAAACTTAAACCTATCTTCAGCAAGGGGTTTTGTGAAAATATCTGCCCATTGATGATCTGTATCAACAAAGGCTAAATTTATTACACCCTTCTGAACATAGTCTCTGATGAAATGATGTTTAATCTCTATATGTTTGGCCTTAGAGTGTAAAATTGGATTTTTGGATAAACATATAGCAGAAGTATTATCACAGAAGATAGAAAGATTACTCTCATAGATTTGATAATCTTCTAGTTGACTCTTCATCCAGAGCATCTGAGTGGAACATCCAGCAACAGCAATGTATTCTGCCTCTGTGGTTGATAGTGCAATTGTTGGTTGCTTCTTGCTGTACCACGAGATCAGATGACTTCCAAGAAACTGACAGCTTCCAGAAGTACTTTTGCGCTCAACTCTATCTCCAGCATAGTCAGCATCACAGAATCCAACTAGTGAATATTCGTCAGATCTTCTGTAACACAAACCAACATTAGCAGTACCTTTCAGATACCTTAGAATCCTCTTAACAGCAGTTAAGTGTGATTCTCTAGGATCTGATTGGAATCTAGCACATAAACAAACACTAAACAGAATGTCTGGTCTAGAAGCAGTCAAATAAAGAAGAGATCCTATCATACCTCTGTAGAGTTTCTGATCTACCTTCTTACTTACCTCTTCCTTACCTAGAGTGCTTGTAGGATGCATTGGAGTCTTTGCCATTTTGCTATCCAGCATGTTAAACTTCTTCAGAAGCTCTTTAACATACTTGGTCTGATGTATGTAGGTGCACTCTGGAGTCTGATTTACTTGGATTCCCAGAAAGAATCTCAGTTCTCCCATCATGCTCATCTCAAATTCTGCCTGCATACATTTAGCAAACTCCTTTCCAAGCATAATATTTGTTGATCCAAAAATAATATCATCTACATAAATTTGACAAATCAACAAATCTTTCTTAATGGTTTTACAAAATAGTGTGGTATCCACTTTTCCTCTGATGAAATTTTTCTTCAGAAGAAAATTACTCAACCTCTCATACCAAGCTCTGGGAGCTTGTTTTAGTCCGTAAAGAGATTTTTTCAGTTTGTAAACATGATCTGGAAAATTTTCATTTTCAAAACCAGGAGGTTGGTGGACATACACTTCCTCTTCTATAATTCCATTAAGAAAAGCACTTTTAACATCCATCTGATAAAGAGTGATGTTATGCTGTGCAGCAAATGAAATAAGCAAGCGTATAGACTCTAACCTTGCAACAGGAGCATATGTTTCTGTGTAGTCTATGCCTTCTTGTTGACTGTAGCCTTGAGCAACCAGTCTTGCTTTGTTCCTTTCAACTTCTCCTTTCTCATTAAGTTTATTTCTGAAAACCCATTTTGTTCCAATGACATTGAAACCTTTAGGTCTTGGAACCAGATCCCAGACTTCATTCCTTGTGAATTGATTCAGCTCCTCTTGCATAGCTAAAATCCATTCATTATCTTCCAGAGCCTCATCAACAGATGTTGGTTCTATAATTGACACTAAGCCACAGAAGGAAGATTCAGAAGTTCTGAGAAATGCTCTTGTCCTTATTGGATCATCTTTCTTTCCAATTATCACATCCTCTGGATGAGAAGCTTTCATTCTGGAAGAAGATCCTCTGACTGTTGGTCTTTCAGAAATATGCAGATTGTCAAGTTGGGAAGTTAGAGGCGTAGCATCTGGGTTTGCTTCAGAGTCTTTGTCTTCAGTCTTGTCTGCCTCTGAGCCTTCAGAGTCTGTGAGAATAACTTCTCTATCTGCAGAACTTTCAACTTGCTTTGGCTTTTCAGAGCCAAGCTTATCATCAAATCTAACATGAATAGATTCTTCCACAATCTGTGTTTCAGTATTGAATACTCTGTAGCCTTTAGAGCGTTCAGAATAACCAAGCATGAAACACTTCTGTGCTTTGGAATCAAACTTGTTCAGATGATCTTTAGTGTTAAGCATATAACAAATACATCCAAATGGATGAAAATAAGCAATGTTGGGCTTTCTGTTTCTCCACAATTCATAGGGAGTCTTTTCCAGAAGAGGTCTTACAGACACTCTGTTATGAATATAACATGCTGTATTTATTGCTTCTGCCCAAAAGTATTTTGCCAGATTTGTCTCGTTGATCATGGTTCTGGCCATTTCTTGCAATGTTCTATTTTTCCTCTCTACAACTCCATTTTGTTGTGGAGTTCTAGGACAGGAGAAATCATGTGCAATTCCTTTTTTCAGAAAAATATTTTTCAAAATATTTGTTTTCAAATTCACCACCATGATCACTTCTGACTTTAATAATTCTGCATTCTTTTTCAGTCTGGACTTGATTGCAGAAGTCAATGAACACAGAATGAGACTCATCCTTGTGTTTTAGAAACTTTACCCATGTCCATCTGCTGTAGTCATCTACAATGACTAACCCATACTTCTTGCCTCTGATGGATGCAGTTTTCACTGGTCCAAACAGATCAATATGAAGTAATTCCAATAGTCTAGAAGTGGAAACAACATTTTTTGGTTTAAAATGAGATTTTGAAAATTTACCCTTTTGACATGCGCCACACAGAGCATCTGAATTGAACTTCAGATTAGGGAGTCCTCTGACCAGATTGAGTTTATTAATCTGAGATATACGTCTCATATTAATATGTCCCAATCTTCTATGCCAGACCCATTGCTCATCATTCACAGATAAAAGGCATTTTACATTTTGAACTTTAAGTTCTGAAAGGTTAATTTTGTAAATGTTGTTTTTCCTCTTTCCACTGAATAGGATTGAACCATTCTTTTGACATACAGCTTTGCAACATTTTTGATTAAAGATGATATCATAACCACTGTCACTTAATTGACTTATGGACAATAGATTATGTTTCAATCCTTCAACTAACAGAACATTAGAAATAGAGGGTAGGTTACCATTACCTATTGTACCAGAGCCAATGATCTTGCCCTTCTGGTTCCCTCCAAATTTCACGTCCCCTCCAGATCTAAGTTCCAGGCTTTGGAACATAGACCTTTCGCCCGTCATATGTCGTGAGCATCCAGAGTCCAGGTACCATGATTGGTGTCTGGATTTTGCTGCTAAGAACATCTGCAACAGGTATTATTTTACTTTTAGGTACCCAGATCTTCTTGGGTCCTTTGGGGTTAGATGTTCTGTGGTTTTGCCTAAACTTCTGTTTTTCAACATAGTGTTTATTCTGGCTAACCCTTGGCTTAAACACATAAGTACTCTTTTCAGAGCTTGTATGTTTAATATCATTCAGATGACCAAACTTAAAATGAGAATACAGAGGAGTCTTCTTGATGAAGAGTTTATCAACAGATTTTGGATTGCTTCCAGAGGAAGATTCACATCCAATGCCTCTTCTGTTGTTCCCACTAACACCATAGATCATAGAAGCAATTTTGCTTCTGTCTATGCTTTTAGTGAGGAATCTTTTAAAACTGGAGTCATATTTTTCTAAAATATTTTCACTTGACTCTGTTTCAGTATCAGATTCTTGTTGAGTTGTTTCTAAATCATTTTTGAGTTTTAAATTTATTTCTTTCTGCTCAACAAGTTCTGTTCTCAGAAGATCAATCTCAGATTCAAGATTGCTTTTCAGCTTCTTGTATTTGAGTTTAATCTTGCTGTAGCTTTCCAACATGTCAGATAAACTTTCAACAAGTTCAGCTCTGGAGAGTTCAGAAAATACCTCTTCAGAGTCAGAGTCTGATTCTGACTCAGATTCAGATGATGACGTTCCTTCATCTTGATCATTTGTGTTGGCCATCAGCGCAACATTTGCACATTCTTCCTCAGATTCAGAAGATGATTCAGATTCATCTGAGTCATCCCATGTAGCCATCAGAACCTTTTTCTTTTTATCAAACTTCCTTTTGGGTTTTTCCTTTTGAAGTTTGGGACATTCACTCTTGTAGTGTCCAGGTTCTTTACATTCATAGCAAGTGACCTCTTTCTTGCCAGATCTTCTGTGTCCAGAAGATTCTCTCTTTTGATCAGATCTTCTGAAGTTGTTGAACTTCTTCCCTTTGTGCTTCCAGAGTTTGTTGATCCTTCTGGACAGCATGGATAGTTCATCTTCTTCTTCAGAAAAAGATTCCTCAGAGCTTTCTTCATTTACCTGCAAAGCTTTAACAGATTTGTTAGATTTAAAAGCTAAGGATTTACCTTTATCTTTCTTCTGGGGTTCATCTTCCTCCAGCTCAATCTCATGACTTCTCAAAGAACTGATGAGTTCTTCTAATGAGATTTTGTTCAGATCCTTGGCCAGCTTCAATGCAGTCACCATAGGTCTCCATCTGGTAGGAAGACTTCTGATGATCTTCTTGACATGATCAGATGTTGAGTAGCCCTTGTCCAGAACTTTCAACCCAGCTGTTAGAATCTGAAATCTGGAAAACATAGTCTCAATGTTCTCAGATTCTTCCATCTTGAACGCTTCATACTTCTGTATCAGCGCCAGAGCCTTTGTTTCTTTCACCTGAGAGTTTCCCTCATGAGTCATTTTGAGAGACTCAAACATATCATGAGCAGTGTCTCTGTTGGTAATCTTCTCATACTCTGTATGAGAGATTGCATTAAGAAGAATGGTTCTGGCTTTGTGATGATTCTTGAATTCTTTCTTCTGCTCCTCAGTCATTGATTTTCTATCAATCTTTTTGCCATCCTTAGTAGGATGTTCATATCCATCAATGACTAAATCCCAGAGATCAGCATCATACCCCAAGAAAAAACTTTCAAGTCTATCTTTCCAATAATCAAATTTTTCTCCATCAAACATTGGAGGTTTGATGCTGATTCTGTCTCCTTCATATTTGTTGCTTGATGTAGGAATATCACCCATGTTAGCAACCAAATAAATAACAGAGTATTCTTCTCACTGGATCTTTATCTGTCACGGTTAAGTGAATGCACACGCAGAACCGGAGCTCTGATGCCAACTGAAGGTGAGAAAATACTTAGAAGGGGGGTTGAATAAGTATGACAGAAAATAATCAAAGATAAAAACTCAAGTATTTTTATCCTGGTTCGTTGAACTCAACTACTCCAGTCCACCCTTTTCAAGAGTGATTTGCCTTTCTCAACAAGGACTTAATCCACTATTCAAATCAACTGATTACAAATAGCAACACCTAAGAACAACTGTTCTTAGTCTTCTCAAGAGCTACTGATCTAACCTAGATCCTCTTAAGGAAAACTTCCTTTACAAATTAATGTAATACAATGTAAGAGTAATAAATTGCTTCTATGAAAGCTATAAACACAACTGTGTTATTTCTCTAAGTTTAGAACAAAGTATGAACTATAAAGAATATGAGAGCTTGAGAGTTTCTTTGCTTGAGAGTAAGTTTTTCAAACTTCGTCACTGAAGAAAGTGCTATGATATCCTTTATATAGCCACTTGAATATTGGAGAGAATATAATACCGTTGGAGAAGATATTTCCAATATCAAATAGTACTGTCCTTTGTACTATTGCAGCAGAGAGACGGCGCACAAAATGTGGGTGTAGCAATTGTCTGCTGAGCTGTGAATTTACCATATATGGAATGTATCAGAGGAATAATCTTCTTGCAGAGATTTATGTCTATCCCAATTAAGGAAAGATTTGCTGGCATATTCCAACGGATATATTAAAATAATCTTCTTCAAATAATTCTTCAGATAGTTCAGATCAACAATCAATATCAGAGTCTTCAGTCTTCAGAATCTTCTGGAAACTTCAGAGCCTAAGATGTTCTTCAGATGTTGCTGAATCAGAGTCTGGTGCAGCTGTGTGCTTGAAGCGTAACATGCTCTTAGATCAGAGTCTTCACTCAGATCAGAGTCTTCTCTCATTCAGAGTCTCTTCACTCAGAGTCTTCTTTCATTCAGATTCTTGATAATATATGCAGCGTGTTGTATCTTCAGAATCTTGATGACTAAGCTCTTATACTTCAGATTCTTCTAATCTTCAGATGCTCTTGAGCCATTCAGAATTTATTGTTCACATCAAATTTGCTCTTTAAGATTAAAATCTTTTGTGCCTGTAGAAAACAGTTTAGAACAAATTTAGAGAGTATAATTCTTGTATACAAATTATCATTAATGTTATCATCAAAACTTAGAGATATTACTAAGACACAATCTGTGCTCTTACACATGACTCTTCCTATGCATCCAACCTGTAATCTGAGCAAGGAGGAAAGTAGCACTATAGTGTGTCAGAAGCAATACAGAGGTATGATAGGTTCTTTACTTTACCTAACAGCTTCTAGACCTGATATTCTTTTTAGTTTCTGTCTGTGTGCAAGATTTTAGTCAGATCCTAGAGAGACTCACTTAACTCTTGTTAAGATAATCTTTAGGTATTTGAAAGGAACAACTAATCTAGGTCTGATTTATAAAAAATCCCTAGATTACAAGATAATTGAATTTTATGATGGTGACTATGCTGGAGATAAAATAGAAAGAAAATCCACAATTGGAAACTGTTAATTCATAGGTGAAAACCTTATATTTTGGGCTAGTAAGAGACAAGCAACAATTGCTTTGTCTACAGCAGAATCAAAATACATATCAGCTGCAAGTTGATGCGTCTGTGTGCAAGATTTTAGTCAGATCCTAGAGAGACTCACTTAACTCTTGTTAAGATAATCTTTAGGTATTTGAAAGGAACAACTAATTTAGGTCTGATTTATAAAAAAATCCCTAGATTACAAGATAATTGAATTTTATGATGGTGACTATGCTGGAGATAAAATAGAAAGAAAATCCACAATTGGAAACTGTTAATTCATAGGTGAAAACCTTATATTTTGGGCTAGTAAGAGACAGGCACCAATTGCTTTGTCTACAGCAAAATCAAAATACATATCAGCTGCAAGTTGTTGCACACAACTACTTTGAATGAAATTAGTTAGAAAACTATAAGATTTGTGGAAGTAGTATTCCAATTTATTGTGATAATACTGCTGGTATATATGTCATACCCTCATTTTTACTCTAGCTTTCTTATCATATATTCATCATATCATCTCATTAGCATATCATTTGATCCTCGGTTCCCAAGCATGGTTGATCACAAGTTTGAGTGTGAAGGATGAGGATTAGGTTTTCTCTTGATTTAGCTCTTTAGGATTCACCTTTTGTTTTGTATCATTAGTTGGTGTGTCATGTTTGTTTGCCTTAATGAACTAAGTTTTATACTTAACATGTCATCTAACCGAAATACCAAAGAGATGTGGTACTTGCTTTGTTCTTCCTTTTGTTCATCTAGGTGTGCAAGATTGGATTGAGAAGATCATGGTTTCAAATCAAGGTAAATGGGAATTTAAAAATTGTGGTACTTAAATAAAGGCTCGTGATCAAAACAGGTTCACTATGTCATGAGGAGTCTCATTTTGGTCAAGAAATATTCAAAGTTGATTCATTGATTAAAGAATGGTTCATGTGTTTATTTCCATGTCATTTCATTCAATCTTCAAGTTATCCACATGACTATTTGAGTTTTGATCAAAATTTCTTCATTTGGTATTCACATGATCATCATTGTGCCTTTGGATTCAAGATCATGTAAATCACAAGTTGGTGCATGGTTGTGTGGCCTAAAATTCAAGTATGGTATGCCACTTGGTCCAAACACCATAGCTTTCTCATTTCTCAACATTTTTTAAATCCACTTTGATCCAAATGTCCCAAATGATACCATCTACACTTTTGATTCAATGCTAAAACATCAATTCAACCTTTAAAGACATCAATTTTGGAAGTGACCAAGTTTCCAAAAATGCCCAAAACCTTATCATAACCGTCACTTTGCACCTATGTCATTTCCAACTCAAGCATCCAATTAACAAACTTCTTTGTGCATTTTGTTAAGCTTATGGAAAATATCATTTGGCCCAAGTTTGGCTCAAAATTCACAAGGGAGTCAAACGTTATTCAAGTATAAAAGTGGAGGTTCAAGAGGCCAAACATGCCCAACTTGGTTTGACCTAATGCCTGATTGGCCAAATCAGGCCATGACCCCAACTTTGCACACGAGCCACTTTTAGCTCATGGTACCTTTTTGTGTGGTTCTTTTTGCCTCTTGTTCAATGCAAAAAGGTGATCATTTGGCTTGAGCTAATTTCCAAAATGCACGAGGGAATTCCATTTGGCCTAGCTTCAAACATGGAGCTATGAACTCTAAATATCACGCAAGTTACAAGTTGTAATTTTAGGTCATTTCTTCAGTTGGGACCAACAACCCATGTGCAACTTATTTATGAAGCTAAAACACATATAAACCAACACAAAACAACTTGGTTGAATCATCAATTAAGGAATTTTACACCTCACACGAATCAACTTGCAAATGACAAAAGTTAAACCTAATTCATACGAGTGTGGCTCTGATTCACAAACACAATCTCCTCATTTAATTTCCTATAAATAGAGGTTTGATTTGAGTTCATTTGTAAGCTTGGACAACCAAATAAATTTTGAAACACATGAGTCTGATAGCTCACAAAAACCAATTAACAATTCCCTTGATTCAAGCTCTTTTTGCTTTGAATCTTTGCCCAGAACTCATCATCGAGATCCTCTGAAGCATAGATGTGGCCTGAAACAACTTGAAACCATACCTCCATTTTCACCATTGTTGACCTTCAAAGCTCCAACTGAAAAGGTAGTTACAAGTTAAATTCCTAAATAAATAAGTTACCAGTCTCTTCATCTTGATTCACTGATTGTTTCCCATCTATTACCTTGCATTTATCTTTCGAATTCAACATTTAATTTTCCATTAAAGAACTAGGGTTCTTCGTGTTCTTGAGAAAATTCTCTTTGCTCAGAGCCAATCAATGGCTCTGAGCAAAGAGACATGAACAGTAATGTGTTAGGCAACTGAAGAAAGGTTCATGCTAAAAACATGAGTTCATGATTTTGCAAAATTTGAAGCATGGTTGAAGACGAAGTTCAATTCACGTGCTTTGGCTCCAAGCATTTTAATTTGTCCAATCCCAGCCTGACACACAATACTAACCGTTGGTGCCATTTTCAATTTTTTTAACTTCCATTTACTTTCTGGTTTAATTTTTAATGATTCTTAACTTTTTTTATCCCAAATATTTATAGAAAACCCATAAAAATATTTTGCATCTCATATATTTTTTTCATAATTTTTAAAATCATTTTAGCATTTAATTTTTATTTTGCTTCATTTTCTTTTTAATTTCCATTTTCAATTTTATTTTCAATCCATTTCAAACTATTTTTCATCCAACTTTTTACACTCGATCATTTATAATATTTATGACCTCTCATAATTTTATTAAACATTAAGTTTCCATTTTAGTACCTTATTTGAATTTTCCTTTTATTTTCCGTTTAAAATATATTTTAAAATAATTTTTAATTCACTTTTATTTAAACTTTTGTTTGCTTTGATTTTGACTTGAGTGATTTCTTGGTGGATGAGGTCTTCAACATTTATAATCATGGATAGATGATCCCTTAGTTGATTGAACCTTCAATATTTCAAACATGTTGATAAATGAACATTTGATCATTTTTGACACTTTGGATTAGTGATAGGTTATCCCTTGGTGTAGCATATGTTTGAGTCTTTTGACTTGTTAGATGATCCCTATATTGTTGCTTAAATTTGCTTTCTATTCTTTCCTTCTCCATCTATTTTCTTGTTTTGTTTTAAACCATTGTGTTACATATTTTAGGAGAATAACTTTGTATTATTTCTCTAACATGATTGACACAAATTTTTATTGACTGACCTCAGATATGTGTGGCTTCTACATAAGTCCACTTATGATTTCTTAACATAGCGCTACATTCTCCCGATGTGATTAATCGGCCATTAACCCTAATCATTAACCATTGACTTATTGACTTTATTTTCTTGTCATTTAATTATCGCAATTTACATTCTTGCAATTTATATTTCCAGAAATTTACTTTTATGCTCCTTATCATCCATTTACTTCATGCATTATTTACTTTATGTCATTTTATTTCTCCTTTGTTTCATATTATTAAAAAGAACAAAAACATGATAAAATGAAGAGACCAAAAAGACATGATTCTCTATTTGTGTCCTAAAAGGATGGACTCTCATGGACTTTAAATGACCTTAGAATCATGGAGTTTTGGACCTTGTGTTTGACCCTAGCAAAAGGAGACTTGAACTTGGATTCTTATTTTATTGCCTAGCTTAGGACACTTTGCACACACATGGCTTTCTCTTGAGCTATCTTACAATGAGACTCTTTTATTTCTTGCATACATCCCTTGTATTTTTTCATGTACCCCTCTACCTTTTTGATGTACTTTCTTTAGCTCTTGCTTTCCGTTGGTTTGGTTTTGCTGGCTAGTTATCCTTGGGGACTAGGACCGACCTCACCATTTTCTCAATGAAACCCTTGATCCAACGTCAAACGGAATTTTCTCCATACAACCCTTGATCCAACGTCGAGTGGCATTTTCTCAAAATCTCCAAAACACTTTTAAAACACGATTAGGATTGTGCACCACGAGCCTTAAGTGGTGGGGAAGGACTGAGAATGGAGCTTTCCTACCTTTTCTTTGAGTATTTTGGACACAAGACGCTTGGCTTGGTTGTTTCAAATATTTTCATCTACCATAGTCTTTAGTGCAATTCATATCAAGAACAATCTCTTCTAAAAACCGAAATATTAACATCAACTCATCAAATTCTTTTTTGCGCCTTAGGGCATCATCTTAAAAACCCTTTTTCAACGTAAAATAACCAACACACGCTTATTTTCTACCCTAAACTGCGGAGCTCTGATACTCTTATTGCACTATGGGATACGTACGCACGAGATTGTAAGATCTTGGAAAGCACACTAATAAAAAAACCAATCTTTTTCGCCAATAGCGAGTAGAACATTACATAACAATACCCCTTCGCGCTTAGACAACTTAGATGGTTCCCATTGATTACAACAGAAGTGAGGGGTACTAATATCTTCCCCTTACATAACCAACTTCTGAACCCGAATTTTGTTGCAAGACCATTTTCTTCACCTCTTAGGGGGTTTACTCGATATTTTTGCTTTCTTCAGAATAAATAAAGTTCGGTGGCAACTCTGTGCATTTTTTTCGCGTACCGACAATGTATTTGACAAAGAATCCAATTCAAAATTCAAGAACCAAGTACATTGAAATAAAACATCATTTTATTAGAGATTATGTTCAAAAAGGTGTGATAGATATACAATTCATTGATATTGATAATCAACGGGTTGATATATTTACCAAGCCTCTTATTATAGAAAAATTTAACTTTATTAAAAAGAATCTGAACATGCATTTTATATAATAATATTGCTTGCTTCATAATGGTAGATCGGTGTCTTATGATTATCCGAAGCCACTATGATCAAAAACTCTAAATTAGCTTCTGATGAATAGTATCCTCTGAAGCATCTCTGCCTATGATGTTCATAATTTGATAAACTATCTCTGATAGCATATAAGTGGAAAACCTTTTCAACTTCTTTTGACACATGTCTTGACTATATGTCACAAATATGAAAGGTTTTCTAGCATGGGTATCAACTGCTAGGTAATAGTCGTTAGATAATGATGAATTATTTTGAATATTATGTCTCGTGCCTCCATGTCATTAATTTTTGTTTTAACAAAAAAATGAAAATATCTTTTCACTAAAAGCACACAAAGTTCAAAACTCACACACTTCTCTCTCACTTCACAACCCACACTTTCATTCTCAGACCTTCTTAAAAAAATAAACTAGTTTTGAAAAAAAAACCTTTTAGAACCCTAAACCCCATTTGAATGGCGTATTCTTCTCAACAAGCTCCCATGGTAGTAGATTCTAGAAAATGTTTTCACATCAAACCCATAACAACAAAGGTCAGAGAGAATAAACATAAGTTGATATTGGAGCAAATAGTGGATTTCGAATCCTTCACAGTTAACAGATATTCATTGAGTAGGTATTTTGATGTTCAAGTGTGGATGCCTTACTTCGAAATGCTCAATGGACCTACTTACCTCTATCTTGTTAAGGATTAATGGGTTAGGGCAAAAGTTTTTGATGAGATTGCAGCTGATTCTGAGGTTAGGCAAAAGATTGTTGAAGACAAAATAAACAAATGGAAATCAAGAGTTGAGATGGGATTGAAGGAGTTCAAGGAATTTGTGATTAGGTTTGCAGTGATGGGAGTTGAATTAACTATCACTCAGAGCCACATTTCTCAGGCCATTAGTGTGAGAAATGAACAACGGTGTGTTTTAAACACCAAATAAATTAGCAATGAAGAAAAATTGATCAGATCAAGTTGGTTTCATAACTCTAACGACTTTGGAAAGATGAAGAATATGCATGTTGGATATAAGCTTCTATTTAAAATCCTAATTGGTTGTTTGATTCCCAGGAAAGGAAGTACTTATAAGATATCATGGGATCACAAACACTTCATTTGTTTTTGGTGAATAGACAGAAGATCAATCTGGTTGCATACACCTTGGTGAAGCTATCAAGGAAAGTCACAATAATGTCAAGAAGAATGTACCCCATCCAAGGCTTCTTATGTGAACTCTTTCATCAGAGAAGACTGATTAAGAATCTGAAGAATGTTGGTGCTACTTAGCATTTGGAAGAATCCTTTGGAAGCATTATTTCTGCTACTGTTATGGGCAATATGAAAATCATCAAAAAGAAGGACGTTGTGAATCCATAAGCTAGTCTAAGAATTAGAAGTGCCAACATTGCTTATATTTAGGACTTTCATATCATATATAAGTTAGGCAACCCATATGTGATTCATAAGTATATCAATATGGTCAAAGAAGAAGCTAATGTAATTCTGGCAGTGGATGATATTCCAGAGGCACTAGAAGATATGTAAAAGCCTTATAGGAAAAGAAAAGTTCTTGCATCTAAGGCTTGGGAGGAGACTCAGATGCCACCCATGAAGAAGGTTGTATCATTTAATCAGAAGGAGGTGAATGAGGTATTATCTTCCATTGTCTTAATGCCTACCAAGATAAGGAGTGGGGCCTCTGGAAAAACTTCATTGAATACAACTTCTTCAGTTGTCACAGCAGCACCTATAAAGAAATTGAGGAAGATGATTCTACATGTTGAATAATAATAAGAGGAAGTGGAAGATAATAAGCCTCTGGTCATAAAGACAGAGATGATGAAACAAGCTCAAAGCATGCTTAAATAAGTTATTTAAGAAGGAGCCACAATGATAGCATCCTCACTAAAGAATAAGGCTATGGAAGGGCCATCAAATGTCGAGGTTCTGAAGGAACAAGTGTAACACCCCACTTTACCCCGTACGCGTAATATAATAAATATAAAAAAAATAATTCATAAAATTCATCAGAGTTCTCCAACACAGTGGGATATCACACTAAGTCACTTCATTTCATTAAGATAATCAACATTATTTAGTTTTCAATTAAGCAGCGGAATACAAATCAATTCTCCAATATAATTCTCCTCAACATGAGGTCATACAACATAAGTCCAACAAATAAAGATATGTAACAATAAACAAATAAAGTAGTCAAATAACAACGTAATCCCGTCATCCCATGTTACGTATCAGAGCGACTCCTAAGACTCGATCAAATAGCAACACACTCCAAGCACTACTCAGGTACCTGGTCACCTGTACTCCCAAGAGAGCACAGACACAACAACAAAAAAGGGTGAGAACTACATTCAATAAATAAACGGTGAAATACACATGCTAAGGAGTAGTTACATACCACACATAAAATAAGCACAAATAACGCACATGCACGTGCCACCTCAATCACTTGGCATTCATATCCCACATTCAATTACAATAATGCAATGTGACTCACTGACTCGACACAATGCATGTGGTACCAACAAAATCTCATACGGTTCACACTAGAACCCGATTCCCGTCAGAATCCGGATAAGTCGTATATACGTTCCTCTGAACTACAACTTATCTCCACAACGACTTCCACAATCGAGTCCGGATGAAACTAGGCACCCATCATGGATTCTCACCTAGCCATCTCCATAAGACACATGATATGAAATGCATGTCAACACAATTATGCAATGTAATACATCATGCATAATTCACGATCAATCTTGATCCACACGAGCCATCCACTCACCACAATCGCCCAAGATTGTCCACATTCAACCATCTTGGCCCACATCCATCAAAACACCAAGACATCATTGAACCAGAACATGATTCGTTACAAAAACATATACACAATTGACTTCTCAAACATAATTAGATATAAAAATATTGGAAAAATAAATCCATTATCTATCATATGTTATAGCTCTGTTCATTAGCTTTCCAACGCTTCGAACGGGGATCAAAACGGACTTACGGATCCAAAGTTACGTCCAAAACAATTTCGACCGAAAACATGAACATCCGTGACGGACAGAAAGACGCTGTTACGCTCCGGAACTGATTTTCGCTCAATTATTCTTGCGAATTACTTACTCGAAGTACCCAAAACACCACAAAAACATTCCTAAGGTTATACGGCAATAACTGTACAACTTCTATGGTTTATTAGGCTCATCTAGCAACATTTGCAACACATAAAACACTATTTCCTGCAATTACTCTGAGTACTTCATAGTTACTCACATTTGAATATTCCTATTCCTATAGGGACAACATATTACAATTTTTCCTTCAATGACACTCTACGACATTAAAATTACTCACTATCTAATATTTAATCCCTTCAGGATAATACATATAACAATGTCAAGGTTCTGACCACGAAGGTTCAATTTCCCATAAGTTTTTCCTATATTAATATTCAACGACATATCATTTGGCCATTTGGTCATAACCTCAGATTCTTACGGTTACCTCCCTATTTCCCACAATTAACCCAAATTTCTAAACCTTAGGGAAACCTTAGAGCATGTACTTATAACGATATAACACATTCATTTCTACATATTTGCCCAAATCCCTAAAAGTTCAGATTTCCAGATCTACTACTCACTAGTATTCTATGACAACATCAAGTATTTCTCACACGAATTCCGTATTAATTCTGGTTTCGGATACACAAAACATCATACAAACAGTATTCAACAATAACAGAAAATTTGAGAACAAATCAAGTTACGAAAATTGGATTCAAGGATCCTCAAGAACACATAATTCCTATGAGAGAAAGGACCTTTCACTACCCTCTCATGTTAATTCACCCATATTGAAATCCATTCTCCCCCCTTACCTCGATTAATTGCTCAATCGTTGAAGAGTCTTGAAGGATTGACAGCCCTAGCCTCCTTCTCTTCCTCCTTGTTCTTCTTCTCACTTTTTCTCCCAAAACCTTTCTCTGGCAGTTTATCGTGTTCTAATTCTCTTTCCCCAAAAAACTTCTCTATTTCCTTTAATCCCTTATTTCTTATTTTATTATTTAAATCCTATAATAATAATAATAATAATAATAATAATAATAATAATAATAATAATAATAATAATAATAATAATAATAATAATAATAATAATAATAATAATAATAATAATAATAATATTCTCCCACTAATAATAATATTCATACTAATAATAATAATATGAATAATAATAATATTCCACCAAATAATATTATTAATACGAATAATAATAATAATAATAATAATAATAATAATAATAATAATAATAATAATGATAATCTCATTAACATTATTATTAATAATAGTTGGAATAATATTAATCACTATAATGCTCTCGATATCATAATTAACTTACTCCTTTATCTAGGTCCACAGTACCCCAACTAAGGTCACCTCTCTCCCTTACTCCTAACCTCATACCCTTAATTAAGGACACCACACAACTACACATCACATAAAATACCAAAGTGACTGAATAATTTAAATGGGGTGTTACAACTCTCCCCCACATAAAATATTTTCGTCCTTCAAAATGTACCTGATGAGAACGATTCCGGATACGACTCTCGCATCTTACTCTCAAGCCAATTCATTCCTAGAAGAACATCCAACTTGCTGAGTGGTAAATAATTCAAGTCCACTCCAAAATCCTCACCAAAGATCGACACTAGACAATTCAAACACACACATGACTATAAACATTCTATAGTCAGACTCTACTACAACACTGGCCGGACGGACCGACCTGCTCTGATACCAATTGTAACACCCCACTTTACCCCGTACGCGTAATATAATAAATATATAAAAAATAATTCATAAAATTCATTAGAGTTCTCCAACACAGTGGGATATCACACTAAGTCACTTCATTTCATTAAGATAATCAATATTATTTAGTTTTCAATTAAGCAGCGGAATACAAATCAATTCTCCAATATAATTCTCCTCAACATGAGGTCATACAACATAAGTCCTGCAAATAAAGATACGTAACAATAAACAAATAAAGTAGTCAAATAACAATGTAATCCCGTCATCCCATGTTACATATCAGAGCGACTCCTAAGACTCGATCAAATAGCAACACACTCCAAGCACTACTCAGGTACCTGGTCACCTGTACTCCCAAGAGAGCACAGACACAACAACAAAAAGGGGTGAGAACTACATTCAATAAATAAACGGTAAAATACACATGCTAAGGAGTAGTTACACACCACACATAAAATAAGCACAAATAATGCACATACACGTGCCACCTCAATCACTTGGCATTCATAGCCCACATTCAATTACAATAATGCAATGTGACACACTGACTCGACACAATGCATGTGGTACCAACACAATCTCATACGGTTCACACTAGAACCTGATTCCCGTCGGAATCCGGATAAGTCGTATATACGTTCCTCTGAACTACAACTTATCTCCACAACGACTTCCACAATGGAGTCCGGATGAAACTAGGCACCCATCATGGATTCCCACCTAGCCATCTCCACAAGACACATGATATGAAATGCGTGTCAACACAATTATGCAATGTAATACATCATGCATAATTCATGATCAATCTTGATCCACACGAGCCATCCGCTCACCTTAATCCTCTTGGGAATTACCATAATCGCACAAGATTGTCCACATTCGACCATCTTGGCCCACATCCATCAAAACACCAAGATATCATTGAACCAGAACATGATTCGTTACTAAAACATATACATAATTGACTTCTCAAACATAATTAGATATAAAAATATTGGAAAAATAAATCCGTTATCTATCGTATGTTATAGCTCTGTTCATTAGCTTTCCAACGCTTCGAACGGGGATCAAAACGGACTTACGGATCCAAAGTTACGTCCAAAACAATTTCGACCGAAAACATGAACATCCGTGACGGACAGAAAGACGTTGTTACGCTCCGGAACTGATTTTCGCTCAATTATTCTTGCGATTTACTTACTCAAAGCACCCAAAACATCACTATAACATTCCTAAGGTTATACGGCAATAACTGCACAACTTCTATGGTTTATTAGGCTCATCTGGCAACATTTGCAACACATAAAACACTATTTCCTGCAATTACTCTGAGTACTTCATAGTTACTCACATTTGAATATTCCTATTCCTATAGGGACAACATATTACAATTTTTCCTTCAATGAAACTCTACGACATTAAAATTACTCACTATCTAATATTCAATCCCTTCAGGGTCATACATATAACAATGTCAAGGTTCTGGCCACGAAGGTTCAATTTCCCATAAGTTTTTCCTATATTAATATTCAACGATACATATCATTTGGCCATTTGGTCATAACCTCAGATTCTTACGGTTACCTCCCTATTTCCCACAATTAACCCAAATCTCTAAACCTTAGGGAAACCTTAGAGCATCGTACTAATAATGATATAACACATTCATTTCTACATATTTGCCCAAATCCCTAAAAGTTCAGATTTCCAGATCTACTACTCACTAGTATTCTATGACAGCATCAAGGATTTCTCACACGAATTCCGTATTAATTCTGGTTTCGGATACACAAAACATCATACAAACAGTATTCAACAATAACAGAAAATTTGAGAACAAATCAAGTTACGAAAATTGGATTCAAGGATCCTCAAGAACACATAATTCCTATGAGAGAAAGGACCTCTCACTATCCTCTCATGTAAATTCACCCATATTGAAATCCATTCTCCCCCCTTACCTCGATTAATTGCTCAATCGTTGAAGAATCTTGAAGGATTGACAACCCTAGCCTCCTTCTCTTCCTCCTTGTTCTTCTTCTCACTTTTTCTCCCAAAACCTTTCTCTGGCAGTTTATCGTGTTCTAATTCTCTTTCCCCAAAAAACTTCTCTATTTCGTTTAATCCCTTATTTCTTATTTTATTATTTAAATCTTATAATAATAATAATAATAATAATAATAATATTATTCTCCCACTAATAATAATATTCATACTAATAGTAATAATATGAATAATAATAATATTCCACCAAATAATATTATTAATACGAATAATAATAATAATAATAATAATAATAATAATAATAATAATAATAATGATAATAATGATAATCTCATTAACATTATTATTATTATTAATAGTTGGAATAATATTAATCACTATAATGCTCTCGATGTCATAATTAACTTACTCCTTTATCTAGGTCCACAGTACCCCAACTAAGGTCACCTCTCTCCCTTACTCCTAACCTCATACCCTTAATTAAGGACACCACACAACTACACATCACAGAAAATACCAAAGCGACTGAATAATTTAAATGGGGTGTTACAACAAGCTTTGCAAATAGAAGTTATTGCATAAGCCATTTTTAAGAATGTAGAGGAAGTTGAAAGTGCTATAGAGACTTTGGATCCAAAAGCTCTTTAAGAAGAAGTTGTAGTAGCTACATGTGTAGAAGCTACAACAGAAGATGCAAATCATGCGAACTCAGCTGGTATATTTCCTTAACCTATCTCTGATTCAATTTTAAATTCTTCATGTCCTCAACCTATAATCAAAACACCAACCCCATATTAATCACCAATACATTACTCTGAACACACACCCTCACCCAATCCTGGCATGTTTCTATCTTTAGAAATTGTCATACCTTCTCTTAAACAAGCCTATAACTCTGATTATGATGAATCAAACTCCATAAGTTTGATTTTAAACTCCTTCAAAAGTTCATATGTCATATATGAATTATCAAGACACCTAGTTAGTGAGGTCACTTCTGAATAAAATCAACCGGCGTGTATCCCTAAATCTGAACAACCCATTCCTTTAAAACACCATGACTAATATTGATCAGATCATGGAAACCTTACTAGAAGAATAACCTATAGAAACTAAACCACTTCAAGACATACCATTTGAAGTCATATCATTTGAAACTCACCAACCAGAAAATCCAACCAGCATTCTTCAACCTCAAACTGAATATTGTTCTAAACAAGCCATACAAGATCATACCATACCAGAAGCCCAACCTGAACCATAATCCTCTGATACATAAATCTCTTAACCTCAATAATTTAAACACCAGTTTTCCCATTCAAAATAATAAGATGTTGTCTCAGAAGCTGGCATAGTAGTAGTCTCTTTCTTTGAAGAAACATCCCCTTTGTCCCACCACCTCAACCAACTTATAATCTGAACCCTCCACCTCATATCCAAGCCCAAATGGAAGAGTTTAAAATTTTTATCTATGATGGAATTCGGGATATGGTTGCTGAGAGACTTACTGTAACACCCTTCTACCCCACAAGCATTCACGATAATTAAAAACAATTATATCAGAGTATATCACCGCAAGGGTGCCACATTTTGTCATAAAATAACAATAACACGGGTTTTATTCATCATAATTTCAAGCAATTACTATGCAGCGGAAAGATTCAAAATCATCAGCATATTTTGTAATTCAAAGATTTTTAAAAACAAGGACTTATAACTTCATGATGTCAACAAGAAAAGAACACGATGGTTCAACTCAAACCTCTTGACCTGATGTTACATATCAGAGCAAGATCCTCTATTCAACAGAAATAACAGGAATACTTCAAGTCAGTTCTTCATGCACCAAGAGCTAATTCTGATCACCTGCACGTTACCCACGTGAAGGCAACATTCAAACAGGCAGGGTGAGTAATCACAAATCATTATACAAGATATAAAGATAAGATATATTGAGATAGCATTCATCGTACAAAACAACATCATCATGAAATGCATGCATCATCATTTTCAAAGTATTATACTCACACCTTCATATCATAGTATCATATATAAATCTTTGTTCATAAAGTCATCATATCAATAACTCATCACCAAAGCATCACTTAAGTCACAGCATCATCACACGTCATTTTAAAATCACCTCATCAATAATAACAGTCATTCACATAGATGCAATGCCACATAAAATGAAATGCAATAACATAGAATCATGCATGTGTTACCAAATCAACATGTTGATGGACACTGGGTCATCATCCTCCAAAGATCCCCACCAATAGGATTGATTCTACACAAGAATCGGAGTACAACATAAACACCTCAATCCACACAATGGGATTGAAGCCAACAATGGACCGAAGTCTTATCAACAACACTGGACCGAGCTAGTGCGCAACAAGCCAGTGCGCAACAAGTTTTCTCCAACATTGAGTATCTGGACTCACAGTCTGTGAACTTTTTACTCAAGTAATAAATTGCATGCTCTTTTCTTCCAGTCTCGTCATGCTGACAGAGAACACAACCCATGGAATTCTCAAGAACCGTTAAGTACATTATCAACGGTCTTCCAGCCACCGGGGGCATTAGTATTGGAGGTTCCTGTAGATATTCTTTTATTCTTTCGAACGCTTTTTAGAAATTCTCATTCCAAACGACACTTTGATCTTTCTTTAACAACTTAAATAATGGCTCACAAGTAGCTGTGAGGTGAGATATGAACCGAGCGATGTAGTTCAATCTACCTAAAAAACCACGAACTTGTTTCTCGGTCTTTGGTGCTGGCATTTCCTGAATTGCTTTGATCTTTGTAGGATCAACCTCTATACCTTTCTCACTGACAATGAACCCCAACAACTTTCCTGACCGCACGCCGAAAGTACACTTGTTTGGATTCAGCCGAAGTTTGAACTTCCTTAATCTCTCAAACAACTTTAAGAGATTCACTAGATGCCCCTTCTCCGTTTGGGACTTCTCAATCATATCATCGACATATACTTCAATCTCATGATGAATCATATCATGAAAGAGAGTCACCATAGCTCGTTGATAAGTTTCCCCTGCGTTCTTCAAACCAAAAGGCATTACTTTATAGCAGAAGGTTCCCCATGGCATGATGTAAGTCGTCTTCTCCATATCCTCCGGTGCCATCTTAATCTGATTGTAGCCTGAAAAACCGTCCATGATGGAAAACACTGAGAACTGTGCGGTGTTATCAACAAGCACGTCAATATGAGGGAGCGGGAAATTGTCCTTTGGACTAGCTCTATTCAGGTCCCTATAATCGACACACATCCTGACTTTGCCGTCCTTCTTAGGCACGGGCACGATGTTTGCAACCCACGGAGGATAATTGGTCACAGTAAGAAATCCGACGTCTAATTGCTTCTGGACTTCTTCTTTGATCTTCACTGCCATATCAGGCCTGGTTCTTCTGAATTTCTATTTAACAGGAGGACACTCTTCTCGAAGAGGCAGACGATGAACTACAATATCTGTGTCGAGTCCAGGTATATCTTCGTATGACCAAGCAAAGACATCTTTATAATCTTGAAGTAACTCAATCAGTCTTCGCTTGACATCACTTTGCAATGCGTCCCCTATTCAGACTTCCTTCTTATCTTCCTCAGTTCCCAGGTTGACGACTTCAACTTCCTCCTGATGAGGCAGGATGACCTTCTCCTCTTGTCTTAACAATCTGGCAAGCTCTCCGGGTAGGTCTTCGTCTTCATCGATCTTTTCTTCTGCTTGAAAGATCGAATTGTCAAAGTCACACCGAGTCATAGACGAGTCTGAGTCGATGGTATCTGAAATGTGTAACCTGCAATGATGATGATTTTATGCTTAAATGATATGCAAACAAACAAACACAAACCACATTGCCATTTTATTGTTAGAAAACAAAAACAAGAAAAACAAGGATCACAAAATTTTGAATGAAAAACGCCTTTTTGATTGATAATGATAAAAGATTGTTCGCACACATAACAGATAAGGCCCTACAAATAAAGACCACTATGCTCCGGGCAGAGCATAGGGCAATACATTAATCAAAACAAAGCAATTACTCTTCATAGGTCACAGAGATGACTTCTTCCACGGTCCAATTCTTCAAACCCTGGCCAGGGACACATGGGTTGATCCACGCATCCATGTCACAGTCGCTGTCTCCTTCCTCGTCAGATACGACATTGATTCTTTCGAATATCACCCCACCGCTGGTGAACTGAACAGGTCCTTTATAACGCGGAGTGTTTTGTGAAGAAGACGCATATGGGTTGTATCCCAATCCAAACTTATTTTGTTTGTTGGGGACGCTTACCACTTACCCCCATCCTTGTGTTGACCCGGATTCCACTACGGCTTGGGCTTTCTTGTATGATGACATGGCAACTTCTGGAGCTTTGACCTCGACCGGCGCCTTTTCCTTGATTTGGGCAGTCTCAAAGGCCTAACACAGTGTTTCATGAATTTCACCATAAACCTCCACATATTTGAATGAAGACAGATGGCTCACCATGATGTCTTCCTCTCCACAAACAGTCACAATATTTCCATCCACCATGTATTTAAGTTTTTGGTGCAAAGTTGACGTCACATCCTCTGCCGAGTGTATCCAAGGCCGACCCAAAAGGAAGCTATATGTTGGCTGGATATCCATTATATAGAACACCGTATCGAAAATCTCTGGACCAACCTGAATGGGTAAAGTTAACTCTCCAAAAACGGACCTCCTCATCCCATTGTCGCTTCCGCGAAAATAAGGTGCCGGAAAAACAGAAGAGTCGCCACCTTTCGTTATTTATCCCTCGGAACGGGAAAGGAAACGATCGGAAAAACCTGACGAAAAGGTATAAGACAAGGTCATCGCAACCGTTGTCTGGGTTCGGGAGTCGGTTATGCAAGGGGAAGGTATTAGCACCCCTCACGTCCATCGTACTCGATGGGATCCACGCTTGTTGTGTTTAACTGACGGGTTGGTTTTATCTATCTACCTATCAAGGCCGGTCTAAAAAGAAAAGAAAATGACTCGGCAAAGTGTTGTGCTTTATGCCTACGTATTCTCATCAGAGAATGAGAAATCAGAGTCAACGTAGTTCGCCTAACTACGGGTTACGGGGAAGGTGGCTCACCAATACGTCAGTATTGTGCCTACGTACTCTCAACATGTATGAGAGATCAGAGCTTACGTAGTTCAGGATAATACGGATTACAGGGATTCAGATTCATCTGTTTTATCGAGTAGGGTTAACAAACAGTTCCAGCAGTTGGATGTACGCAGCTCGACCCTTGGAGACTTAGGCGTTACCGTTTGCGGTAGTACTGGGAGTTAATGACACTCTTTTCTTCAGAAAAGCTTCCTTTGAATTACGGGCCCACGGGGCAAAAAGGTTTGAAGTTTGTTTTCTGTCTTTTATGGAAGAACTGTTTTTTATGGATGTTTGCAACTAATATCATACTAGAGACTATGACCTGAGAGTAAATGTGTCGCATGTCACCCAAAGGGTGCCATACTAGACATCCAGACTGTTGAAAAGAAACTCTCCAACAATCCTTTCTCAGATAGCTTAAGTCTCGTAATGTACGACGTCAGTTAACCTTTATTACTGTATTTTGATTTGTTTTGAGATGAAAAGAGAACAGGCTCAACTAAGGGGAGACTATCAAGTCCTAATGTTGTCATGCCAAGGATTCATCCTATGATTGAGGTTTGAAACAGGGAACTCCTAGGAGTTATCATGCATAGGTTTCAACCTAAAGTTCTAATCATCACTTCCTTATCAAAGGAAATGAGATTCCTAAGGGATCATGTCAATGATAAACAGAAATAGATAAAGCATCAACTTAAACAGTAAATATTAAACGACTGTAAAATGCATGCAATGCAAGTGAGGGAGGAAATGTGTGTGGGGCATCAGCCTCCACAAGCTCATCTCAACCTCAAGCCAGATATGAATAATTGTAATCATACAGAGGAAATAACATGCTATCAAGCAAACAGAATAACTGTAATCATACAGATGAAGTGAAATAAAATGCCATCAAGCACACACAAACCACATAGGCAAGGGAGCAGGGCTCTACCAAATACCAGCAAGCAAAGCCACACAGTAAAAATACAAGCAGAGGGAGCAACTCAACCTCTAGTGCAATCATGCTCCTAGCTTAAATCAGTCTAGATATGGACTTATTCTAATGCATCAAGCAAATCAAACAAGTCACATCAATACAGTTACACAGAAAGAAACAGACAGCCAAGAAAGCAAATCAACAGCTTCCACAGCAAATCTCCTCAGACATCAGTCCAGTCATCAGTCTTCAACCACCCTTCAAGGCTATCATCTTCAATAGCAAGTATCAACTTGATTCTCCAAGCTTTCAATACATCCAACATAAGTATCAACTTATTCTTCATCCTCAAGCCTCAGCTCTTCAGTAAATTCCACCTTCAGGCTTCACTCCCCATATCAAGTATCAACCTGTTTCTTCAGGCTCTCAAAGTATCAACCACAAGTATCAACTTGTCCTTCAAGCTTCATCTCTTTCTTCAATCTCAATTTTATCTTCTTCACAAGTGTCAGCTTGTTCTTCTAGACCTTCAAGCTTCAGCTCTCTCCTCCTTGCAAGTATCAACTTGCTCTTCCTGATCTACAAGCCTCAGCTCCTAAAGATACTCTTCAAACACAAAGAAGTATCAACTACTCTAGCCTCTTCAATCTTCTAACAAGGAACTCCATCCTCTAGCAAGGGAGAAAGACTCATTTGACATGAGCAAAGTTTGGATGATTGGTAGCAGAGTGAAGACCAAAGGTCACCACTAAGCATCCTATCATCAGAGAAAGGGACCCTCAAAGGTTCTACCAACTTGTGAAGAGCCACACATCCTACCAAAGGAGGGATGAGGCCTTTACAAGGGGACCTTACATCATAGGGAAGAATGGAAGTGATCAACATCTTCCATGTTTATGAAGGAAGAGAATCTATCTAGAAGCTCTGCTTACAAACCCTAATCTCAACACCTAATCAGCACTAAACCAAAAGAAGGGAAGATCTTCACATCCAAGCTTCTTCAAGCACTCCATGGTATCCTCAAGCTTGTCTTCAACATCATCCAAGGGCAAGGGAGACAAAACCCTAATCTAAGGGAACTAAGGAAGTCATTCTAGTTGAATTAGTGCTTTAGAATCATCCAAAGGTAGCACCTAAACTAAAATCAACCAAAAATAGCAAACTACATTGTAAATTCCTACAAAAATTCCTAAGGGATCCTAATTCAATCATGAATCTACCCTACAAAAATCAGAGGTTGAATCATCCACCAAGTTCTAAAAATAAAATATAAACCACAAGGTATCAACCATAAACCCTAAAAATGGAGCCCTTAAAGTTTCAACCTAGAACTACCACTTATATTCATCAAAAAAATGTGAGAAAAATCTAGCGGGAACATGCACATCTATGCTAGCTACACACAAAATATACAGGCCAAAATCACCATCACATGATCAAACCAAATTCAACAAACAAAGGTCTAAACCATGATTATTTTAATGTCAATTAAAATGTAAAAATGCCCATAAAATGCATGGAATATTAATATTTTTTATCTAAAAAATACTAGATTCAATCATGTATCCATGGCAAACAGAATGGGATTAATTGAGTTATTTTTCCATTTTTTATGAATTTTCCAATAACTATGAATAAAATGAAAAATAAAATGAAAAATAAAATGAAAAATAAAATGAAAATCAAAATAAAATGATAAACGCGTGGTGTGAATAGCATGGAAAATCAGTTTAAAATCCAAACTGGGCCAAAAGAGGGTGGGAGTATCAACTATGACTTAAGCCCAAAACCATCAGATAAGTGAAACGCAGCGTTTCATTTTAATTCAGAAATCCTTCATAAACTTGGAAATAATTGTGGCCGTGGGATGAGGTCTTCAGTCAAAGTCCACCTAGGATCTAATGGCTATCAAGTCATCTTCAACCTTTTGAATCTCTGAACTCAGGCCACCTGCGCGCGCTAGAGTCACCGCCGGTGACTTCTCCGATCACCATTCCACAACCCTAATTCTCTATAGAATCCACCATTGGCCACGATTCCTTGATGAATCTTGTCCCAAATCTCCTCAGGAATCCATTCATGCCATTAATTCATTCTAAAACCTCAAGATTCGCAAGAACACAATCTCAACCGAAAATTGGAACAACCCTAATTGGTCACTAATCTTCAAATTGATGATCCAAAAAGCTTCCTACATCAATCTACAATGCATCTAACCCTCTAATTCCCATTGATTCTACTTAATTCAAGCTATGGAGTAAGAACTGCATACCTGGTAAACTTGAGCAAACAGAGTGGTTGAATCTTCAACTCAGCCTTCAAGAACTTGCAGAATCCTTCACTTGCCTCTAATCAACCTTCTGTATGCAAAAGAAAGAGTTGAAATTCCCTGGATTCTTGAAACCGATTATGAGTTGCAAGCTTCCAACTACAATGGCTACTTCATGATTCCTCCACCACTTGGCCTCGAATTTGATCTGGGATCAATCACCAACCTCAAAGCAAGCTATTGAGATCAATTTCTTGGACTGAAATGGCCTCTAACCTTGTAACAGATTTGGATTTGCAATGGGAAATTTCAAAGTGCAATCTCACTCTCCTCTCTCAATTCTCACCAACCTTCACTCTGAACCACTTCTAAATCATATATAGAACAAGGATGAATGATCTAGAAAGTTCTAGATCACTCTAATGAGAAATTCAATATCTCACTTCACTTGAAAATCCAATCTCATGGTTTATTCAAAATAGTCCATGCATCAGCTTGTATTCATCATGCTTTTTATCCAAATTCTCTCCAAATGAGATTATGAAAGTGTTTGGATTGCAAGGAGCCTTGGTTATGCCTTGCATATTGGTTTGGCAATTGTTACTTATGATGTAAGTAACCACTTTTCAAAGCAAGTCCTTAAATTAACCCTCAAGTCAAAATTGTAGCAATGTAAATGCTCTTAAAATGTGTTTTACAATCAAAATGACATGTCATATGGCTTGGTTTGGACATGTAGATCAAAAATCCCAATTTCCAACTTTGGTTCATTTGAAATTCATCCTTATTTTAGGCCATTTTTGTGATTTTGTGAAGCAAGCTATTCCAAGCTCTCATGACTTCTTGGCTAGCCTTAAAACATCATTTTGAACAAGTTTGATGTTGAAAATTTTCCCATTTGAAGCTTGCAAATAGGAGTTATGGCCTTATGATTGAAATGACCTATAATCTCCAAATGACCAAAATGCCCTTGACTTGTCAAAGCCATAACTTGAGTTCTACAAATCCTATCAAGGACTTCTACTACTCTCTAGAAAGCTAAGAGGATAAGGAACAACATTCATGTTGACCAAGAGTTCATAGGAATCATCCTTCTAGGGCAAACGTTTCATGCAAGTTGGACAACTTTCAAGCTCCAAATTCACATACCTCAGATGACCTGTAACTTGTCAAAGTCATAACTTGAGGTTTACAAATCCTATCAAGGACTTCTAGCACTCAAATTAAATCTAAGATCATGCTATACAACATTCATGTTGGGAGAAAGATGAGATGACAATCACATCTTGAGTTAAATTGCCTTGAAGATAGGGGTCAAACTAGGGGATTTTACACTATCAAGCCTTAGAAACCCTAGCTTGAAACTTCTCAAACTCTTCAATCATGATGAGTTGACCTTGGAGTCATCCTTATAACATCTAAATGTACCAATCCATGATCACATGGCTCTTGAATTAGGTCTCAACCTCCTTCAAATCCTCAGTTGACTTAGGGTTGACCCAGTCAAACCCTAGTTGCACCACTCATGGCTGAGCCTTCTTACTCTTGCACAATGACCTGTCTTGGCCTCAAAGTGATCTTAAAAACTTCTCATGAGCTCTCTCAAGACCTCAAGTCCATCCTCATGGCCTCAGAATCATCTGATGGCTTTCCACAACTCTCAAGTTAGGAGACACACCCTCTTGGTTTCAACCACTCTCTATGAGGCTCTTTTAACTTCTTTGACAAGGATATCAACCCTTGAACACTTGAATAACCTTCTTTAGCTAGCTCTATGGTCTTGTGTAGCTCTTGATTGGTAATCTTACCTCTTGATCTCCTGCATACATGTCAATGAAATGCAAATGATGATGCTAATTTGCATGAAATGAAACATAAGTTAGGTAAAGAAATGTTGGGCAAATTTTGAGGTGCAACAGCTGCCCCTATTCAAACGGCTTGGACGTGACTGGGTGAGAAGCGAATGGATCTCAAACAATCAAGGTAAAAGACGGTTGAATACCAACAAACCCGGAAATTTGCCAACTGCACAAGTATACAGTACTCTGATGGGGACAAATCTTCGGAAACTGAAATAATAGTTGCACGGCAACTAGCTGGAGAAATACTGATCTGAATCTTCGTCAGGATGATCCTCTGATCTATCTGATATCATTGCATCCTCAAATCATCGAGGGATCACTCGTTACACGGTAACGGGTGATTTGCCAACCGCACAGGTAAATGATACTCTGATTGGTAGGAACATCTTCAACACTGAACATGATAGTTGCACGGCAACTCTGCTGGGGAATTGGTTACACGGTAACCAGTGATACACGGTCGATCATGCCGTCAGGCATTAGCATTCCTCGGGACTCATCAGATCAAGAATTAAGTTAATCATGCCATCGGGCATTCAAAGAAGTTTTTGGGCGTCAGCCGAACTTCATCAGTAAGTCGGGAATAGAATTCTCGGTCAATCATGAACCAAACAGGGGTATCTAAGCCATTGCCATCATGCATTCCGCTTCGGCGGGGAGGACTGCTTTGACCTTGTAGTTAGACTTCATCAATAAGTCAGGGGTTTTGGCGCTATTGCCATACTTCCATCATCAAGTCTTCAAGGGAAGTTTCAACTTCGCTGTTCAAACCTGCTGGGGATGACACATCTCCGCTGGGGATTCTAGAGAACTATCAAGTAACTCTGCTTCGGGGCTCCAGAAATCATTCTGGGTGAATCAACTCTGCTGAGGACTTCAAGAATCATCTTGGACAAATAACTCCGCCAGAGACTTCAAGAATCGTCCTGAACCAATAACTCTGCTGGAGATTTCAGGAATCATCCTGAGCAAACACTCTGCCGGGGACTCTAAGCATCAACTTGAGCAACTAACTCTGGCGACTTCACTGGGGAATTCAAGAATCATCTTAAGCCAACCATTCTGCGGAGGAACACCTGCAAAACAAGAATAGTACTGACCTAGCTCATGTTTCATATGCATATGATCGTAAATGGCGTAATGCTCCACACGGTGGAAATGCTACGCGTTTTTGGGGCAAATGCTATGCAATCATGCAAGATGCTACGACCCCATCAGCAAAATAAATGCTGAAGGGAGAATCCTCCTGTCAAGGAGAAAGAACCACTCTGGTGGAGGAAGGAATCATCCTGCCGAGGAGAAGAAGTCACACCAATCTCAATTGGACTCCGCCTGGGGAACTGGACTTCAGTCGACCGCTGCAGGGGGACAAAGTTCTACGAGCACTGGGACCTGCTCGGCTAGGTATACAACCCACAAACTGCTGAGGAAACGATATTAGTCGCAGAAATAAACTGCATGGCCTTCGCGGCAAAACTTTTCTGGAGATAACGACTCCGCTGGGGAAAAATAGCATCAGCTATTCAACACTCTACTGGGGAAAACCAAGCATGGCCTGTGTCGCTTCCAAGGACTCGGCTCCCTTGGGGGACTGCAAACTCGGCTGGGGAAGAAGGAATCATCCTGCTTACTGGGGAGAGTATGACTATGTGGGGGAATCCCAATTCCGTTTGAGACTTCAGTCTGCGCTATCGAGGGCTGAACACTTCAGTGTATGACTCAGCTGGGGAGACGATGATCCTTCAGGATACATCTGCTTGGGGAGAGAACCTTCTCTGCTTGGGGAAGCATACGGCGTACTGCCTGGTATATGCTATACCTGCAACAACACAAACAAACAGACAAGATGCCCTTCTCAAGGGGACCTATCAATGTTATCATCTTGTGGCAATGTTCAAGTAATTCATTGTTTCAACAATCAGTGGCCTAGGCCAGTAAGTTTATGTATGCGCATTTTATCAAAAACATCGGCGTTCTTTTTCGCAAACAAAACAGATAAATGCTAAACAAACAAACAGAATTGTTGAATAGTATACATTTTATTGATAACGAACCCCTGAATGGGTAAAAATGTTTTACAACAGATGCAAGCTCCTGGAATGAGGAAGCTGCGCAAATATAAAAACATAAATATACATCAGTATATACAAATGTCGGCAATGAGGCGTAGACGAACACCATGAGTTGATCCCTCTATGACCCACTCGACTTCGATACTTCTCTGACGCTTCAGCTTCAGAAGAGATTGATTCAGATAAACGGCCCTCAGGTCCTTCAAACCACTAAACAATGAAAGTCCATACGCGGAACGCAGTCATTTGCTTTTTCAAATCCCTAACTTTTGCCTGAATCGCCCTTCCGTGTTTTCGATTCACCGGGATACCCTTTTTTGCCAAAGTCGCCCATCCGGGTTTTCGACTTTGCGGGTGTACATTCTTTTCTTTATATCCCTAATTTTTGCCCGAACCTTTTTCCTTTTCTATGGTTCGCCTGGATGCCCCATTTTTGCCTGGATATTCATTTTTCTTTCCAGCGGGTCATTTTTTAAGCAATGTATTTTTTAACTGCGTCCGCGTTCACCGGGGATGCAAAATCTTCACCATCCATCGTGGATAACAACAAGGCTCCTCCCGAGAAGACCTTGCTGACGATGTACGGACCTTCGTAATTGGGAGTCCACTTGCCCCGGTGATCGGATTGTGGAGGAAGAATCTTCTTCAGGACGAGATCACCCGTCTGAAAGCTCCTAGGACGCACCTTCTTATCATAAACTTTCTTCATTCGGCTTTGGTATAGAAGACCGTATGCAATCGATGCTAACCTCTTCTCGTCCAGCAGGATGAGTTGGTTTAGTCGGTTTTTAATCCATTATGCCTCATCGAGTTTCACATCAACCAAAACTCGTAAAGAAGGAATCTCAACTTCTAACGGTAGGACAACTTCCATACCGTACACTAGTGAAAAAGGAGTTGCCCCGGTTGATGTACGCACCGTGGTACGATAACCGTGCAGTGCAAACGGCAACATCTCGTGCCAATCCTTATAAGTCACAACCATCTTTTGTACAATCTTCTTGATGTTCTTATTGGCCGCCTCAACCGCGCCATTCATCATCGGCCGGTAAGGAGATGAGTTGTGGTGTTCAATCTTGAAACGCTGGCACAGCTCCTTCATCATCTTGTTATTCAGATTCGAACCATTATCAGTAATGATCCGCTCGGGAATTCTGTAACGACAGATGATGTCCCTCTTTATGAATTTAGCCACCACCTGCTTGGTCACATTAGCATATGAGGCTGCCTCCACCCATTTGGTGAAGTAGTCGATGGCTACTAGAATGAAGCGATGACCGTTAGATGCAGTGGGCTCGATCTTGCCTATCATGTCGATGCCCCACATGGAGAACGGCCACGGGGAGGACATGACCTTTAACGGGCACGGCGGCACATGAATCTTATCAGCATAAATCTGGCATTTATGACATCTCTTCGCGAATCTGAAGCAATCCGACTCCATCGTCAGCCAGTAGTATCCTGCTCTCAGGATCTTTCTTGTCATAGTATGCTCGACGGCGTGCGTACCAAATGTGCCTTCATGGACTTCTTCCATGAGCATACTCGCCTCTTTCTCATCTACACATCTGAGTAGCACGAGATCGTGGTTTCTCTTATACAAAACTCCATCAGGATTGAGATAAAAATTTCCAGACAGCCTCCTCAGAGTCTTCTTGTCCTGGGTCGACGCTCCCGCAGGATATTCCTTAGTCATAAGGAAAGTCTGGATATCATGGAACCATGGCTTGCCGTCGGGGGCTTCCTCGATTGCAAAGACAAATGCAGGTCTATCAAGACGAGATAGGACAATTCTTGGAGCTTCATTCCAAAAATTGGCTTTATACATCGAAGCCAACGTGGCTAAGGCATCAGCCATCTGATTCTCTGCTCTGGGCACATGATGGAGTTCCACTCGATCAAAGAACGGAAGCAGCCTTCTGGCATAGTTCATGTACGGCACCAAATTCGATTGACGAGTCTCCCACTCCCCTTTAATCTGGTTGATCATAAGTGCCGAGTCACCATATACATCTAGATTCTTGATTCTCAAATCAATTGCTTCTTCTAGACCCATGATGCATGCTTCGTACTCCGCTTCGTTATTGGTGACCGGAAACGTCAGTCTAGCGGTGAATGGAATGTGGGATCCATGGGGAGTCGTGATGATCGCTCCAATGTCACTTCCATAAGAATTAACCGCCCCGTCAAATATCAATTTCCATTGGGATTTCCTATCTGGACCCTCGTCGGGCAACGATTCATCACAATCTTTCGCTTTAAGAAACATGATATCCTCATCAGGGAATTCACATTTCATCGGCTGATAATCCTCGATTGGCTGTTCGGCAAGGTACTCAGACAATACGCTTCCCTTGATGGCCTTCTGGGAAATGTACTGAATGTCGTATTCCGTCAACACCATTTGCCATATGGCAATCCTGCCCGAAAGCGCTTGCTTCTCGAAGACGTACTTGATCGGATCCATCTTCGAAATTAGCATGGTGGTGTGATTGAGCATGTACTGTCGTAAACGTTTGGCAGCCCAGGCTAGTGCACAACACGTTTTCTCCAACATCGAATAACGAGATTCACATTCTGTGAACTTTTTACCCAAGTAGTAAATGGCATGCTCCTTTCTGCCCGTCTCCTCGTGCTGACCGAGAACACACCCCATACTATTCTCAAGAACTGTCAAGTACATGATTAAAGGTCGTCCGACCACTAGGGGTATCAAGATCGGAGGTTCCTGTAGATACTGTTTTATCTTATCAAATGCCTTCTGGCAATCCTCGTTCCAGATAATCGCTTGATCTTTCTTTAGTAGTTTGAACATCGGTTCACACGTGGCCGTGAGCTGAGAAATAAACCTTGCGATGTAGTTTATCCTGCCTAGGAAACCACGAACTTCTTTTTCTGTTCTTGGCGCTGGCATTTCTTGTATCGCTTTTATCTTCGCAGGATCAACCTCAATGCCTCTTTCACTCACGATAAACCCCAGTAGTTTTCCCAACCGTACTTCGAAAGTACACTTGTTAGGATTCAGCCTCAACCTGAACTTCCTAAGCCTCTTAAAAAGCTTCAACAAATTGACCAGGTGTCCCTCCTCTGTTTGGGACTTCGCAATCATGTCATGAACATAGACTTCAATCTCATGATGAATCATATCATGAAACAAAGTAACCATTGGTCGTTGGTAAGTGGCCCCTGCGTTCTTCAGACCGAAAGGCATTACCTTGTAGCAAAACATTCCCCAAGGTGTAATAAAAGTAGTTTTCTCCATGTCTTCCGGCGCCATCTTGATCTGATTATAGCCGGAGAAGCCATCCATGAACAAAAGTACGGAGAACTGAGCTGTATTGTCGACCAACACATCAATATGAGGGAGCCGGAAATCGTCTTTAG
This sequence comes from Lathyrus sativus, assembly GCA_963859935.3. NCBI lineage: Eukaryota > Viridiplantae > Streptophyta > Magnoliopsida > Fabales > Fabaceae > Lathyrus > Lathyrus sativus. Next base: position 320,921,366 of record OZ012738.1, on the reverse strand, counting down.
GGCTCGCCCTATTCAAATCCCAATAATCGACGCACATTCGCACCTTACCGTCCTTCTTCGGTACAGGCACTATGTTGGCGACCCACGGAGGGTAAGTAGTGATTGCTAAAAAGCCAGCATCAAGCTGTTTCTGCACTTCTTCTTTAATCTTAACGGCCATATCTGGTCGCATCCTTCTAAGCTTCTGCTTAACGGGAGGACAATCTTCTCGCAGCGGCAAGTGGTGGACCACGATGTCAGTATCAAATCCGGGCATATCTTCGTATGACCAAGCAAAGACGTCACTATACTCTCGAAGCATCTCGACCAATCTCTGCTTTACATCACTCTGCAATGCAGCCCCTATCCTGACGTTCCTGACAAGTTCTTCAGAACCCAGATTCACAATCTCAATCTCTTCTTCGTGAGGCAAAATAACTTTCTCTTCTTGTTTCAACAAGCGGGCCAACTCCTCGGGAAGGTCTTCATCTTCATCAATCTCTTCTTCGGCTTGATAGATCGGGCAATCGAAGTCGAAGTGAGTCGTAGAAGGTCCATAGTCGATGTCATCTGCTATGTGGATCCTGCAATAACAAGGGTTAAGCTTAAGACAAGGATATGCAGGTTAGCACAAACCCCATTGCCATTTTATTGTTTTTCAAAACAAATATAAAACAGGAATAACAGGGATCACAACATTTGAATACGAAGGAAAACGCCTTTTGATTTATTGATAAAATGCATGTACATAATCAAACAAGGCCCTGACAATAAAACCTCTATGCCCCGGGTAGGACATAGGGTTGTACAATGATTGAAAAAAGTAAATCATTACTCTTTGTCTGTCACTTGGATGATATCCCTGATAGACCAGTTGTTGAGGCTCTCGCCCGATTTGCTTGGCTGGATCCAAGAGTCCAGGTCGCAATCGATGTCTTCGCCGTCTTCAGACATTGCGTTGACACTTTCGAATATCACCCCGCCACTGGTAGACTGGATTGGCCCTTTACCGCGCGACGCACTGCTAGAAGAAGAGGAGGCTTCAGCCGTAGGAGAATATCCCAACCCAAACTTGTCTTGCTTGTTAGGTATTTCTAGAATTCGCCTCCAACCTAGGGTAGATCCGGCTTGAACAACGGCCCGGGCTTCCTTGAAGGAAGAGAGAGTCATCTCTGGTTTCTCAGTGATTACAGGAGCTACGTTCTTGACTTTAACAGCTTCGAACGCCTGGCATAGGGTTTCGTGGATTTCCCCATCCATCTCAACATACTTGAAGGACGACAAATGGCTCACCATTATGTCTTCCTCGCCACATACAGTCACGATGCTACCCCCGACAGCATACTTGAGCTTCTGGTGCAACGTGGAGGTCACGGCACCCACAGAATGGATCCATGGCCGGCCCAAGAGACAGTTGTAGGCAGGCATGATGTCCATAATGTAAAAGACCGCGTCGAATGTTTCCGGCCCAACTTGGATTGGCAACGTCACCTCCCCGAAAACATGACGTTTGGTTCCATCGAACGCTTTCACGACCAGATCATTGGGCGTGCAAATCAATCCTCGAGTATCTAACTTCATCATTGCTTTCTTCGGAAGAACATTGAGTGATGACCCTGTGTCTACCAACACATGTGACATAATCGTTCCCCTACACTCTATCGAGATGTGCAGGGCACTATTGTGGTTTCTTCCCTTCGGCGTCAGCTCCAGGTCAGTGAACCCTAACCCATTTCCAGCATTCACGTGGGCTACGACCCCCTCTAACTGGTTTACCGATATTTCCTGCGGTACATACGTGGCATTCAACACCTTCAGCAGTGCGTTGCGATGTGCCTCAGAACACATCAACAAATTCAGGATCTTGTAGTCACTCTTCTTAATCAATCTCATAAACTCTTCGGCGTCTTTAACAAGTAAGTCTTTCTCTACCCCACGAGGGGTTTCTTCAACGACTTTACTTTTACCTTTATCAGCTACATCCACTTTGTCTGCTTTGTCCGTCACAACCTCAGGTGGAGCGAACACTCTTCCGCTGCGCGTGATTCCGCCGATGCCCACTAGGTTATCCACAGATCGCCCAGGTGGTTCCAGTTCCAACTTCTGTCCGTTGCAGTAGACATCAGCCCCATAATGCCATGGGACAACATTGGTGCTTTCAAAAGGTATCGCCCCAGCTTTGGTGATGGTAATGGTGGGCGGTCTAGGTGCAGAAATGGTGATCGTCCGGCGAGGGATGGTGATGGTGGCAACCTCATCATATTGCTTCAGCATTACCTCTCCAGATCCACATTCGGCCCTTCGGCTAAAGTGCAGGATTCCCTCGGTCATCAGACTTTGAATCCCCTCTATCAACTGTTCACATCCATCAGGACTAGTCGCACAGCCCATACATAGTTCTCCACAGCCCGGGAAGTAACCTCTTTTCATTAGCTTGGCTTTAACGAAGCTAAGCGGCGTCTTCAGATCCTTGAATTCAGTCAACAAATCCAAGCTCTCGTCTTCAATAATGGCGTTTACCCCACCTCCCCTATGATTCGACATAGGGTTCTTCGTGACGTTTGGCACATTATCTGAGAAATTGATGATCTTAGCGTCCACCATATCCTGCACCTTGTGCTTGAAGGCTTTGCAATTTTCTATTGTGTGGCCTGGTGCCCCTGAGTGACATTCACAAGTCGCATTCGCATCATAACCTGGCGGAGGTGCCCCTGTCAAGGGAGCCAAGGTTCTCTTCTGGATCAGCTGTAACTGGAGCAGAGTCTGTAACAGCTGAGCATAAGACATGGGCAGAGTCTCAAGGTGACGGCTTGACAGCGGTGCCCTGTTCTGATACTTTCTGTACCCTTGCTGATTCGGCTGCTGCTGCTGCTGTGGCTGTTGGAATGCGGGGATTGTTATACTGGCCACCTGTTGGTGCTGGCCCTTGCCCTTCCTTCGAGCGTTGGACACGACGCTCGTCTGTCCTTCCCTCCTTTTGCCACCATAGGGTTTCTTTCCTCCTCCAGCTGAGGATAGATCACCTTGAATTTTCCCCAGTTTGATCCCATTTTCAACGTGCTCACCCGTGATAATGAGATCTGAGAAGCTTCCAGACATACTGCTGACCAATTTCTCGTAGTAAACCCCTGGGAGGGTGGCTACGAACATTTCCACAAGCTCCCGTTCAACCATCGGCGGCTGAACCTTAGCTGCCAATTCACGCCACCTCTGGGCGTATTCCTTGAACCCTTCGTTGTTCCTCTGCGACAAATTTTGCAGTTGGACCCGGTTCAGAGCCAAGTCACTGTCATATTGGTAGTGGTGCACGAATGCTTCAGCAAGTTCCTTCCACGTGCGCACACTGGTAGGTTCCAGACTCATGTATCATTCCAAGGATGGCCCGGATAGGCTATCCTGAAAGAAGTGCATCAGCAACTTCTCGTCTTCAGAGTGAGCTGACATTTTCCGGTAGTATGATCTCAGATGGACGCGAGGGCAAGTGGTGCCCTTGTATTTTTCAAAGTCGGGTACCTTGAACTTGGGAGGCACCTTAAAATCAGCAATCAATCCCAACTTGGACATGTCAACACCCATGGTGTTCTGGTTCTCGAAATTCCTCATCTTGTCCTCGAGTGCCTTAAACCTTAGTCGTGCTTCAGCAGTCAGCTCCCCTTCAGCACCTCTCTGTGAGAACACATTGTCATGCCGGTCTTCTAACCATGGCTGAGGCCTATACAGATTTCCAACACCTGCGTTGTCGTTGCCCAATCCAACATTGACGTTAGCTTCAAAATTCCCATTACCGACGCCAGTCATATTACCGTTGAGTCCCATGTTAGCGATTACATTGCCGTTGGCACTGCCATTCCCCCCAGTCATGGGGACACCATTCTGAGGAGTTTCAAAAGGTGGAGGGGTTGGCACAGTCCCACCATGGAGTACGCCATTGCTGTCAACCCTTGAAATCAGAGGCTGGACCAATGTTCTGAGCTGATCCTGGCCGTTGGCGACCACTTGCATGAGCTCCATGAAGCGGTCCATCCTTTCTCGGAGTTCTTGAACATCAGTTTGTACTTGCTCCATAACTCTGGCTTGATTTGCTCTAGTCGGATAGCGGTGGATAGGTCTCTGATCAATCCTGGAATAACCTGAAACGACCTGTATACACAAAAGGGTTAGGAAAAACGACAAAGTGCTCATTATGCAGATGCTTCATGCAAATGCAAACGTGTGTCTGTGTGTTAGGGAGGTATCCCCCGATCCTAGTGCCTGAGTACCAGTGCTGATAATAAGAAGTCCGAGTCCAATCATGGAAATAACATCTCATATATATAAAGAAAGCCCATCAAGGCGGTACACAACGTCACTGAGTACAAGCTGAATCAATAGCATGACCTCAACCAACAAGCCTGGTGATGGTCAGCATACAACAACGATCAAAACAAAAGGATCACAAATAGTCAAGCACGGCCACGGGCGCGAAACTCTTCTAACAACCCCTTCGTTTCCAGATGATCAGGTCGAGTGAGCAAATCTTCGACGAGTAACTCCCTTTGCATAATGGTGTATTGAAGACCTTCAACCGAATATTCTCATGCTTCTTCGCCGAAACAATCTTCTAACTTCCACTTCTTGGCTTCAAACATCAGCTTGCGCTCCTTCAGGATAGCAAGAGCCTTGTTGAGCTAGCCTTCAGCGGCATATCTGCGAGCGGTTTCTTCATCAAACCTCTTCTCACTAGCCTTCACCTGGGCTTTCAGCTTGGAGATCTGTTGTTTCAGCTTATCCTCCCGTTCTTTGCCGTTGGCTAGGGTGGCCTTCCAGTGTTGATTAAACTTGGATATTCTCCGGTACGCTTCATCCAAGTGCTGTGTAACAGCCTAATTTTTCAATAAGTGATTAATTGCACTAATTAATTGGTTTATGTGATTTATCTGATTTAAATAAATTATTGGATTTATTTAAATGAGTTAATGGATTTAATTTATTTATTCTACTTGGTAGAATAATGTGGATTTATTAGATATTCTCTAATTAATGATAAGATGAGATATTTTGTGAGAAATGAATTGATAGGTATTTTTTAGAGAAGAATTATGATGGAAAGAAAATAGAAGGATATATAAGGGAAATTGGAGAGAAAAGGAAAGAGATAGAAACATAAGAGAAAGAAAGAAAGAAAAGGAGAGAAAGAATAGAGAAAGAGGAGAAAAGAGAAGAGAAGAGAGAAACTTGGAGAAATCATCAAGAATCAACTTCAAGCTTCAATCCAATCAAGGTAAGGGTGAGAAACATTATTATTTGATCAATGTGTATGATTATGTATGAGTTGTGTTGGATTTGTTGGGTGTTTTTCTCTATTTTCCATTTCTAGGGCAAATGAGTTAAATCGATAGAATCGAGTTTTGAACGGTTAGAATTCAAAATAAATTGCATAGTTTAGTCGGGTAATGTTTAGCCGTGATTATTGGATTTCGTTTGATTGAATTTGGTTGAGTTTGTGAGTTTTGACATTTTTGGATAATTGAGGGTTTGAGATTTGAGTGAAAATCGGATGTTGTAGAAATCGTGTTTAATGGTTCTAATTCACTGCTATATGTTAGGTGAGTATGAGTATGTGTTTGTTTCGAAAAAAAGAATTGAATCGGTCGGATTTTCGGGCGAAAATGCAAAATCCCGTAGCCGTGTTTAGACAAAATTCTGGTTTTTCGGAAAACTTCAAAAATTCATAACTCTTGAACCATAAGTCAGTTTTGACCCCCGTTCAAAGCGTTGGTAAGTTAACGAGATTATCTTTCTAGAAAAAATGGCTTTGAGGCCTGTACCTAGTTCAATTATAGCAGAAAATTGAAAACATATTGTTTTGTTGATTTTTACCGTCGCGAATGTGTGTGATTGATGTGTTATTGTGCAAAATACTTTTGTTATATAACGTATAGCTTGTGCATGTTATGATATGATATGTTGTGGGTAGCCGTATGGCATAAATCCTAGATGGTGGAATCGATTATAAAATATAGTCTTTTGACAAATATATGCGTATTGTTTGTATGTGAAGAATGCATGAGAATATATTGTGAATATGTGTGCATTGTTTGAAAAGGTAATGAGGTTGAATTATGAATGCATATTTGTTGTATCCGATTATTGTGAATTAATGCATGAGAGCATCTTGTAAGATATGTGTGCATTGTTTGACAAATATGTTGATGAAAAGTATGAATACTTGATTATATGATATGTTGTGTGTGCAATCTTGTTTAATTCTTGAAGGGAGGAATTATGTGAATGCATGGGATTAAGACGTGTGATCGGTCTTAAGTGCATTTTATTGTTGATTGCATATGCATCATTTAGTCAAGAGGCAATGTTTGCTAGTTTCGTGGAGGCTAGTGACTTGTCCCAAACCAAGAGCGGGGTTTGAAAGCTTAGGGAACGAGCTTTTGTTGTTATCGATCTAGGGAACGGACCCGGTTTAAGTGTTAAAACCGAAAATGATAACAAGTGTTGGTACCACATGGCATGAGTTGCATTGAGTCTCATGGAATGAATATATGATTGTTGTATGAATTTATGCATAGGTGTATGTACATGACTTGTGTAATTGTTAACTATGGATATGTTTGATGATTGACCATATTTGTGTGTATATATATATATATATATATATATATATATATATATATATATATATATATATATATATATATATATATATATATATATATATATATATATATATATATATATATATATATATATATATATATATATATATATATATATATATATATATATATATATATATATATATATATATATATATATATATATATATATATATATATATATATATATATATGTGTGTGTGCTTTGTGAAGTATATGATGAGTTATGATGAAGTATGGTGAGAATGGTGGAATATGCGTATGTGCATTACTTGTGTAATTGAGAGTTGTGAATATGTGATCATTGTATGAAAGTATGCTTATGAACATGAATTGTTGGTTTGAGAATTGTGAATGTGTAATTGTGAATTAGTGAGTAAACATAATATGTGTATGTTCATGTGGAATGTTGAGATTTATGGATACGTGCATGATGAATATGCTTGGTGATTATCCATATTTGATTATATATATGTTGTATTGTACATGATGAGTTATAATGAATTGTGGTGAGAAAATGTGGAATATATGTATTTTGTGCTCGTGTATTTGTGTATATATAATTATATGCATTGTTATTATGATAATATTTCTCACCCTTCTGCTGGAATGATGTCCTACATGACATCGTGCAGGTATCAAGGAGTAGTATTGCTCGTAGTTACGAGGTCGCTTTTGGTGTAGTCGTTTAGTGATTTAATTATGTTGGGTCGAGTCATGCTCTGGTCATGTAACACTGGGATCGCTTCGGTTGTGTTTAAGATATACATTGGAGTATTATGATGTTGGCCTTAGTGCCTAAGTGATGTTGTTTTATGTGATAAAAACAAATGTTTCTTTTATGAAAATTGTGGTATAATTGAATCCGCTGCTACATGCAAAGTGAAGTTTTGTAAAGCATAATTTTATATTGAAATAGTAATGAGCATGACAGGTGGTTTTGATATTTTGAAAGTTATGTGTAATGCCCTTTTGTAAATGCATGGAAATTTACTCTAATTATTCATATATTATCCGTGGGGTTTAGAAGGGTGTTACATGCTGCTTCTTAGTGGCCAGTACATCGTTGACAGCTTTGAAGTCTCAACCCATGCGCTCGCGCTCAGCTATCTGCTTAGTCAAATCTGTCCCCAACTGGTTCACCAGCTCTGTCTGCCTCTTGAAGGAATGGACGGCTTCGCTTTTCTCGCTTCTGAGTTGAGCCAATTCTTTCTCCAGTTCTTCATTTGCCTTCTTCAGCTCATCTCTCTCAGCTAACACCTAATTATGCTGCTGAATAGGCACGGTGGTAGGCTCTTCAATCACTGGAGGGCTTTCTGGCTTGGCAGGAGGAAACGGCATCCCTATAGCATCTGATCTGGCTCTGATCCAAGTCACATATGGAGTGTAGGCTTGGCTATTGCTTTTCCCCAGCAATGGTTTTCTCCGCTTACTGATACCATTCCAAGCGTGCTGGAGCTTAGATAACAGATCCCCCTCTAGAAGACTAGTGAGGTACAGAGATTCCTGCACCTCTTCATCCTTCGGCGGAGCTCTCAAAGCATAAGCAAACTGTCAGACCAGTAGAGATGGATTATAGTTTATACAGCCCTTTCTGCCTATCAGAGGCACGTTCGAAAACCTACTGCAGCTGAAGATGATCTCGGTACCCAACCTATCTCTATCAAACCAGGCAATATCCTCCGCTGACACACTTATCAAGCGCTCAGACCACTCAGCTGTGGCTGCAGACGAAGCAAAGGGACCCTTCTTGGGTAGATGACTATCAAACCATCTATAGAGCAGGGGCACACAACACAAGACATTCTTACCCCTTTTGTTCTCGTTTTTGTAGTGGACGGAATGGTAGACATCTCCTATCAAGGTAGGGACTGGATTCCCTGATGCAAAGATCTGGAAGGCGTCGAAGTCTACAAAGTCAGGCATATTGGGGAACAAAATGATGTCGTATATGCACAGGGCGAGGATGGCATTGAACACGACCCAACATCCGTCTTTGGTGCACTGCTGAGCTTTTCCCACTAGGAACTGCAAGGAGAAGCCGGGAACCCTGTTCCAACTAGACAAGACCAACTCGGAGGCATCCAGATGAAGTGAGGGAGCTAGACTAGCCAGGTCAGGCTCAGCATCCATATGAACAAAAGGCATCTGACTCTTGATAGGCACACCTAACAAATCAACATACTCCTCTAGTGTGGGTGCGAGAACGAAGTCCCGGAAAGTAAAGCATCTCAAAGGAGGATCGTAGAATTGCAGCAGGGCGTGCAACCCATTCAACTCAAACGCAGAGGGTTTACGAACCAAACTGAGCAGTTTACCGTAAGACTTTCTGATTTCATCTCTCACAGAATTATCTTCCAAAGCAATCAAACCAGTCAGCTGAACCACATCAGGTGTGGGGAGTTTGTAAGCCACAGTCTTTCTTAGAGAACCCATGATAGCACAGGAGAAGGCAAGAAAACCTGAACCGGGGGAAACGGTACCTGCAACACAGACACACGCTAATGCAAATGGGTATGCAAAGCAATGTAAAATGCAATCATGCAGCAGGAGATCAAGACAACTGTGTTGTTGAAGATATGAAGGTGAAGATTCTGTATCAACAAAACCATAATACTGCTCTGTCAAGAACAACCACAGTCTCTGATAATAAGAAAACCCTGATATCAGACCATAAATCTGCTCTGTCAAGAACAAACACACATCTGATGATAAGGACCTCTGATACAGGACCATAAATCTGCTCTGTCAAGAACAAACACACGTCTGATAATAAGGACCTCTGATACATGACCATAAATCTGCTCTGTCAAGAACAAACACACGTCTGATAATAAGGACCTCTGATACAGGACCATAAATCTGCTCTGTCAAGAACAAACACACGTCTGATAATAAGGACCTCTGATACAGGACCATAAATCTGCTCTGTTAAGAACAAACACACGTCTGATAATAAGGACCTCTGATACAGGACCATAAATCTGCTCTGTCAAGAACAAACACACATCTAGTGATGAGAACCTCTGATACCAACAAAACTGATTCACTATCAAGAAAACCAGGTAGTCTGAAGGTTAAGGTTTTCTATAACAAACCCAACCCTGCTCACAGGTATGGACCTAGACTGACTCAAGTTCAGCATCCTATGCGGTCATCAGCGTCACAGACATTCAAGAGGGGTGATACGATACCCAGAAGGTGTGGCATCACCATCTCCTGAAGCGGCCTCACTCAGCTGAATTACAAATGATCGGTCCCCAGAGTCGACAATCCTTCAAACCAACAACCCCCTCAACCCAAAGGGTTAAAAAAGAAGTCAACCGGGAGAACCTCATCTGAGCGTGGATTTCATGAGACACTAGTGCCTGCAAAGCAAGCATGCACCCACTAATTTCCACAACTAATGCTAAGTACACTCAAGCCTGGGTCTGGCTTCTCACTCATCAGAATGCCCCTCCCACAACAGTACAAATAATCATATCATAATGAAAATAAAGTGCGGGAAATAAAATGCGATAAATAAATACAACCCAACAAGTAATCATACAAGCGCTAGGATTGACTCTCGCAGGGAACGTCGGATCCCCAAACTGACTCGCATAAGGGACGTTGGATCCCAGGAAACTATCAAGTCCCCAGCAGAGTCGCCAGCTGTCGCTTCCGCAAAAATAAGGTGCCGGAAAAACAGAAGAGTCGCCACCTTTCGTTATTTATCCCTCAGAACGGGAAAGGAAACGATCGGAAAAACCTGACGAAAAGGTATAAGACAAGGGCATAGCAACCATTGTCTGGGTTCGGGAGTCGGTTACGCAAGGGGGAGGTATTAGCACCCCTCACGTCCATCGTACTCGATGGGATCCACGCTTGTTGTATTTAACTGACGGGTTGGTTTTATCTATCTACCTATCAAGGCCGGTCTAAAAAGAAAAGAAAATGACTCGGCAAAGTGTCGCGCTTTATGCCTACGTATTCTCATCAGAGAATGAGAAATCAGAGTCAACGTAGTTCGCCTAACTACGGGTTACGGGGAAGGTGGCTCACCAATACGTTAGTATTGTGCCTACGTACTCTCAACAGGTATGAGAGATCAGAGCTTACGTAGTTCGGGATAATACGGATTACAGGGATTCAGATTCATCTGTTTTATCGAGTAGGGTTAACAAACAGTTCCAGCAGTTGGATGTACGCAGCTCGACCCTTGGAGACTTAGGCGTTACCGTTTGCGGTAGAACTGGGAGTTAACGACACTCTTTTATTCAGAAAAGCTTCCTTTGAATTACGGGCCCACGGGGCAAAAAGGTTTGAAGTTTGTTTTCTGTCTTTTACGGAAGAACTGTTTTTTATGGATGTTTGCAACTAATATCATACTAGAGACTATGACCTGAGAGTGAATGTGTCGCATGTCACCCAAAGGATGCCATACTAGACATCCAGACTGTTGAAAAGAAACTCTCCAACAATCCTTTCTCAGATAGCTTAAGGCTCGTAACGTACGACGTCAGTTAACCTTTATTACTGTATTTTGATTTGTTTTGAGATGAGAAGAGAACAGGCTCAACTAAGGGGAGACTATCAAGTCCTAATGTTGTCATGCCAAGGATTCCTCCTGTGATTGAGGTTTGAAACAGGGAACTCCTAGGAGTTATCATGCATAGGTTTCAACCTAAAGTTCTAATCATCACTTCCTTATCAAAGGAAATGAGATTCCTAAGGGATCATGTCAATGATAAACATAAACAGATAAAGCATCAGCTTAAACAGTAAACATTAAACGACTGTAAAATGCATGCAATGCAAGTGAGGGAGGAAATGTGTGTGGGGCATCAACCTCCACAAGCTCATCTCAACCTCAAGCCAGATATGAATAAATGTAATCATACAGAGGAAATAACATGCTATCAAGCGAACAGAATAACTGTAACCATACAAATGAAGTGAAATAAAATGCCATCAAGCACACACAAACCACATAGGCAAGGGAGCAGGGCACTACCAAATACCAGCAAGCAAAGCCACACAGTAAAAATACAAGCAGAGGGAGCAACTCAACCTCTAGTGCAATCATGCTCCTAGCTTAAATAAGTCTAGATATGGACTTATTCTAATGCATCAAGCAAATCAAACAAGTCACATCAATACAGTTACACAGAAAGAAGCAGACAACCAAGAAAGCAAATCAACAGCTTCCACAGCAAATCTCCTCAGACATCAGTCCAGTCATCAGTCTTCAACCACCCTTCAAGGATATCATCTTCAATAGCAAGTATAAACTTGCTTCTCCAAGCTTTCAATACATCTAACATAAGTATCAACTTATTCTTCATCCTCAAGCCTCAACTCTTCAGTAAATTCCACCTTCAGGCTTCACTCCCCATATCAAGTATCAACCTGTTTCTTCAGGCTCTCAAAGTATCAACCAAAAGTATCAACTTGTCCTTCAAGCTTCATCTCTTTCTTAAATCTTAATTTGATCTTCTTCATAAGTGTCAGCTTGTTCTTCTGGACCTTCAAGCTTCAGCTCTCTCCTCCTTGCAAGTATCAACTTGCTCTTCCTGATCTACAAGCCTCAGCTCCTAAAGATACTCTTCAAACACAAAGAAGTATCAACTCCTCTAGCCTCTTCAATCTTCTAACAAGGAACTCCATCCTCTAGCAAGGGAGAAAGACTCATTTGACATGAGGAAAGTTTGGATGATTGGGAGCAGAGTGAAGACCAAAGGTCACCACTAAGCATCCTATCATCAGAGAAAGGGACCCTCAAAGGTTCTACCAACTTGTGAAGAGCCACACATCCTACCAAAGGAGGGATGAGGCCTTTACAAGGGGACCTTACATCATAGGGAAGAATGGAAGTGATCAACATCTTCCATGTTTATGAAGGAAGAGAATCTATCTAGAAGCTCTGCCTACAAACCCTAATCTCAACACCTAATCAGCACTAAACCAAAAGAAGGGAAGATCTTCACATCCAAGCTTCTTCAAGCACTCCATGGTATTCTCAAGCTTGTCTTCAACATCATCCAAGGGCAAGGGAGACAAAACCCTAATTTAAGGGAACTAAGGAAGTCATTCTAGTTGAATTAGTGCTTTAGAATCATCCAAAGTTAGCACCTAAACTAAAATCAACCAAAAATAGCAAACTACATTGTAAATTCCTACAAAAAATCCTAAGGGATCCTAATTCAATCATGAATCTACCCTACAAAAATCAAAGGTTGAATCATCAAACCAAGTTCTAAAAATAAAATCTAAACCACAAGGTATCAACCATAAACCCTAAAAATGGAGCCCTTAAAGTTTCAACCAAGAACTACCACTTATATTCATCACAAAAATATGAGAAAAATCTAGGGGGAACATGCACATCTATGCTAGCTACACACAAAAAATCCAGGCCAAAATCATTATCACATGATCAAACCAAATTCAACAAACAAAGGTCTCAACCATGATTATTTTAATGTCAATTAAAATGTAAAAATGCCCATAAAATCAGAAAATGCATGGAATATTAATATTTTTTATCTACAAAATACTAGATTCAATCATGTATCCATGGTAAAAAGAATGGGATTAATTGAGTTATTTTTCCATTTTTTATGAATTTTCCAATAACTATGAATAAAATGAAAAATAAAATGAAAATCAAAGTAAAATGATAAACGCGTGGTGTGAATAGCATGGAAAATCAGTTCAAAATCCAAACTGGGCCAAAAGGGGGGTGGGAGTATAAACTATGACTTAAGCCCAAAACCATCAGATAAGTGAAACGCAGCGTTTCATTTTAATTCAGAAATCCTTCACAAACTTGGAAATAATCGTGGCCGTGGGATGAGGTCTTCAGTCAAAGTCCACCTAGGATCTAATGGCTATCAAGTCATCTTCAACCTTTTGAATCTCTGAACTCAGGCCACCTGCGCGCGCTAGAGTCACCGCCGGTGACTTCTCCGATCACCATTCCACAACCCTAATTCTCTATAAAATCCACCATTGGCCACGATTCCTTGATGAATCTTGTACCAAATCTTCTCAAGAATCCATTCATGCCATTAATTCATTCTAAAACCTCAAGATTCGCAAGAACACAATCTCAACCGAAAATTGGAACAACCCTAATTGGTCACTAATCTTCAAATTGATGATCCAAAAACCTTCCTACATCAATCTACAATACATCTAACCCTCTAATTCCCATTGATTCTACTTAATTCAAGCCATGGAGTAAGAACTGCATACCTGGTAAACTTGAGCAAACAGAGTGGTTGAATCTTCAACTCAGCCTTCAAGAACTTGCAGAATCCTTCACTTGCCTCTAATCAACCTTCTGTATGCAAAAGAAAGAGTTGAAATGCCCTGGATTCTTGAAACCGATTCTGAGTTGCAAGCTTCCAACTCCAATGGCTACTTCACGATTCCTCCACCACTTGGCCTCGAATTTGATCTGGGATCAATCACCAACCTCAAAGCAAGCTATTGAGATCAATTTCTTGGACTGAAATGGCCTCTAACCTTGTAACAAATTTGGATTTGCAATGGGAAATTTCAAAGTGCAATCTCACTCTCCTCTCTCAATTCTCACCAACCTTCACTCTGAACCACTTCTAAATCATATATAGAACAAGGATGAATGATCTAGAAAGTTCTAGATCACTCTAATGAGAAATTCAATATCTCACTTCACTTGAAAATCCAATCTCATGGTATATTCAAAACAATCCATGTATCAGCTTGTATTCATCATGCTTTTTATCCAAATTCTCTCCAAATGAGATTATGAAAGTGTTTGGATTGCAAGGAGCGTTGGTTATGCCTTGCATATTGGTTTGGCAATTATTACTTATGATGTAAGTAACCACTTTTCAAAGCAAGTTCTTAAATTAAACCTCAAGTCAAAATTGTAGCAATGTCAATGCTCTTAAAATGTGTTTTACAATCAAAATGACATGTCATATGGCTTGGTTTGGACATGTAGATCAAAAATCCCAATTTCCAACTTTGGTTCATTTGAAATTCATCCTTATTTTAGGCCATTTTTGTGATTTTGTGAAGCAAGCTATTCCAAGCTCTCATGACCTCTTGGCTAGCCTTAAAACATCATTTTGGACAAGTTTTATGTTGAACATTTTCCCATTTGAAGCTTGCAAATAGGAGTTATGGCCTTATGATTGAAATGACCTATAATCTCCAAATGACCAAAATGCCCTTGACTTGTCAAAGCCATAACTTGAGTTCTACAAATCCTATCAAGGACTTCTAGTACTCTATAGAAAACTAAGAGGATAAGGAACAACATTCATGTTGACCAAGAGTTCATAGGAATCATCCTTCTAGGGCAAAAGTTTCATGCAAGTTGGACAACTTTCAAGCTCCAAATTTACATACCTCAGATGACCTGTAACTTGTCAAAGTCATAACTTGAGGTCTAAAAATCCTATCAAGGACTTCTAGCACTCAAATTAAATCTAAGATCATGCTTTACAACATTCATGTTGGGAGCAAGATAAGATGACAATCACATCTTGAGTTAAATTTCCTTGAAGATAGGGGTCAAACTAGGGGATTTTACACTGTCAAGCCTTAGAAACCCTAGCTTGAAACTTCTCAAACTCTTCAATCATGATGAGTTGACCTTGGAGTCATCCTTATAACATCTCAATGTACCAATCCATGATCACATGGCTCTTGAATTAGGTCTCAACATCCTTCAAATCCTCAGTTGACTTAGGGTTGACCCAGTCAAACCCTAGCTGCACCACTCATGGCTGAGCCTTCTTACTCTTGCACAATGACCTGTCTAGGCCTCAAAGTGATCTTCAAAACTTCTCATGAGCTCTATCAATACCTCAAGTCCATCCTCATGGCCTCAGAATCATCTGATGGCTTTCCACAACTCTCAAGTTAGGAGACACACCCTCTTGGTTTCAACCACTCTCTATGAGGCTCTTTTAACTTCTTTGACAAGGATATCAACCCTTGAACACTTGAATAACCTTCTTTAGCTAGCTCTATGGTCTTGTGTAGCTCTTGATTGGTAATCATACCTCTTGATCTCCTGCATACATGTCAATGAAATGCAAATGATGATGCTAATGTGCATGAAATGAAACATAAGCTAGGTAAAGAAATGTTGGGCAAATTTTGGGGTGCAACACCCATCAAATGCTCTGACCACCAAGTCGCTCGGAGTGCACGTTATCCCTTGCGTATCTACTTTCATGAGGGCCTTCTTGGGTAGAACATTTAATGATTACCTAGTATCTACAAGTACATGTGACAGAACAACACCTCTACATTCCATTGAGATATGCAAAGCCAGATTATGATTCCTTCCTTTCGGTGTCAAGTCACGATCGGTGAATCCCAACCCGTTACCTGTATTGACGTGGGACACCACCCCTTCCAACTGATTTACGGATATCTTCTGAGGTACGTAACCATTATTCAAAACCCTAAGCAAAGCATTCCTGTGAGCTTTAGAACATAACAACAACAATAAGATGGAAATCTTTGAAGGAGTCTGTATTAAGTGATCCACAATTTTGTAGTCACTCTTTCTTATCAAACACATGAATTCCTCTGCGTCCTTCAGCAAAGTTTCCTTTTCTCTAGTCTGAGAACTGTCTTCAACCACCACCTTCCCTTTACCCTTGTCGGTCCTTTCTGCATTTACTTCGGGAGGTGCAAACACTCTCCCACTTCGAGTCATTCCTCCAGTTCCCACCAAATTGTCAATCGAGTCCAAGGGAGAATTCTTTAATTCATGCTTCTTCCTATTGTAATAGACCTCAGCCCCATAGTTCCAAGGGATTGCCTTAGAGCTCTCATAAGGTATAAGTCCTGGCTTTGTGAATATAATAGTGGGCCTCGTCGGAGGCGCAGAAATTGTAATCGTTTTGTACGGGATGGAGATGGTGGCCACCTTGTTTTTATCTTCAATGACTACCTCTTCAGCATTCTTTTCACAGATTCTATCAAATTGCAACAAACCGTCATCCATCATGCGTTGTACATGGTCTTTCAGATTCTGACATACTTCGGGACAAATCAAACAATCTCCACAATCCTCCCCACAGCCAGGGAACACCCCTCCTTCTAACAACTTTCTCTTTACAAAGCCTAACGGCATCTTCAGATCCTCCACATTGGACACCAAGTTTAAACCTTCTTCACTGACAATAGCATTCACACCACCACCCCTACCATGGTTAGGCATGGGATTTTGGTCTACGTTTGGCGCATCCTGATTGAAGTTGATAGTATTACTATCAACAAGGCCTTGTACCTTGCGTTTGAAAGCTTTGCAGTTGTCGATGTGGTGGCCCGGGGCGCCAGAGTGGAATTCACACCTAGCGTTGGCGTCATACCCCGGAGGTGGCAGGCCAGTTAGAGGTGCCATTGTCCTTTTCTGGACCAACTGCAGTTGAATTAAGTGTTGTAATAACTGAGCGTAGGGCATCGGTGTTGTGTCAAAGTGCCTATCCATCATCCTTCTTCGATCTTGGAACTGCCTCGGTGCATAATCCTGTTGTTGAGGCCATAGTTTCTGTTGCTGACGTGGTTGTTGTTGCTGAGGCTGTATCGCCGGGATGGCAATACTAGCTACTTGTGGTGGTTGCTGATAATACGGTCGTTGTTGACGTTGATTCAGATTTCTACTCCGATTGTTAAAGCCGGACACTGCATTTGTCTCATTATCTCTCTTCTTTGCACTAAAAATCTTTCTTCCGCCTCCAGATAAGGTCCCTTCCCCCGCCTGTATCTTTCCCATCTTAATACCGTTTTCAACCCTCTCGCCGGTAATAATCAAGTCCGAAATGCTCCCAGACATGCTGCCCACTAACTTATCATAGTAAATTCCTAGTAATGTGGCCACAAGCATATCAATTAGCTCTCTCTCCACCATGGGAGGTTGAACTCTAGCAGCAAGCTCTCGCCATCTTTGTGCATATTCCTTGAAGCATTTGTTACTCCTCTGCGACAAATTCTGAAGCTGCACTCAGTTTGGTGCTAGGTCATTGTTGTATTGGTAGTGCTTAACGAAAGCCTCGGCCAAATCTCTCCAGCTTCTGACATTCACTGGCTCTAAACCCATATACCATTCGAGGGATGGTCCCGACAGACTATCTTGAAAGAAGTGCATCAGCAACTTCTCATCATCAGAGTACGCAGACATCTTTCGGAAATAGGAGCGAAGATGCACCCTCGGACATGTTGTCCCTTTGTATTTATCGAAATTTGGCACTTTGAACTTTGGAGGAATCCTAAGTCCTAGAATCAATCCTAGGTTCAACATATCCAGACCCATAGCATTTTGGCTTTCAAGGCTTCTCATCTTTTCCTCTATCGCCTTGAATCTTCTATCAGCGTCGGGTTGCAATCCTGCCCCAATATCTCCCAGAGAGAAGATGTCTTCTTGATCATCTTGTTCCCACTGGGGACCGTTGTTACCTTGTATAGGGCCCATTGGAACTGGGATGGGAATTCCAGTCTGGTTTCCTCCGCCCGGAGGGATAACCGTTGGGATAGCATCTGCCCGTGGCGTACTATTTTCTGCTGGAGGAGGTACAACATCGGTTCCACCATGTAGAACCCCACTTCCATCAACTCTTGACACCAGAGGTTGTACCAATGTCCTCAACTATTCTTGGTCGTTGGCTACGCCCTGCATCATTTCCATAAACTGCGCCATCCTCTCGCGAAATTCCTGAAGCTCGAGCTGAACTTGCTCCATAATTCTTTGCTGATTCCCCCTCGTAGAGTACCTGTGAAATGTTGGGTCTACTATCCTGTGAACTACTAAAAGAAAACCACATAGAGAGATAAGATCAATGGTCCCAAGAACACCTGTTATGCAAAATGATAAGTGATGCAAAAAATGTAGAATGCAGACATGTAAATATGTTTCAGGGAAATTTCCCCCACGATTCTAGTTCCCAAAAGAAGAAACGCCCATGAAAAACCCCACAGACAAGTGAACAGAATAACAACTCCTCGTATAATAACAAGCCAACCAACAATTTGCATACATCAGTTGAGTACAAAATAGAGATGACCTCAATCAACAGGCCTGATGATGGTCGATACATAAGAGAAACAACAAGATACAAGGAAAGATAATCAAGTTGAGTGCCGAGACCGGAAATCCTCTAGCAGCTTCCGCGTCTCAGGATGATCTGGTCTGGCAAGTAGACCCTGTATGAGTTGCTCTCGCCGGCTAATGGTGCGCTGTAGACTATCAACATGGTCGTCCCAGGCTCCTTCTCCAAAGCATGCTTCAAGTCTACTTCTCTTGGTATCTGCCCTCAACCTACAATCCTTCAGGTCTGCGATAGCTTGGCTCAATCTATGCTCATTGTGATATCTAAGAGATTCTTCCGCTGAGATCTTCTCGTCTTTTGCTCTGAGTTGAATCTTCAACTTGGTGATCTGTTGTTTCGGCTTATCCTCTCGCTCCTTGTTGTTAGTGAGCGTGGCATTCCACACTGATTCAAACTTAGAGATCTCCAAGTAAGCCTTGTCTAGATCTTTATTTTTGGTAACGAGCACACTGTGGACACCGTTCAAATCTCGGCCTGTGTGTTCTCTGTCACTAGTCTCCTTTGTCAAATCCGTACCTAGTTTGTTGATAAGCTCAGTCTGTCTCTTGAAAGAATTTACCGCATCAATCTTCTCACTTCGGAGTTGAATGATTTCTTTCTCTAATTCTTCATTTGCTTTCTTCAACTCTTCTTTCTTCAACAACACCTGATTGTATTTCTGAATATCTATGGTAGTGGGTTCTTCTATTGTGAGCGGATACAGAGGTGCAACCGAAGGAAATGGCATCAAGAACTTCGCAACTTTATCATGAATCCAAGTAAGGTACGAGTCATAAGCTCGGCTGTTACTCTTCCCCAATAAAGACTTCCCCTTCCTGTGGATGTTATTCCATGCATGTTCAAGTTTTCCTAAAGTCTTACTGTTGCAGTGAGAATCGTGATACCAAGCTATTGATTAACTTGAATCTTAATTCTTAAATTCACAATCGGACTTTAATTTATCCAAAGGAAAGGTCTAAAGAAAGAAAGAACCTTTTGCGCGATGTAACAACAACGCTAAGAGATTCGGGGATCGGGGGTTGGTTATGCCTAGGGTAGGTATTTCACATCCTAAACATCTGTAGTACTCTACAGGAACCTTTTGTTTGTTTGTATGCTAAGTTTGCTAAATGTTTGCTATGGATTGGGATTGGGTTTAAAAAGTGTAGGTAAAGACCTAAAGATAGTTTCTAAATTTGCTCGCAAAGACATCGCGTCCTCTGCCTACGTATCCTAACTAGGATAGAATCAAAGCAATCGTAGTTCACCTCACTAGGTTTGAAGAACACTTGATTATGATCAAGGTTCCAAGGGGAACAAACATAACAAATGCTTGTGTAGAGTTTAAGAAAACTCTTTAGATCTAAGTTGAACACTCAAGAAAGGGGAGTAAGTAATCATCTCCATGATTCTTACATAGAGTTTACAAACTCTATCCTAAGTTCTAATTGAAAGAGCACTCCTAACAAGGGGTAGGATTTTTAGACTTAAGAAAAGTCCAATGGACAGGTTCTAACTCAACTAAGTGTAGATGACTTGACAAAGTCGAGGGAGGGAGATAAGCTATCTATGACCCAAAGGTCAACAGAGAGACTTTCCTTTGGAAGGATAGAAGGGGAGGCAACTTGGATGAGAACTAAAGAGTTCCATTACTTGGGGAAACTAAACTTAACAAAGCAAAAAACATCAAACAAACATGATGAATATAAGAGACATGGTTACGACCAAAACATGCAAGCGTATTACGATAGGCAAGCAAAGATGAGTAAAGTATATGGTTACGACCAAAGCATGCAAGCGTATTATGATAGGCAAGCAAAGATGAGTAAAGTATATAGTTACGACCACAAGGGAATCAATCACAAACAAATCTTACAAGATAATTCAAGCATAGCTTAAAAGAAATTTCAACAAGAAGGTAAACAACCTTAAGGATAAGAAACTTTCAAGTAGGAAAAAGTATCACAAACATGAACATCCTTGAAATATTTTCTCATTAAGTGAAACTAGACAACATTAAGAGCATTTTGCAAAAAGAATGGATTAAAAATAATGAAGCATGAGAAAGTTATGAATCTTTGAATTTTTGTGAAGAAATCATAAAAGAAAACAAGTGATAAAAAGAAGGGATGGTCAAGGCAGGTATTGAACCCACACCCTCATGCTCACAAGCTCAAAATAACCACTCAGCCAACACACACGCATGTACAAACAGATGGAAATGAAGAAGAGAATAATCAATCATGGCAAACAAAATAAAATAGCAAAAGGCTGTCCCATTCAGGGATCGAACACATGACAAGCATGAAACAATGTATAACGCACGCAGGTAACAACCACTGGGGTGGCAATACATCCGTGTATTAAGCCACCCCTAATAACTTAAGTACTAAAGGTCGCATATTTTCTGGGCAAAGATCATGGCAAGGCAAGCAAACATGGCCAAATGCGTGAAGATTCAAACTAGCTCAAAACTCCATCAATTTTAACAAACTAAAAGCCTAACTTGTGTGAAATTTAACAAGGATCAAGATGGCATCATTGGTTTTCTCAGAAAATGCACATATTTTAAAATTCGCATGAACATGCAGTTGTAGCTTTTGAAATGCATTTTGGAAGTTATGAATCAAAACTGATATGAACAAAATCAAAGAAAGCCATACACATGTTTCAAATATGCTACTCATGATTATGCTCAAAGAGAAAATCTCCAATCCATACTGAATAATGAAGTGACATTCCAGTTGCAACTTATGGAAGTAGTTTAGAACAAACTTTGCATTTAACCAAATTTTAAAACAACAGCTCATAATATCATTGCTTCTCAATCTATAATTTGTAACAATTACTGAATACACACACACAAATGGTGATAGCTTTTTAAAATTGAAAATGAGACTTGACATCAGAGGTTAACAAACCTCAAAGTGACTTGACAACCAACAAATCATGAACAAGACACATGTTGATCATCAGTATAGGCTCCAACAGCCCTGGATCATTTCAACAGAAGCAAACCAAACCAACATGTTGACAGTTTATAATGAGTTGATGAACTTAAAAGGGCTCTCTCAAAACCAAAGCATTTTATAACAATGCTGATGAAGAAAAAAAACAGACATGCCATATCATAACCATGTTAATCTTCAACCAAAACAATACACATTTGTATAATGATACAAAGAACACTAACACAAAATGATCAACAGAATGCCATATGCTACACATCTGCATAATGATACTGAACAGTCAAAGTGAACATGTTGGCAGAGTTCTTATTGCTTCAAACAGTCATTTGATGAATCACTATGCCTTAGCCAAACATAATGTACAAATAAGGCAAACTTGCCTAACGCAGAAACAAATAGCAAAGGCTGATGCAACCATAGACAATAGCCATAAGTAGCTTAGAACCTTGCCTTGACAGTTAGAGCTTAACAAACTCAAACCAGAAATAACTCCTGGTAGGACCAAAACAAACTTCTAAGCATAACCAAGTTGACACCCTTAACAGGTTTGCCATAACAAAATCAGAACACACTCCTAATGAGAAATTGCAACCCTAAGGCAACAACAAAACAACATAAACACTGAGGAGTCAGTTGAAACAAGGCATTTAGCTCTTGGTGTTCCAATCTATGTTTTATTGATGGATTCCAATCATAGCTCCAACGAATGATCTCCTCTAAGATATCAACCAACATACACAAACATTGAAAATGGCATTGTTGATCCTCAAAGGTTTAGGTATACTTCAACACACCTTGTATGAGTCATTTCAACCTCTCTAAAACCAAACATAACCTAGCACAAAGCCCTAAGGGCAGTTAAGTTCAAAACAGAATGGCACACATTGTGTTCATGGTATATGCAAGTTCTTCACAAAGATACAACATCAAGACAATGGATTTGAGTATGACATATTATACATCTTGCAGCAAAAAGGCATAACAGAAATTGTTCAATGCTATATTCAAACAACAAAGATCAAACATATCAAGAGCAAGGTCATACTAGGCACAAACAGATGAAATGCTTATCATCCTAACTTGAAATAAAACAACACCAACATCAAAATGCTCATGAAAACAGCTCAACATCCCAATCCAACTTTAAGCAACAGTTATGAATTAAAGATCCCCTAGAGTTCACACATGACTTAGGTACAATAATACATCATGAAATGGTTGACAAACACTTAAACATGATATGATCAAAACAAGCACAAAAGTTGGCAGATTTGCACATAAGCCACATCTTGCATTTAAACACCAACATGTCAAGTATGTTTATGACAGAAATAAAAAGGATAGTAACCACTAACCTTTTGTAGACCTCCAAGCAAGCTTGTTGCAATATGGAATGCCTTGAGAAAACTCCAGCTGCTGTCTGTTGCACCCCAAAATTTGACCAACTGTTTCTCGCAATTTGGCTTATGTTTCGACTCATTTTTGCATTTGCATTTACATATCGCGCACATTGCATTTTTCAGTCAGATTGATTTTATCGGGATTACAGCCCTCTTCTCGTGCTGCAGAGATCTCAAACCGTTTCGAGTACAGAGATTTATTTTGGGAATTGTCCCCCTCCCGGTGTTTTCAGCTTTTACTGTTGTTTTTTAGGATATTTCGGTGTCCAGTTTTTACCATTTATTTCGCTATATTCTCACATCTTTTTAATTGATTTAATTAATCTTCATTGCATTTTCTAGATTTTTTTTCTTAATTTTTGACTTAGAAATTAGACTTTAAATAGTTTTTTAGATTTAATTTTCTATTTTTAGTTTTTTCTAGATATTAATAATCTTTTAATAGATTTTTAGAATATTATGTCTATATTAATAGGTTTTAAATAACTTTTTAGATTTAGTTTCTTTTTAGAATATTTCTTTTTTTTAGAACATTAATAGAGTATTATTAGATGTTTTTACTAGATTTTAATAAAAATTTATTTTATTAGAGTTTATTAGATTTTACTAATCTAGGTTTAATCTAGGATTAATTGATTAGAGTATTAATTAGATTTTAGTTTAATGGGTAATCTTTTAATTAGGATTGATTAGCTTTAATTAGTTTAGTCAGATTTTAATCAACCTTCGTTTAGCATTAATTGTCCATCTTAATCATCATTAATTGAAGTTAATTGAAGTCCATTTTCATCCTTTTGTGGGCCAGTTGTCCTGATTTCGCAGGCCCAGTCCAGTCCAGGACACTTGTCTGCATATAAGAGTCTCCCTCGTTCTCTCTTTCTTTTTCCTGCCACGTTTCCCCTCATGCTGACACCTACCCTGCATGGATGACACCTCACTCCCCACTGACCCCACACGCGCCACGTTTCGCTCTCCCACCTGGCCACGCGTCCCACTCCGCCAACTCACCCCTCCAGCCATGCAAACACACCAGATCACCTACCGGCAAAATCATACGGCCAAAATCTCGTCGGAAACTGCATGTAACTCGCCGGAATCTTCATAGATTCATCCATGTTCATCACCAACTTTTCCAGATCTTCAAAGGTCTTCATCATCTTCCCCGATTTGTTTCCAGATCTTCAACTCGTTTCCTTCCAAAATCTTCAAGATCCATAACAACCTTCCCGAGTTTTCCAGTTTTCCATGAGCATTCACAAACCTTCATCCAGTTCTTCGTAACCTTCAACGAACTTCATCCACGTTCATCAGTCTCCCCATAAATTAACAGGAACTCCATCAATGTTCATCACACATTCATCGTTCTCCAAGCAATTTCCCAGAAACTCCATAATCATCCACATCATTTCCAGATCTTTATCGTTCACGTCATAGCTTCATCAAACTTGCAAGGAAACTCCGTCAATCTTCGTCTGGTGGTTCTAGAAGCTTCATCCTGGAGAACACCTCCAATCTTTATCAAGATCCAAACGCTTAAGCTTCATCACGCAACAAAACCTCTCCAGATCAACAAGCCTCACGGTCCGTCGTCTTCCTTAGCTCTCGTCATCCTCAACGACGGCAAGCTTCGAACACAATTTCAATCTCTTCTTTTAAGATCCATATGAAACTATTCAGCTTCACAAATCTTCATGGATCTTCCTCGCAAGCTTCAAACGTCCAACCGCAACAATGATCGACGCAAATCTCTGGGTTTAGTGGCTTATTTGTTGAGTTTTTGTTGTTGATCTCAATTTTGCAGTTTGGTTTCTGGAGAAATGAGGAAAGGTAAAAGGTGGAGCGGAGAAAAGTTGAGACGGAGGGATTGAGAGACAGACGGCGGCTAGGGTTGGTGAAGCAGAATGAGGAAGAAGCTGGGACCTCCTTGGTGGTTCGTGGGCCTTGTGGGCCAATTGCCTGTTTTGGGATTATACTCCCCATTATTCCGTTTCTACCCCCCTCTGTTGGCTCTTTCTTTTGTTTGGTATTTTTTACTGTGGGCTCAGGCCCGATCTTTTTTTCTGGACTCGCACCCCCCGTTTTCCAAATGCACCCCCGTTTCCGTTTTTGTTTTTTGGCTGTTGTGGGGTTGGGCCAAGCCCAACTATTTTTCTGCTGAACTATTACCCCTTGGTCTGCTGCTGTACCCCCCTTCCCTTTATTTTTGTTTTTGTATTGGATATTGCTTTGTAATAGATTTTAGTGATTCTTTTCTATTTTTCTTTTAGGAATTATAGTTTTATTTTTCCTTTAGAATATTATGCACTATTTTTTAATAGATTTATATTCTAGTTTTATTTTCTATTTTCTTCTTAGGAAATTATAGTTTATTTTCCTTTAGAATATTATTACATATTTTTCACATAGAATTTATATTCTATTTTTTAAGTACTATTTTCTTTTTAGGAAATTATAGAATATTATAGAGTTTTACATAGGATTTCCATGTTATTTTCTATATGCAATTTACTTGTAATTTCTTTAGAGTTTTCTATTAGGAATTCATTGCCTATTTTAGGAGTAGAATATTATTTCCATTTGTTATTGGATTTCTCTCCTCATTTCTCTCCCGTCTGATTTTACTTTGATTTTATTCTGTGCTGGTCATGTGACATGATTCAATTGGAGAATGATTCTCAATATCATTTCTCTATCTTGTCTTTGACACGGATATCAATATGCTACCTCTTAGAGTTTGATTTCTCTTATAAGTCGAACCATGACGGTTTAGCGTTACATTGGTTCTGATTCGAAACGTCATCATCCAGGATCCAGAGAGGAGAAGATTGGAATGGAGCTTGCACACAATGTCAAGGGCCAACAGAGCCGCTTCGTTCGATTACATCCTTCTTATTCAAGTCTTCGTGCAACCGTCGAGTGTTGTGAGCTGTAGCGTTAGATACGTAGGAAATGGTGATTGAGGGGTTTCCTCTCAATCGTCTAGAGTTTTTAGTGTAGCACCCTTTGCGTGATATACGCCGCACTCGCTCCTACTTCTTAGGCTCTCGCGTGTGTGTCCCGAGTTCCTTCCCGTTTAGGCATGTTAGGCCTGCTTCATCTTTGTTCTCGCACCCGTGCGATCAAAACCCTTTTCTCTCGCATTCAGGTGATTGAGACCTCTTTTCTTGCCCCTGTGCAATCGAGACTTGTTTTCCGCGTGCGCCGAACTACATTTGCTCTTATCTCTCGTACCAGACGAGAGTACGTAGGCATAGGATTGCGATGATCCTAGCGAGCTCACTTTCCCCCGTTTCCTATAGTTAGCTGAACTACAGCTGCTCTGATTTCTCGTACCAGACAAGAATATGTAGGCATAGGATGTGATATCCTAGCGAGCACACTAACAACTAACTTCTTTGTTCTCTCGCTGTCGTGCGATCGAGACTTCACCGCTGATGGCTAATTTCCCTTTCTCTTGCCCTAGCGCAATTGAGACCAGACCGTAGTTCTAGTTCCCGTAGGTTCTCAGTACCTTCGAAACCCGACATACTACGTTCGTTCTACCGCAAACAGGTAACGCCTAAGTCTCCAATGGTTGAGCAGCAATACACCTAACTGCTAGAATGCGTACGCTAGTATCGTCAATCCTTTCTCTCACCCTTGTGTGATCGAGAACACCCCAGTAATCTGTAGTATCTCGAACTACGTAAGCTCTGATCTCTTATATCTGTTGAGAGTACGTAGGCACAATACTGATGTATTGGTGAGCCACCTTCCCCCATCCCGTTACCCGTAGTTAGCCGAACTACGTTGACTCTAATTTCTCGTTCTCTGACGAGAATACGTAGGCACGAAGCGCGACGCTTTGCCGAGTCATTTTCTTTTCTTTTCAGACCAGCCTTGATAGGTAGATAGTAAAACCAACCCGTCAGATAAACACAACAAGCGTGGATCCCGTTGAGTACAACGGACATGAGGGGTGCTAATACCTTCCCCTTGCGTAACCGACTCCCGAACCCAGACATGGTTGCGATGACCTTGTCTTATACCCTTTCGTCAGGTTTTTCCGATCATTTCATTTCCCTTTCTGTGGGATAAATAACGAAAGGTGGCGAATCTTCTGTTTTGTCGGCACCTTATTTTCGCGGTAGCGACACTGTCCAACTCTGCTTTGATGAAAACAGCTCTTGCTTGCACTTGAAGGAACCTGTGACAAATCTCAAAATAAATGAGGATGAGGTTGTTTTATGTTATGGACAGTTGGGACATCATATATTAAAGGTGTATGGATGGTTATGATGATGAAAACAGGTCTGGACAGAGGTTTGCTTGATTTTGTGTGTGAGGTTAAACTTGCTTGGTTTGAAAGTTAACTTTTGGGAGAATGGAGTTTTTAAGTGGTTTAAGAGTATGAACACCTTCCCAACATCATTTGTGGATTGTGCAGATGGTTTTTGAAGGATTGGAGTGTGTGGAAATGGATTTGGGAAGCCAACTGCCCAAGGCAGATTTTGATGAAATTTGGAATTTTGAAAATGAGGCAAGCAAGAAAGGAATGAGAGCTGTGGTTTTCTCTTGGTTCTAAGAGTGCTCTGTGTCGCTTGCGCGAAAATAAGGTGCCGGCATAATAGAAGAGTCGCCACCTTTCGTTATTTATCCCTCAGAGCGGGAAAGGAAACGATCGGAGAAACCTGACGAAAATGGGTAAGACAAGGTCGTCGCAACCATTGTCTGGGTTCGGGAGTCGGTTACGCAAGGGGAAGGTATTAGCACCCCTCACGTCCGTCGTACTCGACGGGATCCTCGCTTGTTTGTTTACTTGGACGGGTTGGTTATAATCTATCTACCTATCAAGGCTGGCTGAAAAAGAAAAGAAAAATGACTCGGCAAAGCATCGCGCTTTATGCCTACGTATTCTCATCTGGAACGAGAAATCAGAGTCAACGTAGTTCGCCTAACTACGAGTGAAGGTGGGGAAGGTTGCTCGCTAGGATATTGCATCCTATGCCTACGTACTTTCATCTGGTATGAAAGATCAGAGCAAACGTAGTTCGGGAAACTACGGGTTATCTCCTAAAAGAAGTGTTTTTTATTGTGTTTGCGATTTAAACCGCACTAGAGACTATGACCTGAGAGTGAATGCGTCGCATGTCACCCAAAGGGTACCATACTAAACATCCAGACTGTGGAAAAGAAACTCTCCCACAATCCTTTCTCAGATAGCTTAAGGCTCGTAACGTACGAAAGAAATCATTCATGATTACTGTGTCTTAAACTGCTTCGAGCTGAGAAGAGAACAGGCCCAACTAGGAGGGAGACTATCAAGTCCTATTGTTATCATGCCATGGATTCATCCTATGGTTGAGGTTTGAACAGGGAACTCCTAGATGTTGTCATGCATAGGTTTCAACCTAAAAGTCTATCATCAAATCCTCATCAGAGGAAATGAGAGTCCTAAGGGATCATGTCAATGATACGCCAAAACAGGCAAAAGCATCAGCTTTAACAGTAAAATGCATGCAATGCAAGTGAGGGAGGAAATGTGTGTGGGGCTTCAGCCTCCACAAGCTCGTCTCGACCTCAAGCCAGTCATGAAATAGCAGTAATCATACTGAAATAAACAACATTCTATCCAGCAAAAACAGTAAATTGAAATGCTATCAAGCAAAATAAACACATGGGCAAGGGAGCTGGGCTCTACCGAATACCCGCAAGCAAAGCCAAGCAATAACAATACAATCAGATGCACTCATGCTCTTAGGCTGAACTTATTCTAAATGGGCTTAGTCTAATGCAACAGACAAATCAGACAAAACACACAATACATCAAAGAAAACAGAAGAAAGCCTCAGCTCCTCCAGCAGCAACCCAGTCTTCAGACTTCAGAGATCACTTGCTTTCCAGGTATCAACCCTACAACATGAGTATCAACTCATCTCCTCCCTTTGAGCTTCAGCTCCTTTGATCAGCTCCACCTTTAGGCTTCACTATCTCCAGGGATCTTCAGGCATCAATTTGATCTTCATAAAGTCATCAGACTTCAACAATCTTCAAGGAATCATCCTCTTCAAAGCTTCAGCTTCTATCTTCAATGGCTCAAATGCTCCAGCAAACAAGATTCAGCCAACAAGATGAGTGGGGGATGTTACAGTACTCACTGACTTCCAAAGGATGCCATTGAGGACTTAACATCAAAGGAGAGGTTCTCTCAGAGTTCTACCTTACAGGGCAAGGTCACTAATCCCTCCAAAGGAGAGAGGTGAATACCCTTAAGGGACTCTATGTCACAGAGAAGGAAGGAGGTGAACAAGACACTCCTTGTTTATTGAACAAAGTATTCTATCTAGGGCTCTGCCTATGCACCTATCAACCTATAAACAAAACAAACAAAAGCTATGCTAAACTCCTCTGCAAGGTCTTCAGAGCTTCCATGATGATCCACAAGGTCTTCAACTCAATCTTCAAAGCTCACACACTCAAAAGAGAAGAAAAACAAACACAACAATACAACTTATGCCTTTAAGCAACACACATACTATCCATACATTCAAAAATCAATGAAAAATACTAAAACACCATATCATACTCTAGTAAAATTCTAGGGGATTCTATACATACTTACCCTTAACCCATATATTCCCCATACACTAATTTGGCCTATAAACCCCAAAAATAAAATGTTGAAGTTCAAGTATACTACTTAAAACCCTAATTAGAGCACCTAAATGTCTAACTATCAAACCACATCAAATTTAATTTCTAAAATCAAGGGATAAATCCTACATGAAACTAGGGTTCAATATCTAATCACACAAAAAAGAATGAATTTAAAAACCTAAGGGAAGATCCTAAAACAATTCTTGCAAGATAAGGTACAAACTAAAAGAAATAAAATACCCTATTTAAAAGAAAATACCACCATTAATTCCACATTAAAAATAAAATTTCATTTTTATTTTTATATTTTTCTACACAAAATTATCTCAACATAGAAAAAAGAATGACCAAAAAATCATCATTTATCAATTTTTAATGAATTTTTAAAGTTCATGAAAAATGTAAAACAATATAAAAATAAAAAATAAAGAAAATGAGGGAGGGGTGTGAATAGAACAGGCGCGCAGTTCACTTCATTTGGGCCAACTAAGAAGGGGGTGCAGATAGAACAGCTAGGCCCAGGACTAGTCACTAAACCAAACGCAGCGCTTAGGTTTTTTTGAAAATTCCCTCCGTTTCCTCATTCAATCTGCGCCGTTGGATGCAACGAATTAGTCAAGCGCTCCAGAAATATCCAACGGACGTTGGTCATCGTCCCAGATGGATCCCTAGGGTTTTTAGGCGCAGCTCTTCATGCACGAACTTCCACTGGTTCGTTCTCCCTCCACACGCAATGATTCTCAATAATTCCAAAAGGAAAAAATGGCTACTCATCAAGAGGAATAAGGTTGGACGAGTAGTTTTCCTTAATTCTCCATGAATCCTTCAAACAAAGAACCTCAAAGCTCGGGTACCGCCATACTTCTCTGAAATCAAAGCTTCTAAAACTCAAATTGGATGATCCAATCCTGTTCTCTATGTTATGCCTACCATCCTGAGCTATTAATCATGCTCTAAAACCACTAAACCAGCCTGTTCTTGATCACAACAGGTTCTTGCACCTGCTATCAAACTTCATGGAATTGGCCCTAACCTTCAGAATTTCATCACCTAGTCTAGCCTAGCCATTCTAAACCTAACATGCGATCTACCTATGCATAATTACAGTGAAAGAGAGAAGAGAAAAAACCTGTCAAGAGGTTATGTTGGAGACTCGTGTGGTTGCTTTCAGGCCTTGAAACTTCCTCCAAATGGTCCTTGGATGATCAATAGCCTTCTGTTTGCACTTGTGATGAAGAGGAAGATCTACAATGGAAGAAAATCAGAATTGCTTCACTTTGAAGAAACCTCTTCAATGGCTGCCTCTCTCTTTCTTTCCCCTCTGAATCCTCTTGCTATCACCAACCTTTTCCTCCTTGTGCTTCACTCTTTTTATAATGATGGATGGAAACAACTAGATCATTCTAGAATCATCTAGAAAGTGTTGAAAATATCACCACATGAGAACTTGAAATACCATGATATCTTCTTTCATACCTTGCCAAAATCCCTTGAATATGTCTTTACATGAGATATTAAGTGTGTATGAAGGAAATCAGCCTTTACATTTGGCTTGTGTAAGGTTTTTCAACATTGCCTTATAATGCAAGTAATAGGTTTACAAAGAAAGTCCCTTTTTTAGGCCTCAAATGAAAAATCTATTTGAACCAAAGTTCTCAAAATAATGTTTCCAATCAAAATGATATATTGGATGACCTATTTTGGATTCCTAGATCCTCCAAACCAATTTTCAAATTCAACTTTTCAAACTTATATGCCATTTTTAGTTCATTTTTGACCAATCATGTAACTTCATGCTATGAGCTTTTCCAACAATTTGTGACCTTCTTTCTAGACTTAAAATCACATTTTGATCAACTTTCATGTTTTGAGTTTTTCCATTTGAGGCTTGGAAATAGGAGTTTTAGGCATTGGCTAAAATGACCTATAACTGACAAATGACCAAAATACCCCTGTCTTGTTCAAACCATAAGTTGAGTTCCACAAATCCTATCAAGGACTTCTACCACTCAAATTAAAGCTAAGAAGATGCCCTTCAATATTCATGTTGACCAAGAAATCATAGGAATCATCCTACTAGGGTAAAAGTTGTCTGCAAGTTGGGTGACTTTCAAGGACCCAGATTCACACACCTCTGCTGACCTGTAATTTGTCAAAACCATAACTTGAGCTCTGTAACTCCTATCAAGGACTTCCACCACTCAAATTAAAGCTAAGAACAAGCTCTACAACATTCATGTTGTGGGGAAGATGAGATATCAATCACATCTAGAGCTAAAACTGCCTGGAAGATAGGGATCAAATTAGGGTTTTTTCACTGCCAATCCTCAGAAACCCTAACTCAAAACTTCTCCAACTCCTCAATCATGATGAGTTGGCCTAGGAATCATCTTTATAACATATCCATACATCATTCCATGATCTCATGGCCCTTGGGATTGGGTCTCAACCTTCTCCAAATTTTCAGCTGATCTAGGGTCGACCCAGTCAAAACCCTAATTCTACCAATCATGGTTGAATCTTCTGAATTCTCGCCTAATGACCTCTCTGGGCTTCATGATGGCTATCAAGACATCTCATAGGCTTTCTCAAAACATCAAGTTCATTCTCAAAGTCTCAGAATCATCTGAGGAGCACCCACAACTTTCAAGCTATGAAGCACACAATCCTGGTTTCAATCCACTCCCTCTGAGGATCTCTTGAACTTTCTGATGAATGTATCAACTTTCAAACACTCAGTGAATAAATAATTGTTGGTCAAATTTTGGGGTGCAACAGCTGCCCCTATTCAAACGGCTTGAACCTGACTGGGTGAGAAGCGAACGACTCTCAACCAATCAAGGTGCGAGACGATTGAATACCGGTAAACCCGAAAATTTGCCAACTGCACGAGCACACGGTACTCTGCGGGGAACAAACCTTCGAATATTGCAATGCTAGCTGCACGGCCGTTAGCTGGAGAGATACTGATCTGACATCGCCGCCAGTTATCCTCGTTAACTTCTTCTGATATTGCCTTCAGACAACCACATCACCCAACATCGCCGCTGGAAGACTAAACCACCTGACATTATCGTCAAACAAGATTCTGAGGAACGCCCAACATCGCCGCTGGAACACCAAATCATCTGACATCGCCGTCAAGAACAACCATAACTCGGGGAAACAAGCGCCCAACATCGCCGCCGGAGACCTAAACCTGAATCACCAAAATATCCAACATCGCTGCTGGAGAAAATACAACAATGAAAAAAATACCCCGCATCGCCGCTGGAGAAAATACATCTCTAAACAAAGTACCCCGCATCGCCGCTGGAGAACTAAAGGATCTGCGTCACCTAACATCGCCGTCGGAAGACTGGATCACCTTGACACGCCCAACATCGCCGCTGGAAAACTGAATCTGACATCGCCGTCGGAAACAAACATCCTCTTAGAGACACTCGACATCGCCGTCGTACAAACATCATCTTTACTGGGGATTTAAAGAGTCTGACCTCGCCGTCAAACAAACATAATTTGACCTCGCCGTCGAATCCATACGTTCAACCTCGCCGTCGAACAAACATCCAACCTCGCCGCCGGACAAATGATGATCTGACCTCGCCGTCAAATCCAAACGTTCAACCTCGCCGTCGAACAAACATCCAACCTCGCCGCCGGACAAATGATGATTTAACCTCGCCGTCAAATCCAAACGTTCAACCTCGTCGTCGAACAAACATCCAACCTCGCCGCCGGACAAATGATGATTTAACCTCGCCGTCAAATCCAAACGTTCAACCTCGCCGTCGAACAAACATCCAACCTCGCCGTTGGACAAATGATGATCTGACCTCGCCGTCAAATCCAAACGTTCAACCTCGCCGTCGAACAAACATCCAACCTCGCCGCTGGACAAATGATGATCTGACCTCGCCGTCAAATCCAAACGTTCAACCTCGCCGTCGAACAAACATCCAACCTCGCCGCTGGACAAAATCTGCAACCCTGAACCACTCTGACCTGGGGTTCACCCCTGGTGAATGGAACAAAAGGTACACTTGCGTATTTGAAACTACTCCGCTGGGAATGAGAGACTTAACCGAGCACACTCTGATCTGGGGTTCACCCTCAGAACCATAACGAACATCGGAATACTGCTGCACACTGCCCGCCGTAGAACTTCAACATTAAAGATATATGAAACCCTGGCCCCTGGCCCTTTCTAGCTTCAGCTAGAAAAAATCTTCAAGTACTTCTGAATATGAATGAAACCCTGGCCCCTGGCCACTCCAGATCCGCTGGAGAATCTTCAAGTCTTTCTGAAGATAGATGAAACCCTGGCCCCTGGCCCCTTCCAGCTTCAGCTAGAAAAGAACATCCTTGGCCTTCAAGGATGTAAACTTTGCCCGTCGGCAACTCTGCAGGAGGCATCTTCGACATCAGTCTAAAGAAATGGTCCTTGGCCTTCAAGGCTACATGGATATGCCTTCAGGCAACTCCGCCTCTGCTATAGAGCATCCGAGACTTCAGTCAGGGGTATACTTCGGCCTTCAGTCCGAAAAATGAATCCTAGGTCATTCATGACCTTGGGGATAACCTTGCCCTCAGGCACCTTCGCTTCAGCTTGGGAAATCTATGACTTCAGTCAGAGAAATGGTATCCTGAGCCATTCATGACTCTTACGGGGATTCAAACACTTTGCCTTCAGGCAGAGCTCCGCTTCAACTGGAGAAACATCTTCGACTTCAGTCAGAAGAAAAATATCATTCACTTGATCGCAATCAATCATCACCTCAGGACAACTGACCTGGCCTTCAGACCAACACGGATCATCTTGAATATAAAATTTGGAACCTTGTCCCCAGCCACACGTTGATTCATCAACAAGGACATCTGAGCTCACAGGAACCTTCTGATACCGCCTTCAGGCGGTTACGCAGTCAATCTTCAGATTAGACATCACTGTTGGAGCAGACATATCACGCTGCTAAGGACTTCAAGAATCATTTTGAACAAACAAATCCGTCAGGCACCTTCAAGAATCATCTTGTACTGATAACCATTCTGGAGATTTTATTCTGCTGGGTGTTCCAGGAACCTTCCTGGGCAACTCTTGCTGGGGACGCTACTGGGGAGCTCAAGAATCATCCTAAGCGAACAACTCGGGAAGCTGCGCTGAGGTCTTAAGAATCATCTTAAGCAAACGGCCCTGCTGAGGAATTCAAGAATCGTCTCGGACTGAAGACTTCACTGGGGATCTCAAAAATCATCTTGAGCGAGCGACTGTGGGAATTACACCGGGATCTTAAGAATCATCCTAAGAAAGTGACCTCGTTGGAGAGAGAGTCAGGAATCATCCTGAGCAACTGGTCTCTTGGCTGAAAACCTGTAAGGCAAGAATAACAATGACCTAGATCATGCTCATGATGCGTATGCTTCTGCGCCATGCCCCACACGGTGGGAATGATATGCGTTTATGCTAAATGTTGTGCAATCACGCACAATGCTATGCAATCATGCACAATGCTATGCAGTCATGCACAATGCTATGCAGTGTTAAATGCTATGTTAAATGCCCTGCAGTCATGCACAATGATGCGACCTCGTCAGCAAAATAAATGCCGAGGGGAGATTCTCCTGTCAAGGAGAAAGAACTGCTTAGATAGAGGAGTCATCCTGCTGAGGAGAACGTGGGCACGCCGATATCAATTGGACTCCGCCTGGGGAAATGATCTTCCGGTTGACTGCTGCAGGGCAAACAACTTCAGCTGACTGCTGCAGGGGACGAAGCTTTACGAGAACCCGAACCTGCTGGAGGAAAGCGATGTCAATCGCGAGAGTGAACTGCGCGGCCGTCTCGGCTACTCTTCTGGGGATGATGACTCTGTGGGGAAACAACTTCAGCTGCTCCACACTCCGCTGGGGAAAGACCAATCATGATCTGATCAACCTTCAAGGACTCGGCCCTCCTGGACATCTGCAAACTCGGCTGAGGAAAGAGAAGTCATTCTGCTTCGCCAAAAGGGAGTACGACTCTGGGAGACACAACATTAGCTCCCCCATGCTCTGCTGGGGAAAATTGATCATGATCTGATCAACTTCCAAGGATTTTGCTTTTCTGCGGACTCAGCCGGAGAGAGAAATCATTCTACTTCACGGGAGAGTACGACTCTGGTGCGGAATTTCAATTTCGCCGGGGAAGAAAGAATCATCTGACTTCGGGGGAGAGTACAACTCTGCAAGGGGAATACAACCTCAGTTGTTCCAATACTCTACTGGGGAAGAGGGAATCATCCAACTTCAGGAGAGAACATGACTCTGATGGGGAATCTCAATTCCACTGGAGACTTTACTGGGGAAACACGAGCTTCGGCACCCGAACCCTTCTATGAAATCTGCACTTGTGACCCGGTGTTGGGGGAAGAATCCTGTTTCGGGGGTGCGCTCTGCACATCTTCCGGAAGGTACTACTCCTGCAACAACACAAACAAACGAAACAAGACTCCCTCCTCAAAGGGTCCCATCCAGGTTATTATCTCGTGACAATATTCAGTTAATCAATTGTTTCAACAATCAATGGGCCTAGGCCCGTAGGTTTATGTATGCGTATTTTATCAAAAAAAACATCGGCGTTTTCATTCGTAAACAAAACAGATAAATGCTAAACAGACAAGTAGAATTGCTGAATAATGTGCATTTTTATTGATGATGAACCCCTGAATGGGTAAAAATGTTTTACAACAGAGGCAAACTCCTGGAATGAGGAAGTCGCACGAAAAAGAAAACATAAATATACATCAGTATATACAAATGTTGGCAATCGAGGCGTAGACGAACACCATGAGTTGATCCCTCTAAGACCCACTCGACTTTGATACCTCTCCGACGCTTCAGCTTTGGAAGAGATTGATTCAGATAAACGGCCCTCAGGTCTTCCGAACCACTAAACAATGAAAGTCCATACGCGGAATGTAGTCATTTGCTTATTCAAATCCTTAACTTTTGCGTGAACCGCCCTTTCGGGTTTTCAGTTCACCGGGATGCCCTTTTTTGCCGAAGCCGCCCAGTGTAGGTTTTCGACTTCGCGGGTGTACATTTTTCAATATATCCCTAATTTTTGCCCGAACCTTTTATTCTGTTTTTGGTTCGCCGGGATGCCCCTTTTTTGCCTGGACTCTTTCTTTTTTGTCCAGCGGGTCTCTTTCAAGCAAAGTATTTTTTAACTGCGTCCGCGTTCACCGGGGATGCAAAATCTTCACCATCCATCGTAGATAACAACAAAGCTCCTCCTGAGAAGACCTTGCTGACGACATACGGCCCTTCGTAATTCGGAGTCCACTTGCCCCGGTGATCGGAGTGTGGCGGAAGAATTTTCTTCAGGACGAGATCACCCGTCTGAAAGCTTCTAGGACGCACCTTCTTATCGTAAGCTTTCTTCATTCGGCTTTGGTACAGGCGACCAAATGCGATCGATGCTAACCTCTTTTCGTCCATCAGGCTGAGTTGGTTCAAACGATTCGCAATCCATTCTGCCTCATCAAGTTTTACATCAACCAAAACTCGCAAAGAGGGAATCTCCACTTCTAACGGTAGGACAGCTTCCATACCATACACCAAGGAGAAAGGAGTTGCCCCGGTCGACGTACGCACCGTCGTACGATAACCGTGCAAGGCAAACGGCAGCATCTCGTGCCAATCTTTGTACGTCACAACCATCTTCTGAACAATCTTCTTGATGTTCTTGTTGGCCGCTTCAACAGCGCCATTCATCTTCGGCCGGTAAGGAGATGAGTTGTGGTGTTCAATCTTGAAGCTCTGGCACAGCTCCTTCATCATCTTGTTGTTCAAATTCGAACCATTATCAGTAATGATCCGCTCGGGAATTCCGTAGCGACAGATGATGTCCCTCTTTATGAATTTAGCTACCACCTGCTTGGTCACATTAGCGTACGAGGCTGCCTCCACCCACTTGGTGAAGTAGTCGATAGCTACCAGAATGAAACGATGACCATTGGATGCGGTGGGCTCGATCTTGCCTATCATGTCGATGCCCCACATGGAGAACGGCCAAGGGGAGGACATGACATTCAATGGGCACGGCGGCACATGAACTTTATCAGCATAAATCTGGCATTTGTGACATTTCCTCGCGAATCTGAAGCAATCCGACTCCATCGTCAGCCAGTAATACCCTGCTCTCAGGATCTTTCTCGTCATGGCATGCCCGCCAGCATGCGTACCAA
Source organism: Lathyrus sativus (assembly GCA_963859935.3). Taxonomy (NCBI): domain Eukaryota; kingdom Viridiplantae; phylum Streptophyta; class Magnoliopsida; order Fabales; family Fabaceae; genus Lathyrus; species Lathyrus sativus. Next base: position 320,883,424 of record OZ012738.1, on the reverse strand, counting down.
ATGTGCCCTCATGGACTTCCTCCATGAGCATACTCGCCTCTTTTTCATCCACACATCTGAGTAGCACGAGATCGTGGTTTCTCTTATACAGCACTCCGTCAGGATTGAGATAAAAGTTTCCGGATAGCCTCCTCAGAGTCTTCTTATCCTAGGTAGACGCACCCGCAGGATACTCCTTAGTCATGAGGAAGGTCTGGATGTCGTGGAACCATGGCTTGCCGTCAGTGGCATCCTCGATTGCAAAGACAAATGCCGGTCTATCAAGACGCGAAAGTACAATTCTTGGAGCCTCATTCCAATAATTGACTTTGTACATGGAAGCCAACGTGGCTAAGGCATCAGCCATTTGGTTTTCAGCCCTGGGTACATGATGAAGTTCTACTCGGTCGAAAAAAGGAAGCAGCCTCCTGGCATAATTCATGTACGGCACTAAATTCGCTTGACGAGTTTCCCACTCCCCTTTAATCTGATTGATTACAAGCGCTGAGTCACCATATATGTCTAAATTCTTGATTCTCAAATCAATTGCCTCTTCTAGACCCATAATACATGCTTCATACTCTGCTTCGTTGTTGGTAACTGGAAACGTCAGTCTCGCAGTAAAAGGGATGTGGGATCCGTGAGGAGTCGTGATGATAGCCCCGATGCCACTTCCATAGGAATTAACCGCTCCGTCGAATATCAACTTCCACTGAGATTTCCTATCTGGCCCTTCATCGGGAAATGGCTCATCGCAATCCTTCGCCTTGAGAAACATAATGTCCTCGTCAGGGAATTCGAACTTTATCGGCTGGTAGTCTTCGATTGGCTGTTCGGCGAGGTAGTCAGACAATACGCTTCCCTTAATGGCTTTCTGAGAGACGTACTGAATATCATACTCTGTTAACACCATCTGCCATCTGGCAATCCTGCCCGAAAGAGTCTGCTTCTCGAAGACGTACTTGATCGGATCCATCTTCGAAATCAGCATAGTGGTGTGGTTGAGCATATACTGTCGTAGACGTTTGGCGGCCCAAGCTAGTGCACAACACGTCTTCTCCAGCATCGAGTATCGAGATTCACACTCAGTGAACTTTTTACTCAAATAGTAAATGGCATGCTCTTTCCTGCCCGTCTCGTCGTGCTGACCGAGAACACACCCCATGCTATTCTCCAGAACCGTCAGGTACATGATTAATGGCCGTCCAGCCACTGGGGGTATTAAGATTGGAGGTTCTTGAAGATACTGCTTTATTTTGTCGAATGCCTTCTGGCAATCCTCATTCCAAGTAATCGCCTGATCTTTCTTCAAAAGTTTGAACATCGGTTCACAAGTGGCCGTGAGCTGAGAGATAAACCTTGCAATGTAGTTTATTCGGCCCAAGAAACCACGAACTTCTTTTTCTGTTTTCGGCGCTGGCATTTCTTGGATAGCTTTTATTTTCGCAGGATCAACTTCAATACCTCGTTCACTAACGATAAACCCCAGTAACTTTCCGGACCGCACTCCGAAAGTGCACTTGTTAGGATTCAGCCTCAGCCTGAACTTCCTAAGCCTTTCAAACAGCTTCAACAAATTGACCAGATGCTCTTCCTCCGTTTGGGACTTTGCAATCATGTCATCAACATAGACCTCGATCTCATGATGAATCATATCATGAAACAAAGTTACCATTGCTCGCTGGTAAGTGGCCCCTGCGTTCTTCAGACCGAAGGGCATTACCTTATAGCAAAATGTTCCCCAGGGGGTAATGAACGTCGTTTTCTCCATGTCCTCCGGCGCCATCTTAATCTGATTGTAACCGGAGAAGCCGTCCATGAACGAAAACACGGAAAACTGGGCTGTATTGTCGACCAACACATCGATATGAGGCAACGGGAAGTCATCCTTAGGGCTCGCCCTGTTCAAATCCCGATAATCGACGCACATGCGTACCTTACCGTCCTTCTTCGGTACCGGCACTATGTTGGCGACCCACAGAGGGTAAGTGGTAACGGCTAGAAATCCTGCGTCCAACTGCTTCTGGACCTCTTCTTTGATTTTTACAGCCATGTCTGGTCTCGTCCTCTTGAGCTTTTGCTTGACTGGAGGGCAATCTTCTCGCAACGGCAAGCGATGAACCACGATATCAGTGTCGAGTCCGGGCATATCCTCATACGACCAAGCAAAAACGTCACTATACTCTCGAAGCATCTCGACCAGCCTATGTTTGACATCCTTCTGCAGCGCAGCCCCAACTCTGACATTTCTGACGAGCTCCTCAGAACCCAGATTTACAATCTCAATATCCTCCTCGTGAGGCAGAATAACCTTCTCCTCTTGTCTCAACAAGCGGGCCAACTCTTCCGGAAGGTCTTCGTCTTCATCAATCTCATCCTCGGCTTGATAGATCGGGCAATCAAAGTCGTAGTGAGCCGTAGAGGGTCCAGAGTCGATGTCATCTGTTACGTGGATCCTGCAATAACGAGGGTTACGTTTAAAGCAGGAATATGCAGGTCTGCACGAACCTCGTTGCCATTTTGCTGTTTTTCGAAATAAACATAAAATAAGAATAACAGAGAACACAATATTTGATTACGAAGAAAACGCCTTTTATTTATTAACAAAATGCACACACATAATCCAACAAGGCCCTGACAGTAAAACCACTATGCCCCGGGCAGGACATAGGGTTGTACAAAGATTGTAAAAAGCAAATCATTACTCTTCACTTGTCAGCTTGATAATCTCCTTGATGGTCCAATTGTGGAGGTGCTCGCCCGGCTTGCTCGGTTGAATCCTGGCGTCAAGATCGCAATCACTGTCTCCGCTGTCCTCTGACGCAGCGTTGATACTCTCGAAAATTACTCCCCCCTTGGTGAATAGGATCGGCCCTTTCCCACGAGACAAGCTACCAGAAGAAGATGAAGCTTCAGCTTGCGGAGAATATCCCAATCCAAACTTATCCTGTTTGATTGGTATATCCAAAACATGCCCCCAGCCTGGGGTGGAACCAGCTTCGACCACGGCTCTAGCTTCCTTAAACGAGGAGAGGTTCAACTCTTGCTTCTCTGCGACAACGGGAGCCACCTCCTTCACTCTGACGGTTTCAAAAGCCTGGCAAAGAGTCTCATGGATCTCACCATCCATTTCAACGTACTTGAAGGATGACAGGTGGCTTACCATGATGTCCTCCTCTCCACAGACTGTCACTATGCTGCCCCCAACAGCATATTTAAGCTTCTGATGCAGCGTGGACGTCACGGCACCAGCAGAATGGATCCAGGGCCGACCTAAGAGGCAGCTGTAGGCGGGCATGATATCCATGATATAGAAAACTGCATTGAACGTCTCTGGGCCAACCTGAATTGGCAGGGTCAATTCTCCGAAGACGTGGCGCTTGGTTCCGTCAAAGGCTTTCACGACCAGATCACTGGGCGTGCACAGCAGTCCACGGGTATCCAACTTCATCAGTGCCTTCTTCGGAAGCACATTAAGCGAGGAACCCGTATCCACCAGGACATGTGACATAATCGTGCCTCTGCACTCTATTGAGACGTGCAAGGCGCTGTTGTGATCTCTTCCCTTAGGGGTCAGCTCCAGATCTGTAAATCCCAGCCCATTACCAGCATTGACATGGGCTACTACTTCCTCGAGTTGATTCACTGATATTTCCTGCGGCACGTATGCAGCATTCAATACCTTCAGCAATGCATTGCGGTGCGCCTCAGAGCACAGCAACAAGTTAAGAATCGAGATCTTTGATGGAGTCTGATGAAGGTGATCTACAATTTTGTAGTCACTCTTCTTGATTAGTCGCATGAACTCTTCAGCATCTTTAACCAGCAAGTCCTTCTCTGCCCCTGCAGGGACCTCTTCTTCAGCTTTACCTTTACCCTTATCCACAGCGTCAGCCCGGACCACTTTCTCTGCTGCAACCTCCGCTGGTGCGAACACTCTACCGCTCCGAGTGATGCCACTGACTTCAGTAAGATTCTGCACAGTTGACCTGAACGGCTCAAGCTCTATCTTCTGACCATTACAATAAACTTCGGCGCCATAATGCCATGGAACGGCATTGGTGCTCTCGAATGGGATTGGTCCGGCCCTGGTGATGGTAATAGTAGGCGGACGAGGCGCATAAATAGTAATAGGGTGGTGAGGAATGGTAATGGTAGCAACTTCGTCTGCCTGCTTCAGCACAATTTCCCCTGATGTACTCTCAACGCTCCGGCTGAACTGTAAAATACCCTCGGACATCAGACTTTGGATACCTTCGATCAGCTGCTCACACCCATCAGGAAGCGTAGCACAGGCCATACATAATTCTCCACATCCAGGAAAGAAGCCCTTCTTCAGCAACTTAGCCTTGACAAAACTCAATGGCGTCTTCAAATCTTTGACATCAGTCAGCAAGTCCGCACTCTCCTCGGTGACGACAGCATTCACTCCGCCCCCCTTATGATGAGGCATCGGATTCTTGGTGACGTTGGGCACGTTGTCAGAAAAGTTGATAACCTTGGCGTCCACCAAGTCCTGGACTTTGTGCTTAAAAGCTTTACAATTCTCAATCGTATGGCCAGGTGCCCCAGTATGGAACTCACAAGTAGCACTGGCATCATACCCCAGTGGTGGCGCCCCTGTTAAGGGAGCCAGCGTCCTCTTTTGAACTAGCTGAAGCTGCAGCAAGGTTTGCAGAAGCTGCGCATATGACATAGGTGGAGTATCAAACTGACGGCTTGCCATAGGAGCCCGATTCTGATATCTTTTATACCCCTGCTGATTCTGCTGCTGAGGCTACTGCTGTTGCGGCTGCGGCGGAGCAGCTGGAATGTTTATGCTAGCAATCTGAGACTGAGGGCCCTTGCCCTTTCTCCTAGCATTAGTGACAGCACTGGCATCTCCCTCTCGACGCTTGCCAGTATAGGGTTTCTTGCTACCTCCTCCAGCTGAGGATGATTCGCCCTGAATTTTTCCGATTTTTATACCGTTCTCAACATGCTCGCCCAAAGCGATGAGAGCCGAGAATGTTCCAGACATGCCACTGACCAGCTTTTCATAGTAGATTCCGGGAAGGGTAGCCACGAACATTTGCACCAACTCACGCTCAACCATCGGCGGTTGAACCCGAGCAGCCAATTCACGCCACCGCTGGGCGTATTCTTTGAAGCTTTCATTGTTCCGCTGAGAGAGATTCTGAAGCTGAACTCGGTTGGGAGCCAAGTCGCTATTATATTGATAGTGGAGAACAAACGCTTCTGCAAGCTCTTTCCAGGTGCGCACAGCAGCGGGCTCCAAGCCCATATACCATTCGAGTGATGGACCAGAAAGACTATCCTGAAAGAAGTGCATCAGCAACTTCTCATCGTCAGAATAAGCGGACATCTTTCTATAATAAGATCGGAGGTGGACCCGGGGGCAAGTGGTGCCCTTATACCTCTCAAAGGTAGGCACCTTGAACTTGTGGGGTACTTTAAAGTCAGCAATCAACCCGAGGTTGGACATGTCAACGCCCAATGTGTTCTGATTTTCTATGCTCCTCATCTTGTCTTCCAGCGCCTTGAACCTGAGTCGAGCCTCGGCATTCAACTCTGCCTCTATACCTCTCTGAGAGAATATATCATCCTGATGATCCTCCAGCCACGGTTGAGGCACCACCAAATTTCCTGCACCAGCATTGTCGTTGACCGGCCCTATATTAACATTGGCTCCCAAACTACCATTGACGGCGCCCGCCGCGTTGAGTCCGAGATTAGTCATCAGATTGCCGTTAGCACTGCCGTTGCCTCCGGCAGCAGGAACAACGTTCTGTGGAGTATCCCCTTGAGGAGGAGTAGGCACGCCCCCTCCGTGAAGTATGCCATTACTGTCAACCCTGGAGATCAGAGGTTGAACCAGAGTACGAAGCTGATCTTGACCATTCGCGACTACCTGCATCAGCTCCATAAAACGATCCATCCGCTCACGGAGCTCTTGAACATCTGACTGTACCTGGTCCATAATTCTCGTCTGATTAGCGCGAGTTGAGTAGCGGTGGATGGGTGTTTGATCAATCCTGGAGATCGGAAGCAGCGCGGAACCTGAAAAACCTGTCAACAATAAAGGTTAGGAAAAACAACAAGATATACACTATGCAAATATGCTTCATGCAGATGCATGCGTGTGTCTGTGTGCGTGGGAAATTTTTCCCCGATCCTAGTGCCTTAGTGATGGTGCTGATAATAACAAGAGGAAGAAGAAATCCGAGCCCAATCATGGAAACACCAATCTCATATATATATGGAAAGGCCTGTCAAGGCAATACACAGTATCAGCGAGTACAAATCAACAGCATGACCTTAGCCAACAAGTCTGGTGATGGTCAGCATACATCAAAGATCAAAAACAACAGGGATATAACTAGTCAAGTACGGCCACGGGCGCGATACTCTGCTAATAACTCCTTTGTCTCCGAATGATCTGGCGAAGTGAGCAACCCCTCGACGAGTAGTTCCCTCTGCCTGATAGTATGCTGAAGCCCCTGAACTGAACTCTCCCAAGCGCCTTCACCAAAGCAATCTTCCAGCTTCCGTTTCTTAGACTCAAACATCAGTTTGTGCTCCTTCAGGCTAGCAATAACTTTGTTGAGACGGGCTTCAGCGGAGTACCTGCGGGCGGTCTCTTTGTCAAACCTCCGTTCACTATCCTTCACTTCAGTCTCTAGCTTAGAAATCTGCAGTATCAGCTTGTCTTCTCGCTCCTTCCTGGTGGCCATGGAAGTCTTCCAATGCTGGTCGAACTTAGATATTCTCCGGTATGCTTCCTCCAGATGCGTCTTCTTCGTAGCCAACACATCATTAGCAGCTCTGAAGTCTTGACCTAAGCGTTCCCGATCAGCAATCTGCTTTGCCAAGTCTGCACTCAGCTGGCTCACCGACTCTACTTGCTTTTTGAGAGCATGCACGGCTTCGTTCCTCTCACTTCGAAGCTGAGCTAACTCCTTTTCTAATTCTGCATTTGCCCTCTTCAATTCATCACGCTCGGCTAATACCTGGTTGTGCTGATGAATAGACACAGTGGTAGGCTCTTCGACTGGTGGAGGACTCTCTGGTCTGACATGAGGGAATGGCATCCCTATAGCGCTGGCTCTGGCTCTGATCCAATCTGAATAAGGAGGGTAAGCTTGGTTGTCGCTCTTCCCCAACAAAGACTTTCCTCTCGTGCTGATATTGTTCCACGCATACTGAAGCTTGGACAACAACTCCCCCTCTAGAATACCCGTGAGGTACAGAGATTCCCGTACCTCTTCTTCCTTCGGTGGATTCCTCAAAGCATATGCAAACTGACGAACTAGCAATGATGGGTTATAGTTGATGCAACCCTTCCTACCTATCAGAGGTACGTTAGGAAACCCACTACAACTGAAGATCATCTCGGTGCCTAACCTGCTTCTGTCAACGAACCAAACAATGTCTTCTGCCGACAAGCTCATCAGACGCTCAGGCCACTCAACCGTGGCTGCAGACAAGACAGAAGAACCCCTCTTGGGCAAATGACTATCAAACCACTTGTACAACAACGGTACACAACATGAAACATTCTTCCCTCTCCGGTTCTCATTCTTGTAATGCACTGAATGGTAAACGTCTCCGATCAGAGTGGGGACTGGATTCCCTGAGGCAAAGATATGGAATGCATCAAAGTCTACGAAATCAGGCATACTGGGAAATAGGATGATGCCATATATGCATAAAGCAAGGATGGCGCTGAAGGCGTCCCAACATTTGTCCTTAGCACACTGCTGAGCCTTAGCTATCAGAAACTGCAGAGAGAACCCTGGGACCTTGTTCCAACTCGTCACCACTAACTCAGAAGCGCTCAAATGGAGTGAGGAAGCCAAGCTACCCAGATCAGGTTCAGCATCCATGTGGACAAAAGGCATCTGCCTTTTGATAGGCACACCCAACATATCAGCATACTCTTCCAATGTCGGCACGAGAACGAAGTCATGAAAAGTGAAACACCTCAAGGGAGGATCATAAAACTGCAGCAGAGCATGTAACCCATTCAACTCAGACGCAGAAGGTTTGTAGACCAGACTAAGCAACTTGCCATAAGACTTCCTGAACCTATCCTTCACAGAGTTCCCTGCCAGGGCTATCAAACCAGTCAGCTTCGACACATCGGGGGTCGGGAATTTGTACGCAACAGTCTTCCTGAGAGAAGCCATAACAACAGTAGGAGACGGGAAATCCTGGATCGGGGAAACGGTACCTGCAACACAGACACACGTTAATGGAATGCAGATGAATGCGTAAACTAATGCAAGATGCAGGTATGCAATAACATATCCAGGTGGCTACTGTGGAGATTCGGTATCAACAGTCACTGATGAGAAGGAAACCTCGGTGTAAACCACTGATCTGATCTGCTGAGAATAACCATCCGATAGGATCGAGATCAAAATTCTGTTCTGACAAGAGTAAGTGACTGATAAATAGAACCCCGGTTGCAAGAGATATACGGTGATGAAGTCTTCAGACCCCAAATCAAAGATCTGCCCTATCAAGAACAAACACACAGCTGCTGATGAGATCTTCAGACCTCACTCAAAATCTGCCCTATCAAGAACAAATAACATCTGCCGATGAGGTCTTCAGACCTCACTCAAAATCTGCTCCATCCAGAACAAACCACTGATGATAACATACTGATCAAAGCCTGCTCTATCAAGAACAGACATACACCCGATGATAAAATCCTCTGATCAGAAACTTCTTGCTCTATCAAGAACATGCATATCTGTAACTGAGAACCCAACATAACTGATTTACTGTCAAGAAAACCAGGTAGTCTGAAGGTCTAAGTTTCCTGCAATAAACCCAGTCCCCCTCACAGGTATGGACCTAGACTGACTCAAGGTACGGCATCCTATGCGTTCATCAGCGTCACAGACTTTCAAAACTGATGATACGATTCCCAGAAGGAGTGGCATCATCAAGTCCTGAAGAGGCCTCACTTAGCTGAATCACAAATGATCGGTCCCCAGAGTCGACAATCCACCAAACCAGCAACCGTCTCAACCCAAAGGGTTGAAAGTGAAGCCAACCGGATGAACCTCGTCTGAGCGTGGATTTCATGAGACACTAGTGCCTGCAAAGCAAGCACGCGCCCACTAATTTCCACTCTAAGTCTATGGTGCACTCAAGCCTGGGTCTGGCTTCTCACTCAATCAGAACTCCCATCCCACAACAGCACAAATAATCATATTATACTGGAAATAAAATGCGGGAAATAAAGTGCGAGAAGTAAAAATGCGGTAAATAAACGCAACCCAACAAGCAAACATACAAACGATAGGATTGACTCTCTTAAGGGACGTTGGATCCCGAAACTGACTCGCTTTCGGGACGTTGGATCCCTAGGAAACTATCTCTCCCCAGCAGAGTCGCCAGCTGTCGCTTGCGCGAAAATAAGGTGCCGACATAACAGAAGAGTCGCCACCTTTCGTTATTTATCCCTCAGAGCGGGAAAGGAAACGATCGGAGAAACCTGACGAAAATGGGTAAGACAAGGTCGTCGCAACCATTGTCTGGGTTCGGGAGTCGGTTACGCAAGGGGAAGGTATTAGCACCCCTCACGTCCGTCGTACTCGACGGGATCCTCGCTTGTTTGTTTACTTGGACGGGTTGGTTATAATCTATCTACCTATCAAGGCTGGCTGAAAAAGAAAAGAAAAATGACTCGGCAAAGCATCGCGCTTTATGCCTACGTATTCTCATCTGGAACGAGAAATCAGAGTCAACGTAGTTCGCCTAACTACGGGTGAAGGTGGGGAAGGTTGCTCGCTAGGATATCGCATCCTATGCCTACGTACTTTCATCTGGTATGAAAGATCAGAGCAAACGTAGTTCGGGAAACTACGGGTTATCTCCTAAAAGAAGTGTTTTTTATTGTGTTTGCGATTTAAACCGCACTAGAGACTATGACCTGAGAGTGAATGCGTCGCATGTCACCCAAAGGGTACCATACTAAACATCCAGACTGTGGAAAAGAAACTCTCCCACAATCCTTTCTCAGATAGCTTAAGGCTCGTAACGTACGAAAGAAATCATTCATGATTACTGTGTCTTAAACTGCTTCGAGCTGAGAAGAGAACAGGCCCAACTAGGAGGGAGACTATCAAGTCCTATTGTTATCATGCCATGGATTCATCCTATGGTTGAGGTTTGAACAGGGAACTCCTAGATGTTGTCATGCATAGGTTTCAACCTAAAAGTCTATCATCAAATCCTCATCAGAGGAAATGAGAGTCCTAAGGGATCATGTCAATGATACGCCAAAACAGGCAAAAGCATCAGCTTTAACAGTAAAATGCATGCAATGCAAGTGAGGGAGGAAATGTGTGTGGGGCTTCAGCCTCCACAAGCTCGTCTCGACCTCAAGCCAGTCATGAAATAGCAGTAATCATACTGAAATAAACAACATTCTATCCAGCAAAAACAGTAAATTGAAATGCTATCAAGCAAAATAAACACATGGGCAAGGGAGCTGGGCTCTACCGAATACCCGCAAGCAAAGCCAAGCAATAACAATACAATCAGATGCACTCATGCTCTTAGGCTGAACTTATTCTAAATGGGCTTAGTCTAATGCAACAGACAAATCAGACAAAACACACAATACATCAAAGAAAACAGAAGAAAGCCTCAGCTCCTCCAGCAGCAACCCAGTCTTCAGACTTCAGAGATCACTTGCTTTCCAGGTATCAACCCTACAACATGAGTATCAACTCATCTCCTCCCTTTGAGCTTCAGCTCCTTTGATCAGCTCCACCTTCAGGCTTCACTATCTCCAGGGATCTTCAGGCATCAATTTGATCTTCATAAAGTCATCAGACTTCAACAATCTTCAAGGAATCATCCTCTTCAAAGCTTCAGCTTCTATCTTCAATGGCTCAAATGCTCCAGCAAACAAGATTCAGCCAACAAGATGAGTGGGGGATGTTACAGTACTCACTGACTTCCAAAGGATGCCATTGAGGACTTAACATCAAAGGAGAGGCTCTCTCAGAGTTCTACCTTACAGGGCAAGGTCACTAATCCCTCCAAAGGAGAGAGGTGAATACCCTTAAGGGACTCTATGTCACAGAGAAGGAAGGAGGTGAACAAGACACTCCTTGTTTATTGAACAAAGTATTCTATCTAGGGCTCTGCCTATGCACCTATCAACCTATAAACAAAACAAACAAAAGCTATGCTAAACTCCTCTGCAAGGTCTTCAAAGCTTCCATGATGATCCACAAGGTCTTCAACTCAATCTTCAAAGCTCACACACTCAAAAGAGAAGAAAAACAAACACAACAATACAACTTATGCCTTTAAGCAACACACATACTATCCATACATTCAAAAATCAATGAAAAATACTAAAACACCATATCATACTCTAGTAAAATTCTAGGGGATTCTATACATACTTACCCTTAACCCATATATTCCCCATACACTAATTTGGCCTATAAACCCCAAAAATAAAATGTTGAAGTTCAAGTATACTACTTAAAACCCTAATTAGAGCACCTAAATGTCTAACTATCAAACCACATCAAATTTAATTTCTAAAATCAAGGGATAAATCCTACATGAAACTAGGGTTCAATATCTAATCACACAAAAAAGAATGAATTTAAAAACCTAAGGGAAGATCCTAAAACAATTCTTGCAAGATAAGGTACAAACTAAAAGAAATAAAATACCTTATTTAAAAGAAAATACCACCATTAATTCCACATTAAAAATAAAATTTCATTTTTATTTTTATATTTTTCTACACAAAATTATCTCAACATAGAAAAAAGAATGACCAAAAAATCATCATTTATCAATTTTTAATGAATTTTTAAAGTTCATGAAAAATGTAAAACAATATAAAAATAAAAAATAAAGAAAATGAGGGAGGGGTGTGAATAGAACAGGCGCGCAGTTCACTTCATTTGGGCCAACTAAGAAGGGGGTGCAGATAGAACAGCTAGGCCCAGGACTAGTCACTAAACCAAACGCAGCGTTTAGGTTTTTTTGAAAATTCCCTCCGTTTCCTCATTCAATCTGCGCCGTTGGATGCAACGAATTAGTCAAGCGCTCCAGAAATATCCAACGGACGTTGGTCATCGTCCCAGATGGATCCCTAGGGTTTTCAGGCGCAGCTCTTCATGCACGAACTTCCACTGGTTCGTTCTCCCTCCACACGCAATGATTCTCAATAATTCCAAAAGGAAAAAATGGCTACTCATCAAGAGGAATAAGGTTGGACGAGTAGTTTTCCTTAATTCTCCATGAATCCTTCAAACAAAGAACCTCAAAGCTCGGGTACCGCCATACTTCTCTGAAATCAAAGCTTCTAAAACTCAAATTGGATGATCCAATCCTGTTCTCTATGTTATGCCTACCATCCTGAGCTATTAATCATGCTCTAAAACCACTAAACCAGCCTGTTCTTGATCACAACAGGTTCTTGCACCTGCTATCAAACTTCATGGAATTGGCCCTAACCTTCAGAATTTCATCACCTAGTCTAGCCTAGCCATTCTAAACCTAACATGCGATCTACCTATGCATAATTACAGTGAAAGAGAGAAGAGAAAAAACCTGTCAAGAGGTTATGGTGGAGACTCGTGTGGTTGCTTTCAGGCCTTGAAACTTCCTCCAAATGGTCCTTGGATGATCAATAGCCTTCTGTTTGCACTTGTGATGAAGAGGAAGATCTACAATGGAAGAAAATCAGAATTGCTTCACTTTGAAGAAACCTCTTCAATGGCTGCCTCTCTCTTTCTTTCCCCTCTGAATCCTCTTGCTATCACCAACCTTTTCCTCCTTGTGCTTCACTCTTTTTATAATGATGGATGGAAACAACTAGATCATTCTAGAATCATCTAGAAAGTGTTGAAAATATCACCACATGAGAACTTGAAATACCATGATATCTTCTTTCATACCTTGCCAAAATCCCTTGAATATGTCTTTACATGAGATATTAAGTGTGTATGAAGGAAATCAGCCTTTACATTTGGCTTGTGTAAGGTTTTTCAACATTGCCTTATAATGCAAGTAATAGGTTTACAAAGAAAGTCCCTTTTTTAGGCCTCAAATGAAAAATATATTTGAACCAAAGTTCTCAAAATAATGTTTCCAATCAAAATGATATATTGGATGACCTATTTTGGATTCCTAGATCCTCCAAACCAATTTTCAAATTCAACTTTTCAAACTTATATGCCATTTTTAGTTCATTTTTGACCAATCATGTAACTTCATGCTATGAGCTTTTCCAACAATTTGTGACCTTCTTTCTAGACTTAAAATCACATTTTGAGCAACTTTCATGTTTTGAGTTTTTCCATTTGAGGCTTGGAAATAGGAGTTTTAGGCATTGGCTAAAATGACCTATAATTGACAAATGACCAAAATACCCCTGTCTTGTTCAAACCATAAGTTGAGTTCCACAAATCCTATCAAGGACTTCTACCACTCAAATTAAAGCTAAGAAGATGCCCTTCAACATTCATGTTGACCAAGAAATCATAGGAATCATCCTACTAGGGTAAAAGTTGTCTGCAAGTTGGGTGACTTTCAAGGACCCAGATTCACACACCTCTGCTGACCTGTAATTTGTCAAAACCATAACTTGAGCTCTGTAACTCCTATCAAGGACTTCCACCACTCAAATTAAAGCTAAGAACAAGCTCTACAACATTCATGTTGTGGGGAAGATGAGATATCAATCACATCTAGAGCTAAAACTGCCTGGAAGATAGGGATCAAATTAGGGTTTTTTCACTGCCAATCCTCAGAAACCCTAACTCAAAACTTCTCCAACTCCTCAATCATGATGAGTTGGCCTAGGAATCATCTTTATAACATATCCATACATCATTCCATGATCTAATGGCCCTTGGGATTGGGTCTCAACCTTCTCCAAATTTTCAGCTGATCTAGGGTCGACCCAGTCAAAACCCTAATTCTACCAATCATGGTTGAATCTTCTGAATTCTCGCCTAATGACCTCTCTGGGCTTCATGATGGCTATCAAGACATCTCATAGGCTTTCTCAAAACATCAAGTTCATTCTCAAAGTCTCAGAATCATCTGAGGAGCACCCACAACTTTCAAGCTATGAAGCACACAATCCTGGTTTCAATCCACTCCCTCTGAGTATCTCTTGAACTTTCTGATGAATGTATCAACTTTCAAACACTCAGTGAATAAATAATTGTTGGTCAAATTTTGGGGTGCAACACTCTGGTGTGTAAATGACATAGACGGAGCCTCTATTTATAGGAAACATGAAGGGTGAGGACAAATTTGTGACTTGGCACTTTTGGAGGGATTTTGAAAAGGTAACCCTTTGCTTGAGGTTTGTTGCAGCTGCAAAATTCAAATCTTTGGCTCAGCTGGTGCATTGCTCAAGTGGCAAGAATGACATAATAGGGATTGGAGTGGCTAGGCAATAGGGGGCTGTTTGCTGCAAGTGTGCCAAAAAGTTTCTCTTTCTTCCATTATATGAATAAAATACTCCCACTTGCCTCCAAGTTGCAAGTCTTGCTAAACCTCCTTACTTTCTGCATTTCTTCTCTTCAAATATTCTAAATATCAGATAGAAATAAGATCCAAGGGTTGAGAATAGCTCAAGTGGTCAAAGGATGAGTTTGTGAAAAATTGAAAGTGTGGGACTCAAGTGTTAAAACCTCTTCTTGTTAACTTCATACCTCTCAACTCATAAGGGATATGGAGGAGTTCTAGTACATTTTGGAAAGCCCTCATGTAGCTCTACAACTTTCATGTTTTCATGAGTTTCAGATTCCCAAAGGAACTAAGTCAAAAAACCTCTCAAAGTTGCTGAAAAACATGCTTAGAAAGTGAAATAACTTAGAATTTTTCTAAGTTACTTTTCCCTCTTGTAATGAATTTGGTCATAACTCCAAATCTATGAATTTTATGCTCATGGACCACTTTGGGACTTTTTTAGGACTTTTCAATATCTTTCTAATGAGCTTTGAACCAACTCAATTGGATGTGTGGTTAAGGAGTTATGGTCTTGCCCCTTTCAAAACCCTAATTCCCGAATTTTGTGATTACTCCTCAATCCTTGATCCAATGGTCATGAAACTTCATGGGTAGGTGAAATATGTCATTAGGAACATTTTTTATTCCCACCTTGAGGTCAAATTCCTTATGAGTGAAGAGTTGACTTTTCGGTCAACCGAACAATCGACCGGTAACTACCGAGTCGACTGTTGATGCTCCGGGTCTATTGAGGCCTTGAAAATTCTTGAGTAGACTTTACCAAGCCATATGAACTTTATGGACCATGATCCCACCATTGCAACACCTTTTAAATAAAAAGTCAAACCACAGTTGACTTTTCCTGCTCGAAAACCCTAATCGGGTATCCTGAACTGCATTGTTCTCAATCTCCGGGTGACAACCTCGAATTGGATTCATGCTTGATCCAATGGAATATATTTGATGATGTGGAGAATTATCTCAAGGAGAACAAATCCAAAACGTTGACTGATTAACCCTCGAAACCTCGATTTCGACTGTACGGAACCCTGATTCCTGTATCTTAACAAAGACAAGCTTGAAACCTGTTAAGGTTAGATAATCAAATGAACATGATCCTAAAATGATGATGAAGATATAAGGGGTCAAAATTTGAGGTATGACACTTACTTTCCAATAAACCAGTGAGATACAGAGATTCATGTATCTCCTCTTCCCTAGGAGGCTCCCTCAGCGCATACCCAAATTGTCTGACCAATAAATAAGGGTTATAGTTGATGCAACCTTTCTTTCCGACCAAAGGGACGTTAGGAAATCCACCGCAACTATAAATAATATTTGTACCAAGCATGTCTTGGTCGAACCAAATAATGTTCTCTGCAGATAGACCCATCAACCTCTCCGATCACTCTGAAGTACAAGCTGTGACAACAAACGAACCCGTTTTGGGCATATGACTGACAAACCAAGCATACAACAGAGGAACACAACAAGCTACATTTTTTCCTCTTCGTTTCTCATTCTTATAGTGAATAGAATGATAAACATCGCCAAGAAGAGTAGGCACTGGATTCTTTGAAGCCAATATATGGAACACGTCTACATCCACGAAGTCCGGAAGGTTAGGAAATAAGACAATACCATATATACAAAGAGCCAGGATGGCACTAAACACAATTCAACAACCATCCTTAGTGCACTGCTGAGCTTTCTCAATCAAGCAAGGCAAAGTAAAACCATATACCCCAAGTCTCTGGATCATCTTCCCATCTAACTCTAAAGCCTCAAGATGCAAAATAGCGGCGAGCTCGGCCAGATCAGGCTTAGTATCAACATGGACAAACGACATCTGATTCCGAATGGGTACCCCTGAGAGCTCAGAATATTCCTCTAGGGTAGGAGCCAGGACATAGTCAGGAAAGACAAAGCATCTCAACTGGGCATTATAGAACTGTAGGAGAGCATAAACACCACTGATCTCATATGCAGAGGGCTTACAGACATATCTCAATAACCTCCCATAAGACTTCTTGAAATATTCCATTACTGCTTTCTCACCCAAGGCAATCAAACTCAACAAAGTACTAACATCCAGAGCTGGAAACTTGTAGGCCACTGTACTCTCCAAGGGCTCCATAGCAAGATCACTAGAATCGGGAGGGAAATATGCACCTGCAACACAGATACATGTTAATGAAATGCAAATGAAAATGCAAATGCAAATGCAAACAAGGGATCAAGACTGCTATGTTGTTGGTCGAGAAGAAACAGAGCTTCGCCTTAACAAGAACAAAGTACCGACAGTAGGACCCACTGATATCAGGAACACAGATTCACACTTGCAAACCGGGTATTCTGGAAGCCAAGGTTTCCTGCACAACCCAATCCCTCTCACAGGTATGGACCTATCCACAGACAAGGTTCAACATCCTATGTGTTCATCAGCGTCACAAACTTTCTAGAAATGATGATACGTTCACCATTTCTGGTTTGGCATCATCATCTCCTGAAGAGGCCTCACTTAGCTGACTCACAAATGATCGGTTTCCAGAGTCGACAATCCTCTAATCCAAAATCCCGACTGATCCTAAGGATCTGAAGGAAAATCATCAAAGAGAATCTTGTTCGAGTGTGAATTTCATGGGGAACTGTATCTGCTAAGCAAACAGGCCCCCCCACTAATCTCCACTACTAAAGCTAGGTTCATACACAAGTCTGGGTCTGGCTTATCACTCATCGGAACTTCCCTCCCACAACACAACAATAATGATATATGATACGGAAAATAAAATGCGGACAGCAAATAAAGATAAAGCACATATGTACACACCCCAAAAATAAACAAACAAGCGCTAGGATTGACTCGCAGAGGGGATATTCCTATCCCCAGCAGAGTCGCCAGCTGTCGCTCCTGGAATATCGAGACCGGCAATGACAGAAGAGTCGCCACCGTGCGTTATTTATCCCAAGAGAGGGAAAGGAAACACTCAGAGAAAACCTAACGAAGAGAGGGAGAAGAATGTTCATCGCAACCAAATCTCAGGATCGGGAGTCGATTACGCAAGGGGAAGGTATTAGCACCCCTCACGTCCGTCGTACTCGGCGGGATCCACGCTTGTTGTCTATCTAAAAGGGTGATTGAAACTATCTAGCTACAGGCTTGATGGCAAAAGAAAAAGAAAGTGACTTGGCAAAGCAATGGCGCTTTGTGCCTACGTATCTCATCTGAAACGAGAATTCAGAGTCAACGTAGTTTGGCTAACTACGGGTGAAAAAGGTGGGGGGGAGTTGCTCGCCAAGACATCGTGTCTTGTGCCTACGTACTTTCATCTGGTATGAAAGATCATAGCAAACGTAGTTCAGGCTAACGAGGGAACACATGTTTGTTCAACTGTTTCTTAGGCCCGAGTATGGTTAACAAGTAGTTCTAGCAGTTGGTGTATGCAGCTCGACCATTTGGAGACTTAGGCGTTACCGTTTGCAGTAGAACTAGAAGTTAACGACACTCTTTTTATCTGAAAAGGTTTTCTTGATTAAGAGCCCCAAAGGGCAAAAATAAGTTTGAATGATTTGTTTTTATGTCTTTTAGAGAAGAAGTGTTTTTTGATTTGGAGTGTTTATAATGCATGTTGTACAAAAGTCTAGAACCTAGGATCGAATACGTCGCATATCGCCCTAAGGACGTATACTAAACAATTAAGGGAATTGAGAGGTGGCCCCTCAATTACCATTTCCCAAGTATAAGGCTCATGGCACAACATCCATTATCTTTATTAAGTGTTTTATGATTGTTTTGAGGTGAGAAGAGAAAGGACACTAAAAGGGGGACTAGATCCAAACCTAAAGTTGTCATGCAATGATGATCCTAAGATTGAGATAAAGGAAATGCTACCTAATGTTATCATACATGGTTAAGCTCCTAATGTCTAACATAATCTCCCTTGAGAGATTAGAGGTCCTGAGGGAAAAGAGACAAAGAAACAACAAGAGACAACATAAATATGCAAGGATACAAACATGGAATGCAAATGAGGGAGGAAATTGTATGGGGTAAAGACCACCACAAGCTCATCTCAACCTTAAACAACAATATGATAGATGCAAGAGATAAAGAGGACAAGAAATACATCAATTGAAACACACAAGAGCATCAAAAAGTGGGATGAAATGGCCTAAACCAAACAAAATCAACCACAATGCCACAAAGCAAAACAACATGAAAAGAGAAAGGAAAAGAACCCTAACTCAAAGAGGGGCTTGAACAAGAGAATAAAACAGCAAGGCATTCCCCAAATATCATTCGACCAAGGCATCATCATGATTTGTGCAAAAGATGCAACAAAAATGTCCTCATGGCCCACCATTCAATTCATGTTTCAAATACCTCCAAAGGAGGGAACTTAGACAAACCTTAATGGTGTTCCAAAGTCCTTGGACAGCAAGGGGAATGAGATAAAAGTTCTCAAAAGAAAAAGAAAGTAAACCACAAGGAAATGCAAGCAAATTCTCAAAGAAAGCAAGCTTGTTTCACAATGAAACCCTAGTTGGCAACTCAAACGTTAACAACCAAATGAACAAGCAAAACCAAATGTTATGACCTAAAAATGAGCAAGCACCATCCTTAACATGTTAACAACAGGAATCAATAGGCATTGAGAGCTCAAAGGATCCAAAAATGTCATATCCAAGTCAAACTAGGTCAAGATGTATGTATGAACCTTCCTTTAGGGTAGCTTGACTTGAAAATTACTCTAAAAACAGGAAAATGATTCAAAAATTATCAAATAAAATGCAAGAAGCTCATAAATGTGTTGGCAATCATAGGCCAAAACATCTCAATCAAAGTCACTTCACAACATCACCATATAAATTGATTCACAAGGGTGCTCCATTATGAAGGAGGATTGTTTAGGGTCAAATGAAATGCATAAAAAGTCAACTCAAAAGTCAACTAACAGGGGCAAAATGGATCTCAAAAATTCATCAACTCATCATTTATATGAGGATTGAATCTTATTCATTGGATCAAAAGGAAATGAGAGAAACAAATCCAAGAACAAAACATATTAAGATTTAAGCCAAGTAAAACACTTCCAAAGACAAATTCCTTTTTTAATTTAAAAATAACACATAAAATAAAATAAAAATATCCTAAATTTAGAGGACATCTCAAGGAGTCCAAAATATATTTTTGTGGAATTTTATGGTCATCGGAAGTATTTTTCATGATTTAATTTCTAAACAGTCATAAAATAAAAACTAAAAGAAAATAACAAAGAAAATAAAAAAAAACTAGGTGCAAAAAGTAAAACAAAAGCGTGTAAAAACGAGACTGGGTTCACATGGGGGTGCCATTAGCAGGCCCAATCCATCAGAAAAAAACAAAGAAATAAAACGTGTGGATTGTATGGTGAGGTCAACGTTAAGCACACGGTGGAAAACAAATCTGGGCCACTTGATCAAAAGTACGCCAATCCAACAGATCACATGGTGCCATGTCAATTAATGAATTTTAAACTGGATTCAGTGTGACAAGTCAATGCAAGTATACTGTGTTTCTTAATCCTGGCCATTAAGACAAAAAGTAAGCAGATCCAATGGGTAGCAATGAGCCAACACATCGTCTTCAACCTCCAACAAGGGAGGGAAAACCAGACGGACGGAACTACTATTTCGGTCGTCATCTCCGACGAAGCTTCAACAGCTAAAACTCAGGTTTCTCAAAACTCAACCAAAATGCGCCAAATAAAAGCCAAAAGTGATCTACTCTTCAAGAGGATCATAAATATAGCATTAGTTTTGCAAATAAGTGCTTAAATAAACCAAAACAAAAGCAACCTAAAAGTGAGCTCCCTCAAAGCTCAGTGTGTGAGTAAAGCTTGCAATAAACCAACCAGACACGTTCAAGGAAGCTCAAGAAATGTTTTAGGATGCTTAGTTTTGATTGAAACTCAATGAAACTCAAGAACTGATTTTGACTTGTTCACCACTTTTTCTCAATGCTCTCTCACTCAAACTCTCACCAAAACTAATTCTGAATGCTTGGGAATAATCCTGGGATTATATATGTTGGATTCAGATCAAGAGGAAGCCCAAATGAAAGCTCCTTAGGCCCAATTCAATTTTCACTTTTCCACTTTTGGCAACTTGAATAGTGCACGAAATTGTACTTGCCAAGCTGTAAAAATGGCATAGCTGACTTGCATAAGGTGTAGGCTGATCCAAAGGCTGAGAATGGCTCCTTGATTTGGTCTAATGGCATGTTCTTGATGTGTTGCTTATTCTTGAAGAAATCTTGAAAATGGCCACCAAAATGCACTCAAACCCCAAATCCAAAAATGGCATTGTGTTTAGAATATCATTTGCACTCAAAATATGCATAAGGTTGGTACAAAATGTTTTCAAATGAATTAATTTTGATTTTTCCCTTTTAAGCCCTTTTTCATGAAAATTTCATTAGGGATCCTTCAATCTAGGCCAAACCTTTGATGTCTTGATGATTTGTTGGGCAAATGACCCCATTTGGAGCAAGTTTGATGTTGGAAAGATGTCCATTTGAAGTGCGCAAAGTGGTAAAAATGACCTATAATGAAAATGACCTGTAATCCTGCTTTCCCAAAATACCCCTGTCTTGCAAGCCTCATAACTTGAGTTCTACAAATCAGATGAAGGACTTCTAGCACTCTTTGGAAAGCTAAGTTCATGAGGAACAACTTCAATGTTCATCAAAAGTTGAGGAGAAACATCCTTCTAGGTCAAAAATGGATTGGAAATTGGTTGACTTTTATTGACCAAAATCACATTCATCTGAGGACATGTAACTTGTCTGCATCATAACTTGAGTTCTATAAATCCAATCAAGGAATTCTAGTACTAAAAAAAAGCTAAGTACATACTCTACAAGTTTCATGTTGGTAAAAAGTTGAGATGAGACTTGTCTCTTGAGATAGGTGGTCTTGAAGTTAGGCACTAAACAAGGGATTTTACACTGAGAACCCTAATTCAGTCACTCCTCACACTCTTGATTCTTGATGAATTGATCTTGAAATGATATCCCATGTATCTTAACACAACATTCCATGACCTTAGAGACTTGGAATTGAGTATTAATCTCCTTCAATTTCACATTTGACTCAGGGCTGACCAGATGAAAACCCTAATTGCACCATCTTCAACTATAGCTCTCTACACTTGGTATAAACACTTGAATGAACTCCATAATGACCCTTGAGGCCTCCAATGAGCTTAAATGACAATATACTTCCATGAACATGGGCTTGTGATCCACAGATGACCTTCAAATGGCTTCCTAGACAGGAGGTGAACTACATACACTTATCTGCCTATCCAAAGGGCTTTGACTTATCTTTGATGATGATAATCACTCTGTTGACTTGAATACAACATGTTGATTAGGTTTAGAACCCTTGGCACATTCCTCTTGTTGCGCACACATCTCTTGATCCCCTGTAAAAATGCAAAATTCTATGCAATGCAATATGCTAGAACAATGAAATGAAACATAAACCAAGTAAAGAAAAGGTTGGGAAAATTTTGGGGTACAACACATAGCCATCCCAATACTAGCATAAAAATTGTTGTTGTAGGTGAAATCAATCAACGACAAATGGCTATACCAAGATCCTCCTTAATCCAACACACAAGCCCTCAGTAAATCCTCCAAAGACTGGATAGTCCTCTCTGTCTGACCATCCGTCTACGAATGATATGCAGAACTTATTCTTAATGTATATATCAGCTAACTTCTGCATAGAATGATTAATCTTCATCGGTAAGAAATGAGCTGATTCAGTTAATCTATACACAATCACCCAAATTGAATCATTCTCTTTCGTAGTCTTCGGCAATCGCGACACAAAATCCATGAAATACTATCCCATTTCATTCTGGAATATCCAACGGTTGCATCATACCTAAAGGCTTCTGATGCTTGATCTTCGACTCCTGACAAGTCAAACACGCATATAAAAACTCAGCAATATCCTTCTTCATACCTGGCCACCAAAATAGTTTCTGCAAATCCGAGTACATCTTCATAGCACCTGGACGAATACTCAACCTACTTCGATACATTTCTTCTAGAATACTCGTCTTAATACCTAGAACATCTGGAACACACACTTTAACTCTGAACCTCATCACACAATTCTCATCAATTCGAAATTCACCTCTGTTACCTTGGTTAATTAAGATCAACTGATCAACCAACTTCAAATCAGATTGCTGAACCACTCTGACTTCTTCCAGAATACCACTAGTCAGTTTCAACATACCTAACTTCACACTGTCAGAAGTCTCTTCACATATTAAACTCAGATCTCAGAACTGTTCGATTAATTCTAATTCTCTTACCATAAGCATCGATATATGCAATGACTTCCTGCTCAATGCATCAACCACTACATTTGCTTTACTCGAATGGTAACTCAAATCAAAATCATAATCCTTCAATAATTCCAACCACCTCCTCTGCCTCATATTCAACTCTTTCTAATCAAATAAGTACTTCAAACTCTTATGATCACTGAACACTTCAAATTTAGAGCCAAAAAGATAATGTCTCCAAATTTTCAACACGGACACCACAACTGCTTGTCATACCCTAATTTTTGACTCTAAGATTCTGTTTTTTGTTTCGCCTCGTCTGCATGTCATATCACACATCTCATCGCTCACACCCCAATTTATCCTACCTTTCTCAATTTTCTTTATGTAAGGTCATCCGGCCTTTGGCCATGATCTTCTGAGAATTAGGGCATACAGTCTTTGTGTGCATGCTTATTATGACTAACAAGTGTGCATAGGTACATTGACTTCAACTGTAGATGATACTTATTCTCACAGTCAAGCATTTCAAGGCATAACCTTTCTGACCCAAGGGTCCTAGGGTATCCACGGGTTCGAATTTTCTGTATCGTTTCAACTAGTTCTTTCATGAATCATGGAACTAAGGTTTGAGAATCCTCCTCTCGAAGATTAATGTCGTTCTCCTTAAAGTTTCTTAGAAGCCTCAAGGTAATATACCCTAAGGAGAATTAGGGTTTTCTTTCCATTGGTGTTGAACATGGTCATTTGAAGACTGGTTAGGGTTTTCGTGGCAAGTGGTATTACAAGTCATATCCTTATGGTTATTGTGCTAAGTTCGTCATCATTTAAATCTTCAACTATGAAAGAAATAAAGGTCAAGCTTAATTCAAAAGAGACTTTATATCCATGAGGTTGGATCATTATTTTGTCTTCTTAAGTGAAAGAGTGTGGATCTTGTTGAAAAAGTTCGGGTAAAAAATCAAGTTTGTGCAAGTGAGGTTCAAGACTAGTGGGTGGTACAAGATGCATTATCAAGAAAAGAAAAAAGTTGTAATTACCTCCCAAAAGGAGCTATAGGAGTTCTTTTTGTCATAACCAAATTTACATGACAATAATTCCGAATTTTACAAGACTTGCCAAGGTTAAGGCACCATCATCACAATAGTTAGGCGTTACCAAGTTTCAACAAGTGTGCAAGATTTGAAATGATATACCAACAAGTGTGCAAGATTTGAAATGATATAACTTTTGAAATTTGTTTACCCGACATCAAAGATGGCATAAGCCTAAAATATGGTACAAGTCTAAGAAGTGACCGAAGTCCTTAGATTTTCCATAAACATCACACAAAGGAAAGAAGAGTGACTTGTAGGATCATCATCAAATAATGACAGGGGCGGTTCATGAGAATATTAGAAAGGTATTTCCGCCCCATAGCTTTCTTTCTCATGCATCAAGTGTTTCTAAACAACATACACCCCCCACGTTATTTTCAGCTTCATATCACACAAACCTAAACCAAACCAACGTCTATTTTCCATGATCCAAGCTTACACCAATATCCATACCAATACTTTTTTTCTAAGAATTCAATGTCCATTTTTCATTCCAATTGCTATGATACAAGAGCAAGGCTTAAGATTACATTTTAATACACCCAAATCAAAGAACAAAGAAAAACTCACTGATTCTAATATCTGCCTAAATGAGTTTGCAATCAAGAGGAGATTAGAAATCATAAAAACACTTGTTGCAGCCTTTGCTGAGAGCTAATTGCCGGAGTCTTCTGATACTAACATGATACAAGATATAGTTTCATGTAGCCCCAGTTCATAGAGATCTCCCGTGAGAGTCTATGAAGCTTCTTTGGCTGGACAGCGGCGTCATAACATTATCATTATTGGACAGTAAGACTAATAATAAGCTTGAACCAATCTAGCAGCTTTGGGCAAGAAAAATATGTCTTTGACGAGTCGCAAAACCACGAGCATTTGATGATAGTGACAAATTTGAAGATGATAGCATACATCCTCCTTGTAAGGCATCCCCTAGTATGTTGTGACGACTCGAATCAAGATGAGCGATGATTGCGGCATTCAAGGTCATGAATGGTGGAAGTGACGGACTCCGCAAGTGGCGTGACTATGTTCCCTGACTATGTTCCGTTATGCTTGGGACAATAGTAACAGATAAATAAACATGATAAGTTGACAAAATTTCATATCAGCTTATCAATTTGAATGAAGGTCCTGCTTACAGTAGGAACATAAGCAAATATCATAAATTGTTCTTTGCTGCAATCGATGCATACAAAGGAAATTCATCACATGCACACACGACCAAAAGAGGGAATGAAAAAGGCGAGCAGTGCAAAATTAAGGAAAATTTCAAAGTTGTTATCAGTGTCATCAAATGTTTTCAAATCATGTTGGACCTAGATAGGAAAATCTAAGACATGTTTCAGACAGAGTCATGACAGAATTAGACACCATGGGCCCAAAATGAAAACAAGGAATCATGGCATTCAATTGCATAAATTTTCTGTCCGAAACAGAAATCCCACATATTTAATTCGAAATGAATCCCACCTAGCCTATGTAAATCACAATCCATGCACAAAGAGAAAAGAAGAAGAAACACCACAACAACACGATAACAACATCACAACATCACAACATCAAAAAAGATTCAAACCAAAAGTATACGCGCAGCAGTACAAGATGTTAGATAATCCTTCAATGTCGAATGGATCCAGACTGAATCGTGAACGAAATCACTTTCCTTAAAAGTATTTCAAGCACACTCTCAAATTGTCTTAGAGTTGGAACGGCCTGAATACCCAGAATAAGTCAGCCTTTTTCTCGAAACTGCACAAGACTGGTGAAGTTTCGAATGCAAGGAAAAACGTTTGGAATTATATAGAAGAGGATATCAGATTTTGGAGTATTTAATTTCGAATTATCAAGCATATATTTATAGCCATGCATGTGTCTTTTCAGAAGTTTGCAATTCTTCATAAACATACTCTCTAATGAGCATTTGCAATGGTTCAAATAAAATGTCATGCACCATTTCGTGAAGTGTCATATATTTCGAATTCAAATTCAAAAATCAAACTCTAGGCAACGATTGCTCCGATGCGTCGTGCCTAAGTGCTCAAGTGCCGTCTACAAGCCGCCACTAGCGCCTCTACGCCCACGCCCTCGGATCCGGTTCCGGTTCCGGTTCCGGAGCCGGAGCCGGAGCCGGTGTCGCTGGTGGCGACACCGGCGAGAGGTGTTTTGTATGAGACAAGTGACATAAGTTTTTGCACCACCACATATGAATATGTGGCACTTTATCCTCTTTGGCTCCTTTGGAAATTACATTGTTCCAAGTGCCTTATAAATGCTATTTAATTTTACTCCACTTCCAATGTGGGACTAAGCATTTATTGTCAATTAACTATAACACCCACTTTGTCATTTTGGAACAACTTTAATGGAAATAAATTATTATTTCCAACAATCCCCCACTTGTTCTAATAATGACAAAATAATAATTCCAAAAATGGGACATAAGAAGTATTAATACAGTTAAGTATCTTTCGATTTTAAACTTAACCTTAGTAAGGATAACACAAGGTTTAATCGCAATATTAGGTAGCAATGCTTTTAAACTATGAATCCATATGAATAGACCGGTGTTACCTTACACACACTCCTTAAAGATTCTTCCTCTGCATAACTCGCTTAGCACTTATTTATGGTCATGTGCTATCCTGTTTCATGAATTTATTCATGAGAGAAACTTCAACTCTCACTTTGAGACGGCACCATCTCATAATTCACATAGGTGAAGTTCATATAGTATCTATTTCCAATAGATACGTACCCTCGGTATTGAACTTCATTAAGAGTTTAAAATAAAACTCAACCCTCATTTCTAATGTCAACATAATTATGAAATGTTAGACAATTATCCAAATCAACGACTTGTTATTACCCATTGAAAATCTTAACGTTAATGTTCTATTAACTTAAGATTGGGTTTCCGCCGTTGTTGGAACTCTTACTCAAGGAGTTTCAACCCCATACCTCTCGAGGTTGTTCTTACTAAGTCTCTGGCCAATGGCTTAGTAAACGGATCAGCCAAATTATAGCTTGTTCGTACATACGTAAGTGAAATGATTCCATCCTTAATCAGTTTTCTTACGAACGAATGTCTAAGTCCTATATGCCTGGACTTTCCATTATACACTTCGCTAAATGCTCTTGCCAAAGTGGCCTGACTATCGCAGTGTATCATCACCTTTGAAACATTGTCTTTAGCCAATGGAACTTCCAAAAGAAGATCCCTCAACCACTCTGCCTCTTGACTAGCGGAAGCGAGAGCCACGAACTCTGATTCCATGGTCGAAAGAGTAATGCATGTTTGTTTCTTGCTCTTCCAAGAAATTGCTCCTCCAGCTAGTGTAAATATCCACCCAGTTGTAGATTTGTGATCTCCCACGTTAGAGATCCAACTGGCATCGGTATATCCTTCTAATATAGCAGGAAACCTACCATAATGAAGGCCAAGATCTTTGGTTTTCAACAAATAACCAAATATCCTCGTGATTGTCTTCCAATGTTCATTACATGGATTACTAGTAAATCTACTCATTTTACTAACTGAAAATGATATATCGGGTCTAGTACATTGCATTAAGTACATAAGACATCCGATCGCACTTGCATATTCTAATTGAGCCACTGCTCTTCCATCATTCTTTTCAAGTTTGATTACATGATCAAATGGAGTAGTTACTTCCTTGAATTTCAGGTGTTTGAACTTATCAAGCATTTTCTCAATATAATGTGTTTGATTAAGTTCATAACCCCCACTATTTTTCTTAACTTTTATTCCTAAAATTGTGTCAACAAGCCCAAGATCTTTCATCTTGAAAGTGGAAGTTAGGAACCTTTTTGTTTCTAAAATTCCATTAAGTTTATTGCTAATTATTAGCATGTCATCAACATAAAGACACAAAAATATTACAGTGTTATTATACACTTTTGTATATAAACACTTGTCACAAGAATTAGGAATAAATCCATTTGACATTATCGTAGAGTCAAACTTTTGATGCCATTGTTTTGGTGCTTGTTTTAAGCCATATAGAGATTTGACAAGTTTGCACACCTTCTGTTCATTTCCAGGAAGGACGTATCCTTCTGGTTGTTCCATGTAGATTTCCTCATCGAGGTCTCCGTTTAGGAATGGTGTTTTAACATCCATTTGATGAACAATCAGATCATTTAAAGATGCTAAAGCAAATAACAACCTTATAGTGGTTGTTCTTACTACAGGTGCATAAGTGTCAAAATAATCTATACCTTCCTTTTGTCTAAATCCTTTTGCCACTAATCTTGCTTTATAAGTGTTTAATATACCATCACTATGATATTTCTTTTTAAACACCCACTTGCATCCAATGGGTCTTGATCCCTTTGGTAAATCAACAAGTTCCCAAGTGTGGTTGGACATAATTGAATCCATTTCATCTCGGATAGCATCTTTCCAAAAAGAGGAGTCTCTTGAAGCTATTGCTTCCTTATAAGTTTTAGGATCTTCCCCTACTTGAAGAATTACCAGAATGCTTTTAATAAAATTTGTACTATTTCCTTCAACCAGATAAAATGAAATGGAATGAGAATCAATTTCGTCTGGTCCTAGGTTCTTTATTTTCCGGACTCTTTTGCTTATCCTAGGTTCGGGTCGTGGTTCATTGATTCGAGATGTGCCTTCAGGTTGTATTTCTACAATCCGAGAAGAGTCTTTTTCACAAGATTCTTTATTTATGGCCGACTCTGGTTCTTTATCCTTAGTTATAAGTTTTTCAAAGAATTCTACATCCCGGGATTCAACAATAATATTAGACTCTAAATTTAAAAGTCTATATGCTTTGCTATTTTGTGCATATCCTACAAAGGCACATCTTATCCCTCGAGGACCCAACTTGGTTCTCTTAGGATCCATGTTTTTGTAATATGCCACACACCCCCACACCTTAAAATAGCCAATATTTGGTGTCATGCCCTTCCATACCTCATATGGAGAAATTTCACTTTTCTTTAAGGGAATTCTATTTATTATGTGACAAGCGGATAATAAGGCTTCGCCCCACAAATTGAAAGGTAGTTCGGAATGCAATAACATGACATTCATCATTTCTTGATATGTTCGATTCTTTCTTTCTGCTATGCCATTTTGTTGTGGTGTTCTAGGTGCCGAACATTCATGTATTATACCGTGTTCTTCACAAAATGCATCAAATTCAGTAGAAAAGTATTCACCGCCCCTATCACTCCTAAGGACTTTTATACTTCTACTTAATTGATTTTCCACTTCTGCTTTGTAACTCTTAAAGGCATTAAAAGCCTCATCTTTATGCTTTAAGAGATATACATAAGTGTATCTAGAACAATCATGAATAAATGTAATGAAATATCTATTTCCCCCACGGGTCAACATGTCATTAAATTCGCACAAATCTGAATGTACAAGATCAAGCAGATTTGTATTTCTTTCAACACTTTTGAAAGGTTTCTTAATCATTTTTGATTTAACACATAATTCACATTTATTGAAATCATTGATATTACATGATATCAAGCCAAGTTTAATTAGTCTCTTCATTGAACTAATACCAGTATGTGCTAGTCTATTGTGCCATAAAGTAACTGAATCAAGCATGTAAGCAGAATTAGATATTTCATTAATCATGTTATCAGTAATACATAGTTTGATCATTCCTTCAGCGGAATATCCTTTTCCAACAAACACACCATTACGGGTCAAAATAACTTTGCCCGATTCATACACAGATTTAATACCCGGTTTTCCCAATAAATCCCCACTAACAAGATTCCTATTCATGTATGGGACATGAAGCACATTAACAAGAGTAACTTTCTTTCCAGAAGTGAAGTTGAGTTCGACCGTTCCGGTTCCAACAACTTTGGATCGTACTTCATTTCCCATTTGTACTTCTTGTCCATCATTTGTCTCAGAATATGTTTTGAATGCAGCCCTGTCATATGAGACATGAACCGTGGCACATGTATCATACCACCAGCCTTGGACTTTGCCTTTGATTGCCATAATTTCGCTTACAGTAGCAATTATATCATCATTAGCATTCACTGCATTGATCTCCCTTTTTGATTTATTTTGCCTGCAATCTCGAGCATAATGTCCAGGTTTTCCACATACAAAGCATCCATTTTTTGGACCCTTCGGACCACCAAAGTTCTTGAACTTGGTATGTTCCCTTTTTGGTGCGATGTGACTTTTCTTGACATCATGTTTTTTATTTTCCTTTCTGGTCACAACATTGGCTTTGGAAAGACCCGCAGATTCTGATTTTTCCCTCTCCTTCGATTCCTCCTCGATTCGAAGATGTTTCTGGATTTTCTCCAAGGAAAAGTCATCAGAACTGTGCAACAGTTTCTTTTTATAGCCTTTCCACGAACTTGGTAACTTCGCAATGATTGCAACAACTTGAAAGGTTTCAGGAATGTCTATTTTCACCGCTTTGATTTTGTTTACCAGGACTTGCAATTCGTGCACTTGGGGAAGTATGGGCTTGGAATCTATAAATTTAAAATCAAAGTATTTAGAGATTAAGAACTTTTTCGTACCTTCTTCTTCGGCTTTGAATTTAAACTCCAGTGAATTCCATATGTCTCTAGCGGACGGATTGTCCGTGTATAGGTCGTATAGGCGGTCAGACAACGTGTTCAGAATATGTCCACGACATAGTAATTCGTCCTCCCTTCGCAGCATGCGCTTCTTCTTGAGTTCGTCAGAATCATCTTCAGTTGATTCTGGAATTGGTGTCAGATCAGGATTCAAGACGTAGTGAACCTTGAGTGCAGTAAGCAGGAATGTCATCTTATCTTGCCATCTGGTAAAGTTGTTTCCATCGAAGCGATCCAATTTGACAAGATCCTGATTTATAACCTTGATACTTGAAACAGCAGCGTCGGAATCCATGATACAAATACTTTTAAGATTGTTAGATAATCCTTCAATGTCGAATGGATCCAGACTGAATCGTGAACGAAATCACTTTCCTTAAAAGTATTTCAAGCACACTCTCAAATTGTCTTAGAGTTGGAACAGCCTGAATACCCAGGATAAGTCAGCCTTTTTCTCGAAACTGCACAAGACTGGTGAAGTTTCGAATGCAAGGAAAAACGTTTGGAATTATATAGAAGAGGATATCATATTTTGGAGTATTTAATTTCGAATTATCAAGCATATATTTATAGCCATGCATGTGTCTTTTCAGAAGTTTGCAATTCTTCATAAACACACTCTCTAATGAGCATTTGCAATGGTTCAAATAAAATGTCATGCACCACTTCGTGAAGTGTCATATATTTCGAATTCAAATTCAAAAATCAAACTCTAGGCAACGATTGCTCCGATGCGTCGTGCCTAAGTGCTCAAGTGCCGTCTACAAGCCGCCACTAGCGCCTCTACGCCC
The DNA here is from genome assembly GCA_963859935.3 of Lathyrus sativus. Classification (NCBI taxonomy): domain Eukaryota; kingdom Viridiplantae; phylum Streptophyta; class Magnoliopsida; order Fabales; family Fabaceae; genus Lathyrus; species Lathyrus sativus. Next base: position 320,852,082 of record OZ012738.1, on the reverse strand, counting down.
ATGCCCTCGGATCCGGTTCCGGTTCCGGAGCCGGTGTCGCCGGTGGCGACACCGGCAAGAGGTGTTTTGTATGAGACAAGTGACATAAGTTTTGGCACCACCACATATGAATATGTGGCACTTTATCCTCTTTGACTCCTTTGGAAATTACATTGTTCCAAGTGCCTTATAAATGCTATTTAATTTTACTCCACTTCCAATGTGGGACTAAGCATTTATTGTTAATTAACTATAACACTCACTTTGTCATTTTGGAACAACTTTAATGGAAATAAATTATTATTTCCAACACAAGAGTATTGATACCAACAGCAACGACATCAGTACACGCACGAGATAGAAAGTCACGACATCAAAAGCAACAACACACGAATAAGAAAAGTGCAAAAGGTGAAAGTTACAAACCTACAGCGTACCAATAGAAGTCGGAATCGTGCAACTCGCTCTGATGTGCTAACTCGCCCAGCCACATCGCTCAAACTCTGACCAACAAGCTAGCTAATCTCGCCCTTCACCTCCGCGCGGCATCATCAATTTCACCGGATTCGAAATCACTCGAGGTATTATTTCTCAAGGAACATTTACAATCAAATGTAAAACTAAACAAGTGTTGAATGCTTCTAAGTAAGCTATATCACAACTGTGATTTACACTTAAGTTAAAGAACGTATGAAATAAATTCAGCAAAGAGTATAAATTGTATGAAAGCTTTTCAATGAATTTCTTTCAATAATCGTCAACTGAAGAAGAATGTTGGAGACTTGCTTTTATAGGCTTAGAAATCCAAGACGTTGCATGCTTTGAAGACCGTGTCTGCAAAGTAGTTGTAACCTTTTTGTCTTCACATCACTTGACCTTTCCTAGAAGTAGAACGTTCAGAGAAATCCTTTTTGCCTGAGTTCTTATGTCTAGAATAAATGAGGAAAGAGTCGTTTGGCATAACCAACGGATATAACTTTGAATTCTTCTTCAACAAGTTTCTAATTCTCAGCAATTAACATCAGAGCCTTGAGTGATCAGAGTCTTGATGTCTTCAAAGTTTGTTGTATCAGAGTGTTGCAGCAAGTGTGCTTTAGCGTGAAATTCATTAGAGCAGAGTTTAGGGATCAGATCCTCAGTACTTGCAGCGTACAGTACTATCAGAGTCTTCTGAAAAACTGTGCTTGAAATTCTTCATACAAAGTCTTCAGTCTATGCTTCAGATGCTTCTGTAGCTTCTGCTTCAGATCCTTCTGTAGGCAGCGCTCAGAGTCTTCTGTAGGCAGCGTTCAGATTCTTCTAATAGATGCTTCTGACACTTCAAAGCCTTACATAGATCAATGTTCAGATCTATTTTTTCTTTCAGAATAATATTAAATTTAATATCTGCAGCAAAAATACTTGAACAAATTTTAGAGCATATACTTTCTTAATACAAAATTTCGTAAGTGTTATCATCAAAACATAGAGATATAACTAAGAACCAATATGTGTTCTAACAATCTCCCCCTTTTTGATGATGACAAAAACATAATAAATTTTGTTCAATAAAGATGTAATTATAACTCCCCCTGAGATTATGAATCTCCCCCTAAATTGAATACTTAGAAAGAATAGAAACTTTCCTTTTTGCAAGAGTATTCTTTTCAGAATCAGATCCTGATTGTTCCACAAAAAATAGAGCTTGACTTGGATGAAGCGTTTCAGAATCAGAGCCTGATTGGTTAAAACTTGATCTGGGGATCTCAGAGTTATTTTAAAGAATTTTATCAGATTTATCATTAGTTCTGAAATACTAAAAATTCACGTTAGTTATAATTTGATATGTCTGAATTCCATTCAGGTAAAGTTTATTTGAATAGTCAGAATTTCATTTTCTCCCCCTTTTTGTCATAATCAGAAAGAAAAAAAGACTTTTAAAGACAAATAAAAGGAAACAGAGAGAAAAGATACATTCATATAGAGAAAACATCAGAGTCATTCATTCGTTCAAATAAGTACTTAGATAGAGCAGACAACACATCAGAAAAGAAATTCAAGTACAAGTGCACAAACATCAGATACAAAAAACATAAATCTAGGTTTGCTTGGAAAGAATCATCTTCAGAAGATGAGTGATCTCAGATGAAGATTCTTCTTGCTTTGACATCCGCTTCTCAATATTTTCAATTTTCTGATCTTGCTTAGCCATCCATGACTTAATCTCAGATTGTCCAGCTTCCAACACAACAATCTTATCTTCTAAGTCTGGGTTCTCTTTCTTGACCTTAGTAGAAGTAGATGGAGCAGATTCTGATGCAGGAGTAGGAGCAGAGTCAATTTCCATTGGAGATGCAGAGTTTGGAGCCACAGATGCAGAGGGTTTGTCCACAATTGTCAGAGCCAATAGATTTTCTTCAGAAGCAGATACTCCAGACGATGAAGGTACATCCTCAAGAAGCAAAGGTGCAGATATTTTCATGTCCCATACCATGGTTCTGGCAGTCTCAGCAAATTTGATCTTCGCATCATCAGAACAGACATTCTTCAGATTTGAAGCAACTGTATTGAATATGGAAATGAAGTTATTCCAGATAGCATCAGATTCAGCTGAGTTCATGGTTGACAAGCATCTTTTCTTCACAGAGCCTATATTCATATTTATTTCTTTCATAAAATTTACAAATAAATTATCAACGTTTAGCCTAGTTTTTAGTTTAAGAAGGGTTTCCAAAGTGAATGGCTTGGATTGAACTGGTGGAGGTGGTATGGTAAATTTTGGAATGGTGATCAGAGGGTTAGGGTAGGTTGGTTTCTTTTGAGCAGGCATAATGCGAAAGAACGGTTTGATTCTGCAAATGGATGGGATGACAGCTTTTGGATTATCAAAATAAGGAATAAATGCTGATGGGTTTGGTTTAGGTGTTGGCGTTGGTTCAGGAATGATAGCATCAGATGAAATAGGTGGATCTGGTTGTTTAGATTCATATTCTCTGAGAGAGGGGGTGAGCTAACATCTGGATGAACATCAGATTCAGATGAATCAGATGAGGTGGTTGAGTGGCAGGATGTCGAAGATATATCAAACATGATTTTCAGGGGTTGGATGTCCAGAACCTCAGAATCAGATATGGTTGATTCAGTAGGTTTGGGTTGATCTGGTTGAGGATTAGAATGTGGATTTGAAGATGTAGATTTTGGTGGTTCAGATACAACGGGTTCAGATGGTATAGGTTCAGGTACAGAAGTTTGGTGAATTTCAGGTTGTTGAGGTGTTGGAGTTGGTTCTGCTGGTTTTGTTGTTTGTGGTTCTGATTGAGGAATGTCAGATGATTGAAATGTTGTTGTGGGAACAAGATTAGATGGAATTTATGATTTAGAAATTGTAGGTGGTTCAGAGGTTTGAGATGGAATAGAAGTGGTTTGAGGTTGAGAAGGATGGTGTTTTGGAATAGAGCTAATAGTTGATAAATCTACTGCAATTTCAGAAATAGAAGGTAAAGATGTTTTAGTACCTCTTATCTTGATGCGTTTGGCAGGAACAAAAGGAACTTCTCCAGACGTTTTTCTCTTTATCTACTTCTGTGGTTTTTCAACAACTTTCTGTTTCTTCTGAGCAGCAGCTTCTTCCACCTCTAACTGTCTTCTTTTCTTCATATTTTCCTCATAAACACCTGGGTTAGGTTCCCTTGCACGTATCAGAATATCAGTAGGTACAGGTGTTCCATCTGCCTGACATAAGTCAATGTACCTAAGAATAATGTCTCTGGGTTCCTCAGCACCAAAGATAGGAAAGTCTTTAACAGGAATCCTCCTCTGACTGACTTCAGCAATATTCAGCTTTTTAGGAGCAGTTGTGAGTTCATCCACAACTCTTAGCCTTTGGATACTCTTTCCATTCAATGGTTTTCCAACTATTGATTCAATTTCTTCTTTCACTCCAGTTTCATGTAGAGCAGCTACCAGACCATTCTCCGTCATAATGTCTGAAATTAATCTTCTAAAAGGTATCCATGTTCTGATCTTCTGACCCTTAGTCTTGACAGATTCTCTGGATGCATTAATGTGATTCCACAGATGCATGGAGAGAATGTGTGACAGATCTACTTTAGTACTCTGACTTAAGCAGTACATGAAATAAAGTTGTTCATTGTTTACATAATCTGGAGAGTTTGTGGATTTTCTGTGGTTGATGCAGCCCAGAAAAATCTTTGCCCAAATTTTGTAATCAGGTTTTAAATCCTTGAACTTGTTGGAGGCTTGTCCAGATGAAATAACTTCAGCATACACTTCTTCCATTTCAACACGCCCAGCTGGCAGGTGAGAAACTCCATCAGTTTCCACATACCCAATGAGTTTTCTGATAATATCTTCAGTGATTATAATCTCTTTTCCCAGAAAGAAGAGATGATGAATTTTGGGTATACAGATGCGTGAATCCAAAATTCTTTCACTAAGTGTGAATAAACTGGTCCAAATAATCTATCAAAATATTTTACCCAGCCTTGAGCATCAATGATAGGACGTAAATTAAAACTATTTTCAGCCAAGGAATCAAATTCCACCATTGATTCACATAACACTTCAAACTTATCAATAGGGGTTAACAAAGTTCTCTCAGGTTCCTTAAAATGAGTAGCACCCACATTTGACGAAGAAACAACAACCATTGACGATTGGAACTGAGCGGAGGTTGAAGATGAAGTGGCCATTGTTGAAGATGATGAAGGTTTAGGGTTTAGATGAAGACTAAAGAGCAAACAGAAATGCATATACGTGTTTGTGAGAGTGAAAAGTGTGAAATGGTGAGATTTTGTGGTATATATAGAGAGAGAAATTAGGGCACACAAACAAACACACATTCAACACGTTCTCAATTAGCAATTAATGGCATTTAATGAAAAGAATAATAATCATTTCAAAGCATTAATTGATTCTGACAATTTGGAGGGAAAATCAAGAAATTAACTATTCAAACAATACCTCAAATGTCTCTTCAGTATTGTGCACGCCATCTTTTCAGATTTTGAGTGACACATGTTTGCTTGCATGTGCTTCTGAATTCTCTTTGAGAAATGAAACATTAGCCAACATTCAGATCCTCGGAGATTGGTTAGTTCAGATACACACAGAAATAATAATTCAAGAAATCAAATAACTGACAGATGAAATACTTCAGAGTTTTAAACATTTTGCATCTGAGAAGTTTGCTTCTGATAAATATTATTCTAGAAAAAATTCCATACCAATATTTTTCAGAATAAACTTGAACCTATCCTCAGCAAGGGGTTTTGTGAAAATATCGGCCCATTGATGATCTGTATCAACAAAGTCTAATTTTATAATACCCTTCTGAACATAGTCTCTGATGAAGTGATATTTAATTTCTATATGTTTTGCCTTAGAGTGTAAAATGGGGTTTTTAGACAAACATATAGCAGAAGTATTATCACAGAATATCGAAACATTACTCTCAAAGATCTGATAGTTTTCTAGCTGACTTTTCATCCAGAGCATCTGCGTGCTACATCTAGCAGCAGCAATATATTCTGCCTCTGTAGTTGATAGTGCAATTATAGGTTGTTTTTTTACTGTACTAGGAGATTAAATTTCTTCCTAGAAATTGACAACTTCCAGAAGTACTTTTTCTTTCCACTCTGTCTCCAGCGTAATCAGCGTCACAGAATCCAACTAGTTTAAATTCATTAGAACTTCTGTAACACAAACCCACATTAGAAGTACCTTTCAGATACCTTAGAATCCTCTTAACAGCTGTTAAGTGTGATTCTCTAGGATCTGATTGGAATCTTGCGCACAAGCATACACTGAATAAAATGTCAGGTCTAGAAGCAGTTAAGTAGAGAAGAGATCCTATCATACCTCTGTAGAGTTTATGATCTACTTTCTTACTTACCTCTTCCTTACCAAGAGTACTTGTTGGATGCATAGGAGTGTTTTCTATCTTACTATCAGTCATGTCAAAATTCTTCAGAAGCTCTTTTACATATTTGGTCTGATGAATGTAAGTGCAATCTAGAATCTGGTTGACTTGAATTCCCAGAAAGAATCTCAATTCTCCCATCATGCTCATCTCAAATTCAGCCTGCATACATTGAGCAAACTCCTTTCCCAGCGTAACATTTGTAGATCCAAAAATAATATCATCCACATATATTTGACAAATTAACATATCTTTCTTAAATGTTTTACAAAAGAGTGTTGTGTCCACTTTGCCTCGAATAAAATTTTTCTCCAGAAGAAAATTGCTTAATCTCTCATACCAAGCTCTGGAAGCTTGTTTTAAACCATAAGGAGATTTCTTTAGTTTAAAAACATGTTCTGGAAATTTTTCACTTTCAAAACTAGGAGGTTGGTGAACATAGACTTCTTCTTCTATAATTCCATTTAAGAAGGCACTTTTAACATCCATCTGATATAGAGTGATGTTATTTTGTGCAGCAAAAGAAATGAGTAAACGAATAGACTCTAACTTGGCTACAGGAGCATAAGTCTCTATATAATCAATTCCTTCTTGCTGGCTATAACCTTGAGTAACAAGCCTTGCTTTATTTCGTTCAACTTCTCCTTTTTCATTCAACTTGTTTCTGAAGACCCATTAGCTCCAATTATGTTGAATCCTTTTGGTCTTGGAACCAAATCCCAAACATCATTTCTTGTGAACTGATTGAGCTCTTCTTTCATGGCAATTATCCAGTCATTGTCTTGCAGAGCTTCATCCACAGAAGTTGGTTCAATAACTGACACCAACCCAAATAATGACGATTCAGATGATCTGAGGTAGGATCTTGTTCTTATAGGGTCATCCTTCTTTCCAATGATCACATCCTCTGGGTGAAAGGCCTTGATTCTGGAAGATGATCCTCTAACATTTGATTCTTTAGAAATATTAAAGTTGTTCATTTGAGAAGCTAAAGGAATTGCATCTGGCGTTGCTTCTGGTTCCTTCACTTGAACTTTTTCTGCCTCTGAGCCTTCAGAGTCTGTGAGAATTACTTCTCTATCTGCAGAATTTTCAAACTACTTTGGCTTTTCAATGCCAAGCTTATCATCAAATCTAACATGTATAGATTCTTCCATAATCTGTGTTTCAGTATTGTATACTCTGTAGCCTTTAGAGCGTTCAGAATAACCAAGCATGAAACACTTCTGTGCTTTAGAATCAAACTTGTTTAGATTCTCTTTAGTGTTCAACATATAACATATACATCCAAAAGGATGAAAATAAGAAATGTTGGGCTTTCTGTTCCTCCAGAATTCATAGGGAGTCTTTTCCAGAAGTGGTCTTACAGACACTCTGTTCTGAATATAACAAGCTGTGTTTATTGCTTCTGCCCAAAAGTGCTTTGCCAGAAGTCTCGTTGATCATGGTTCTGGCCATTTCTTGCAAAGTTATATTTTTCCTCTCTACAAATCCATTCTGTTGTGGAGTTCTAGGGCAGGAGAAATCATGAGCAATGCCATTTTCATTAAAATATTTTTCAAAATATTTGTTTTCAAATTCGCCACCATGATCACTTCTGACTTTAACAATTTTAAAATCTTTTTCATTCTCGACTTGTTTGCAGAAGTCAAAGAACACAGAATGTGACTCATCCTTGTGTTTTAGGAATTTCACCCATGTCCATCTGCTATAGTTATCAACAATGACTAATCCATACTTCTTGCCTCTAATGGATGCAGTTTTCACTAGTCCAAACAGATCAATGTGAAGTAATTCTAATGGTCTTGAAGTTGAAACAACATTTTTAGTTTTAAAAGAAGATTTTGAAATTTTTCCTTTTTGACATGCTTCACAAAGAGCATCTGAGTTGAACTTCAGCTTAGGAAGTCCTCTGACCAGATTGAGTTTATTAATCTGAGATATATGTCTCATATTAATATGCCCCAATCTTCTGTGCCAGACCCATTGCTCATCATTAATAGACATAAGGCATTTTACATTTTGAACCTTAAGTTCTGAAAGATTTATTTTGTAAATGTTGTTCTTCCTCTTTCCATTAAATAGGATTGAGCCATCCTTCTGACTAACAGCTTAGCAACATTGTTGATTAAAGATTATGTCATAACCATTGTCACTTAATTGACTTATGGACAATAGATTATGCTTTAATCCTTCTACAAGTAAAACATTAGATATAGAGGGAAGGTTACCATTGCCAATAGTACCAGAGCCAATAATCTTGCCCTTCTGATTCCCTCCAAACTTCACGTCTCCTCCAGATTTAAGCTCCAGGCTTTGGAACATAAACCTTTCTCCCGTCATGTAACGTGAGCAGCCAGAGTCCAGGTACCATGACTGGTGTCTTGACTTTTCTGCTAAATACATCTGCAATAGGGATTATCTTATCCTTAGGTACCCAGATCTTTTTGGGTCCTTTTGGGTTAGTTACCTTAAAAGTTTGTCTGAACTTCTGTCTTTTTATAACTGTTTTATTCTGACTCACTTTTGGTTTAAACACAGGAACATTCTGATCAGAACGTGTGTGTTTTATATCATTCAGATGACCAAACTTAAATCGAGAATATAAGGGAGTCTTCTAAATGATAAGTTTATCAACATGCATTGGATTTAAATCCTTTCTAGAGGAAGATTCATATCCAATTCCTTTCCTGTTGTTTCTGCTAACTCCATAGATCATTGAAGCCATCTTGCTTCTATCTATGCTTTTAGCCAGAAACTTCTGAAAGCTGAAGTCATATTCTTCTAAAATATTTTTGCATTTAGACTTAGTTTCAGATTCAGAGTCTTGTTGAGCTTTTTCAAAATTGTTTTTCATTTTCAAATTGTTTTCTTTGAGCTCAGCAACTTCTGACTTTAACATATTATTCGCAGATTCAAGATTGCATTTAAGCTTCTTGCATTTGAGCTTAATCTGGTTATAGTTTTTCAGGACTCCTGATAAAACTTTAATAAGTTCTTTCCTAGAGAGATCAGAAAGTACCTCTTCTGAGTCAGATTCAGAGTCAGATTCAGATCCAAATGATCCTTCATCCTGATCTTCCACGTCTGCCATCAGAGCCATGTTGGCGCATTCTTCTTCAGAATCTGATGAAGATTCAGAATTATCTGAATCATCCCAAGTTGCCATTAGAATCTTCTTCTTTTTGTCAAACATCCTCTTTGGCTTTTCCTTTAGAAGCTTTGGACATTCATTCTTGTAATGGCCAGGTTCTTTGCATTCAAAGCAAATAACCTCCTTCTTTCTAGATCTTTTTGGTCCAGAGGACTCCTTGTGTTGATCTGGCTTCTTGAAGTTCTTGAACTTCCTCTGTTTGTGCTTCCAGAATCTGTTGATTCTTCTGGACAGCAAGGACAGTTCATCTTCTTCTTCAGAAGAAGACCCTTCAGAACTTTCTTCTAACACCTGCAATGCTTTAACAGATTTGTTAGATTTTAAGGCAATTGACTTACCTTTCTTTTAAGGCTCATCTTCCTCAAGTTCAATTTCATGGCTCCTTAGTGAGATGATTAGTTCCTCTAATGTGATCTTGTTCAGATCCTTAGCTAGCTTCAGAGCAGTGACCATAGGTCTCCATCTGATAGGCAAGCTTCTGATGATCTTCTTCATATGATCAGTAGTTGAGTAGCCTTTGTCCAGCACTTTTAATCCAGCTGTGAGGATCTCGAATCTAGAGAACATAGTTTCTATAGATTCAGATTCTTCCATATTAAACGCTTCATACTTCAGGATCAGTGCCAGCGCCTTGGTCTCTTTAACTTGTGAGTTCCCTTCGTGTGTCATCTTCAAAGACTCAAACAAATCAAATGCAGTTTCTCTGTTGGTGATCTTCTCATACTCAGTATGAGATATTGCATTTAATAAGATTGTTCTAGCTTTGTGATGATTTATGAACTCCTTCTTTTGGGCTTCGGTCATAGATTTTCAATCAATTTTCTTGCCATCCCAATCAGTGGGGTGAACATACCCATCAATGAATAAGTCCCATAGATCAACATCATAACCAAGGAAGAAACTCTCTATTCTATCCTTCCAATAGTCAAACTTATCCCCATCAAACATAGGGAGTTTTGTGTTGATTCTATCCCTTTCTTCATATTTGTTGTTGTTGTTAGATGTTGAAGTTTCAGCCATAATAACAACCAAATATATATATATATATATATATATATATATATATATATATATATATATATATATATATATATATATATATATATATATATATATATATATATATATATATATATATATATATATATATATATATATATATATATATATATATATATATATATATATATATATATATATATATATATATATATATATATATATATATATATATATATATATATATATATATATATATATATATATATATATATATATATATATATATATATATATATATATATATATATATATATATATATATATATATATATATATATATATATATATATATATATATATATATATATATATATATATATATATATATATATATATATATATATATATATATATATATATATATATATATATATATATATATATATATATATATATATATATATATATATATATATATATATATATATATATATATATATATATATATATATCAAAGTTTTCTCACTGGATCTTTTCTGTTCACGGTGAAGTGATAGCACACACAGAACCGGAGCTCTGATGCCAACTGTAGATGAGAAAATACTTAGAAGGAAGGGTTGAATAAGTATATAGAAAATATTATTGCAATAAAAACACAATGATTTTTATCCTGGTTCGTTGAACTCAACTACTCCAGTCCACCCTATCAAGAGTGATTTGCCTTTCTCCACAAGGACTTAATCCATTATTAATCAAACTGATTACAATAGCAAACACTAAGAGCAACTGTTCTTAGTCTTCTCAAGAACTACTGACCACAACTGGGTCTTCTCAAGGAACTTTTACAATCAAATGTAAAACTAAACAAGTGTTTGAATGCTTCTAAGTAAGCTATATCACAACTGTTATTTACACTTAAGTTTAAGAATGTATGAAATAAATTCAGCAAAGAGTATAAATTGTATGAGAGCTTTTCAATGAATTTTGTTCAATAATCGTCAACTGAAGAAGAATGTTGGAGACTTGCTTTTATAGGCTTAGAAATCCAAGACGTTACATGCTTTGAAGACCGTGTCTGCAAAGTAGCTGTAACCTTTTTGTCTTCACACCACTTGACCTTTCCTAGAAGTAGAACGTTCAGAGAAATCCTTTTTTCCTGAGTTCTTGTGTCTAGCATAAATGAGGAAAGATTCGTTTGGCATAACCAACGGATATAACTTTGAATTCTTCTTCAACAAGTTTCTAATTCTCAGCAATTAACATTAGAGCCTTGAGTGATCAGAGTCTTGATGTCTTCAAAGTTTGTTGTATCAGAGTGTTGCAGCAAGTGTGCTTTAGCGTGAAATTCATTAGAGCAGAGTTTAGGGATCAGATCCTCAGTACTTGCAGCGTACAGTACTATCAGAGTCTTCTGAAAAACTGTGCTTGAAATTCTTCATACAAAGTCTTTAGTCTATGCTTCAGATGCTTCTGTAGCTTCTGCTTCAGATCCTTCTGTAGGCAGCGCTCAGAGTCTTCTGTAGGTAGCATTCAAATTCTTCTAATAGATGCTTCTAATGCTTCAGAGCCTTGCATAGATCAACGTTCAGATCCATTTTTGCTTTCAGAAGAATATTAAATTTAATATCTGCAGCAAAAATACTTGAACAAATTTTAGAGCATATAATTTCTTAATACAAAATTTCGTAAGTGTTATCATCAAAACATAGAGATATAACTAAGAACCAATTTGTGTTCTAACACAAAGCATCACTTAAGTCACAACATTATCATACATCATTTTAAAACCACTTCATCAATAATAACAGTCATTCACATAGATGCAATGCCACATAACATGAAATGCAACAACATATACTCATGCATGTGGTACCAAATCAACATGTTGATGGACATTGGGCCATCACCCATCAAAGATCCCCACCAATAGGATTGATTCTACATAAGAACCAGAGTACAACATAAACACCTCAATCCACACAATGGGATTGAAACACTTGACCGAAATCCTATCAACAACATTGGACCAAAATCCTATCAACAACACTGGACCAAAGTCCTACTATGTTATGAATGCATGATGCATTACGACATAATCAACATCATCACAGGATCGTCAAGTTGCATCATCATTCATGAAAATTCATCAAAATATCATGGTATTATATCATCATTAGGCATCATAAATCTCCATATTACATCATGTTGCACCCCAAATTTTGACCCCTTAGATCCTCATCATCATTGTAGGATCATATTCATTTGATTAACTAACCTTAATGATGTCAAGTTTATCTCTGTCAAGATGCAGATGAGTTAGGGTTCCGTACCGTCAAAATCGAAACTTCGAAGGTTTGATCAAATAAATGTTCTGGATTGATCCAACTTCAAACAAGATCAAGAATACAACATTGGGCCAAGTATGAATCCAATTTGAGGTGGTCACCCGGGGTTCGAGAACAGTGCAATTTGAGACACCCGATTAGGGCTTTTGATTGGAAAAAGTCAACTGTAGTTTGACTTTTGATTCAAAAAGTATTTCAATGTTGGGATCAAGGTCCATTAAGCTCCTATGGCTTAGTAAAGTCCGTCCAAAGAGTTTCAAGTCCTCAGGATGTCCGGATCACCAACGGGCGACTCGGTAGACACCGATCGATCGAAAAGTTGACCAAAAAGTCAACTCTCCAACAATAAGGAATTTGACTTCAAGGTGTGAATGAAAAATCTTCCTTATATCATATTACACCTCCCCATAAAATTTCATTACCATTGGATCAAGGGTTAGGAAGTAATTGCAAAAATCGAGAATTAGGGTTTCGAAAGGGGCAAAGCCATAACTCCTCAACCACACATCCAATTGAAGTGGTTCTAGGCTTGTTTGAAAGGTCTTGACAAACCCTACAAAAGTCCCACAATGGTCCATATTCAAAAAATGCATGGAATTGGAGTTATAGCAAAAATCATTTTTCTAGTACAAAACACTTAGAGAAATTTCACCAAATTCTGGCCATACAATTCCTAGTTTCAGCCAACTTCAAGGGGATTTTCAACCAAGATGAACATAGATTTGGAACTTCTGGTAAACATGAAAGTTATAGAGCTACACAAGGGCTTTCTAAAAAGTACAAGAACTCCCCAAGGAGATTTATGAGCTAGGAGTTATGGTGCCATGAAGTTGGGTCTGCCACACTTGAGATTACCAATTCAACATTTTTCAAAATTCAGAATTAATCAACATGGGCTACACTCAGCCATTGGGCTTTGATCCTTTCTGATATTATGAGGCTTGGATGATGCAAACACCAGAAAAAATGAAGAATTGGAGAGTTTGTTCAACTTGGAGCAAGTGGACATTATAATAATCATTTAAAGGCCATGAAAGAGAAACTTTTCTCCTACATTATGACAGCAACAGTCCCCTATCAGTATGGACTCTCTCCAATCACCTCAGCCCATCTTTCCAACTGCCATTGGCTTGCATAGAGCCTTGGAGCTGATGTGAAGATGGCTACTACAAAGATATTGGCAAGATTCACTTCAAAACTTCATAATTTCCCTGCAAAAGTAGTAAGTACCAAGTTGCCCTCATCCTTGGTTTCCCTATAAATAGAGGTCTCACCCTCACTTCCAATACACACCAGAGCTAGCAAGAACACATACTAATCCATAGCTCTCTCACTTATTTCCTTGTTTGAAAAGGCCTAAGTGCAAAAATCACCATTTTGCACTTTTCAAGCCAATTCTCATTCCAAACACCAAAACCCTTTAAAGACTATTCATACAACTTTAAAATAGTAATTTGAAGCTACTCCCATCATTACATTTCTCAGAAAATCCACCAATCTAAAAGTCAACTTTCTCACTAAGAAAGTTTGACCACAACCCTCAAAACTTGTCAAATCTTGGTCTAGGTTGTTTCTTGCTAATCTAACCATCCACACACCTCACATATGTTATATTACAACTGTTTGAAGCATTAAAAACCAGCTGGAAACTTCACAACTCAAACTGTCTTGAAGCTTGGTCTTGTTATTTCAAGAAGAAGTAAGCTTCATATCATTTCAAAGGAAGGAGCATCTCTGGGTTTCTAAGCTTTTTAGCTTGTTCAAGGTTGGTCAACAAGAGGTATGTGATGCTCTAACTATCTTTAAGTCATACATTGTCATGTATTGTCATTTTGTGGTGATTTGTGTGAAAACACACCATGGCTGCCCCTATTGTGTTTCTTTGTCAAGAATCCTAGTTTTATGATCATAATGCTCATTTTGTCAAATATATTGTCATTTGTAAAGGATATGTGGATGATAAATTGCAAGTTTGTGCCTTATTATCATGTTTAGACTTATGTATGAGTTTTGGTCATTTGGTAGTTTTTGGGATTCAACATGGAAATGATTGGTATGCCCGCCCTAGGTTTGTTGATCTTGGTGTATTGATGATATTTGAATAAGTTGTAATTTGTTCCCCCTGCCCTAGATCATGTATGAATCAATGTGGCTCTCTTATGTTCATTATGATGTTTTCATACTTGGTTTTGTTGTCCAAGTCTGGTCTAACATGTCATCCTTTGAGTTAATAAGTTTTTGCTTGACTTGTGATTATGAACTCATTTGATTATCCATTTTTAGAGTGTGTATGTTATTGTTATGCTTAAAATCTGCATAAGATTCAATGTTGCATATCATATCTCAAACTGTTGCATTTATTCAAACACCATGAGGTCAATGAATCATTTTCTGTTTCAAGCTTTGTTTACATAATTTGTGTGCACTAAACCTTCATCCTATCCACTTAAAACTTGTGCATGATCTCCTCTCCTCTAACTGGCATAGTCATGGCTTATTGTGTGTTCAAATTATTGCTTTTGTATGACATGAGTTTCAAAACACCAAGTTCTGTTTTGGTAGAGGTCTCACTCATTTCCTTGACCTACACCTCAACTGTTAGCATCATCATCATGTACATATAACCTCCTTTCCAAGTTATGAATCATTGTTTCAAAACTGCCCTGATTGTGGTAAGTATATGCTTAGGCAGATTTTTCAACTTTTGCACCAACACACCAAAATTCACACTACTTGATGCAAGCTTTTCCCTACATTTAGAACACTTTCATGATGATATTTGTGGTGTGTGTACATGGTTTGTTTGTGCTGTCTTGGCTTATATTCACAATTCACCTTCCAATTGCACTTGCTCACAAAATCTGCCACAACATGTCAAGAAGGTATTTCTGTGTGTATATACATGTTTTTAGAATTGTAACTCACTCACATGTTTGATTCTAAGGTATATACATGTTTGGTTTGATCTGAGATTACCTATACTTGCATTTCACCACCTAATTGCATGTTTGGGCCTAAAACTGCTCTGCTGCTGTAGCATAAGCAAACTGGTTTGCATCAATCCACTGATTTCATTTTGCATTGATATTTTGTCTGGTCTATGAGTTGAAACTCACTGCTTGCTTCATCTGTAGCATGTGTATATTCCTGTTTAATCTTGCCTTGTGTTGTTTTTGAAGTTGTTCATGCTTGGTCAATTTATTAAAATAACAGTAGGAATACCATACACTATTTCAATCTGTTTTGAGCCTCTCTTTGTGTCTAGACACCCTTAGTAATGGATATGTATGATGTACATAAAGTTACATTGCCCAGTTTTTGCTCACAACCTGACTTGATATATTAGTTGCATTTTAACATGATTTGATTGTCATCAAGGTGCCCTTTTTATGTTAGTCTGTTTATTAACATCAAGATTTGTTTGGTTTGGCTCCATAGTATATTTCTAGCATGTACACATGAACTTCCTGACCTGAAGCTTCATAAAAACATGTTTTGATATCACACTGCACTATATAGGAGCACTTGAGCAGTTTGAGCACTAGTTCACATAATAACTTGTTTTGTACAGATTTGATCACTTGATTCCTCATAAATGCATACCTGTAGCATGTATGAATGATTAAGTCAAACTGAATTGGGTTGTAATCTTAAATTGATGACTTCATACCACAAATACCATGTTCACAATTCAGATACTATACCTCATAACACTCTTGTTCCATCTGTTTTCAATGATTGAATCCTTTCAATGTCATGTGCTTAGAATATGTATGTGCCTACTTGGGTCAATGTATGTCTAGAATCAATTGCATATCAGCCCGCCACCATGTATGATACAAGTTGCAGTTTGATAACCATGTCTCTATTATGTACACCCCATGATCATTTCAAGTGCTAGACTCATTCACATTTGTGCTCAAGGCTTGTGTGTGGTATTCTTTGAACTTCATCCTGTTTCAATTCAGTTTTGATATCAATGTTGCAACTCTATGTGTTGAATGAGCAATTGACTTGTGATTTTTATTTCCCTAATGTTTGTGGATGATTTTAAAGCATAGACACACTTTAAATGATGTTTTGAGGATGTTAGTATGACTTATTCACCCTAGTTAGGCCTGCTTCCATATCTCACCACTCCACTTGCAAAAATTTGATTTTCATCCCATTCTCACATAGCAGTTAGGATTGAATCTCATAAGCAGTTGGTTTGAATGCATGAACACAATATATATGATATTTGATTTATGTTTGAGCCTTTTCCCTAACCATGGCATGACTAGTTTAACCTTTTTCTTCATAAATGCATTTTTCAAAGAAAGTTTGCAATTCATATGCTTCTCTTTGAATCAGTGGTGTTTTTTAATAAAATTCTTGTTAGAACCCACTACACATCACATTTATGTCATGCTCAGATTCTTGTTTAATGTCAAATACATTTGTTATGGTCCTTGAATTTCAGAATTGCATTTCATATCATTTTCATCACTAATTGCAACTCATGTACCAAATTCTTGATTTGTTGTTTTCTGACAAAACCATCTGTTGAGACATGTTCCATATCATGTTTAAGGTTTGATCAAACCATTTCCCACCACTAGTTGTAACTGTTTTGGCTTGTTAATTTAGAATTGCGTTTCAAGAACACCATATGCATTACCAATCAAATTTTTAAATGTAGGCATGTTCTGAGAAATCTAATCATACCATCTTACTCCTCATGATTTTCTACCCAATTTCCATATAAGGTTTGTCAAATTCCATGAAGAAATGAGAGAGTTACACATGAATTTGCAAACTTTGGTTTTTTGCCCTTAACTCTTGCCCAACCTGGTTTTTCCAGTATCCCATATATATTTATGGGGTGGCTTTACATAATGGATGTATCGCCACCCCAGTGGTTATTGCCTTGCCATAAAAACCCCCTTCATGCCTTGTGTCCTGGGTTCGAGCCCCAGCGAGGCATTTTTGTTGCTTCAATTATATTTTTCTCTTGTTTCATTTTTATTCACTCTTATTCTTTCCCTAACAGCGCACGCGTGTGTGCCCCAGTGGTTGAGTTTGTGTGTTTATAAGCACAAGGGCCTGGATTTAACTCCCAGCTTGGCCCCTTTTCTCTTTTTTTATTTTGTTTTGTTCACAATAAATCAATCAACTTCAAATATTCATAACTTGTTCATCTTTCATCTTTTTTAACTCATTCTTTTTGCAACAAGCTTAATTTAATGTCTAATTTCATTTGATGCAAAAATATTCCAAGTTGTTCATAATTATGATATCTTTTGCCTATGTGGAATCTTGTTTCTTTGTTAAGATCGTTATCCCGCATATTATCGTATCCCTTGATTTATCTTGTAAGATTTTTGTTTGTGATTATTTCCCATATGTTAATTAGCGTGTTAGGACTTGTCTCGCCCCTTGGTTGTCACCATGATCTCATATTGCTTACCTCCTAAATTACGAGGTTAAACCAATTTAATTGTGTGAGATTGTTATCTATGCATATTTGTTGTTACACTTTGAGTTTACAACTTGGTTACTTTCAAATTGTTATTTGTTTACATGGTTGTTACCTTCATCATGCTCTCAATCTTTGTCAAGATATGCCTACATCTTTGTAATATGCTTACCATATTTGGTTGTAACAATCCCGCTTACCTAAAAGTACTTGCTCATTGTAATGTGTTTATTCATCCTTGATTATAATCATGTCTTCTATATGTTTGAATATTTTTGCTTTGTTAAGTATTTTCTTCCCCAAGTGATGGAACTTTTTAGTTCTCATCCAAGTTGCCTCCTCTCCTTCCTTCCAAAGGAAAAGTCTCTCCATTGACCCTTTGTGTCATGGATAGCTCATTACCTCTCTTGACTTTGTAAAGTCATCTTGAACCTTAGTTAGGTTAGAACCCATAAGCCATTAGACTTTGGTTAAGTCTAAAAGACCCACCTTTACTAGGAGTGTTCTTCAACTAGAACCCTAGGTTAGAGTTTGTTAACTCTATATAAGAATCATAGTAATGATTACTTACTTTCCCCCTTTGAGAGTTCAACATATATCTAGAGAGTTTTGTTAAACTCTACACAAACATTGTGATGTTTGTTCCCCCCCTTTGACCTTGATCATAATCAAGTGTTCTTCAACCCTAGTGAGGTGAACTACGATTGCTCTGATTCTATCCTAGTTAGGATACGTAGGCAGAAGATGAAATGTCTTTGCGAGCAAACTTAAAAACAATCTTAGGTCTTCATCTATCATACCCTATCTTTTTACCCAACCCAATCCTTAGCAAACATTTACCAAACTTAGCATGCAAACAAACAAAAGGTTCCTGTAGAGTACTACAGATGTTTAGGATGTGAAATACCTACCCAAGGCATAACCAACCCCCGATCCCCGAATCTCTAAGCGTTGTTGTTACATCGCGCAAAAGGTTCTTTCTTTCTTTAGACCTCTCCTTTGGATAAATTAAAGTCCGGTTGTAAAAGAATTAAGATTCAAGTTAATTCAATAGCTTGATATCCGATTTTCACCGCAACAGAAATGACGACTTCACTGGGGAAGAAACTTAAATTGAGGGTTTAGCCTATTTTGTTTAATGACATGCTATATTTGTGAATATTTGATTAACATGTATATTTGCCAATATATTTGTTTAAACTGTTGGGTATTGGGTGATTTGAGTGGTGAGACGGTCCTATACCCGGACTTGAGTGAAATTATGATAGGATGGTGGTATATTCAAGAAGGCTTATAGGGAGTTGATTCCCGACCAAGCTAACTTGAGAAACCACCGCTCAGTGTAGGACCTCTTGAAAGTTTAGTATTGTTGATCGAGTATTCGTGAAAACAATGCTACTTTCGACGAAGGAGTCCGTGACACTGTGGACCTTTAGAATACATTTCCCCCTACTTCGGCCTTATTAGGACGTAGTGCGATGGCTACAAGGAAGTATTTCCGAAGTAGTTGATACACGATACTACACTCAGACGAGATTCTCTTGAGAATGTTATCGATTACCAAGTAATTTGGGAAGTTGATAATATTCGAAAGATGGGTTGATGACTCTGGGAACTTTGTAGAACCCGTTCGGCAGGTACAATCAATCCATAGTACAAATCTTTGGGGATGGGTAGACCCTTGAACTCATGCTTGTCCTTAACCTTAATTTTGTGTTGTGTATGCATCTTGCTTGTGTTTGTGCATTCATGTCATCATGTCATCATATGGTTTCATGGAACTCAGACTTTGTTGTTTGTAAACATCAGAGGTCGTCATGAACAGTGAAAGAAAGAAGACTTTGAAGTACACTTACAAGGGTTTTAACCTAGAGGATTTGAAAAGGTTGAACACCTTAGTGACAGATCCAGAGGGATTTCCAAGCCGATATGGGAAGCTGTTGCTACTCTTGAAGATAAAGATGGATAGTGGACTTTTTCTACTCTCCTCCAGTTTTATGACCCGCTTTACCACTGTTTTACATTCCCTGATTATCAGCTAGTGCCCACGCTAGAAGAATATTCTCAGTTAATTGGATTGCCTATTCTTGAAGATTCTCCTTTTCCGATTGTAGAGAAGGACCCTAAAGAGCAGGACATTGCCAAAGCTACACGTTTGGGAGTGGTTGATATAAAAAAGAATCTGATTACAAAAGGGGGAGTCTTTGGGTTAAAAGCATAATTCTTGGTTGGGAAAGCTCAGTATTACGCAGATCATTTAAGCATGGATGCATTCGAGGCTATCCTTGCCTTACTCATCTATGGTATATTCTTGTTTCCAAGCTTTGAGAATTTTGTGGACCTCAATGCCATCAAAATTTTCTTGAAGAAGAATCCTGTGCCTACCTTGTTAGCAGACACGTACCATTCTGTTCATCTGAGGAACTTCCACAATGGAGGAATGATCACTTGTTGCGCTCCTTTATTGTACAAGTGGTTCACTTCACACTTACCCAAAGCCAACGCTTTTTGGGATCCAAAGAAAGGATGGTGGTCACAAAAGATCATGGCTCTTACCCATTCCGATATTGATTGGTATAGTCGTGATCATGATGGGACAATGATTATTGACAGTTGTGGGGAATTTGGCAATGTACCTCTCCTCAGAATTAATGGAGGGATCAGCTACAATCCAATACTCGCTCGCCGACAATTGGGATACCCTCTAAAGGACAAACCCAAAAATGTTCAAGTGGAAAGCATCTTCTTCAAAGAAGGGGAAGATAGTCAAGGATTAAAAGAGAAAATTCTAGAAGCTTGGAAGCATCTACACAAGAAAGGAAAGAAAGATCTTGGAAAACTCAACTGTATTTCTTTGGAACCTTACCTCCAATGGGTTCGAAAAAGAGCCGTCACACTAAGGATGCCATATCCTAAGCAAGAGCCTATGGCCTTAAAGGAAGAACGCTCGTTGGTCTTCATGTTTGAAGAAGAAAAGTTGAAAATTGCTTTGGTCAAAGCACAACAAACTGAAGAAGCTTGGAAGCATAAGTATCAAATAGTCGTTGAAGAAAACGCGGAGCTCCAAAGACAACTCCAGTTGAAAGATGAAGAAATCCTCTCTTGTAAGAAGAGGAAAGCACTAGAAGAACCCTACGAACCTCAGTCTAATCCATGGAAGATAATTATGGACAGACTCATCTTCGAGAAGACTCAGATGGAAAGAAAGATCGAGAAGCTCAACCTCAGGCTGCTAGGGGAACCTTGATAGGATTCACTTAGTTGTTATTTAAAACTCTTGTAAGAGGAAACAATGTTTTGTAATCCGTTTTGTTAATGAAACGACGACTTCCGATGTTCGAAAATATATGAGTTCCATGACAATCATTTGCATTTGCATTTGCACTTCTTCTAACCATTCAAGGAAATTCATCTTTTTCTTTGCAGGCAACAACATGGTAAGAAGAGACATACTTCGAGTCCCGGATCTTTGATTGGGCCGTCTAAGCATGTTAACCAGACATGTCCGAAACCCTGCTGCTTTCATAGTCAAATATGGGGACCTATTGCCATTGATAAGCGCTCCGATCAATGAGCCCATGTTGCAAGCCTTGGTGGAATTCTATCATACAACTTACCACTGCTTTGTGTTTCCAGATTTTCAGTTACTCCCGACCCTTGAAGAGTACAATGCTTACTTAAAGATCCCATGGACTTTTACACTCCCTTATGGAAAACCAAAGAAGAGAGACTTAGCTAAAGCCCTGCATATCAAGCTGGAAGACTTACCACCAATGAGGGCGAAAGGAGGGTGGTGTGGAATGGATGTCGGGCCTCTAATGGAGATGGCCGAGTATCACTATGAAAACAGAAACCTGGGCATTTTTGAGGCGATTTTGGCACTACTAATATATGGACTGTATCTGTTCCCAAGCAGTTACAATTTCATCAGCGAAGAAGCAATCTGCCTCTTCATCCTCAAAAATCCGGTCAACACAATACTGGCTGATACTTATGTAGTCATTCACCGTTTCGCCTTGTATGATTGTGGACGATTCTCATGCTGTCTTGCACTACTCGACCGATGGTTTACTTCTCATCTGCCAAGGACCCATATCCTTTGGAGGCTTCCTACCAAAAGCGCATGGGTTTCTAAACTTGTCACTCTCAGACACCATGATATCACATGGTATGACACCAGCATCGGTGACCAAGTCATGATTTCCAGCTACGGAGATTTCCCCAATGTGCCTCTCATTGGGATAGAAGGGGTGATCACTTATAATCCTATTCTTGCTCGGCAACAACATGGGTATCCTACCGGGCCAGAGCCTGAACCAGAACTGTTGAGGCCTCGCTTCTGTGAGACAGGTCGCAACCAAGAACTAGAAGAAAATGCTCAATACACTCAAAGAGATCCACACCTCATGGGCCCAACTCCAATGGAGAATGCAAGATGTTTAACCACCAGGGGGTACCTGCTATGGTCAAAGGAAATTGCCTTAATCATGTTCTACACTCATGACTATGAGATAACCATGGAACCTGAGGTCCCCGCAACTAGGGAAGAGCTAAGATACGCTTTGGTCAAAGCACAAAGAGAAAACGAAGACCTGTGGGAGATTATCCGCCAGGATCAAGTTCATGTCAGAGTCCAAGAAGGAGAAGGGTCGTCTTGTTATATTGATCTTTGTTTTACCATTTCCCTGCTTTCCCTAAAAAAGGATTGAAATCCTGTTTGTTGCATTTACTTTCATTGTAAGAAAAGTCTTGCTTTTTAGCAAAGGCCACTCTATTGTAATAGATTTCTAGCTATCAAATGAAAAAACGCTTTTTAAAGCATGTCGTTACATGTTGGTCTAACTTTTTTTTTGTTTGTAAACGAAAATTTTGAGTTTCCTTGAATGGTTTATGCATCCGCATTTGCATTTGCATGACATCCTACATCAGTCCTGCATTTGGGGTTCCGCAGCTCATCCTTTGTTCTTGTCCAGAGAGGAGATAAAAAGTCACGCTGAGTACCCACAGATACAACACACGGTCCCAAGCTCAAAAGAAGATGGCAGATAACGACCAAAGGTTCAATCAAATGGATAATGACATTGAAGGGATCAAAGGGGACGTCAACCAGATCATGGAAGTCCTCAACGTAATCAAAGCAAAAATGGATACGCAACCTACAGTGATCTCCGAAGTTGCCACAGTAGCAGCCAATGTCACAATAGCTCCTGTTACTTCAGCAGAGTTTCCCTATGGCATGTCTCGGGATTTTGTGCCACCTTTCAACAACATGCAGTCTTCAGGTCTCAATCCTTTGTTCGACACAACAATCAGAAACCCTATTTTCACTCCAGCAGGTGGACCTACCACAGTACGACCAGTTTTCGCCAATCAACAACCAATCTTTGATATACCCGATGGGTCTGAAGCTGAGGACGAAAAACACGAAAAGTTAAGAGTGGAGATGGACATCATGGCAAAAAGGATTAGGGCCATTGAAGGAAATCATGTCTTTGGATCTGATGCCAAGGATCTATGTCTAGTATCTGGATTGGTGTTTCCTCAAAAATTTAAAATGCCAATCTTCGATAAATATGAGGGGACCACTTGTCCTAAAGAGCACCTAATCATGTACTGTAGGCGGATGGCTCCGCATATTGAAAATGATAAACTGTTAGTTCACTGTTTCCAAGATTGTCTTAAAGGGGCTTCGGCCAAGTGGTATCTTGGTTTAGTTCAAGCCAAAATCCACAGTTTCCAAGACCTTTCAGATGCTTTTATTCAACAGTACAAGTACAACATGGACCTAGCTCCCGACCGCCGTCAGCTTCTCAGCATGATGCAGAAAAATACTGAAACCTTCAAGGAGTATGTGCAAAGATGGCGCGGAACTGCAGCACAAGTAGAGCCTCCCCTTATTGAGTAGGAGTTGGCAGACTGGTTTGTGGATACAGTTCGACCAGAATTCTATGAACGTTTGATCAACAACATTACAACAAATTTCTCTGATATTGTGGCAGTGGGAGTCAAGGTGGAAGCAGGTTTAAAGAGTGGAAAAGTGACCACTCCAAATGTTACCTCAAGTGCCAGCACGACAAAGAAGCCAGTTAGCACGTTCCACAAAAAGAAGGAGGGAGACGTGAGCGCAATCACATATGGAAAGAAAGTACAAAGTTCACGAAGCCATCACTCACAGTACCAACCATCATATATAGCGGCAGTGACCCCGGTTTTTCAACCTTCTTCACAGCATGGTCCCCAACCTGGGGCGTTCAGCAATCAACACCAGTATCAGTCTGGAAGTCAGCAACATTATCGCACCAATAATCAATAACAATACCAGCAGCCGCAAGGTCAACAACCTCAAAACAGGGCCCCGAGGATAAATTATCAAGCAAATAGGCCAAAGATACAGCCTATTCCAATGAGTTACACCGACCTGTTTCCCATGCTAATAGAAAGAGGGTTGGTTAAAACAAGAAAATTGGGTGCTCCACCTAATCCACTCCCGTTCTATTACGATGCAAATGCTCGCTGCCCATTTCATGAGAATGCTCCAGGCCACGATCTCGAAGGTTGCTTGGCCCTTCAGCACCTAGTTCGTGAACTTATTGAAAAGAGAATTCTATCCTTTGAAGAAAATCCGTCCAACGTTAAGAGCAACCCTCTTCCAAATCATGGTGGAGTCAACGCTATTACTGAAGAAGGGGAGGGGTCAGAAGACAAGAAAGTTACTACTGTTGGTGAGATCAAAGTGCCACTAGCGGACCTACACAAACGCCTCGCTCAGGCATGGTCACTCAAGACATCTCACGAAGATTGCAAAGAATGTATGTTAAATCCTGAGGGTTGTGACGCTGTGAAAAAAGACATTCGGGCCATGATTGAACAGGGAATGATAGAAATTGCCCACCGGAAAAAGGAAGAAGATGTGGCAGTCATCGAGCCTGTGTTTAACATACCAGGGGAGCCCAACAAAGGAACCGTATTCAGAGATGATAACAGTAACAAAAACTACAAGAACGTTCGTCCAGTATTTCGCGATGATGCACCCCCAAAATTCGGGAGGAGACAGACTAGGTTTGAGCCGAGGGGAGGATCTAAGCCTCACCCAAGAGCCGTGACACAAAAACAAGACTATTCGTGGTGTGAAGGAATTTTCAAAGAAAAGAAACCAGTAAGTGTGGCCAACAATGCCAGTGGAAGCAAAATGACCCGGAGTGGTCGTGTCTATCAGCCTCGAACATACAACGAGGCTCCTCCGCCAGCAGTTTCTGTTTAAAAGACACCTGTTTCTCAGAAGCCTGTTCCAGAGACAACCACCGCCAAAGAACCTTTAGTTAGAGGAAAAGAAAATCTCAAGAACGATGAAGAAGAATTCTTGAGAATCATTTGACAAAGCGATTATAGGGTGGTGGACCAATTAAACCAAACACCCTCCAAGATCTCTGTCATGGCTTTGCTTTTAAGCTCTCCAGCATACCGCCAGACTTTGCTCAAAATCCTGACACAAGCCCATGTTACTAAAGATATTACAGTGGGGCAGTTTGACTCCGTTGTATCAAATATCACTGCCTGCAACACTTTGAGCTTTGATGATAATGACCTGACAGCTGAGAAGCGTAAGCACAATCGTGCCTTGCATGTGTCAGTCAAGTGTGAAGAGGATACAATGTCCCGAGTTCTTGTTGACACGGGATCAGAACTCAATGTAATGCCTAAAAGGACTTTGGCCAAGCTGGCATATCAAGGTGCTACCATGAGACCAACCTCTCTTATAGTCAAGGCATTTGACGGGTCCAGGAGAACTGTGATAGGAGAAGTTGATCTTCCTATCTTAATTGGACCACAAATCTTCAAAGTCACCTTCCAGTTGATGGACATAAATCCGGTCTACAGTTGCCTATTAGGAAGACCATGGATTCATACAGCTGGCGTTGTCACTTCCACTCTCCACCAAAAAATGAAGTTTGTTGTGAATGACCAGCTAGTCATTGTCCATGGAGAAGAAGACTTAATGGTGAGCAACTTGTCATCTTTACGGTATATTGAGGCTGATGAAGACTCCCTCGACACAGCCTTCCAAGCACTAGAAATAGCTCACGCTGTTCTAGTTGATGAATCAGACATAACCCAAGGGCCATCATTTACCTCTGCTCAAAGTATTAAGGCAGCACTGAAAGCTGGAGTCCCACTGGGATGGGGAGAGGTCATCGAATTCAATGCTCGAGCCAAGAATGATCGACAAGGGTTGGGTTACAAACCAACTCCGGAAGGCGAGCCAGAAGAAAGCACCATGAAGAAGAAGTCCTTAAAAGAGATATTCACCAGTGGCGGTGTGCAAGTCAATGCCATTATTGCTGAAGATGAGGACGGTAATCTGGATCATCTAATAACTAGAGGAGGAGTAACATTGCACAATTGGGAGGCTGTGGAAGTTCCCATCTTTTTACCTTTAGAGTAATTCACTCTGCTTGTTAGCTTTGTGTTTTTCTTTAAAAAAAATTCCTGGTCTTGCCCAAGGCCTGCGAATTATTTTGTATCGGGCCACTTTGCAAAAATTGAAAATCATTAATGAAAAAGTGTTTTTGTTAAAACTCTTGTTATTTGTTTTGCGCATCACTTTCACTCTTTTTGAAAAAATGGCAATCTCTTTTGAAAAAAATAAAAACAACCCTTCATCTGCATGTTTGTGTGTGTGTGCCTGATTGTTCCTAAATAAAACATGCAGAATACCCCCACCAACCACAGAATCCTATGATCATTCAGTTCCTTCTACTAGCGGTTCATTTGTCTTTCAAGCTGAAGAAGAGAACGAAGAAGAGTTAGAAGTCCCAGAAGAGTTAAAAAGAATGGATGAATACGAAGATGATTATATCCAACCCCATAAAGAGCAGACGGAAGTCATCAACTTGGGGTCAGAGGGGGACAAAAGAGAAGTCAAGATTGGGGCATCATTAAAGCCAGAAATCAAAGACAAGATGATAACAATCCTCAGAGATTTTGTTGACGTATTTGCTTGGTCCTACCAAGATATGCCAGGTTGGATACTGACATTGTCATGCACAAGCTCCCCTTGAAGCCAGAATGTCCTCCGGTCAAACAAAAGCTTCGCAGGTCGAGACCAGACATGGCGTTTAAAATTCGAGATGAGGTCAAAAAGCAAATAGATGTCAGCTTTCTAGCAGTATCCAAGTATCCAGAATGGGTGGCAAACATTGTACCGGTCCCGAAGAAGGATGGCAAGGTCAGGATGTGCGTCGACTACAGGGATCTAAATAAAGCATGTCCGAAGGATGATTTCCCGCTACCACATATTGATACTTTGGTGGATAACACAGCAAGCTTTGCAGTGTTCTCGTTTATGGACGGATTTTCTGGTTATAACCAGATAAAAATGGATCCGGATGACATGGAGAAAACAACTTTCGTCACACCATGGGGCACCTATTGTTATAAGGTAATGCCTTTTGGTTTGAAGAACGCAGGGGAAACGTATCAGAGAGCTATGGTCACATTCTTTCATGATATGATGCACAAAGAAATCGAGGTGTACGTGGACGATATGATTGCAAAATCCCAAAGTAAAGAAGACCACTTGGATCATCTACTGAAGCTATTCAAGAGACTCCAAAAGTAACAATTAAGACTAAATCCAGCAAAATGTACCTTCGGAGTTCGCTCAGGCAAGTTACTTGGTTTCATCGTTAGTCAGCGAGGAATTGAAGTAGACCCCGACAAGGTTAAAGCAATCCAGGAGATGCCTGCTCCCAAAACGGAGAAACAAGTCAGAGGCTTCCTCGGACGTTTGAATTACATCTCCAGGTTCATCTCTAATTTGACCCCCACCTGCACACCGATTTTCAAGTTGTTACGAAAAGATCAAACAGTGGTATGGAATGAAAACTGTCAGGCCGCATTCGAGAAAACCAAGCAGTACTTGCAAGAGCCTCCAGTGTTGATTCCTCCAGTACCTGGAAGGCCTTTGTTCATGTATATGACGGTGCTATAAGATTCAATGGGCTGTGTCTTGGGCCAGACTGATGAGTCAGGGAAGAAAGAACACGCAATCTATTATCTAAGCAAGAAGTTCATTGATTGCGAGAGTCGTTACTCTCCCCTGGAAAAAGCTTGTTGTGCGTTAGCATGGGCTGCCAAACGTCTGAGGCAATACATGATTTGTCACACTACGATGCTGATTTCTAAGATGGACTCCATCAAATACATCTTTGAAAAGCCAACTCAAACAGGAAGATTAGCCTGATGGCATATGCTCTTATCAGAGTACGATATCCAATATATTGCTCAAAAATCTATCAAAGGAAGTGTCTTGTCAGAACACCTCGCAGAGCATCCTATGGAGAATTATCAACCACTCAAGTTCGATTTTCCTGATGAAGTATATTCAGTGCACAAAACCAGAGCCTGGTCCAGAGGAAGGTCCCGAGCCGGGATCCCGTTGGGAGATGATGTTTGATGGAGCGTCAAACAAAAATGGACATGGCATCAGAGCTGTTCTGAAAAATCCAACTGGAGGGTACACTGCGGTCACAGCCCGACTTTGTTTCTCATGTACAAACAACATAGCGGAGTATGAAGCCTGCATCCTAGGATTGGAGGCTGCCATTGACCTTCGTATCAAAATCTTGGAAGTAATTGGTGATTCTTCTTTGGTGATATACCAACTCAAAGGAGAATGGGAAACCAGGGATGAAAAATTGATTCCTTATAAGACCCACATCTTAGAGATGGCTGAATATTTTGATGAAATTACCTTCAAGCACGTACCAAGAGCAGAAAATCACATTGCCGATGCGTTAGCCATGATGGCATCAATGTGGAAAGTCCAGTTTGTCAATGAGGCACCTCTGATCCGCATCGAAAGAAGGACGGTACCCGCATACATCATGGCAATAGACGAAGAATCTGAGGAGAAGCCATGGTTTTATGATATCAAGAATTTCCTTCAAAACCAAGAGTATCCCGCTAACGCGTCCACAATCGACAAAAGAGCATTACGAAGGTTGACATCTAAATTCTTCATCAGCAACAACATCTTGTACAAGAGAAACCATGACATGGTCTTACTCCGATGCGTCGATGAAAACGAGGCGAATCTCATAATGACCGAAGTACACGAAGGAACCTTCGGCACCCATGCAAATGGCCACGCAATGGCTAAGAAAATCTTAAGAGTGGGTTACTTCTGTTTAACTTTGGAGACGGATTGCATACTCTTCGCTCGAAAGTGTCATAAATGTCAAGTTTATGCTGATAAAGTGCATGTCCCTCCACATCCTCTCAATGTGATGACATCACCTTGGCCTTTTGCAATGTGGGGCATAGATATGATCGGAGCGATAGAGCCAAAAGCTTCTAACGGCCATCGCTTCATCCTTGTCGCAATCGACTATTTCACCAAATGGGTGGAAGCAGCGTCATATGCAAATGTGACGAAGCAAGTGGTTGCACGCTTCATTAAAAAGGAGATCGTCTGCCGATATGGTATCCCTAACCAGATCATCACTGACAACGGGTCGAATCTGAACAAAAAAACAATGAAGAAACTTTGTGACGATTTTAAGATCAAACATCACAACTCGTCCCCTTACAGACCTAAGATGAATGGTGCAGTTGAAGCTGCAAACAAAAACATCAAAAAGATAATACAAAAAATGGTCGTAACTTACAAAGATTGGCATGAGATGTTACCATTTGCTTTGCACGGATACCGAACATCAGTACGCACTTCGACAGGGGTAACTCCCTTTTCCTTAGTGTACAGGATGGACGTTGTGCTACCCATTGAAGTCAAAATACCTTCCTTGAAGATCTTGGCGGAAGCAAATCTGGATGAAGACGAGTGGATAAAAGAAAGATTCGATTCGTTGAATCTCATCGACGAGAAAAGAATGACGGTCATGTGCCACAGTCAAATCTATCAACAAAGGATGGCCCGGGCGTTCAACAAGAAGGTTCGTCCCAAAGAGTATAGGGAAGGAGAGCTTGTGCTTAGAATAATCCTACCAACACAAAAAGATATGCGTGGCAAGTGGATGCCCAACTATGACGGCCCTTTCGTTGTGAAGACTGTTTTCTCCGGAGGATCTCTGATTCTCGAAACTATGGATGGCGAACCACTCAAGTATCCCATCAACTCAGACGCAGTATGAAAATACTACGCCTGAAATAAAATACATAGAAGGAGGATTCCAGTGCCTCGACAAGATGAAAGCTCAATGTTTGAAAGCTGACAGACGCTGGGGCGGAGTCCTGTGCAGAATATTAGAAGAAAGGTCAACGCCTGTTGTTCTCGTTAGAAGCAGCAAAGCAAGTGAACTGGAAGTCGGAAGGACCAGATTATTATGGGATTCTGTAACCTTTTCTGTTGCCATTTTTCAAAACTTATAAAATTCCCAAGGCTTTGCCTTTTGTAAAGTTCTTGTCTATCAATAAAATCAGTTTTTTGGCCAAATCATTGTTATGATCCGCTATTTTTGTTATGCAATTTCACTTATTTGTTAATAAGAATTTTCATGAAAGCAAAGTGTTTTGAAAAACTTAAGTCTTGTTTTAAAAAGAAAACACAATTTGACAAAATGACTGAAAAGTTCTAGAGGTAATATGATGATATTACACAGTTCTCGAAGTTGTGAAAATCGCTGTTACCTTTGACCGAGATAGATGTGTCTGACAACAATTCTAGCTCTTAAGCTAAGACTTCTTCTCTGCAGAATTACGAAGATATTACTGGGAAAAGATTGTTATCTGCACCAAAGAAGGAAGTGTCGCCTGACTTGAGGCATTTTGAAACTCAGCGTGACGAGTTCTCTCTTTATTTGGTTTTCCTTTGTTCCTACGGGTCGTTCTGCGTCTTGCATACAACATCATGCCAGCATACGCATTTGTTTGCATTCCCGCCATCGAGATCATTTGTTCGTTACTTTTATCTTTGTTTTGTTGTTACAAGTTCGCTTCAAAGTTGACATCCTGGGGTTTCCTTATCTGCTTTGGGAAGCTAGTGGTGACTAGAAATGTCTAATTTACACAAACAGGGGGTTATTACCAACTTTCACCTTCGATTTGGTCGTCACCAACAAACTTTGAAAGACTAGTGGTCACTAGCACATGTTCAGAACTAATTACGTTCGGTACAGTAATTCGGTCGTCACCAACTATTTTTCAAACCCAGTTGATACTGATTCTGTTATAAAGCAAACCAATTGTTATTGGAGTCCCTCTGATTCAGTTTTCACCAATTTGGCTAAAAATCTAGTGGTTACTAGTATTTCCCTCTAAAAAAAAAAACCAATGATCATTAACATTGGAGTTGGTCGTCACCAAAATTCCCTAAAATTCCAATGATTATTGGCATCACCTTCAAATCCAATTGTCATTGGTACCCCTTAATTCAGTTATTACCAATCTCTATAAGTCTAGAGGTCACTAGCCTTGTTTGGAAAATCTAGTGGTTACTAGCACTATCCAGAACCAATTGTTATTGGTATGCCTAGTTCGGTCGTCACCAATTGACCTAAGTCCAATAGTTATTGGCATCGCTTAAAGCAGATCGTTATCCTCTGGCCGTTACCAAACTTTGTAAAAGAAGGAACCAATGGTCATTGGTCTCCCTGGACTCGGTCGTCACCGAAATTCCCAGTTAAGTCTAGTGGTTACTAGCATTGTCCAGAACTAATTGTTATTGGTATATCCTGATTTGGTCATCACCAGTCTCCTCTAAGACTAGTGGTTATAGGCATTGCTTGAAAACTAATCATTATTAGTACCGAAAGTTGATTGTTACCAACTTCCCCAGCCAGGGTCCTATTGTTTTGACAACATTGCTTGGAATTCCCCAATTATAATTGGAATTTCGATTTGGTCGTCACCATATCCCCAGGAAGTCTAAGGATATTTAACACTTCTTGGAAACCGTTATTGTTTTGGTCGTCACCATATCCCCAGTAAGTCTAGTGGAAACTAGCACTGTTTGAAGCTATTTGTCATTATGGTCGTCACCAGTCTCCCTAGTTGAAGCTTTTGCTTTTCCAGTCGAGTCTCGGAGAACTAGTGGATACTAGTTTCCCCGACACGTCCGGTCTTATTTCTAACCTTTTCCTAAAGATCCCGTTTGAACTCTTCGTTATAGGAATTTTTTCTCATCTGGTTATCCCCAATGAGAGTCGTGTCTTTGTTCCGTCTTTTCCCCGGTGAAGCTTTGCTTCCTTGGTGATTTTGTTCTCCAGCAAAGTTTGCCCCAGTGGGTTTCTTCCCCAGTGTGGTTTGCATTTCTTTTCTTTCATTTCCCCAGTGAAGAGTTGTCATTTTCCCCGGTGGGTTTCCTCATCTAGTTATCCCCAGTAAGGATCGTATCTCCTTTCCCCAATGAAGGTGTGTCTTCCCGGGTGAAATTTGTGTCCCCTGCGTGAAAGATTTCCTTGAACAAGCATCCTTAGTCATGTTTGAACTATCTTGTTTACTTCGCATGGAATCTTTCCCCAGTGTGTTGGGTCCCCGTGAGTGGTTACTCGTCTTTTGCCGTTCTTTCATATTTGTTCGTGTGTCTGCATCTGTCTGACATTCAAGCATCATATAACATCATTTAGATTCATGGTATATTTGCATTTGTCCTTTTGCATACCATCGGATCTAAGGGACAAAATTTATGGTTTGTTATATTTAAATACCTTTCACTGCGATTCTATGAGGATTGTCATCTCTCATTACCATCTAGTGAAGATATTTAAATAGGGGCATCTGTTGCACCCCAAATTTTGACCCCTTAGATCCTCATCATCATTGTAGGATTATATTCATTTGATTAACTAACCTTAATCCAGTTCAAGTTTATCTTTGTCAAGATGCAGATGAGTTAGGGTTCCGTACCGTCAAAATCGAAACTTCGAAGGTTTGATCAAATCAATGTTTTGGATTGATCCAACTTCAAACAAGATCAAGAATACAACACTGGGCCAAGTATGAATCCAATTTGAGGTGGTCACCCAGGGTTCGAGAACAGTGCAATTTGAGACACCCGATTAGGGCTTTTGACTGGAAAAATTCAACTGTAGTTTGACTTTTGATTCAAAGAGTATTTCAATGATGGGACCAAGGTCCATTAAGCTCCTATGGCTTAGTAAAGTCCTTCCAAAGAGTTTCAAGTCCTCAGGATGTCCGGATCACCAACGGGCGACTCGGTAGACACCGATCGATCGAAAAGTTGACTAAAAAGTCAACTCTCCAACAATAAGGAATTTGACTTCAAGGTGTGAATGAAAAATCTTCCTTATATCATATTACACCTCCCCATAAAATTTCATGACCATTGGATCAAGGGTTAGGAAGTAATTGCAATAATCGGGAATTAGGGTTTCGAAAGGGGCAAAGCCATAACTCCTCAACCACACATCCAATTGAAGTGGTTCTAGGCTTGTTTGAAAGGTCTTGACAAACCCTACAAAAGTCCCACAGTGGTCCATATTCAAAAAATGCATGGAATTGGAGTTATAGCAAAAATCATTTTTCTAGTACAAAACACTTAGAGAAATTTCACCAAATTCTGGCCATACAATTCCTAGTTTCAGCCAACCTCAAGGGGATTTTCAACCAAGATGCACATAGATTTGGAACTTCTGGTAAACATGAAAGTTATAGAGCTACACAAGGGCTTTATAAAAAGTACAAGAACTCCCCAAGGAGATTTATGAGCTAGGAGTTATGGTGCCTTGAAGTTGGGTCTGCCACACTTGAGATTACCAATTCAACATTTTTCAAAATTCAGAATTAATCAACATGGGCTACACTCAGCCATTGGGCTTTGATCCTTTCTGATATTATGAGGCTTGGATGATGCAAACACCAGAAAAAATGAAGAATTGGAGAGTTTGTTCAACTTGGAGCAAGTGGACATTATAATAATCATTTAAAGGCCATGAAAGAGAAACTTTTCTCCTACATTATGACAGCAACAGTCCCCTATCAATATGGACTCTCTCCAATCACCTCAACCCATCCTTCCAACTGCCATTAGCTTGCATAGAGCCTTGGAGCTGATGTGAAGATGGCTGCTACAAAGATATTGGCAAGATTCACTTCAAAAACTTCATAATTTCCCTCCAAAAGTAGTAAGTACCAAGCTGCCCTCATCCTTGGTTTCCCTATAAATAGAGGCCTCACCCTCACTTCAAATACACACCAGAGCTAGCAAGAACACATACTAATCCATAGCTCTCTCACTTATTTCCTTGTTTGAAAAGGCCTAAGTGCAAAAATCACCATTTTGCACTTTTCAAGCCAATTCTCATTCCAAACACCAAAACCCTTTAAAGACTATTCATACAACTTTAAAATGGTCATTTGAAGCTACTCCCATCATTACATTTCTCAGAAAATCCACCAATCTAAAAGTCAACTTTCTCACTAAGAAAGTTTGACCACAACCCTCAAAACTCGTCAAATCTTGGTCTAGGCTGTTTCTTGCTAATCTAACCATCCACACACCTCACATATGTCATATTACAACTGTTTGAAGCATTAAAAACCAGTTGGAAACTTCACAACTCAAACTGTCTTGAAGCTTGGTCTTGTTATTTCAAGAAGAAGTAAGCTTCATATCATTTCAAAGGAAGAAGCATCTCTGGGTTTCTAAGCTTTTTAACTTGTTCAAGGTTGGTCAACAAGAGGTATGTGATGCTCTAACTATCTTTAAGTCATACATTGTCATGTATTGTCATTTTGTGGTGATTTGTGTGAAAACACACCATGGCTGCCCCTATTGTGTTTCTTTGTCAAGAATCCTAGTTTTATGATCATAATGCTCATTTTGTCAAATATATTGTCATTTGTAAAGGATATGTGGATGATAAATTGCAAGTTTGTGCCTTATTATCATGTTTAGACTTATGTATGAGTTTTGGTCATTTGGTAGTTTTTGGGATTCAACATGGAAATGATTGGTATGCCTGCCCTAGGTTTGTTGATCTTGGTGTATTGATAATATTTGAATAAGTTGTAATTTGTTCCCCCTGCCCTAGATCATGTATGAATCAATGTGACTCTCTTATGTTCATTATGATGTTTTCATACTTGGTTTTGCTGTCCAAGTCTGATCCAACATGTCATCCTTTGAGTTAATAAGTTTTTGCTTGACTTGTGATTATGAACTCATTTGATTATCCATTTTTAGAGTGTGTATGTTATTGTTATGCTTAAAATCTGCATAAGATTCAATGTTGCATATCATATCTCAAACTGTTGCATTTATTCAAACACCATGAGGTCAATGAATCATTTTCTGTTTCAAGCTTTGTTTACATAATTTGTGTGCACTAAACCTTCATCCTATCCACTTAAAACTTGTGCATGATCTCCTCTCCTCTAACTGGCATAGTCATGGCTTATTGTGTGTTCAAATTATTGCTTTTGTATGACATGAGTTTCAAATCACCAAGTTCTGTTTTGGTAGAGGTCTCACTCATTTCCTTGACCTACACCTCAACTGTTAGCATCATCATCATGTACATATAACCTCCTTTCCAAGTTATGAATCATTGTTTCAAAACTGCCCTGATTGTGGTAAGTATATGCTTAGGCAGATTTTTCAACTTTTGCACCAACACACCAAAATTTACACTACTTGATGCAAGCTTTTCCCTACATTTAGAACACTTTCATGATGATATTTGTGGTGTGTGTATATGGTTTGTTTGTGCTGTCTTGGCTTATATTCACAATTCACCTTCCAATTGCACTTGCTCACAAAATCTGCCACAACATGTCAAGAAGGTATTTCTGTGTGTATATACATGTTTTTAGAATTGTAACTCACTCACATGTTTGATTCTAAGGTGTATACATGTTTGGTTTAATCTGAGATTACCTATACTTGCATTTCACCACCTAATTGCATGTTTGGGCCTAAAACTGCTCTGCTGCTGTAGCATAAGCAAACTGGTTTGCATCAATCCACTGATTTCATTTTGCATTGATATTTTGTCTGGTCTATGACTTGAAACTCACTGCTTGCTTCATCTGTAGCATGTGTATATTCCTGTTTAATCTTGCCTTGTGTTGTTTTTGAAGTTGTTCATGCTTGGTCAATTTATTAAAATAACAGTAGGAATACCATACACTATTTCAATCTGTTTTGAGCCTCTCTTTGTGTCTAGACACCCTTAGTAATGGATATGTATGATGTACATAAAGTTACATTGCCCAGTTTTTGCTCACAACCTGACTTGATATATTAGTTGCATTTTAACATGATTTGATTGTCATCAAGGTGCCCTTTTTATGTTAGTCTATTTTTTAACATCAAGATTTGTTTGGTTTGGCTCCATAATATATTTCTAGCATGTACACATGAACTTCCTGACCTGAAGCTTCATAAAAACCTGTTTTGATATCACACTGCACTATATAGGAGCACTTGAGCAGTTTGAGCACTAGTTCACATAATAACTTGTTTTGTACAGATTTGATCACTTGATTCCTCATAAATGCATACCTGTAGCATGTATGAATGATTAAATCAAACTGAATTGGGTTGTAATCTTAAATTGATGACTTCATACCACAAATACCATGTTCACAATTCAGATACTATACCTCATAACACTCTTGTTCCATCTGTTTTCAATGATTGAATCCTTTCAATGTCATGTGCTTAGAATATGTATGTGCCTACTTGGGTCAATGTATGTCTAGAATCAATTGCATATCAGCCTGCCACCATGTATGATACAAGTTGCAGTTTGATAACCATGTCTCTATTATGAACACCCCATGATCATTTCAAGTGCTAGACTCATTCACATTTGTGCTCAAGGCTTGTGTGTGGTATTCTTTGAACTTCATCCTGTTTCAATTCAGTTTTGATATCAATGTTGCAACTCTATGTGTTGAATGAGCAATCGACTTGTGAGTTTTATTTCCCTAATGTTTATGGATGATTTTAAAGCATAGACACACATTAAATGATGTTTTGAGGATGTTAGTATGACTTATTCACCCTAGTTAGGCCTGCTTCCATATCTCACCACTCCACTTGTAAAAATTTGATTTTCATCCCATTCTCACATAGCAGTTAGGATTGAATCTCATAAGCAGTTGGTTTGAATGCATGAACACAATATATATGATATTTGATTTATGTTTGAGCCTTTTCCCTAACCATGGCATGACTAGTTTAACCTTTTGCTTCATAAATGCATTTTTCAAAGAAAGTTTGCAATTCATATGCTTCTCTTTGAATCAGTGGTGTTTTTAATAAAATTCTTGTTAGAACTCACTACACATCACATTTATGTCATGCTCAGGTTCTTGTTTAATGTCGAATACATTTGTTATGGTCCTTGAATTTCAGAATTGCATTTCATATCATTTTCATCACTAATTGCAACTCATGTACCAAATTCTTGATTTGTTGTTTTCTGACAAAACCATCTGTTGAGACATGTTCCATATCATGTTTAAGGTTTGATCAAACCAATTCCCACCACTAGTTGTAACTGTTTTGGCTTGTTAATTTAGAATTGCGTTTCAAGAACACCATATGCATTACCAATCGAATTTTTAAATGTAGGCATGATCTGAGAAATCTAATCATACCATCTTACTCCTCATGATTTTCTACCCAATTTCCATATAAGGTTTGTCAAATTCCATGAAGAAATGAGAAAGTTACACATGAATTTGCAAACTTTGGTTTTTTGCCCTTAACTCTTGCCCAGCCTAGTTTTTCAAGTATCCCATATATATTTATGGGGTGGCTTTACATAATGGATGTATCGCCACCCCAGTGGTTATTGCCTTGCCATAAAAACGCCCCTCATGCCTTGTGTCCTGGGTTCGAGCCCCAGCGAGGCATTTTTGTTGCTTCAATTATATTTTTCTCTTGTTTCATTTTTATTCACTCTTATTCTTTCCCTAACAGCGCGCGCGTGTGTGCCCCAGTGGTTGAATTTGTGTGTTTATAAGCACAAGGGCCTGGGTTCAACTCCCAGCTTGGCCCCTTTTCTCTTTTTTTATTTTGTTTTGTTCACAATAAATCAATCAACTTAAAATATTCATAACTTGTTCATCTTTCA
The DNA here is from genome assembly GCA_963859935.3 of Lathyrus sativus. Lineage (NCBI taxonomy): Eukaryota > Viridiplantae > Streptophyta > Magnoliopsida > Fabales > Fabaceae > Lathyrus > Lathyrus sativus. Next base: position 320,814,158 of record OZ012738.1, on the reverse strand, counting down.
TCTTTTTTAACTCATTCTTTTTTACAACATGCTTAATTTAATGTCTAATTTCATGTGATGCAAAAATATTCCAAATTGTTCATAATTATGATATCTTTTGCCTATGTGGAATCTTGTTTCTTTGTTAAGATCGTTATCCCGCATATTATCGAATCCCTTGATTTATCTTGTAAGATTTTTGTTTTTGATTATTTCCCATATGTTAATTAGCGTGTTAGGACTTGTCTCCCCCCCTTGGTTGTCACCATGATCTCATATTGCTTACCTCCTAAATTACTAGGTTAAACCAATTTAATTGTGTGAGATTGTTATCTATGCATATTTGTTGTTACACTTTGAGTTTAAAACTTGGTTACTTTCAAATTGTTATTTGTCTACATGGTTGTTACCTTCATCATGCTCTCAATCTTTGTCAAGATATGCCTACATCTTTGTAATATGCTTACCATATTTGGTTGTAACAATCCCGCTTACCTAAAAGTACTTGCTCATTGTAATGTGTGTATTCATCCTTGATTATAATCATGTCTTCTATATGTTTGAATATTTTTGCTTTGTTAAGTATTTTCTTCCCCAAGTGATGGAACTTTTTAGTTCTCATCCAAGTTGCCTCCTCTCCTTCCTTCCAAAGGAAAAGTCTCTCCATTGACCCTTTGTGTCATGGATAGCTCATTACCTCTCTTGACTTTGTAAAGTCATCTTGAACCTTAGTTAGGTTAGAACCCATAAGCCATTAGACTTTGCTTAAGTCTAAAAGACCCACCTTTACTAGGAGTGTTCTTCAACTAGAACCCTAGGTTAGAGTTTGTTAACTCTATATAAGAATCATAGTAATGATTACTTACTTTCCCCCTTTGAGAGTTCAACATATATCTAGAGAGTTTTGTTAAACTCTACACAAACATTGTGATGTTTGTTCCCCCCCTTTGACCTTGATCATAATCAAGTGTTCTTCAACCCTAGTGAGGTGAACTACGATTGCTCTGATTCTATCCTAGTTAGAATACGTAGGCAGAAGATGCGATGTCTTTGCGAGCAAACTCAAAAACAATCTTAGGTCTTCATCTATCATACCCTATCTTTTTACCCAACCTAATCCTTAGCAAACATTTACCAAACTTAGCATGCAAACAAACAAAAGGTTCCTGTAGAGTACTACAGATGTTTAGAATGTGAAATACCTACCCAAGGCATAACCAACCCCCGATCCCCGAATCTCTAAGCATTGTTGTTACATCGCGCAAAAGGTTCTTTCTTTCTTTAGACCTTTCCTTTGGATAAATTAAAGTCCGGTTGTAAAAGAATTAAGATTCAAGTTAATTCAATAGCTTGATATCCGATTTTCACCGCAACACATCACAAATCAACATGTTATACTCATCAAAATGCAACACGTCAACCACTCAAGGCATATGAATAACAAGGCACAAGAACCAAAGTACAACATAAACACCTCAATCCAAACAATGGGATTGAAACACTTGACCGAAATCCTATCAAAAACATTGGACCGAATTCCTATCAACAACACTGGACCAAAGTCCTACTATTCTATGAATGCATGATGCACTACGACATAATCAACATCATCACAGGATCGTCAAGTTGCACTATCATTCATGAAAATTCATCAAAACATCGTGGTATTAAATTATCATTAGGCATCACAAATCTTCATATTACATCACAAATCAACATGTTATACTCATCAAAATGCAGCACGTCAACCACTCAAGGTTTATGAATAACAAGGCACAAGACAACACAACAAATGAAAAGAAAAATAAAACTACCGCTTCTGCAGCAACTCGCTCGCCTGGGTTTCTCTCGGTGAAGCAGGGGCAAATCCACTCCTTCATACAAAAACCATGAGCACTCATTTTCACCTTCTTCTCGCTTCCACTTTCTCCTGGCGAGGCTGGGGCGGAATTGCTTCGCCCAACGAAAACGCGTGAACCTGCAATTTCTCATTTGCGATTCTGCACCAGTTCAGACCCAAAGTGGATTGCAATTTCAACACAATTAAGTTCAAAAATACTCATCAATTACGATGAAATCAACACAATAAAAATAACACATCATAATAAGTTTCATACATATCATCTCATACAACTCAAACCCCAATTTCATCATAAATCTCATTATTCTCCAAAATCCCTAACTACCTACATACATCTACCCTTACATCAATTATAATGACCCCATACCTTCGAAAATTCAATTCTAATTCCTCCTCTTGAGTTTTTTTGAAATCCCTCTGAGCCCTAGCTTCCTCTTCTCCTTTTCCTCAAAGCTTTTTCCAACATTCACGATCGTACCAAAACAATGAGTTTCTCCACTCTCTCTTTTTCCTTTATGTCACTCTTACCCCTTGAACCCTTAATATGATTTCCCAACTTTATACTCACTTATTTCACCCAACTTTACCATCTTGCCCTTAGTGTTCCAATTATTTATTTAAAATAATAATAATAATAATAATAATAATAATAATAATAATAATAATAATAATAAGATATTCACATTATCCACTATAATTATTATCAAAATAATTCTAATAAATCATACACTTCTAAATATCCTTAACACCCTCTTAACATCAATAATACCCCCCAACACAAATCATCAGACATCAAAATATTTCACGAAAATTCACTGAAAATCACGAATATTCATAATAAATAAATTAAATAAATATTCTAATTATTTTAGGGCATTACACTTACAAAATCTGACTATGTTGCTTATACGACTAAGTGGGACACTCTCAGAACCTTTGTGGATACAACTCTTTAAAATATGAAGACTTTCACTTCTGAGTCTGTAACTTCTTCTAGACAGAAGCAAGAGCAATTATAGGCTAAACTGGCTTCTGTAGCTACTAATCAAGAGATAATGGGAGCTCAACTTTAGACTGTGGTTTCTAATCAAGATTTTCTGGTCAACAAATAACATTAAATAAATGCCCAATTAAAGTCAGTGGTTGCAAGTAAAAATGATATGGGATAATACATCAAGCAATCTTGGAGATTTTGATGAAACCTTAGGCATTAGAACTTAGCACTTTATATTGTTTTATTTTTACTTTATTGTTAACGTTTTTGAAATATTTTTCAATTTGGCAACTATTTTCTTTGGTTTACATGATATTTTTATTCAATACCTGTTCATGTTTCCTTTATTTTTTGTTAATGATAAAAGGGGGAGTAAGATAAACAAGTATATAAGGACTTGAATTTAATAGTTAAGAACTATTTCTTGCATAAATTTTGAAAAATAATTTATTATGCTTTAAAGCTCACATTTAATTAACCTGGATAGAACTTAGGGGGAGCTTACAAACATTTCCTTTTGGACTATTAGACTCAGGGGGAGCTTGCACACCCCAGACCCTGAAGTCGTCTTGTTAGTTAAATTAACAACCATTGTTCTTAAATACTTGTGTTTATAATCATCAAAAATAGGAATATTGTTGGAACAAAACTGGTTTGTACCGTATCTCTAGGGGTTTTGATGATAAAAAAGTGTTTAAAGAGAAATTAGGTATAATAACATATGTTCGAGTGTGCAGGACCAAAGACTAAAATTTGTGATATAAACTTAGACTCAGATGTTGAAGGATCATAACCTGGGAACCAGACTCTGAAGACTCAGACTCTAAAGGAGGTCAACTTCTAAAGATGAGACTATAAAGAAAGTCAACCTATGAAGACTCGGACTCTTGAGGAGGTTAACTTCCTCTGATAGGTAAGTATCAGACTCAAATAGAAATTTGTCTTCTTATGATCATGTGAACATTTAAACAAAGATTTACACAAACCACTAGGGTGTAATGGACAATTCCACTTTAAGCAAAGGGATTTCAAATATATTTTCGAAGGTATTAACCATTTCAAGTAACATTTGAACGTCTATGATCAAGCTTCTCCTCACTTGTGCTAACTTTTCTCTTCAATGACTCTTTTTGTTTCTCTACATAAGGAGATGAAGAATTGAAGAAAGATAACCAATCCTTGACGATAAAAAAGTTGTTACTCTGTCAAACAAAAAACACAAGTTTAACTTATAATTTCTTATCATTTGTATATCATAGAAATTATTAAGTCTTACAGAGTCTTATCGATTTGTATTTTGTTTATACCTCTCATCGTATATCAAGTAAGAGAAACAAACAATCTTTTATCTGTAAGTTAGATTGTTAGGAGTCTCTTGTTTGTGTGCTTAAGCAACTAAAGTTTCTTGCTTGTGTGCTTGAGCAATAGAAGTCTCTCACTTGTGTGTTTGGGCATTGGAAGTCTCTTGCTTGTGTGTTTGAGCAATGATAATCACTAGTGATTATAGTGAAATCCCTTGGAGGTACAATTGGACTAGACTACCCTTATTTTTTTGGGGAAGAACCATAATAAATTTGCTTGTGTATCTTTTTCTTTCTTTTCTAACTCTGAACTTGCTTTTATCCACTGCAAACACATAACTCTATATCATATTCTAAACTTTGAGTTCAGAATCTGATAAGATATTTTTAGAGTAGAAAGAAAAGGCTAACACAATTCAATCCCCAATCTAGTATTTTTCTCACCTCTAGTAGGAAACATCTTTACCACTCCAAACATGATTTTGAATATTAAACTTCAATGGAACACATGGAGTGATGTTTAAAATATGTACAAATGTGCTTAATGTTTCTCCCCCAAAGTATTTCAACAACTGTAATTGAGAAAGTAAACATCTTACCCTTTCCACCAAAGTTCTATTCATTCTTTCGGCTAACCCATTTAATTATGGTGTATTTGGAGGAGACTTTTGATGGTGCATACCTTGATCTTGATAATACTTTTCGAAAGGTCCAACATACTCTCCTCGTTATTGGTTCAGATACACTTGAGCTTTTTCTTGATTTTTCTTTCAATCGATGCTTGAAACGACTTGAAAGTATCTAAAACTTGATCTTTTGTCTTCAAGGTATAAGCCCATGTTTTCTGAGAATAATCATCAATAAAAGTCACAAAGCAATATGCACCACCAAGTAATTGTGTCTTCATTGGACCACACACATCGGAATGTACTAAATCCAACACTTCTTATTTCTTCTTTGGTTTGGATGACCTAAAGGAAACTTGCCTTTGCTTACCAGCCAAACAACACAAACACCTTCTCAACTTTACATCAGAAACACTGTATAATACATTTTTCTTTGCCAAAATGTTCAAACTATTTTCACTCATATGACCCTAAAGTTTGTTCCATAATTCAAATAAACTATCATTGTCATAAGTGTTGATGTAGAACTTCGAAACCTCAAGTTGGACGATATACGAGTTCAAATTTCCTTTTTCCTTTAGCAAACACCATTTAACCTTTCTTTAACTTCCATTTATTGCCCCAAAAAAGTATCATATCCTTCATTTTCCAACATTCCAATAGATAAAGATTAAAGCAAAGTTCTAAAATATGTTTCACGCCTTTGAGAACTAGAGTAGTGTTAAATGCCAAATTTCACTTATTTGATCTATCAAATATTGACATCTTTCACTGATTTTTGTCAAGAAAGTGTAGAAAACCACTCTTGCTTTGTTTGGTTTGCAATATATTGTGAAAATCTCTTGGTACCTTTGATTTGTGTGTTATTGTGCAGGAATTAGGCACAAAACAAGTGAAAAGTAAGACACAAGAAATGGGCAAGGAAACCAAGCCAACGTGCAACCAACAAAATGATGTTAGTGTGCAGGATTGACACTAGTTGGAGTGTTGGAGCACCTTGAAAAAGATGAGACAGAGCTGCTGGAAGAAGCTGGATATCAGAACATTCGCCTAGCGAAACTCAGCGAGTGCCAACGAATGTTCGCCTGGCGAGTGCTGGCGAGCCAGGGCGAGTAATTCAAATTAAACTCCCAGACCAAAAGGGCATGAAGTTCGCCTGGCGAGTGATTCCTTCGCCTGGCGAAGGCGTGGTAACTCAGAAGGGCGGTTTGCTCATTTGGTTCGCCTGGAGAAGGCCCCTGTTTGCCTGGCGAATGGGGGAAAACAGAACATATTTTGTACTTTATTTAGTGTTTTTTAGGGATTAGACTTTAATAACTTTTCATAACTTCATTTTGTAACATTTAGAAAGATCAAAACTTATCTCCCTTCATTTTTTGAGAGAGAGAAACACAAAAACCCTAAGAGGGAGGAGGTAAGATCTTCGATCTCTTGTTGGGGTTTGGATTGTAATCTTTTGATACCTTATGTATTTCATCTAATTTATGTTTGTGAACTAGTTTGGATTCTCTATTGATTGATTATCTTTGATTATGTATTTGTGGGTCTTGACAAAACCTTTTCACATATTTGATCTCAGATCTTCTTCTATCAATGAACAAACTTTTGACATAGTTTTGAAGTTGATATTCATTTTATCCTATATGGTGTTGTGTTGATTAAGTAGCATGGGTAGCATGGGTAGGATCAATATGATATTGTGTGGGTATGTTATAATAGTGATGAAGAAAGATGTTCACCGACATTTGGCGGATTAGATGAATACATGTAAAAAGGGTTAAGCGTGTGTACGTATTCTGATCATTGTATTTTATGCAAAACAATCGTTTATCCTATATGGGTGTTATCTTTTCTTTCTTGTTTATATTTGATTTGAACCGTGATAGAGATATACTCTTCAGATCAGGATCTAGGATAATTGCCTGTTAGGTCCTAAATTCTAGAGATAGATTTAGGCTTAGCATTTGCGTGAGTATCAGATCTTAATGCTCTGTTTTGTGTTTTTGTTGGGTGAGAGATCACCAATGAGACAACATGGTTTTTCTCTCGACGCCGCGTTAGAGATAAGCTTTGTCATGAGTGATACGTGATGATATTAGACGAATGATTGTGTTGTGTTTAATTTGATCAGAAGAATGCATATGTTATCAATTGATGAAATCCAATCCCAACAAGGCTCTGTTTATATTTCCATCTTTACTTTTTATTTTCTGTTTTTATTTATGGTTCCTTGAACCTTTTAAACCTAAAATTTTGAACAATAAGCTTAGAAATGTAGAAATCGTTGAACGACGTTCATATCGCACTAATCCCTGTGGAGACGACAAAACTGGGTACTTAATATTTTTTGCTTGCTGCTTTACCACACCAACAAAATGGCGCCGTTGTCGGGGATTGGTGTTGAGATTTTTAAGTGCATTACAACGGTTCTATGTTTTTAAGCTTTGTATATATTGTATATATTTGTTTCTTTTTATGTTTTCTCTAGTGTGTTCAGGAATGACGAAAACTCCTTCTAGAGTGATTGCTATCGGTATAAAAGCATTCAATGAAGCTTAAACCGAGTTTGGATGGTGGTGATAGTATGAAACAATTGAATATTGTCAAGGTACATGTTTTCTTTTGTATAGAATTTTAGAATGCTTAAGAACTTAAGTCTTTTTGCAAATGAAATTTGTTCTTTTGGAAACTCGTTTGAATGATTGTTTCACTTAGGACCAAAAACCACAATTTGTGAGAAAGCTTCCATTGTTTACTAAACTCTAGATTTTTGATAAACTTTGTTGATTCGTATCATTCATGCTTTATCTTGTTATCATTGTGAATTTGTGGAAGCATTAGAAATGATCAAGGCACTTGTTTTTATTGAGCACAACTAGTTCCAAATTCAACTTACCCGTGAGTAGAGAGAATTCGTTAACCCCTTTGAGCCTAAACAATGTGAATCTCATTCTTAATTTTTAGAGATTCTAAAATTTTTCTTGAACCCTTGAATTTGTTTTAATTGTCTTCTATGCCATAAAAAGCTAAGAGCATTCACTTGAGGTTGAGTAAAAGTTAAGTTGGGGCGAATGAAAAAGGAAGATAGTAGGTTGCTACAACTTTTGAAAAATGCAAGCAAGCACAAAAAAAAAGAGAAGAAAAGAAAAAGAATGCTTGCTTGGCAAAGAAAAAAATAGTGAAAGAATAAGTTGTGAAATAAGAGTTGGGAAGGTTTGCAATCGAAAAACAAATGGAATGAAGTTGAGGTGTGTAAATAGCGTGTTCGGTGAATGTTTCTTTTGCATCGACAATTTCGTTTCAATGGCATTAGAAATGTCCCTTGTTTGTAAACCCGACCAAGCTACAACCTTAAAGACCTTAGTGATCTTCTTGCTTCCATATTTTCACTTTTGATTGTTAGATTTTGTATGAATTGAATTGATATTGGCATTGTTTGTTAGTTGAGTGAAATTGTCCCCGCGGTTGCAAACGCGTAATTTCTTTAATCCTTATTCGAAGAGGAGAGATAGAGTTATTCATTCATGAAAAACATAGTTGTTGATTGATACATGGCTTTATATTTGCTTTAAGAATGTAGTTCTTGTGCATTGTTTGATTCTAAACATTTGAAACCATGGCTTGTTTGCATCATTTGTGTTTGAGACGATTTTATCCATTCTCGGGTGAATCTTAGTCTTGAGAAAATCCTCTTGTTACAAAATGAGAGGCATACTTTGCTTGAGGACAAGCAAAAAGCTAGTTGGGGCGAGTTGTTATATGCCAAATTTCACTTATTTGATTTATCAAATATTGACATCTTTCACTTATTTTTGTCAAGAAAGTGTAGAAAACCACTCTTGCTTTGTTTGGTTTGAAATATATTGTGAAAATATCTTGGTACATTTCATTTGTGTGTTATTGTGCAGGAATTAGGCACAAAACAAGTGAAAAGTAAGACACAAGAAATGGGCAAGGAAACCAAGACAACATGCAACCAACAAAATGTTGTTAGTGTGCAGGATTGACACTAGTTGGAGTGTTGGAGCACCTTGGAAAAGATGAGACAGAGCTGCTGGAAGAAGCTGGATATCAGAACATTCGCCTGGCAAAGCTCAACGAGTGTCATCGAATGTTCGCCTGGCGAGTGCTGGCGAGCCATGGCGAGTTATTCAAATTAAACTCCCAGACCAAAAGGGCATGAAGTTCGCCTGGCGAAGGCGCGGTAACTCAGAAGGGCGGTTTGCTCATTTGGTTCGCCTGGCGAATGGGGGAAAACAAAACATATTTTGTACTTTATTTAGTTCTTTTTAGGGATTAGAACTTAAGAACTTTTCATAACTTCATTTTGTAACATTTAGAAAGATCAGAACTTATCTCTCTTCATTTTTTGAGAGAGAGAAACACAAAAACCCTAAGAGGGAGGAGGTAAGATCTTTGATCGCTTGTTGAGGTTTGGATTGCAATCTTTTGATACCTTATGTATTTCATCTAATTTATGTTTGTGAACTAGTTTTGATTCTCTATTGATTTATCTTTGATTATGTATTTGTGGGTCTTGACAAAACCTTTTCACATCTTTGATCTCAGATCTTCTTCTATCAATGAACAAACTTTTGACATGGTTTTGAAGTTGATATTCATTTTATCCTCTATGGTGTTGTGTTTATTAAGTAGCATGGGTAACATGGGTAGGATCAATATGATATTGTATGGGTATGTGATAATAGTGATGAAGAACGCTGTTCACCGACATTTGGCGGATTAGATGAATACATGTAAAAAGGATTAAGCGTGTGTACGTATTCTGATCATTGTATTTTAAGCAAAACAACCGTTTATCCTATACGGGTGTTATCTTTGCTTTCTTATTTATCTTTGATTTGAACCGTGATAGAGATATACTCTTCAGATCTAGATCTAGGATGATTGCCTGTTAGGTCCTAAATTCTAGAGATAGATTTAGGCTTAGCATTTGCGTGAGTATCAGATCTTAATGTTCTGTGTTGTGTTTTTGTTGGGTGAGAGATCACCAATGAGACAACATGGTTTTTCTCTCGACGCCGCGTTAGAGATAAGCTTTGTCGTGAGTGATACGTGATGATATTAGAAGAATGATTACGTTGTGTTTAATTTGATCAGAAGAATGCATATGTTATCAATTGATGAAATCCAATCCCAACAAGGCTCCGTTTATATTTCTGTCTTTACTTTTTATTTTCTGTTTTTATTTATGGTTCCTTGAACCTTTTAAACCTAAACTTTTGAACAATAAGCTTAGAAATGTAGAAATTGTTGAACGGCGTTCATATCGCACTAATCCCTGTGGAGACGACAAAACCGGGTACTTAATATTTTTTGTTTGCTGCTTTACCGCACCAACAAGTAGTCTCATTGCTAGTTTTGACACAAATATATCATATTCCAGTGACACTATCTTGCACATCATTTCCCATACGAACTACCCCAAAGTCACCAGTCTCATAAGTTAAGAAAAGATCACGTCTCGAGGTTACAGGTGTAAAAGTACCTTTATTAACCACCTAATCCATCTCATCACATGATAGATTAGTATTATATATACAACTATCACAAACATCAATGAAATCACCAACAATAGAAACATCTTTGTTATTGTTACCTTCCTTTTTGTCATTGTTATAGTTCTTCTTCTTGTTTTCCCTTTTCAACTTCCGACAATACCTTATTATGTGTCTCTTTTCCCTGCAATGATGAGACTCAACATTAGAGAATCTATTAGAGCCTCCTTGTTGTAAGAACAAGATTTGGTTCGACATATGACCTTTAGTTTTGATGATAACAATACATTGTTTCTTAGAGAACATTTGTGTGCCCTAATAGTTTTGTCTAATGTATAGCTTTTGCTAACAAATTCTGACTCTAAAGAATTGGCGTGCGACATCATTAAATTCTGAACTCAACACACTCAGACTCTGAAGAAATACAAATGTGTGATTTACAAGGTTATGTCAAGTTCTAGAATACTCTTAGACAACGGTTCTGATGAAAGTTTGATCTAAAGCTTATGACTGTGACTCTGATAGAAGACCCTCTGAAAGTTTATCAAGCTCTCAAGACTCTGAAGAAAAATTTCCGAAGACCGAATTTTGAGGAACTGTGTCAAGACTCTGAAGACAAGGTTTTGAAGCTTTTTTCAACCAGTCTCTTGATCCTTTTAAACATGCTTCAATAAAAATTACTCAAAAGCCTCTAAAGATTAGAAGATAAAATCAAAAGGTTTTACGTGAGAAAAATAGTACACAATATAAGATCAATATTCTTTCCATTATACTGATTTTGTGGAGTAAGGACTGTACTATTTTACCATTTTGTGTCCCACCTTTGCAGACTGTTATGCAAGGTAATAACTCAATTATGAAGATGTCCATTCTACCCTCCAACGGATCTTTTTCATGCATATGTAAAGGAGACTTTGAAGAATGAATGTAGCTGCTAGTTTACGAGAATTCACGCTATCTCACAATGCTTTTGTTGAACATATTATTATTGTGAATATAGATAGAAAACACACATAGAGCTTTTGTTCGTTATTGTGTGATTATTTCACTGTACTTAAACTTTGTGTAATCTTCTTTCTTGAAGCAATTTTGTAAAAATAATACTTGTATCTCATTATTTTTAGATGATATTCCTTGAGAGACTAGGGTTTTAGTTAGGATTCTCAAAAAGACAAAGACGGTTCGTCTTTGTGTGTTTGTAATCTGGTGATTATAGTGAATTAAGTCCATATTCAGAAGGCCAAATCACCTTAGTTGGTGGACTAGATTAACTTTGTTAACAGTGAACCAATATAAAAATAATTGTGTTCATTTATTTTTACTCTTGGTTCTACTTTGTGTGTTTGGGTACTAAAAATTTTTAATCATGGAAACCCAATTCAAACACCAACTTCTTGTGTTTCTTGCCATCTTTAATTGACATCAGAGCTTCAGTTCTAGTATTGATTGTGTATTAAACACTTAATTGTGTCACATAAAGATCCAGTTTGAGAAACACTATGGCGGGTAATCCACTACCTCCATATGTTGTTAATGATAGAGATCACTCTAGCGTTAAACTTCTTGTTTTTTATGGAGAAATATTTGATTATTTGAAGGATAGAATAGAAAGTTTCTTTCTTGGCCACGATGTAGATTTATGGGATATGGTAGTTGATGGCTACATACACCTTGTAGATGCTAGCGATAATAAAATATAAAGAAGAGTGATGACAGACCAACAAAAGAAAGATTATAAAAATCATCACAAGGCTAGAATTATCTTTTTGAATACCATCTCATATACTGAGTATGAGAAGATAACAAATAGGGACTCTGCCAAGTCGATATTTGATTCTTTGAGGATAACTCACGAAGGAAATACCCAAGTCAAAGAAACCAAGACTTTTTCCTTGATTTAGAAATATGAAGTGTTCAAGATGGAAGATAATGAAACTGTTGAGAACATGTTTTCAAGGTTTTAGACTCTTGTTGTAGAATTGGAGGTCCTGGACAAAGGGTATTCTACTGGTGATCATGTGACGAAGATCTTCAGAAGTTTTCTTAAAAGATGAAAACCTATGCTTATGAGTTATCAAAGGATCTGAACAACACCTCTTTTGAAGAAATTTTAGTTCTTTAAGAAGTCATGAGATTGAGCTTGAAGAAAATGAGCCCAGAGAAAGATTAAGTCAGTTGCTCTGAAGTCTTTGGGAATGTCTAAAAAGACTAGAGCTTTTCAAGCAGAAGAAGAAAAAGAAGAAGAAGATGATGATGAGTTGTCTCTTCTATCCAGATGAGTGAATTAATTTTGTAAGAAAAGACAAGATAGATTTAGAGGACAAAGAATGACGTGTAGTTGTTCTGATTCCACTTCTGGGGTCCTCATTCAAACTTTAAGAAGAGACTCTTATGGGTTTAGTGTCCCTTATAGAACCTACATCTGTTGATGAAGCGCTTTTAGACATTGAATGAATTTTGACTATGCAAGAAGAACTAAACCAATTCTCTAGAAATGATGTGTTGACTCTTGTGCCAATACCCAAAGAAACTCTTGTTATTGGAACAAAGTGGGTCTTCAGAAACAAGTTGAATGAACAAGGAAAAGTAGTAAGAAACAAGGCTCAATTGATTGCACAAGGCTATAGTCAGTAAGAAGGGATTGACTATATAGAAACCTTTAGACTAGTTTCCAAGTTAGAGCCTATTTGTCTCTTAGTTTCCTTTGCTTTTAATCATAACACCACCTTGTATCATATGGATGTTAAGAGCGCATTTATGAATGATTACATAATTGAAGAAGTGTACATACACCAACCTCCTAATTTTGAAAATCATAAATACCCAGATTTCATTTTCAAACTTAAGAAATCATTGTACGGTTTTTGAAACAAGCTCTAAGAGCATGGTATGAAAAACTAAGCAATTTTCTTCTTGAAAATGATTTCACCAGAGGAAATGTTGATAAAACTCTATTCTATAAAACATTCAAAAATAATATTCTTGTTGTTCAAATTTAAGCAGTAAGGTAGAGCAAAAGGTATACAAAGGTATGATTGGCTCCACTCTATAAACCATAATCAAAGTTCAAAGCTAAAAACCTCACCAATTTCACTATAAAAACCATATAAAATTTCAAAATTAAAAAACTCACCAATTTTACATTAAAACCCAAAACAAAACTTCCAAAGGAAAAAAATCACCAGTTTCACCGTAAAGACCATTACAAAAGTTCCAAGTTAAAAAGGTCACCAATTTTCTTATAAAGCCCATAAAAAAAGTTCAAAGTGAAAATACTCACCAATTTCACTATAAAGTCAATTACAAAAGTTCTAAGTAAAAAAAACTCACCAATTTCACTATAAAAACCATAACAAAGTTCAAAATTATAAAACTCACCAACTTTACTAAATAGCCCATAACAAAAGTTCCGAGTGGAAACAATCACCAGTTTCACTATGAAGACCATTACAAAATATCCTAGTTAAAAAGTTCACCAATTAGACAATAAAGCCCATAACAAAAGTTCTAAGTGAAAAAACTCATCAATTTCTCTCTAAAGACCATTACAAATGTTAAAACTAAAAAAAATACTCACCAATTTTACTATAAATACCATAATAACAAAAGTTCAAAATTAAAAAAAAAACTTATCATTTTCACTCTAAAAACCATAACAAAAGTTCAACCAATTTCACTCTATAAACCAGAATCAAAGTTCAAAGTAAAAAAATTCAACAATCTCACTATAAAAAGCATAACAAAGGTCAAAATTATAAAACTCACCAATTTCACTATAAAACCTATAACAAAAGTTCCGAGTGAAAAAAATCATCAGTTTCACTATAAACCCCATTACAAAAGTTCCAATTTTAAAAGTTCACGAATCTAACTATAAAGCCCATAACAAAATTTCAAACTGAAAAAACTCACCAATTTCACTATAAAGTCAATTACAAAAGTTCCAAGTAAAAAAAATTCACCAATTTCACTATAAAAACCATCACAAAATTCCAAATTATAAAACTCACCAACTTTACTAAATAGCCCATAACAAAAGTTCTGAGTGGAAAAAATCAACAATTTCACTATCAAGACCATTACAAAAGCTCCAAGTTAAAAAGTTCACCAATTTGACTATAAAGCCCATAACAAAAGTACAAAGTGAAAAAACTCACAAATTTCACTATAAAGTCAATTACAAAAGTTCCAAATAAAAAAAACTCACCAATTTCACTATAAAAACCATAACAAAATTTCAAAATAAAAAAAACATACCAATTTCACTCTAAAAACTATAACAAAAGTTCAAAGTGAAAAAACTCACCAATTTCACTCTATAAACCATAATCAAAGTTTAGAGTAAAAAAAACTCAACAATCTCACTATAAAAAGGTATTTAAAAGGTAATATTAACATTGGCTTGTGTTATAGAAAACCCAGACTACAAGCTTGTGGGTTATTGTGATGCTGATTACGTTGGAGAAGAACTTCAAAGAAAGATCACTTTTGGAAGCTGTCAGTTTCTAGGAGATAACTTTACTTCATGGTCCACCAAGAGGCAATCAACCATAGCACTTTAAACTGCTGAAGTTGAATACATTGCAGCTTCTGAATGCAACACTCAGATGCTCTGGATGAAAATTCAGCTATAAGACTTTCAAATATATGAGAGTAACATTCCTATTCTACTATATGTTTGTCTAAGAATCCCATTTTGTATTCTAGAGCTAAACATATTGAGATCAAACATCACTTTATATGTGACTATGTCCAGAAGGGTATTTTAAACTTAAAATTTTTTTAATTAAGACAATCAATGGGATGATATTGTCGCTACTGCAAAAATAAGGTGCCGACAAAGACAGAAGAGTCGCCACCTTTCGTTATTTATCCCATAGGAGGGAAAGGAAACGATCGGAACAAACCAAGCGAAAAGGTATAAGACAAGGTCATCGCAACCATGTATGGGTTTGGAAGTCGGTTACGCAAGGGGAAGGTATTAGCACCCCTCACGTCCATCGTACTCGATGGGATCCACGCTTGTTGTGCTTATCTGACGAGTTGGTTTATCTATATACCTATCAAGGCTGGTTCAAAAGAAAAGAAAATTGACTCGGCAAAGCATCGCGCTCCGTGCCTACGTATTCTCGTCTGGAACGAGAAATCAGAGTCAACGTAGTTCGGATAGCTACGGGTAAAGGGAAGGTTGCTCGCCAAGACATCGCATCTTGTGCCTACGTATTCTTATCAGAGAAACCAGAGCGAATGTAGTTCGGGCTACTACGAAACATAGGTTTTGATTCATCTGTTTTTACCTGAGTAAAGTTAAACCACAATTCCAGCAGTTAGGGACAATGCCTGTTTGTAGTAGAACGAAATTTTAACAGCACTCTTTTCATCAGAAAAGGTTTTCCTTGAATTATGGGCCCACGGGGAAAAAAGAGGTTTGAATGTCGGTTTTTTGTCTTTTACGAAAGAAGTGTTTTTTTATGACTGTTTGTAGTTCATACTGCACTAGAGACTATGACTTAGGAGCGAATGTGTCGCATATCGTCCAAAGGACGTATACTAAACACTCTATACGATTGAGAGGAGACCGCTCAATTATCATTTCCCAAGTGGCTTAAGGCTCGTAACGTACGGTATGAATTTGCCTTTATTATGTATTTTACTGTTATTTTAGGGATGAGAAGGAGAAAGAACTCTACAGGGGAAACTATCAAGCATCCTACTATTGTCATGCAATGGATTCATCCTATTGTTAAGTTTGAAAGGGGAATCTCCTAAATTTTGTCATACATGGATTCATCCTAAAGTTCTATCATCACTTCCTTAAATAAGGAAGTGAGAGCCCTAAGGGAACATGTGAGGGGGACACAGAAACAGTAAAAATCATTAAGCAGATAACTACAGAAAAGCAAACAGTAAAGATGCAAATGCAATGCATCAATATAAGCAGAGGGAGAAACTAAACGTCTAAGCAAACAAGCAAAGAGAACAAACAAAAACAGACAAGCAAAGGGAGGGTCACCTCAACCTTTTAATGCAAACACATCAGTTAGAAAAGGGAAAATAACACACAGGCAGAGGGAGGACCACCTCAACCTCTAAAGCAATCAAGCAAAGGGAGCTCAACTCAACCCTTCAATGCAGTCATGTACCTAAACAAAAGTCTCTACTCATGCAAATCTATCCTAATGCAACAAGAAAATCAATCAAACAGGGAGGAGGAGTGTAACCAAGATGAGCAACAGGGAAATCATCCCAGGCTACATCAACCTGGATGTGCATCAACCCAAGAGTCCATCATGGGCTCAACCTCTTGAGGAATGCACAAAATCCAACCAAAGGAAGGATTAGGCTCTCCCAAGAGGGATCATATGTCAATAGGACAGAGAAAACTGAGTGTTGGTCCTAGATGTCAATCTAAGGTATCTGGTTAAGGTGTATCAACACAGAATGTCCATCTAAGGCTCCACCTGTTGAGGAATGCACATAATCCAACCAAAGGAAGGATTAGGCTCTCCCAAGAGGGATCCTAAGAAAGGGATTTAGAAAAAGAAGATAGTATAATCCAAGGCTCAACCTCTTGAGGAATGCACAGAATACAACCAAAGGAAGGATTAGGCTCTCCCAAGAGGGATCCTCATCAAGACTTGGAGGAGGAAGATAGTGCAAACCAAAGAAATGCACTATGCTAATGAATGTCAATCCAAGGCTCAACCTGTTGAGGAATGCATAGAATCCAACCAAAGGAAGGATTAGGCTCTCCCAAGAGGTATCCTCATCAAGACTTAGGGAAAGAGGATAGGGCAAAACCTAGGAAAGAAACCACACAGGGGAAAGAAGCCATCACAGAAACTTCTAAGAAACCCTAATATCTAAGCACCAGAGAATATCTATCCTAAGGGATCTATGAACACTATCAAGTATTGAAAATTCTTCAACAAAGGCATCAACCTATTCTTTATACTAGCAAGAAGGATTGGGGAACCTAAAGTTGGCTAAAGATCACCTTTGGAACCAAACTAGTTGATATGCTAAGTTTGGGTCATCCTGAAAACAATCATGATGTAAAATCTAATTAAAATAGGAAATCATCCCTAAATATTCTGCCAAATATCCTAGAGTCTCCTAGGTTTATTATGAGCCTATGGTAGAAAAATCAGAGCCTAACTCCAAGTTTAAAGGTTCTAAACAAATTCTACACTTAAAGGCATGCTTAAGGGAACCCACAAGGGAAAGGTCCTAGAAATCTATCTCAAACCTATACCTAAAAGTTTCTAAAAAACCAAAGAAAAATCATACAACTCTATTAAGATGTCTAAAGAACACATGAAAAAATGTATAACTAAATTCAAATCCATGAGCTAGTACAAAAATCAGAAAGAAAATCATGCATTTTTAACATTTTTAATCATCTAATTAAAATGGAAAAATGGAAATTAAATGGAAAATCAACCAAAAATTCAATTAAATTGCACAACAAAATTAAGGACATGGCAAGAATCACTCATGATTTTTTCTATAATTTTCTAACAATTTCTACTATTTTTCTTGAATTAAAAACAAACAATGCATTAAATGAAAATAAGAAAATGAATTAATAAAATCAGAAATGGGAGAAAATAACACAGCCACAAGATCTACAGACCAGTCAATGCATCCAAGCGCCTACAGCGCGCCACGCAGGCTCATAAGGGAATTAATGAAACGCATCATTTCATGGATGTTCATGTGGTTCACGGTTGACTTCACCTTATCGTGGGTCTTAATCAACACCACTCACTCAGAAAGTAAGTTGATCTAACAACTCTTATTATGCCACCTCACCTGATCAATGGTCCACCCTCTGAAACTCAATACCAATCGTTGGATCCGGCTACCTAGTCAAGAATTCCAAAGCATCTCACAGTCCAGATTCAAACTGGGGGAAGGGGGAAGTCTGAACCAGATGGAGGCGAACGGCGGCCAGACTTGCTCCGGTCGTCTTCAACCTCAAGCCAAGGGAACAGTGACATGAACTCCACCCTCACGAAACATAACAAAGATTATACTAATCTCTCCCTCTCCTCACGCTGGTCATGAATCTACATTCCATTTCCAATTTTATCCAAGAACAAGTCTAAACCGAAGCCCTAAAGAAATGGCACTACATCAAGAATCATCATAATCAACCACGATTTCAATCCTAAAATCATCTAGGTTACTCCAGAAACCTAACCACATGTCTAATCTAACCTAATCATGCATAAATTAAGAGAAATGGTGAAGGGAAGAAACCTGAACAGAAGCTTCAAATGTGGCCCTCTCAAGTGTGAATCCTTGCTCCAAACTGTGCAGAATCAATCGCTGATCAATGCTGGATCAATCTTGATGCTCAATTGTTCTTAGAATTGCTTCAATCTCCAAACTTGAATTTCACTCTTCAAGCTTCAAAATCTCAACTGTTCTAACAAAATTTCCCTCCAAATTGCATCATCTTTCATCTGAAACTGATCTATGTCTTATATAGATGATGTTTGGATCAATCTCAGGCCTATTCATGGCCCACACAATCCATTTCAATTTTCAATTTTCCTTAATTTTTCTTTATGGTCATGCACGCATACAACTCTGTTTTTCCTTCCAATTTGGCTCAAATTCGTTACTTGTATTGTGGTGAGGATGAAGGGCTAAGATTAAACCCTTGATTTCAATCAATGGTTGGTCTTGATCATGTAACTTCATCTTGAAGTGACTTCAAAATTGACCATGAAATGTGCTTCAATTTGGAAATCTAAAAATGCCAAAGTGTTCCAAATATCCTTTGCACTCAAAATTTGCACAAACTTGCAATATTTTGAACCAATATGAATTATTTTGGATTTTTCTCATTTTAATGCTTTTAATGATTCATTCATGAAAATTTCTTCACACTCTTTTCATTCCAATCCATGTCAATGAATTCTTGGTGCTTAGTATAGTAAATAACCCCATTTTGAGCAACTTTCAAGTTGAACAAAATTCCATTTGAGGTGTGTAAGATGGTGAAATTGACCCATATTCAATAATGGCCTATAATCTCAACTTCCCAAAATACCCCTGTCTTGTAAAGCTCATATCTTGAGTTCTACAAATCCAATCATGGACTTCTAGTACTTTTTGGAAAGCTAAGAGGATAAGGAACAACATTCATGTTGTCCAAAAGGTCATGTGAAACTTCCTTCTAGGGAAAAAGTGTCATGAAAGTTGGTGACTTTCAAGCTCCAAATTCACATTCATCTGATGACCTGTAACTTGTCTGCTTCATAACTTGAGTTTTATAAACCCTATCAAGGACTTTTAGTACTCAAATTAAAGCTTTGATCATTCTCTACAACAATTATGTTGGGGTCAAGGTGATATGAAAATCACATATTGAGTTATGTGGTCTTGAAGTTAGGCATTAAACTAGGGGATTTTACACTGTCAAGCTTAGAAACCCTAGCCTAGGAACTCCTCACACTCTTGAATCATGATGAGTTGACCTTGGAATCATCCCTTGGGTAGCTTAATACATCAATCCATGGTCACATGGCCTTGAAATTAGGTCTCAACCTTCTTCAAATCATCTGTTAACCTAGGGTTGACCAGATGAAACCCTAGTTGCACCAATCTTGGTAGTAGCTTCTTATCCTTCACATGATGACCTGTCTAGGCTTCAAAATGACTTTCAATACTCTTCATAAGCTCTCTCAAGGCTTCAAGTCCAACTTCATGGATTTAGAATCATCTGATGGCCTCCCACAACCCTCAAGTTAGGAGATATGCATTCTTGTGTCCAACCCTCTCTCTGAGGAACTTTGACTTCTTTGATGAGGATATCAACCCTTGGATACTTGAATAAAGACTCTTAGATAGCTTCATAACCTTAGTAGCATCTTGTTGGTAGTCATACCGCTTGATCTCCTGAACACATGTCAATGCAATGCAGATGATAATGCTAAAATGAATGCAATGAAACACAAGCTAGGTAAAGAAAGAAGTTAGGCAAATTTTAGGGTGCAACAGCTGCCCCTATTCAAACGGCTTGGACCTGACTGGGTGAGAAGCGAACGACTCTCAAACAATCAAGGTAAAAGACGGTTGTGAAGGTGAGATATTACTTAGAAGGGGGGGTTGAATAAGTATGGAAAAATAATACTTGAAAATAATCACACAATTATTTTTATCCTGGTTCGTTAAACAACTACTCCAGTCCACCCTTCCAGAGTGATTTGCCTTTCTCAACAAGGACTTAATCCACTATTAAATCAAACTGATTACAATAGTATCACCTAAGAACTACAGTTCTTAGTCTTCTCAAGAGCTACTGATTCACACTGAATCCTCTTAAGGAATATCCTTTACAAACAATGTAAATTAAATACAAGAGTTTTTAATGCTTCTATAAAGCTATAATCACAACAGTGATTTTTCTCTTAAATTTTAAGTACAATAAGATTCTATGAAGAATAAGAATGAGAGCTTATAGAATATGTGATTTCTTTTCAGCAAGTGTGTAGCACTAAAGAATGAAGTGAGAAACTCCTTTTATAGGCAGCTGACTCAAGCACGTTGAAAAGAGAGTCCAAAAGGTCTGAGCCTTTTTTGTCTTCACATGCACTGACCTTTCCTTGAAATAGATGGCACAGATAAATCCTTTTTGTCTGTGTAAGTGTGTCTAGCACAAATAAGGAAAGAGACGTTGAATGGTTCCAACGGATACATTCTTGAAAACACTTCTTCAGTTTCAGCAAGTTCTTCAGAGTTTGAATGGATCAGAGTCTTCTGATGAGATTCAGAACTATGCTGTATCAGAGTCTTCTGCAGCGTGTGTGCTTCTAGCGTGTTGATCATCAGAGCATCTTGACACAGAACTTCAGTACTTGGCAGCGTAGGTACTTTTAGAAACTTCTGTAGGTCAATGCTTTGAGAAACTCTTCAATCAATATTCTTCTATACTTCTGATGCTTCAGCTTCAGATGCTTCTGATTATCTTCAGATGCTTCTGACTATCTTCAGATGCTTCTGACTCAGAATGTTCTGGAGCTTCTTGCTTCAGATCCTTCTGGAGACTACGCTCAGGATCTTCTGTAAGGAGCAAGCAGATTCTTCTGTAAGGTGCATCTGGCGCTTCAGAGTCAGAATAACTTCTTGTATTCAAGGCAGATTTGCTTCTAGAGAGTTGATATAATTTTAATCTGCAGCAAAACTCTCAAACAAATTTTAGAGTATATAATTCTTAAATATAAATTTCCTAACAGTTATCATCAAAACAAAGAGTAATTATTAAGAACCAATCTGTGTTCTAACAATCTCCCCCTTTTTGATGATGACAAAAAGTATCAGAAATTTTATTTAATTGATCATAAAGAATTATAACTCCCCCTGAGATGATGAATCTCCCCCTGAGTTGAATATGAAAAAGGAATAGAAACTTCC
The DNA here is from genome assembly GCA_963859935.3 of Lathyrus sativus. Classification (NCBI taxonomy): domain Eukaryota; kingdom Viridiplantae; phylum Streptophyta; class Magnoliopsida; order Fabales; family Fabaceae; genus Lathyrus; species Lathyrus sativus. Next base: position 320,792,451 of record OZ012738.1, on the reverse strand, counting down.
CTTTTTATCTTGAGTAATCTTCAGAGTCAGATCTTGTTTGTTTTGTAATAATCAAGGGTCAGACTATTTTGCAGATATAAGATTCAGAGTTGATAAAAGAAAAATGATCTGAGAAACTCAGAGGTTCTTTTATAGAGTATTTTTATCAAATGTTCTGAAATAGTCAATTTAGATATTAGAAAGAATAGATATGTCTGAAGATTCATTCTAGTGAAATTATATTAAATAGTTCAGATCTTTATTTTCTCCCCCTTTTTTGTCATAAGCAAAAAGTAAAAACTTTTAATAAAGACAAATAAAAGGAATAATAGCAGATAATTCAATGGAGAATAACAAACTGTTTCATTCAATCATAACAGAGCAAAAGTACATCAGAAGATATAACAAAAACATTCAGATCCAAAAACAAGAGATGCACAAACATGAGAAAAAAATCTAAGTGTGTTTAGATAAAAGCATCTTCAATAGGTCTGTGATCTCAGATTGTGATTGCTCTTGCTTTGACATGAACTTAGTTATTGTCTCATTCTTCTCATCTTGTTTAGTCATCCATTCTGACATGTCCTCAGATTTCTTGTCTTGCTTCGCCATCCAAGATCTTATTTCAGATTGACCAGCTTCCAGAGCAGCAATCTTGTTTGCCAAATCTGGATTTTCTGTCTTAATCTCTGATGATGGAGGATCTGTATCCTGAACAGAGTCAATTGCCATATGTTTTGGAGATCCTGAAGAGGGTTCTACCAGAGTCATAGTTAATGCAGTGGCAGTTGGTTCTGGTGGAGGAGGAGGTGGAGGAGCATCCAAACACAGCAGAGGTTCAGTCTTGTTGACAATCCAGAATTGAGTTCTTTCAGCTCTGAGCTTTGCATCATCAGAACAGATGTTCTTCAGATTAGAAGCCACAATGTTGAATCTATTGAGAAATCCTTTCCAGATGATTTCAGTCTCATTTGCATCCATAGTTTCAGAACATCTTTTCTGAACAGTACCTAAAGACATCTGTATTTCTTGCAAAAACGTTTGAAATAAATGTTCAATATTAAGTCTGGGTGGTGGTTTAAGCAAGGTTTCCAGAGTCATCTGTTTAGGTTTTGGAGTTGGTGGTATCAATGATTTTGGAATGGAAATCAGAGGAGGGGGAACATATGGAAAGAATGGAATTTCTGGTTTCTGAGGAAGGGATCTGTTTAAAGCATTAAGCAGATTTGGTTGAGGTCTGGTGCGTGGGTAAACATCATCAAAGACTGCATTAGAGTATGGTACAAAAGCAGAGTTTGATGGTTTATCAGATGCAACTGTGTTGTCAGATGCAGGATGCAGAGCTGAAACAACAACTTTACCAGATGTAGCAGATATGGGGGCTAAGGATCCTTCATTTTCCATAGATTTAATATATGAAAGGATTACAGATGGAAGGGTTGGTTTGAGTTTAGGTCTCAGAGGTTTCAAGGGTTCAGAGGGCTCAACTCTATCATAAAAATCTTTAAGTTTGAAACCATAAGATAAATTATGATACAGAGAAGACACTTAAGCACAAGATATTCCAGATGATGATGGATTGGAAGAAGGAACAATCATCTCAGATGAAGGTACAGGTGGAGGCATAGGTTCTGGAATGGTAGTTTGGGTAGGTACAGATGATTCAGGTTCAGGGTCATGAACAGGGTATTTGTCAGATGGATTAATCAGAAAATCAGGATGAATTTCTGATTCAGATGAATTTGAAGATGTTTCAGGTGTACAGGAGGTAGAAGAAACTTGAAACACTGTTTTTAATGGAGTGATATCAAGAACTTCTGTCTCAGGGATATGAGATGGTTCTGAAGGAATATCAGGTTGTTGAGATGGTGGTTCAGATGAAACAGGAGCAGGAGTTACTTTAGTGGGTTCAGAAGTAACAGTTGCTACAGGTTCAGAAGATTGAATTGGTGATGGTGGAATGACAGATTCTTTTTGTGGTTGATCTTCTGTGGTTTGTTTTTCTGGATGATTTTCTGTTTGTGGTTGTGCAGAGTTTTGTTTGTCAGAATTTTGTGGTAGTTCTGATGGTTGTGGTTCTGTTTGTTGTTGGGCTGTTTGTTGTGGTTCTGTTTGTTGGGGAACAGTTGGTTGTGGTTCTGTAGGTTGTGGACGTGGAGTGAAGTGTTTGATGTGTAATTTAGGTTGAGGTGGTTTTGATACATAAGCAGTGGGTTGTTTCTGAGGTGATACAGAACTGGGGGCAGCAACAGATGTTGTTTGAGTGACAGGGGGTTTGGGAACAGACTTAATAGATGAATCATTTATAACAACAGTTTTAGAAGTAACAGAAGCTTTAGTACCTTTGAGTTTAATCCTCTTAGCAGAGACAGCTTCTCCAGAATCTTTTCTCTTCAGAAGATCCTTGGGTTTCTCAGCAATCTTAGCCTTCTTCTGGACAGGTTCAGATTCTGCTACAGGTTGAGGTCTTTTCCTCTGAAGTGGAACTTCTGCTTCTTCTTCTTCTTCTCCTGCATCTGGCAGGGGTTGCTTGACAAGTTGAAACACATTTGCAGGAACAGGCACTCCTTCCCTTTTGCATTCCTCTATATACATCAGAACAATGTGTCTAGGTTCTTCAGCAAAAAATAGAGGGAAATCTGATACTGGAATCCTTTTATTCAGATCAGACATGTTTAACTTCTTTGGAGCAGTGGTAAGTTCATCTACAATCTTGAGTCTCAGAAGGCTCTTAGTGTTCAGAGGCTTTCCCATAATGAACTCTAGTTCCTCTATTACACCAGCATCATACAGAGCAGCCACTAAACCATTTTCAGTGAGAAGATCTGAGAGCAACCTTCCAAAAGTTATCCAATTCCTGATCTTCTGGTTCTTTTCTTTCACAGATTCTCTGGATGCATTTATGTGATTCCACAGATGCATGAACAATAAGTAAGGAAGATCTACCTTATTACTCTGACTGAGGCAGTACATAAAATAGATCTGTTCATTGTTGACATAATCTGGGGAATTTGTTGACTTTCTGTGATGAATGCATCCCATGAATATCTTGGCCCAGATCTTGTAATCTGGCTTCAGATCTTTGAATCTGTTAGAGGCTTGTCCAGCAGTCATAACCTCTTCATAAACTTCATCCATATCAACACGCCCAACTGGCAGATGTGAGACACCATCTGTTTCTTCATAACCAATCAGTTTTCTAATTAGATCCTCTGTGATGATGATCTCCTTTCCCAGCACAGATGATAGAATAAACTTTGGATACACAGATGCATGAATCCAGAATTCCTTAACAAGCAGAGGGTAAACTGGTCCAAACAGTCTATCAAAGTATTTCACCCAACCTTGAGCTCTAACAATGGAGCGAAAATCAAACCCATTTTCAGCCAGTGAATCAAATTCAACCATGGATTCACACAATACTTCTAACTTATCAACAGGTGTGAGAAGAGTTCTTTGTGGAGGAGTATATGGATTAGCACCTAGATTATCTGAAGTTACAACAGCCATTGTTGATTGAAACTGTGCAGTTGTTGATGAAGAAGACGCCATTGAAGAATGCTTTTTAGAACACTTAGGTTTTGAGTTTTTGTGAAGAGAGAACAAGAGATGAAAATGCATATAAATTCTGAGAGTGAAAAGTGTGAAAGTGAATACACTTCAAGTATTTATACTAAACACATAGGCACACCAAGAGATAGAAATAAAGCACGTTTGAGCAGCATTAAATGAAAAGAATAAAATCATTTCAAATAATAAATGCTTCTGACAGATTTGGGGGGAAAACCAAGATATTTACTATTCAAATTTCACCTCAAATGTCTTTTCAGTTGTGCACACGCCACCTCTTCAGATTTTGTGGGACACGTGTTTGCTTGCATGCAGTTCTGAATTCTCTCAAGAAATGAAACGTTAGCCACGTTCAGATCTTCTAAAGATGGTCAGTTCAGATTTTCACATCAGAAATAATAATCAGAATAGAATAAATGAACTAAAGAAATACTTCATATCATTAAACCTTTTGCATCTGAGAGGTTCCCTCTGATAAATATTACTCTGGACAGAAATCCATACAAATATTTTTCAGAATGAACTTAAATCTATCTTCAGCAAGGGGTTTTGTGAAAATATCAGCCCATTGATGATCTGTATCAACAAAAGCTAAATTAATTACACCCTTCTGAACATAGTCTCTGATGAAGTGATGTTTAATTTCTATATGTTTTGCCTTAGAATGCAAGATTGGATTTTTTGACAAACATATAGCAGAAGTATTATCACAAAAGATAGAAAGATTACTCTCATAGATTTGATAATCTTCTAATTGACTCTTCATCCAGAGCATCTGAGTACAACATCCAGCAGCAGCAATGTATTCTGCCTCTGTAGTTGATAGTGCTATGGTAGGTTGCTTCTTGCTGTACCATGAGATCAGATGACTTCCAAGAAACTGACAGCTTCCAGAAGTGCTTTTACGTTCAACTCTGTCTCCAGCATAGTCAGCATCACAGAATCCAACTAATGAAAATTCATCAGATCTTCTGTAACACAATCCCATGTTAGCAGTACCTTTCAGATACCTTAGAATCCTCTTAACAGCTGTTAAGTGTGATTCTCTAGGATCTGATTGGAATCTAGCACATAAGCAGACACTAAACAGAATATCTGGTCTAGAAGCAGTCAAGTATAGAAGAGATCCTATCATACCTCTGTAGAGTTTTTGATCTACCTTCTTACTTACCTCTTCCTTACCTAGAGTGCTTGTAGGATGCATTGGAGTCTTTGCCATTTTGCTATCAACCATGTTGAACTTCTTCAGAAGCTCTTTAACATATTTGGTTTGATGTATGTAGGTGCATTCTGGAGTCTGATTGACTTGGATTCCCAAGAAGAATCTCAATTCTCCCATCATGCTCATTTCAAATTCTTCCTGCATACATTTAGCAAACTCCTTTCCAAGCGTAATATTTGTTGATCCAAAAATAATGTCATCTACATAAATTTGACAAATCAACAGATCTTTCTTAACAGTTTTACAGAATAGAGTTGTATCCACTTTTCCTCTGATAAAATTTTTCTTCAGAAGGAAGTTGCTCAACCTCTCATACCAAGCTCTGGGAGCTTGTTTTAATCCATATAGAGATTTCTTTAATTTGAAAACATGATCTGGAAAATTTTCATTTTCAAAACCAGGAGGTTGGTGAACATATACTTCTTCTTCTATAATGCCATTAAGAAAGGCACTTTTAACATCCATCTGATACAGAGTGATGTTATTTTGTGTAGCAAAAGAAATAAGAAGGCGTATAGATTCTAACCTTGCCACTGGAGCATATGTCTCAGTGTAATCAATACCTTCTTGTTGATTGTATCCCTGAGCAACCAGTCTTGCCTTATTCCTTTCTACTTCTCCCTTTTCATTCAGCTTATTTCTGAAAACCCATTTTGTTCCAATAATATTGAATCCTTTAGGTCTAGGAACCAGATCCCATACTTCATTTCTGGTGAATTGATTCAGCTCTTCTTGCATAGCTATAATCCATTCATTATCTTCCAGAGCCTCATCTATAGATGTTGGTTCTATTATTGACACTAAGCCAAATAAAGAAGATTCAGAAGTTCTGAGAAATGATCTTGTCCTTATTGGATCATCTTTCTTTCCAATTATCACATCTTCTGGATGAGAAGCTTTGATTCTGGAAGAAGATCCTATGACAGTTGGTCTTTCAGAAATTTGCAAGTTGTTTAGTTGGGAAGTCAAAGGTGTAGCATCTGGAGTTGCTTCAGATTCTTTGATATTTGCCTTTTCTGCCTCTGAGCCTTCAGAGTCTGTGAGAATCACTTCTCTATCTGCAGAACTTTCAAACTGCTTTGGCTTTTCAGAGCCAAGCTTATCATCAAATCTAACATGAATAGATTCTTCAACAATCTGTGTTTCAGTATTGAATACTCTGTAGCCTTTAGAGCGTTCAGAATAACCAAGCATGAAACACTTCTGTGCCTTGGAATCAAACTTGTTCAGATTATCTTTAGTATTAAGCATGTAACAAATACATCCAAAAGGATGAAAATAAGAAATGTTAGGCTTTCTGTTTCTCCACAATTCATAGGGAGTCTTTTCCAGAAGAGGTCTTACAGACACTCTGTTCTGAATATAACAAGCTGTGTTAATTGCTTCTGCCCAAAAATGTTTTGCCAGATTTGTCTCATTGATCATGGTTCTGGCCATCTCTTGCAATGTTATATTTTTCCTCTCTACAACTCCATTTTGTTGTGGAGTTCTAGGGCAGGAGAAATCATGTGCAATGCCTTTTTCAGAAAAATATTTTTCAAAATGTTTATTTCCAAATTCTCCACCATGATCACTTCTGACTTTAATAATTTTGGAATCTTTTTCAGTCTGGACTTGATTGCAGAAGTCAAAGAACACAGAATGAGACTCATCCTTGTGTTTTAGAAACTTTACCCATGTCCATCTGCTATAGTCATCTACAATGACTAACCCATACTTCTTGCCTCTGATGGATGCAGTTTTCACTGGTCCAAACAGATCAATGTGAAGTAATTCCAATGGTCTGGAGGTAGACACAACATTTTTTTATTAAAGATTATATCATAACCATTGTCACTTAATTGACTTATGGACAATAGATTATGTTTCAATCCTTCAACTAACAGAACATTAGTAATAGAGGGAAGCTTACCATTTCCAATAGTGCCAGATCCAATGATCTTGCCCTTCTGGTTCCCTCCAAACTTCACGTCCCCTCCAGATCTAAGTTCCAGGCTTTGGAACATAGACCTTTCTCCTGTCATGTGTCGTGAGCATCCAGAGTCCAGGTACCATGATTGGTGTCCTGACTTTGCTGCTAAGAACATCTGCAACAGGAATTATTTTGTCTTTAGGTACCCAGATCTTCTTGGGTCCTTTAGGGTTAGTTGGTTTGCAGGTTTGTCTAAACTTCTGTTTTGCAACATAATGTTTATTCTGACTTGCCTTTGGTTTAAACACATAAGTACTCTTCTTAGAGCTTGTGTGTTTAATGTCATTCAGATGACCAAATTTGAATTGAGAGTACAGAGGTGTCTTCCTGATGAAAAGTTTATCAACAGGTTTTGGATTGCTCCCAGATGAAGACTCATATCCAATGCCTCTTCTGTTGTTTCCACTAACACCATAAATCATGGAAGCCATCTTGCTTCTGTCTATGCTCTTAGTGAGAAACCTCTGAAAACTAGAGTCATATTTTTCTAAAATATTTTCACAAGACTTAGTTTCAGAATCAGATTCTTGTTGAGTTCTATCAAAGTCATTTTTGATTTTTAAATTTATTTCCTTCTGCTCAACAAGTTCTGTTTTCAGAAGATCAATCTCAGATTCAAGATTGCTTTTCAGCTTCTTGTATTTGAGTTTGATGTTGTTGTAACTTTTAAGAACTTCTGTTAAAACTTTAATGAGTTCTTCTTTGGTAAGTTTGGCCATTACCTCGTCTGCATCATCATCAGATTCAGATTCTGATTCATATCCAGAGGTACTTTCCTCTTGATCCTCTGTCCTGGCCATCAGTGCAACGTTTGCACATTCTTCTTCTGATTCAGAAGATGACTCACACTCATCTGAGTCATCCCATGTTGCCATCAGAACCTTCTTCTTCTTGTTGAACTTCTTCTTAGGTTTTTCTTTCAGAAGTTTAGGGCAGTCATTCTTGTAGTGCCCAGGTTCTTTGCACTCATAGCACACCACTTCTTTCTTGGCAGATCTTCTGTGACTAGAAGATTCTTTTCTGTTGTCAGATCTTCTGAAGTTGTTAAACTTCTTTCCCTTGTGCTTCCAGAGTTTGTTAATCCTTCTGGACAGCATGGACAACTCATCTTCTTCTTCAGAAGAAGATTCTTCAGAGCTTTCTTGAATAACCTGCAAAGCTTTAGCAGTTTTGTTAGATTTTAAAGCTATGGATTTACCTTTATCTTTCTTCTGGGGTTCATCTTCCTCCAGCTCAATTTCATGGCTTCTCAAAGAACTGATAAGTTCTTCTAAGGAGATCTTGTTCAGATCTTTTGCCATCTTCAATGCAGTCACCATTGGTCTCCATCTGGTGGGAAGACTTCTGATGATTTTCTTGACATGATCTGACGTTGAGTAGCCCTTGTCCAGAACTTTCAGACCAGCTGTAAGAATCTGAAATCTAGAAAACATAGTTTCTACATTTTCAGAATCTTCCATTTTAAATGCCTCATACTTCTGTATGAGTGCCAGAGCCTTTGTCTCTTTAACCTGAGAGTTTCCCTCATGAGTCATTTTGAGTGATTCAAACATGTCATGAGCAGTATCTCTGTTAGTAATCTTCACATACTCAGTATGAGAGATTGCATTAAGCAATATAGTTCTGGCTTTGTGGTGATTCTTGAAGTCTCTTTTCTGCACTTCAGTCATTGATTTTCTATCAATCTTTTTGCCATCCTCTCCAGTAGGATGTTCATATCCATCAATGACCAAATCCCAAAGATCAGCATCATACCCAAGAAAAAAACTTTATATTCTATCTTTCCAATAGTCAAATTTTTCTCCATCAAACATTGGAGGTTTGGTACTGATCCTATCCCTCTCTTCATATTTATTATTGATATTTGACATTGAATTATCAGCCATGATAACAAATAAATATATAGATCAAAGTATATCTCCTCTGGATCTTTACTGACACTGTTAAGTGATAGCACACTCAGAACCGGAGCTCTGATGCCAACTGAAGGTGAGATATTACTTAGAAGGGGGGGGGGGGGGGTTGAATAAGTATGGAAAAATAATACTTGAAAATAATCACACAATTATTTTTATCCTGGTTCGTTAAACAACTACTCCAGTCCACCCTTCCAGAGTGATTTGCCTTTCTCAACAAGGACTTAATCCACTATTAAATCAAACTGATTACAATAGTATCACCTAAGAACTACAGTTCTTAGTCTTCTCAAGAGCTACTGATTCACACTGAATCCTCTTAAGGAATATCCTTTACAAACAATGTAAATTAAATACAAGAGTTTTTAATGCTTCTATAAAGCTATAATCACAACAGTGATTTTTCTCTTAAATTTTAAGTACAATAAGATTCTATGAAGAATAAGAATGAGAGCTTATAGAATATGTGATTTCTTTTCAGCAAGTGTGTAGCACTAAAGAATGAAGTGAGAAACTCCTTTTATAGGCAGCTGACTCAAGCACGTTGAAAAGAGAGTCCAAAAGGTCTGAGCCTTTTTTGTCTTCACATGCACTGACCTTTCCTTGAAATAGATGGCACAGATAAATCCTTTTTGTCTGTGTAAGTGTGTCTAGCACAAATAAGGAAAGAGACGTTGAATGGTTCCAACGGATACATTCTTGAAAACACTTCTTCAGTTTCAGCAAGTTCTTCAGAGTTTGAATGGATCAGAGTCTTCTGATGAGATTCAGAAGTATGCTGTATCAGAGTCTTCTGCAGCGTGTGTGCTTCTAGCGTGTTGATCATCAGAGCATCTTGACACAGAACTTCAGTACTTGGCAGCGTAGGTACTTTTAGAAACTTCTGTAGGTCAATGCTTTGAGAAACTCTTCAATCAATATTCTTCTATACTTCAGATGCTTCAGCTTCAGATGCTTCTGATTATCTTCAGATGCTTCTGACTATCTTCAGATGCTTCTGACTCAGAATGTTCTGGAGCTTCTTGCTTCAGATCCTTCTGGAGACTACGCTCAGGATCTTCTGTAAGGAGCAAGCAGATTCTTCTGTAAGGTGCATCTGGCGCTTCAGAGTCAGAATAGCTTCTTGTATTCAAGGTAGATTTGCTTCTAGAGAGTTGATATAATTTTAATCTGCAGCAAAACTCTCAAACAAATTTTAGAGTATATAATTCTTAAATATAAATTTCCTAACAGTTATCATCAAAACAAAGAGTAATTATTAAGAACCAATCTGTGTTCTAACAGGTTGAATACCAATAAACCGGGAAATTTGCCAACCGCACAAGTAAATGATACTCTGATTGGTAGGAAAATCTTCGGAAACTGAAATGATAGTTGCACGGCAACTTGCTGGTGAATGATTAATCTCAAATCTCCGTCAGGATGATCATCTGATTTCGATGTAGAACTTCATTCTCGGGTCATCAAGGGATCATTGGTTAGACGGTAACTGGTGAAGAATAGCTGATATTGTCGTCAGGCATTCTACGGCACGACAGAAGAATCACTCCTGGACTCATCAGGTCATTAGGAACGTTCGACAATCTCTGTCAGAACGAATCATCAAGTCAATAAGGGATTACCGATTACACGGTAACTAATAAAGGATAGTCGATTATGCCGTCAGGCATTCTGCGTCACAGCAGAAGAATTCCTTAACGTCATCTCTGGACTCATCAGATCATTGGACGTTTGACAATCAAGTCAATTATGCCGTCGGGCATTCAAGGAAATTCTCGGGCGTCAGCCGAACTTCATCGAAAATAGAATCCTTAGTCAATCATGAACCAATAGGGACATCGAAACTTGTCGTCAGGAACTCCGCATCAGCTACAGGAACTTCTTCGATGTCACAGTCGTACTTCATCAGTAAGTCAGGGGGAATTTGGCACGGCTGTCGGACTTCAATCATCAAGTCTACAAGGGAAATTTCAACTTCTCTGTTATAAACCTGCTGGGGATGGCGCATCTCCACTAGGGATTCTGGAGAACTATCAAGTAACTCTACTCTGGGGATTCAGGAATCATCCTGGACGAATAAATTCTGCTGAGGGATTCAAGAATCATCCTGAACAAACAACTCTGCTGAGGAACACCTGCACACAAGAACGGTAACGACCTAGCTCATGTTTCACATGCATATGTTTGACAATGACGTAATGCTCCACACAGTGGAAATGCTATGCGTTTAGGGTAGATGCTATGCAATCATGCAAAATGCTACAGAACCAAATCAGTAAAATGAATGCTGAAGAGAAAAACCCCCCTGTCAAGGAGAAAGAACCATCCTGATGGGGAAAAGGAATCATCCTGCTGAGGAGAAGAAATTGCACCAATCTCAATTGGACTTAATCTGGGGAAACGAACCTCAGACAACTTTCCACTGGGAAACAAGGTTCTACGAGAACTTGTACTTGCTCAACTGGGCGCACGAACCACAAACTGCTGAGGAAAAGATATCAATCTCGTAAATAAACTGCACGATCTTCACAGATAGAATCTTCCTGGAGATACGGACTCCGACGGGGAAGTATAGCAACAACTATTCAATACTCTCTCCTGCTGGAGAAGACAAATAACGCCCTGAACGACTTCCAAGGACTCGGCTCCCTTGGGGGACTGCAAATCCGGTCGAGGATAGACAAACAAACGCTGGAATAACTCCTACCTGCCGGGGAGAACACAAATCTGTGGGGCATTTCAACTCTGCCGAAGACTTCAGTCTGAACTATCGAGAGCTAAACACTTACAGATAGTCTTCTACGAGAAAACTGCCTGTTGACCCACTGCTGGGAACGAGTATACACCTCTGCGTATGACTCAGCTGGGGAAATGATGATCCTGCCTAGGATACATCTTGGCATACTTCCTGGAGGGTGACGACTCTGTAACAAAGTGAACAAACAGACAAGATACCCTTCACAAAGGGACTTATCAAGGTTATCATCTATGACAATGTTCAGGTAATTCAATGTTTTAACAGTTATCGGCCTAGGCCAACGAGTTTATGTATGAGCATTTTAGCAAAAACATCAGGCGTTTTTTCCGCAAACAAAAGAGATAAAATCTAAAACAAGCAAACAAAAATACTTAATAGTATATGTTTATTGATAAACGAGCCTGTAAAAAGGCGAAATGTTTTACAACAGATGCAAGCTTCTGGAATGAGGAAGCTGCGTAAGTATATACAGAAATATACAACAATATATACACAAATGTCGGCAATGTTGTGTAGACGAACACCATGAGTTAATCCCTCTATGACCCACTCGACTTTGATACTTCTCCGACGCTTCAGCTTTAGAAGAGATTGATTTGGATAAACGGCCCTCAGGTCTCCCCAAACCACCAAGCAGTGAAAGTTCCTACATGGAACACAGTCCTTTGGTTTTTTAATCCCTAACTTTTACCTGAACCGCCCTTTCGGGTTTTCGATTCACCAGGATACCTTTTTTTGCCAAAGCCGCCCTTTCAGGTTTTCGACTTTGCGGGTGTACATTTTTTCATTTATATCCCTAATTTTTGCCCGAACCTTTTCCTTTTTTATGGTTCACCGGGATGCCCCATTTTTGCCTGGATATTCTTTTTTCTTTCCAGCGGGTCATTTTAAGCAAAGTATTTTTTGACTGCATCCGCGTTCACAAGGGATGCAAAATCTTCGCCATCCATCGTGGACAATAGTAAGGCTCCTCCCGAGAAGACCTTGCTGACGACATATGGACCTTCGTAGTTAGGAGTCCACTTGCCCCTGTGATCGGAATATGGCGGGAGAATCTTCTTCAGGACGAGATCACCCTTCTAAAAGCTTCTAGGACGCACCTTCTTATCGTAGGCTTTCTTCATTCGGCTCTGGTACAAACAACCATACGCGATGGACGCTAACCTCTTCTCATCCATCAGGCTGAGTTGATTCAATCTATTCTTGATCCATTCTGCCTCATCGAGTTTCACGTCGACCAGAACTCTCAAAGAAGGAATCTCGACCTCCAACGGTAGGACAACTTCCATACCGTATACTAGTGAGGAAGGAGTTGCCCTGGTTGATGTGCGTACCGTTGTACGATAACCGTGTAGGGCAAATGGCAACATCTCATGCCCAATCTTTGTAGGTCACGACCATATTTTGCACTATCTTTTTAATGTTCTTGTTGGCCGATTCAACCACACCATTCATCTTTGGCCGATAAGGTGATGAGTTATGATGTTCAATCTTGAAGTTCTGGCACAACTCCTTTATCATCTCATTATTTAGATTCGAACCATTGTCAGTAATGATCCGCTCGGGAATTCCATATCGACAGATGATGTCCCTCTTTATAAATCTTGCTACCACTTGTTTGGTCACATTAGCGTACGAGGCTGCCTCCACCCACTTGGTGAAGTAGTCGATGGCTACCAAAATGAAACGGTGTCCATTAGACGCAGTGGGCTCGATCTTGCTGATCATATCGATACCCCACATGGAGAACGGCCACGGGGATGACATGATATTCAACGGGCACGACGGCACATGTATTTTGTCAGCATAAATCTGGCATTTATGGCATCTTTTCGTGAATTTGAAGCAATCCGACTCCATCGTCAGCCAGTAATATCCAGCTCATAGTATCTTTCGAGTCATAGCATGCCCGCCGGCGTGCGTACCAAATGTGCCTTCATGGACCTCCTTCATAAGCAAACCTGCTTCTCTTTCGTCCACACATCTGAGTGTTGCACCCCAAAATTTGCTCAACCTTTTCTTGCCTGATTTATGTTTCATTGCATTGCATTTGCATAGTTACATCATGTACATAGTTAAATCATTTGCATATCCTAGCATATCAAGTCATCCAACAAGGGATCAAGTGCCTGAGAGCCCATCCAAGTCATCAGAGAGGGGTTGAAGTCATGAGAAGTTTGAGTGCCTACATGTGGGTTTTGCTCCTAACTTGAGGTGTATTGAAGATCATCAACAGGAATTATGAATTTGAGGTGTGTATGGATCTCATGGGATGCCTAGAGGGCCCTATTGAAGCTTAGACAAGTCATTGTATCAAGTTCAAGAACCACAGTTGAGGTGTGTACAAGTAGGATTTCATCTGGGTAACCCTAGGTCAAAGAGAGCAGAGAAAGGACATCAAGACCTAGATCTAGGTCATGGAAGTCATGGATTGATATGTTGAAGCATGTGTATGGATGAGTCAAGATCAAGTTCAAGAGAATCAAGAGTGGTTGGAGGTGTTTGAGACAGGGTTCCTAGGGTAAAATCCCCTGTATAGCATTGGACTTCCAAGCCACATAAGTCAAAATACAAGTTTCAAATGGATTCTTGGCTAACATGAAACTTGTAGAGCTTCTCAGTAGCTTTAATTTTAGTACTAGAAGACTTCAAGAAGAGTTGTAGAACTCATGTTATGGTTCTTGCAAGTTACAGGTCACCAGCGGACACTAAACTTTATCTGTGAAAGTCACTTGACTTCCAAGTAACTTTTTCCCCTCAAGGAGTTTTCAAATGGATTCTTGGACAACATAAGAGTTGTAGGGCTTGATCTTACCTTTAATTTGAGTACTAGAAGTCCTAAAGAAGATTTGTAGAACTCAAGTTATGATCTTGGCAATCCAGGGGTATTTTGGGAAAGTTGAATTATAGGTCATTTTTCAACATAGGTCAAAATCTCTATCTTCCACTCCTCAAATGAAAGAATGTTCAACATGAAATGTGTTTAGAATGATGTTTTAGGCCAGGTAAGAAGTCATGAGGATTTGAATGGGCTTGTATCACAAAGTTACCAAAAATGGCTTAAAAAGGAAGAAATAAAAGTCATTTAAAGAGCCAAAAATGTGATTTTGTGTTTTGAGGTCAAAATGAGGCATGTGACATATCAAATTGATCAGAAAGGATGTTTTAAAGATGATGGCAATGTTACTTTTGGCAATTGAGGCATATTTCAAAGGATTGCATTTGGTGGCTTATGGTTGAAGTAACATATGCAAAGTCATTCACAAGATCAGCTACAAGGCTCTAACCCTCACCAATCAATTCAAAATGTCATTTGGAGAGAAATTGGATCAAAACCAAGCTGCTGAAGCAAGCCAAAACCAACTGTCATGTGCAAGCTTCTCATGAAATTTTCAAGTGCAAGAGAAATTGAATTTCTCACATGGATCATTCCAGAACTTTCTGGATCATTCTAACACATTCTATATAACCCTCATAACTAATTCAGTTAGTTTTTTGGCCAAGAACTCTGAAGAATTGAGAGAGAGCAAAGTGAGTTTCTTCATTGCAAATCAAAATCGTGTTTGGTGATTGTTGCACCCTAAAATTTGCCCAACCTTTCTTCACTTGGTTTATGTTTCAATATCATTAGCATGTGCATATAGAGTCATGTACATAGACTAACCATCTGCATAGCATAAGCATAGCAAGTCATTCAACAGGGGACCAATCATGATTCTCATCTCTAGAAGCCTATCAAGAGTTTATTATCCCAATTCAATCTCATTCAAGTCATCAGGAAAGAATTTGAGAGCAAAGAGCTCAGCAGATCAAGCCTTGAGTCCATCTCCTAGCTGAGGGTATCTGAGGGTCAACAAGAGGGTTGTGAGCTGTAAGTTGAAAGCATAGAGAGTATCTAGACATTATGAGAGACCTAGAAAGTCATTTGGAGAAGGAGACAAGTCATTGATATGAGCATAAGAGTTATAGTTGAAAGCAGTCAACTAGGGTTTCATCTGGGTCAACCCTAGGTCAACCCTAGGTCAATTGACTGACTTAAAGGGGCATTCAAGTCTATTGGAGGGGTGTGGGGTTCATCATTGGACATATGAAGAAGGATATGGAGATATGACAAGGAGAATTCAAGAGAAATCAAGGAGAAGAGGAGTTACTAAATTAGGGTTTCTCTGTAAAATCCCCTAGTTTAGGTCAAATTTCCAAGCAAGATAAGTCAAAATGCTAACTTCAAATGGCTTCTTGGCCAAGATGAAACTTGTAGAGGGTCTCAAGACCTTTAATTTGAGTGGTGGAAGACATCAAGGAGATTTATAGAACTCAAGTTATGGTCCTTACAAGTTACAGGTCATCTGAGGTATCTGAATTTTTGTCTGTGAAAGTGACTTGACTTCCAAGCTAGTTTTGCCCCTCAAGGAGATTTCAAATGAATTCTTGGTCAACATAAGAATTGTTCCTCATTGTCTTAGCTTTCTAGAATGGTATAGCATGCCTTCATATGATGTATGGAACGCAACTTATGGTCTTGGCAAGCAAAGGGTATTTTGGGCATTTGTGAATTACAGGTCATTTTAACCTATGTCCAAAACTCATACAAGGAGGCCTCAAATGAAAAAACTTACAACATCAAACTTGCTCCAAATGGGATTTTAAGTCTAGAAAGAAGGTCACAAATTATTGGAGAAGCTCATAACATGAAGTTGAATAATTGGTCAAAATATGAACTAAAAAGGCTTATAAAGTGAATAAATTCAAAGTGAAAAATGGTTTGGGAGATTTATGAGTCCAAATGGAGACTTCCAATATATGATTTTGAATGGAAAAGCAATTCTAAGAACAATGGTTCAAACACTTTTTTGAGTTTAGAAGGAAAAAAGAAAGTTATCTTTGGTTACTTGTAATTGAAGAAACATAACCAAAATGGATCAAAGTTGGAAAGCAAGGGAATGTGCAAGATGGATCTAGAATGTTCATATGAGGTCTATATATTCATGAAATGAGCATTGATCAAGGGTTGGCTTCATTTTCACCAAGAATTTCACAAACTTTCTCATTCTTTTTCATTGAAGTTTCATTCCAATCTCACAAATCCTTCACCAATTCTCATCCACATCAATTCAATCTTGTTCAATCATCATCATAGATTATAATTCAATCAAGAATCAAGTGTGAATCATCCATTTTCGAGCACTTCCATCATCAACATCAAAATTGGAGTTTCAAGTGGACAGCATAATTCAAGCCAAGAATCATCACAACATTGCATACAGAATCAATCCCTGAGTTAATTGATCAAGATCCAAGCCTTGGAAGCCTCAGATCCTCAATCTTCCATAGCTGTTTTCAAGTTTTTACACCAGGTATGTTTTCATTCAAACTGCTTGATCTAGTTGGTTTAACATGTTGTTGTTAGTTTAGACATGATGTAGAAGGTTAGTAGAGCAGTTAGGGTGAATTTGGAGAGGTTTGGTGATGTTGATTAGCAGGTTGTAGAAACTGTTAGGAGGTAGAACTCTTAGGTTAGTGCATTAGAATCTTAGCTTGATAGCGCAGGTTAATCACCATGATGCATAGAGCAGATTAGGATAGGTTTGAGGGAGAATTGTGATGGTGCATCTCAGAGAATTTCCATGGTGACCAGATCTTGTTGCTATCGGGTTTGTTGATGTAATGAGTTTCAAAGTAAACTAGTGCCATAGACGTGTAGAGGGAGAGTTGTAGAGTAATTTTCATGTTCACATCGCGTGGATTCATGGTCTGTAGAGTGAGAGCAGAGGAGTTGAAGCTTGCTCGTGCATGGAGTCTCAGGGCAGAAACCCTAATTTCATTTGATGCAACGAGGAAGACGAAATCCTGGCCGTTTATTGGGCGTAAGACTTTTGACTTGGAGCGTGATCCTGTGGCCATCATTTAATTTCAGATTTGGAGGGAGATTAGTGAGTTGGCCAAAACGCGCCGTTTCATTAATTGAAACGGGCGGGCCTGAGATTGTGTTGTTATCCCCACCCCCAATGTTAAGCCCAAAATGAATTTGAACGTGATATCTGTTGCTAGTTTCACCCCCCAGCGTCCTTCTATTATTTCCCTAATTCTGAGTGCTTTCTGGGCCTTGTTCGTTTCGCTACCTACACCCCCTGTCTGCCTGGCCCAATGGATTCATAACTAGCACGCCTGCTATTCATACCCCCCTCCCTCATTTTAATTCAATTTTATTTCTTAATTCATTTTAATTTTTACCAATTTTCATTAAGTCATAATAAATTCATAAAAAATGCATTTCACTTCATTCTTTTTACAATATTTTCTTTAGGATGTGTAGAATATTATAGAAAAATAAAATTGCATTTTTATTTTCATTTCATATTTTTTTCATATTTTCTAAATAAATGTCCTTTTAAATAGATTCATTTCATGCATCATTTTAATAATTTTTGTTCTATTAAATGCTTCTATATTTTTTGTTCATTCTTTTTATGTTATTTAGATTAGATATTCAACTTGTAGAAATATTTTAGTTCCCATTTTTAGGAATTAATTTTAGGTGATTAAAATAGGCTTGAACATCATGAACAAAACTAGGGTTTTAGGTGACAACTTAAGAAGTTTGATTTCATTTCCCTTAGGACTTAGGATTTGATTAGATTAGTTATGGGACTATAAGGGCTATGGGTAGCTATTAGATCCCTTAGAGAAAAGTTAGGATTCCCCTACTGCTATTACTGTCTGTATATCTGATTGTCTGGTGTGGTGTGCCCTCTGTGGATTATTGCTTGCTTGTTTGGGTATTGGGGTTGTCTGGGGACTTAGGAGAGCTGAAGACTTGAAGAGATGAAGACCATTGGAGATCCAGTGATTGAAGATCAACTGCCAGAGTTGGAGAAGAGATTCTTGCTAGCAGATGCTGAGGAGACTAGGGTTTAGGAGCTAGGCAGAGCTCTAGATTAAAAAGCTTGTTTCTCAAACATGGAATGCCTTGTCTGCATCCATCCTTTCTCTATGATTCAAAGTCTCTTTCAAATATCCACCTCCCTCCTTTGGAAGGATCAGTGAATATATTTGAAAGATAGAACTTTTGAGAGGAAACTTTCTGTTTAATGTTAACAGTTGATGAACCACCCTTGGTAGGTAATTAACTGTATAACATTCATCCAATTCACTCTTGTGACTAATCCCTCATCCTGGAGTTTTGAACTTGAAGAAAAGCCATTGCAGATAGAAGACTGATGATCAAAGCCCTTGCCTAAAGGTCATGAAGATGGAGACTGATGCTTGTTGAAGCCTGTAGCTGATTGGAGATTACTTGAAGCCAGATGTTGATTCAGAGCTGCTGATGCTGTTTCTTTTGCTGTTGTATTTCATTTGCTGATGTATTGATTGGTTTTCTGAACTGTATTGTTTGCTGTTTACCCTGCTGGGTTGAAAGTGAAGTCTGTTCACTTTTGCCTATTGTTTTCTAGGTTCGAGGTTGAGTGGGACTCCCTTGCCTCGCTTGTGCTGTTGCATCCATGCATTTTACTGCTTTACTGTATATATCTGATATTGTTTCTGTTTCTGCCTATCCCGTAGGATCTCTGTTTCTCTCTGTGCAAGAGAGGAGCATGATAGACACTAGGTTTTAACCCATGCATGATAACATTAGGTTAGTCGGTTTCCCTTCCCAACCATAGGTTAGAGTTCTGTCTCTTCTCTCTCTAAACAAACAGAAAAAATACATAAAGATTTCAAACACAATAAAAGACACTTCTTCCGTAAAAGAATGTGAACTCATCAAAACGTCATTTTTGTCCGCCGGGACTGCTAATCAAGAAAACCTTTTTCAGAAGGAATAAAATCAATCAAGGACAGACTTGTGTCGTACGTGGCCCGAACTACGTTTGCTCTGATCTTCCATGCTGTATGGAAGTACGTAGGCATAGGATGCGATATCCTAGCGAGCAACCTTCCCCTCCTTTCCCGTAGGTAGGCGAACTACGTTGACTCTGATTTCTCGTTCCAGACGGGAATACGTAGGCATAAAGTGCGATACTTTGTCGAGTCATTTTTATTTTCATTTTATTTTCTTTTTCACCCTTGACCTTTAGTTTAGATAGAATAACAATCCATACCCGAAAACAAGCGTGGATCCCGTCGAGTACGACGGACGTGAGGGGTGCTAATACCTTCCCCTTGCGTAACCGACTCCCGAATCCAGGTTTTGGTTGCGACGACCATACCTTTTCCCGTCTTTGCGAGGTTTACTCTGAGCGTTCCCTTTCCCTCCCGTGGGATAAATAACGCACGGTGGCGACTCTTCTGTTCAGCCGGCGCCGATTTTCGCAGTAGCGACAGCTGGCGACTCTGTTGGGGACCCAACGTCCCCTGGCTGCTAAGAACTGCGATGGTTCTTATGCATTTGGGATCCAACGTCCCTTGAGAGAGTCAATCCTAACGCTTGTTTTCCCGTCGAGGATTTTGTATGGAGTTATTTTATATTTCTAACCTTGTATTTTCAGCTTTGTATATTGATTATTATTGCTGTATTTGGGGTGTGACGGGTGTTCTGATATTGAGAGATAAGCCGGACCTGGGCTTGAGTGCACCTAGAGTTAGCGTAGAAAGTAGTGGGCGCGTGCCGGCTTTGCTTGCATTAGTGTCTCATGAAATCTACACTCGGACGAGGTTCTTCTGGTTGGCTTCTTTTTCTACCCTTTGGGTCGAAGGGGTTGTTGGTCAGCTGAATTGTCGACTCCGGGAACCGATCATTTGGAAGTTGGCTGAGTGAGGCCTCTTCAGGATTTGATGATGCCACTCCTTCTGGGAATCGTATCATCAACCCTGGAAGTCTGTGACGCCGACGACCGCATAGGATGCCGTACCTTGTGTCAGTTATAGGGCCGCCCACCTGTGAGGGGATTTGGGGTTATGCAGGTAACTAGACTTTCAGACCACCGGTTATTTCTTGATCAGAGATCTCGGTTATTTATGGAGAGTTATGGGGTCTGTCAGAGACCATTTGGAGATGTGTTATGAGGTCTGTCAGAGACCATTTGGAGATGTGTTTTGAGGTCTGTCAGAGACCAGTAAGAGAGTTCTGAGGTCTATCAGAGACCAATTAGAGGTGTGATTTGAGGTCTATCAGAGACCAGTTGGAGTTATGGTTTGAGGTCTGTCAGAGACCAGTGTTGGAGTTTTATTTTAGGTCTATCTGAGACCAGGGTTTGATGACTTCTGGATGGTCTATCTGAGACCTTTCTTGATTGGGTTTAGGCTATTCAGCTACAGCTTTGGTCCCTGTTGCATGATACTTGCATTGCATTGCCTGCATATCCATTACCATTTGCATTTCACTAACGGGTGTCTGTGCTGCAGGTGCATTTGCATTTCCCTAGTTCTAGTGCCCGGACTTCTGAGTATTGATCATGGCTGGTTTGAGGAAAACAGTTGCGTACAAGCTGCCTTCACCTGATATTACTTCTTTGCTTGGTCTGATATCTCTTGCTGATGAAGAGGTTAGAAGAAGCTTCAGAATGAGCCATGGGAGATTACTGAGATTAGTTTGTAAGCCCACTGCTGATGAGATGAACGGGCTATACACCTTGATGCAGTTCTATGATCCCGCATTGAGATGCTTCACTTTTGCTGACTTTATTCTAGGGCCGACCATTGAGGAATATGTGGAGTTTACCGAGCTTCCTGTGCAGAACAAAGTTCCCTTCATCCACTCTGCTGCTGAGCCCAAGTTGGAGGACTTAGCCAAAGCCTTGCATATGAACGCTGCAGATCTGTTATTGACTTCTTGGCTTGGGGTGTCAGGTTTCTCTCTGGATTTCTTAGTCGCCAAAGCTCGAGAGTATGCCAAGAACGGTTGTTGGGTGGTTTTCAATGCTATTCTGGCTCTATGCATCTATGGAATTGTGCTGTTTCCTAACTTGCCCAACTTTGTGGATTTGGATGCTTTCTATCTGTTTGCTGCAGGCAACCCAGTGCCAACTTTGATTGGAGACTTCTACCACTCATTGCACTACAAGAACGAAAACCGAAGAGGAAAAGTTGTCTACTGCTGTACTCCTCTGTTGAATATGTGGTTCAAGAGTCACCTTCCCACAAAGGGACCCTTTGTAGACAGTGCAACCTCAGCCAGTTGGTCAGAACGCCTGATGAGGCTATCTTCCGAAGACGTTGTATGGTTTGATCGAGACCTGTTGGGATCTGAGCTCATCTTCAGTTGTTCTGGGTACCCTAATGTGCCGCTGATTGGAAGGAAAGGGTGTATCAACTACAACCCATCTCTGTTCGTCCGTCAGTTTGGATATGCGCTGAAGAATCCACCTCAGGAGGAGGAAGTACAGGAATCTCTGTACTTCACCGGAGATGTGAAGGGGGAGTTATTAGCCAAGTTGCAACATGCCTGGACGCGTATTAACCGAAGAGGGAAGCCGTTGTTAGGTAAGAACGACTGTCAGGCCTATGCACCTTATAGAGTTTGGATTCAGGAGAGAGCTAGTCAGTTGCGGATGCCGTTTCCAGATGCACCAATTCTTGTTCCCGTTCCGGTAGCAGAGCCGACCACTGTTTCTAGAGAAGTCTTTGAACAAGTTGTGAAGGAAAAAGAAGCCTTAATGAAGATTAACGAAGGGTTAGAGCAAGAGTTAGCCCATGCACGCAGTGAGAAAAACAAGGCCGTATATGCTTTCCAGCAACAGATCGAGCTGGTAAACAGGTTAGGAGCCGAGTTGACCGAGGAAAAGAAAAAGCGTGAACGTCTGGGGCAAGAGTTCAGAAGTTCCCATGACATGCTGGAAGCCAAAAAGAAAGCGCTCGACGCAGCACACCGAGAAATCTCCTCTTGCAATAAGACTTGGAATGCTACTCTCACTAACAACAAGAAGAGGGAAGATAAGCTAAAGCAGCAAATTTTCGACCTCGAAGAGAAGTTGAAGTCTAGCATCAAGAAGTATGAGGAGGAAGTGATGACCCGGTATAGTGTCCAGCATGCACTGAACAAGGCAATCAAATCCAGAGACGAAGCAGTATCTCAGAAGCGAAAGCTAGAAGATTGCTTCGGAGAAGCAACATGGGAAGAAACTGCTGAAGACGTACGCCGTGTCCTTAAGAGGAGAAACCAGCTTGTTGAAGGGCTGCTTGATCGACCAAGTCATCCGGAGACCAAGAAGTTGATAGAGGAGTATCAGACTTTTGGGAGGATTTGATCATTTCATGTAGTATCTTGTATGCTTTATTTGCATAGTGCTGATCATCACCAGGATTGTTGGTTGAGGTCATGCCTTCTTTGTACTCTCAGTGATATTGTACCCTGGGTTTATTGGTTCTCTCTGCAATATATGAGGCTTTCTATGATTCAGCTCCGATGTTCCTATTTTTAGCACTGTCACTGCACTGGCACCTTCGCACTAGAACTGGGGGAACGAATCACCCTAATGCACAGGCACCCACATTGCATTGCATTCATACTCATATTGCATTACAGGAAATTATTAAATTGTATCTCATCTCCTGTATCCATCAGGTCTTCCAAGATTAGCGACCGAAGAATTCCCTGGCAGCAAGGAAGTCATGAGTCAGGATCCGACCGAGACGCAAGACGTGCGCGACCACATAACACGGATCATACGGGTAATGGAGGCCATGGCCGAGAGTCAGAAGCAGTTGCAGGATACGGTGCAGCCTCTGATGGCACGGGCTAATGATAGAGCTGCCGACTTTGCTCAGCTAGAGAATCATGGTTTTCTCCCAGGCCGCATACGCCACCTTGTGGGGGTAGCCATCAAACAGGTTCAAGCAGAATTAACGGATGTTCGAGGCCAGCTGGGGCAGTTCACGAAAGATATGCAAGAGTTGCGCTCGAATCAAGAGACGCTAGAAGAAGAGAACTGCCGACTGAAGGCACAGATAGGGTTGATGGCTGAAGTATTGAGGAACGTACTCAGGAGAGAAGGAGGGCAAACGTCGGAAGACGCGGCTGGTTTATCTGGTCCTCAGGGGTCTGAAGAATCGGCACCTACGCATGATAGGCGTAAGAGACCTTCCCCACGATTCGAAGCTCAGAATTCTCCTCGTCAGCAGTCGCAATTGATTTTGCAGGATAACTCAAGAAGGTGTGGTAAGAGGATGAGGTCTTCTAACAGAGTATTTGATGAGATCCCTGTGGATTATGATCAGCTGGTGCAACTCTTGTTCCAACTTCAACTGGCTGAGCCCCGCATTTTGGTTCCACTGACCGGGCAGCCACCACCAGACTATGACCTGAACGCCCATTGTGCCTTCCACTCCGGAGCACCGGGGCATAACATTGCAAACTGCAAAGCTTTTAAGCATAAGATTCAAGATTTGCTGGATGAGAAAATAATTGAGTTTGTACCGGGGGGCATAAAAGTTGCAGGGACTGATATTCCCATTTCTCCGCCAGAGGTTGCAGATGAATCGAGGTATATCCCAGAGCCACTGGAAGCTAAGTCTCCATGTCCACAACAGTTGCCGATGCCAGGGTTGAACTTAAGGATGATAACGCGTGAGCCCAAGGAATCGCTCGAGCAAAGCCAACAGCATACAAGATGCCAGTATACGACTCAACAAAGAATTCGGGGAAAGAAGCCGAGGAGGGTGTTTGAGAAGCCTCCCTCAACATACGCAGACTTGTTACAGACACTACTAAGATTGAACTTGGTGGAGAAAAGAACTCTGGCGCCAATAACCGGCACTCTGCCGGATGGCTATGATGCAAGCAGACACTGTGAATTCCACTCCGGGGCTCCCGGACATGATATTGAGGGTTGTCACGCGTTCAAGCATACCGTCCAAGATTTAATCGACAGCAGGATCATTAACTTCTCCGATGGGGTCCCCAAGGTGGTGCAAAGCCATAGACAAGCAAAAGCCGGGGTGATGAAAAGGTTTCCCAGATTTGATCGGGCCGGTGAAAGAAGATCGAAACAGCAGTAGACTACCCCTGATGATAGCTTCTGAGGATGGTTGACTCGCCAATAAGTCAGAGTGCAGGAAGTCCAGTTCCGAGACGCCGACATTTTTCATGTTATCTTGTTCATGTCCTCGCATTTGTAGTTTCTTTTCTGTGTAATTGCAAATTTCGCTCTTAACACTTGTTGTTTTTTCAATTGATATTGATAAACGAAATAAATGTGCATGTTTTGAATTAATCCAGTCGTGTTCACTCTTTGTTTTTCTTTAATGCTTAATGCTTGTTTTAGCAGGAATCTGGGGAGGATGACGAAAACAGATGACGAATAATATTCTGATTGTATGCTTTTGGATAAAGAACCTGTTGATGAGATACAGGCATTGTTTCAATCCATAAACACCGGAGATATAAGGAAGATAATCCCTTGATAACCCCTTTGAGCCAGTAGTAGAAGTTTCTTTTGAAAATGAAAAAAAAAAACCTAAATCTCAACCCGGGGCAGGGTAGGCGTCAGTTAGTTTGACCAAGCGTTCGAATCGTGAAAGGAGTGTCCGGTTGAGGATAAATCACACTTGTATAAGTCGTGCCTAAAGAACCGCAATGGTTAAACCGTGCCGACAAAGAGTGAAACAGTCACATTACCCCACAAGAAGTCAGACAAACCAGTGTCACACGACTTGTTCAAAAAAAAAAAAAAAAAAAAAGAGAGAACGAAAAGCAAAAAGAATCAAGAGCCCGCTAAGTTAAAACTTGAAAACAAATGACTTAGGCAAAAACAGGGGCATCCCGCTGGACTATAAAATCAAAAGAATCTCAAAAGATACTCAGTCCAGGCAAAAGTTAGGGAACGAAAAAACGAAAGACGAAAAGGATTGTCAAAGAAAAGAACAAATCCTCGAAAAGGACAAAAGTCGTGTGATTCTAGGCACCCAAAGACAAAAAGCAAATGACTGTCACTCAAAAACAAAAAATGTGTGGTATCCTGAACCATCACTCCTATCATTCCACCTCTAATAGGTGAACGCTGAAGTCAGATTAGCTGAACATAGGATTGGAGAACATCACGAAGAATGGGTGGGTCGAAATAAATTTTGAGCCTATATCTTTCCTTGTTAACCGTGAACCTGACCACGTTACAACCCGCAAAAGTCCTAATTGAAACAGGTTTTGTCCGAGGGCATACGTCAGTAAAGATCTCGTCGATTCTGACTCCTAAAAGGGTTCCTCTTACCAGCTTTCATATTGACATTTTGATAATTGATTCATTACATGTCACAAAATTTTTTAGTGAACAGACTTGGATTTTGAAACTGTCATATGCATTGCGTTTAATATATCTTTTATGCAGAACAACTTGTGTTACTTGCGAGTAAGCGCATGCCGACAGGAAAGATTCCTACAGTGGAAGGTATGATCGGGATAAAATGCAGAATGCCCAAATATTTCGTGAACTGGGGCAAGCTATACTGATTAATTCAGGTAAAGTCAGTCATCCTAGAAGCAGTTAATCCGGGGCAGTCAGGTCAAGATTTGGCAAATCTCTCATAGCTATGGGCAGTACTCCACGACTCAGTCAATCAGGGACAAAAGATTGTTGCGAGACCGGGGCATGTCACCCTAGAAGCACGAAAGTTATGTTCTTGAAACACCCCTTCGAGGTCCAAAATGTAGAAGCCGTCCATGTCTGGTTGTCAAGATACGAAGACTGAAGGGTCCATTCCAAAATGGTCGCAGATTCAGGGGCAAGCTATACAAAATACAGACTGGGGGCATGTTAGTATCCCCGAAGCGGAGTTCTCCCTTTTCAGCAAGTGTTCTTTCCTTCCAGTGGAACTCGAAGATCAAGACTCTCCCCAGCAGAGTTGGTGGTGGGTCCTGGCATTTATTTTGTCAGGGATACTGTGTAATATCAGTTCACTCGCCAGCAGAAGTTCAATCATACTGCGCACATCTGCTATTCCCCAGCAGAGTTATATTCCCCAGCAGGATGCTACTTCAACAAGGTGTTTGGTTTAAGTTCCTAATTTCCCAGCTGAGTCGACTTCACTCTTCCAGCATTTATTTTGCTGGAATAATTCTGTAGCATCTGGCTATCCCCGGCGGAGTCGGCATTATCCTTCCAGCATTTATTTTGCTGAAGCAGTCTCTGTACTCTAGCAGTTCAGGTGGAGAGGGCTCTTGCTCAATTGAATTACTAAACAGTCAAGATTTCGGTATGAGACATCCAATGATAATGTCAGTTTCGGCGGTATTCCCCCACAGAGTCAGTATGATGAGATTCTCTTTGTCTCTAACAGAGTCATTTATGCAAATGTCCCTTATTCTCCCACCAGAGTTGCCAGGATAAGTGTCTCCTTATTCCCAAGCAGAGTTATTTGTCATCAAAAGGTTTCATGAACCAGAATTTCAGAAGTGGCCGCTGGTTATCAGAACAGGCGTCCGATAGTTTGGGTTCCAGACATCCCCAGTAGAGTCCGCCTCAAAGTCGCTGTCACGTTAGTGCTAAGAAGTTGTGGGTGTGGATCATTGGAGAACTAAGTCCTGACGTGGACAATTTATTCCTATATTGACGGGATTTCTTCAGAAGTGGGCGTCCTAACGTGGACAGGTTTATTTCCCCGGATTGGTGAGGTGTGTTAGTCCTAACGTGGGCAGATTCGGTTTCTCGAAATTAGTGGAATGGGAGGTCATGACGTTGACAAAAGTGATTACTCTTTGTGTTGGTGCCCTGACGTGGCCAGATCAGGCTAGCGTGTGAGTCCTTACGTGGACAAGTCTTATTTCCTCAGCGGGTCGAAGACGCCTGAGTCCTAACGTGGACAAATCAAGACGAGATCAGTGTCCTGACGTGGACAAATCAAAGAGATTATTATTCCTAACGTGGAGAAGTGGGTCCTAACGTGGATGATGTAGTCCTTACGCGGACATATAAAGTCGGATTCCTTACGTGGAAAGAGATGATTCCTTACGTGGAAAAAGATAGTTTCCTTACGTGGAAATGACAGCATTCCTGACGTGGAAAGATTGGAGTCCTTACGTGGACAGAGTAAGACGAAGTTTTATTCCTTACGTGGAAAGAAGTTTATTCCTTACGTGGAAAGATTGAGTCCTTACGCGGACATATCGAAATGGATTCCTTACGGGGAAACAAGTGCATTCCTAACGTGGAAGAGTTTAGTCCTGACGCGGACAGATCCAGACGAAGTTTTATTCCTTACGTGGAAAAATGATGATTCCTTACGTGGAAAGGCGAGTTTATTCCTTACGTGGAAAGATTGAGTCCTTACGCGGACATATCAAGAATGATTCCTGACATGGAAAGAAAGTGATGACTCCTTACGTGGAAAGATTGAGTCCATACGCGGACATATCAAAAGTTATTCCTTACGTGGATCAGAGCATTCCTAACGTGGAAGAAAAAGAAGTTATTCCTAACGTGGAAGAAGAAGAAGTATTCCTAACGTGGAAAGAAAGCGTGTTCCTTACGTGGAAGAGAAAAAGAAGTTTCAGTTCCTTACGCGGAACGATTGAGATTCCTTACGTGGAAAGAGAAAACGATTCCTTACGTGGAAAAGAGACGGAAATTCCTAACGCGGAAAAGACTGAGTCCATACGCGGACATATCAGAAGAGGATTCCTTACGTGGAAAGAGGTGATTCCTAACGCGGAAAGAGCGGAGTCCTTACGTGGACAGATGGAGATGGCATTCCTTACGTGGAAAAGTTTGGTCCTGACGCGGACAAATCGCAAAGAAGTGGGCATTCTTTACGCGGAGAAATTAGAGTCCCTACGTGGACATATCAAGAGTATTCCTATCGTGGAAAAAGAAGTCTTATTCCTTACGTGGAAAAATGGTGATTCCTTACGTGGAAAGATTGGAGTCCTTACGTGGACAGATTAAGATTATGTTCCTAACGTGGAAAGATGGAGATTCCTTACGTGGAAAGATTTGAGTCCTTACGCGGACATATCAAGAATTGATTCCTGACGTGGAAAGAAAGAGATCATTCCTGAAGTGGAAGAGTTTAGTCCTGACGCGGACAGATCAAAGAAGATATTCCTATCGTGGAAGAAGAAGTTTATTCCTTACGCGGAGAAATTGGGTTCCTTACGTGGACAGATGCAAGAAAAAGTTGAGTCCTGACGTGGATAGGTTCAGAGCCAAAGTTGTATTCCTTACAGGGAAAGATTGGAGTCCTGACGCGGACATGTTGAGTGGTATGGGGGTCCTTACGTGGACAGATTGATATAGTTCTCCTTATGTGGAAAGAAGATTGCTTCCTGACGTGGAAAGATGGAAAGTTTAGTCCTGACGTGGACAGATGCAGAAGAAATGATTCCTTACATGGACAGGTGTTACTCCTAACGTGGAAGTAGTCTATTCCTAACGTGGACGATTTATTCGAACTATCCCCAGCGGAGTTGCCGAGATTTTCCTGGGTCAGCAGCAAGTGGAGTCCTAACGCGGACAGGTTCTGGTTGAGAGTTCTTCGTATTAATGACAGACAGAGTCCTAACGTGGGCGAGCAAGCAACCTGTTATGACAGAATCCTTTTCAGAACGATGAAGATAATCCCCAGCACAGTCGCACGAGATCAGTGGGTTGCTGTAACAGTCAGATTCAGCTGATGAATGTTGTTCCTCAAGCAGGAGCGCAATTTAGTTTTGCGGTTGGCAAATTTCTGGTTTCACTAGTATTCAACCGTCTCGTACCGCGAATGTCTGAAGGCTCCGGGCTCTTCACCCAATCGGGTCCAAGTCGCTTGAATAGGGGCAGCTGTTGCACCCTAAAATTTGCCCAACCTTTCTTCACTTGGTTTATGTTTCAATATCATTAGCATGTGCATATAGAGTCATGTACATAGACTAACCATCTGCATAGCATAAGCATAGCAAGTCATTCAACAGGGGACCAATCATGATTCTCATCTCTAGAAGCCTATCAAGAGGTTATTATCCCAATTCAATCTCATTCAAGTCATCAGGAAAGAATTTGAGAGCAAAGAGCTCAGCAGATCAAGCCTTGAGTCCATCTCCTAGCTGAGGGTATCTGAGGGTCAACAAGAGGGTTGTGAGCTGTAAGTTGAAAGCATGGAGAGTATCTAGACATTATGAGAGACCTAGAAAGTCATTTGGAGAAGGAGACAAGTCATTGATATGAGCATAAGAGTTATAGTTGAAAGCAGTCAACTAGGGTTTCATCTGGGTCAACCCTAGGTCAACCCTAGGTCAATTGACTGACTTAAAGGGGCATTCAAGTCTATTGGAGGGGTGTGGGGTTCATCATTGGACATATGAAGAAGGATATGGAGATATGACAAGGAGAATTCAAGAGAAATCAAGGAGAAGAGGAGTTACTAAATTAGGGTTTCTCTGTAAAATCCCCTAGTTTAGGTCAAATTTCCAAGCAAGATAAGTCAAAATGCTAACTTCAAATGGCTTCTTGGCCAAGATGAAACTTGTAGAGGGTCTCAAGACCTTTAATTTGAGTGGTGGAAGACATCAAGTAGATTTATAGAACTCAAGTTATGGTCCTTACAAGTTACAGGTCATCTGAGGTATCTGAATTTTTGTCTGTGAAAGGGACTTGACTTCCAAGCTAGTTTTGCCCCTCAAGGAGATTTCAAATGAATTCTTGGTCAACATAAGAATTGTTCCTCATTGTCTTAGCTTTCTAGAATGGTATAGCATGCCTTCATATGATGTATGGAACTCAACTTATGGTCTTGGAAAGCAAAGGGTATTTTGGGCATTTGTGAATTACAGGTCATTTTAACCTATGTCCAAAACTCATACAAGGAGGCCTCAAATGAAAAAACTTACAACATCAAACTTGCTCCAAATGGGATTTTAAGTCTATAAAGAAGGTCATAAATTATTGGAGAAGCTCATAACATGAAGTTGAATAATTGGTCAAAATATGAACTAAAAAGGCTTATAAAGTGAATAAATTCAAAGTGAAAAATGGTTTGGGAGATTTATGAGTCCAAATGGAGACTTCCAATATATGATTTTGAATGGAAAAGCAATTCTAAGAACAATGGTTCAAACACTTTTTTGAGTTTAGAAGGAAAAAAGAAAGTTATCTTTGGTTACTTGTAATTGAAGAAACATAACCAAAATGGATCAAAGTTGGAAAGCAAGGGAATGTGCAAGATGGATCTAGAATGTTCATATGAGGTCTATATATTCATGAAATGAGCATTGATCAAGGGTTGGCTTCATTTTCACCAAGAATTTCACAAACTTTCTCATTCTTTTTCATTGAAGTTTCATTCCAATCTCACAAATCCTTCACCAATTCTCATCCACATCAATTCAATCTTGTTCAATCATCATCATAGATTATAATTCAATCAAGAATCAAGTGTGAATCATCCATTTTCGAGCACTTCCATCATCAACATCAAAATTGGAGTTTCAAGTGGACAGCATAATTCAAGCCAAGAATCATCACAACATTGCATACAGAATCAATCCCTGAGTTAATTGATCAAGATCCAAGCCTTGGAAGCCTCAGATCCTCAATCTTCCATAGCTGTTTTCAAGTTTTTACACCAGGTATGTTTTCATTCAAACTGCTTGATCTAGTTGGTTTAACATGTTGTTGTTAGTTTAGACATGATGTAGAAGGTTAGTAGAGCAGTTAGGGTGAATTTGGAGAGGTTTGGTGATGTTGATTAGCAGGTTGTAGAAACTGTTAGGAGGTAGAACTCTTAGGTTAGTGCATTAGAATCTTAGCTTGATAGCGCAGGTTAATCACCATGATGCATAGAGCAGATTAGGATAGGTTTGAGGGAGAATTGTGATGGTGCATCTCAGAGAATTTCCATGGTGACCAGATCTTGTTGCTATCGGGTTTGTTGATGTAATGAGTTTCAAAGTAAACTAGTGCCATAGACGTGTAGAGGGAGAGTTGTAGAGTAATTTTCATGTTCACATCGCGTGGATTCATGGTCTGTAGAGTGAGAGCAGAGGAGTTGAAGCTTGCTCGTGCATGGAGTCTCAGGGCAGAAACCCTAATTTCATTTGATGCAACGAGGAAGACGAAATCCTGGCCGTTTATTGGGCGTAAGACTTTTGACTTGGAGCGTGATCCTGTGGCCATCATTTAATTTCAGATTTGGAGGGAGATTAGTGAGTTGGCCAAAACGCGCCGTTTCATTAATTGAAACGGGCGGGCCTGAGATTGTGTTGTTATCCCCACCCCCAATGTTAAGCCCAAAATGAATTTGAACGTGATATCTGTTGCTAGTTTCACCCCCCAGCGTCCTTCTATTATTTCCCTAATTCTGAGTGCTTTCTG
Organism: Lathyrus sativus; assembly: GCA_963859935.3. NCBI lineage: Eukaryota > Viridiplantae > Streptophyta > Magnoliopsida > Fabales > Fabaceae > Lathyrus > Lathyrus sativus. The sequence continues at coordinate 320,760,818 of OZ012738.1, read as the reverse complement.
GGCCTTGTTCGTTTCGCTACCTACACCCCCTGTCTGCCTGGCCCAATGGATTCATAACTAGCCCGCCTGCTATTCATACCCCCCTCCCTCATTTTAATTCAATTTTATTTCTTAATTCATTTTAATTTTTACCAATTTTCATTAAGTCATAATAAATTCATAAAAAATGCATTTCACTTCATTCTTTTTACAATATTTTCTTTAGGATGTGTAGAATATTATAGAAAAATAAAATTGCATTTTTATTTTCATTTCATATTTTTTTCATATTTTCTAAATAAATGTCCTTTTAAATAGATTCATTTCATGCATCATTTTAATAATTTTTGTTCTATTAAATGCTTCTATATTTTTTGTTCATTCTTTTTATGTTATTTAGATTAGATATTCAACTTGTAGAAATATTTTAGTTCCCATTTTTAGGAATTAATTTTAGGTGATTAAAATAGGCTTGAACATCATGAACAAAACTAGGGTTTTAGGTGACAACTTAAGAAGTTTGATTTCATTTCCCTTAGGACTTAGGATTTGATTAGATTAGTTATGGGACTATAAGGGCTATGGGTAGCTATTAGATCCCTTAGAGAAAAGTTAGGATTCCCCTACTGCTATTACTGTCTGTATATCTGATTGTCTGGTGTGGTGTGCCCTCTGTGGATTATTGCTTGCTTGTTTGGGTATTGGGGTTGTCTGGGGACTTAGGAGAGCTGAAGACTTGAAGAGATGAAGACCATTGGAGATCCAGTGATTGAAGATCAACTGCCAGAGTTGGAGAAGAGATTCTTGCTAGCAGATGCTGAGGAGACTAGGGTTTAGGAGCTAGGCAGAGCTCTAGATTAAAAAGCTTGTTTCTCAAACATGGAATGCCTTGTCTGCATCCATCCTTTCTCTATGATTCAAAGTCTCTTTCAAATATCCACCTCCCTCCTTTGGAAGGATCAGTGAATATATTTGAAAGATAGAACTTTTGAGAGGAAACTTTCTGTTTAATGTTAACAGTTGATGAACCACCCTTGGTAGGTAATTAACTGTATAACATTCATCCAATTCACTCTTGTGACTAATCCCTCATCCTGGAGTTTTGAACTTGAAGAAAAGCCATTGCAGATAGAAGACTGATGATCAAAGCCCTTGCCTAAAGGTCATGAAGATGGAGACTGATGCTTGTTGAAGCCTGTAGCTGATTGGAGATTACTTGAAGCCAGATGTTGATTCAGAGCTGCTGATGCTGTTTCTTTTGCTGTTGTATTTCATTTGCTGATGTATTGATTGGTTTTCTGAACTGTATTGTTTGCTGTTTACCCTGCTGGGTTGAAAGTGAAGTCTGTTCACTTTTGCCTATTGTTTTCTAGGTTCGAGGTTGAGTGGGACTCCCTTGCCTCGCTTGTGCTGTTGCATCCATGCATTTTACTGCTTTACTGTATATATCTGATATTGTTTCTGTTTCTGCCTATCCCGTAGGATCTCTGTTTCTCTCTGTGCAAGAGAGGAGCATGATAGACACTAGGTTTTAACCCATGCATGATAACATTAGGTTAGTCGGTTTCCCTTCGCAACCATAGGTTAGAGTTCTGTCTCTTCTCTCTCTAAACAAACAGAAAAAACACATAAAGATTTCAAACACAATAAAAGACACTTCTTCCGTAAAAGAATGTGAACTCATCAAAACGTCATTTTTGTCCGCCGGGACTGCTAATCAAGAAAACCTTTTTCAGAAGGAATAAAATCAATCAAGGACAGACTTGTGTCGTACGTGGCCCGAACTACGTTTGCTCTGATCTTCCATGCTGTATGGAAGTACGTAGGCATAGGATGCGATATCCTAGCGAGCAACCTTCCCCTCCTTTCCCGTAGGTAGGCGAACTACGTTGACTCTGATTTCTCGTTCCAGACGGGAATACGTAGGCATAAAGTGCGATACTTTGCCGAGTCATTTTTATTTTCATTTTATTTTCTTTTTCACCCTTGACCTTTAGTTTAGATAGAATAACAATCCATACCCGAAAACAAGCGTGGATCCCGTCGAGTACGACGGACGTGAGGGGTGCTAATACCTTCCCCTTGCGTAACCGACTCCCGAATCCAGGTTTTGGTTGCGACGACCATACCTTTTCCCGTCTTTGCGAGGTTTACTCTGAGCGTTCCCTTTCCCTCCCGTGGGATAAATAACGCACGGTGGCGACTCTTCTGTTCAGCCGGCGCCGATTTTCGCAGTAGCGACAGTGATTGGGAAGGATTCAAGGCAATTCAGTGCATACAGAAGCTCCACAAGACTTCATTGATCGTGTCTGGAGAAGATTGAAGGGTGATTTGAAGATTTTCTTGCTCTGTTCACTCAAATTTTACAGGTATGTAAATTTCATCTCATAGCATGATTTAGGTAGAATTGCTAGGATTTGAATGCATAGATAGATTGTAGACAAGGCTAGGATCGTTTCTGGTAGGAAAAATTGGTGATTAGAGACAAAACCTAGGGCGATGCAATTTCTGTTGAGGATCGTTTCTCTGAGTTCTTGATGAATTAAGCATGTTTAGGTGGTGAGGATTACTCAGTGCAACGCATAGATGATGATAGGTTTGTTAATTTTGAGATTTGGTGATGATTGAATATTGAGCATGTTCTGAACTTTTCATCGTGTTTTGAGATAGAGTGGTTTTTAATGAGAATGGAGGGCATGGTTGGATTCAGGGAGAAAAAACGAGCAAGATGATGTACTCATGTGTGGATTTTGGTGAGGTTTCATGGTGTTGGCATTTGGGGACGACGGTGGCGCCACCTCCGGCCACCGTCTGGTTCACTTTCCCCCCAGAATTTGAATTGGAGAAGATGATGAAATAACCATTAGATCTAGGAAGACCATTGACTGAGCCATCCATCCAAGGGCCACGATTGATTTTGAGTTTGTGAAGGAGTCTGAACATGGACAAAATGCCCCGTTTCATTAAACTGGTGGCTTTGGGCTTAAGATAACCTTTGCTAATCGCACACCCTTTTGAAGCCCATTTAAGATTTACACATGGTTTAGTTGCTATTTGACACAAACTTTTATTGATTTTCCTTTGCATTTTTCACTATTTTCTGGTTGGTCTGGGCTTGATGCGCGCTTGTTATTCACACCCCTTCTTGGGCCCAGTCTGGGGAATGCACTTGTAAATTTTGCTATTCATCACGCCTGTTTGTCAATTTCCTCTTATTTTCTTTAATTTTCATGTTTTACATATGATTAGAAATTAATTCATAATAAATTGAAAAATGATCATTTTAGGATGAGACTTTTTTCCCTGGATTCCTTAGGGTCTCTAGAATTTTATAGGATTAAAAAAATATTAATTTCATGCATTTTATATTTTCTGGCATATTTTACAATTTTAATGCTTTTATTTTACTTTTGTTTGATACTTCATTTTTATGAATTTAGTATGAGAGTTTGGTGAGAAATTTTGGAGTGATTCTTGTGAGGTTGATTAGATTAGGGAAGAATGTACCATTAAGAATTTTTTCATATTTTTTTGATTAAAATTTAGGTTAGTTTGAGAGGTGAATAGGAGAGGTGTTAGAATTAGGGTTTTAACATAACTAGTTGTAGTTTAGGGCATAGTTTGGGGACTTAGGTTTTGATTTAGGCCTTGGGATTCATATGGGGTATTGGGTATAGGGTTAGGTTCCCTTAGAAATTTACCTAGGATTTCATGATGAGTTTTAGCATTTTACTTGATTTTTGCAATTGGTGTGATGTTTGTGGGTTTTCCCCTTGGATGTTTGGTTTGGTTACTTTGCTTGGGCTGTCTTAATTGGGCTTTGGGCTTGGGTTTTGCTTGATGGAGCTTCTAGAGGCATTGAGGATGCTTGGAGATAAAGCTTGGGGCTTGGTCATGAAGGTATTTCCTTGTGAAGATTGCTTTTGAGGGCTTAGGGATTAGGCTATGTAGGAAGAGCTTTAGAATGGACTTGTTTCTTCTTTCAAACATAGAGAGCTTCTTGTGCCTCTATTCATTCCTATGACACAAAGTCCTTTTAAAGCATTCACATCCCTCCTTTGGAGGGATGGGTGACATACTTTAGAAGTAGAACTTTGAGGATACCTGTCTCTTATAATGTTAAGTACTTATGGGCTTCCTTTGGTTGTCACTAAGCTTCTTAACATTTCCACTTAATCTGTTAATTGATTCTCTCTTGGAGATGGAGCCTGAAGATAGGAGCTTTATTTGAAGCTTGAAGATGCTGAAGATGCCTTTCATGAGGATTGCTTGAAGATGGAGTTGTTACTGTCAGTTTTGCTGTCAGGAGCTTGCTGGAGTATTGAAGCTAGGGTTTACTGTTGCTTTTGAGCTGGGTTTTCTGTAGCTGTGGAGCTTGACTGTTTAGGTTTGAGGAGCCTTATTTGAAGTGTGCTTTCTCTTCCCTGGAGGTTGGAGATTGAAGCTTTTTGAAGCTTGAAGGTTCTTGCTGTTGCTGTCAGAGCTGCTGTTTGCTGTAGGAGTTTGGTGCTGCTGCTTGGGCTGCCTCCTCTGCTTTGGGGTTTTGTTTTCTGTATTGTTTGTTGGCTTATGTAGCTTGCCCCTAGGTTTGAAGTGAATGTTGATTCACTTTGCCTGTTGTTTTCCCAGGTTCGAGGTTGAGTGGGACTCCCTTGCCTCGCTTGTATTGCTGCATTGCATGCATTTTACTGTATTTGCTTGCTTTCTTTTCTGTTTATCCCCTAGGATCTCTGATTTCCTCTGTGCAGGAGGGAATTATGACAGACATTAGGATTCTTATCCATGCATGACAACATTAGTCACTCTCAAATCATAGTCTCTAGTGCGTCAGAGATTGCAAACAAACTAAAAAACACTTCTTTCGTAAAAGATTCAAAACAAACATCAAAGTGTCATTTTTGTTTGCTTGGACTCTTAATCAAGAAAAACCCTTTCATAAGGTAATAAAAAACAGTCAGACAAGCTGGTGTCTTCCGTAGCCCGAACTACGTTTGCTCTGATCTTTCATGCTGTATGAAAGTACGTAGGCATAGGATGCCGTATCCTAGCGAGCAACCTTCCCCCCTTAACCCGTAGGTAGGAGAACTACGTGGACTCTGATTTCTCGTTCCAGACGGGAATACGTAGGCATAAAGTGCGATACTTTGCCGAGTCATTTTCTTTTCTTTTTAACCCAGACCCTTTAGTGTAGATAGAATAACAATCCGTACTAGAAAACAAGCGTGGATCCCGTCGAGTACCTCCCCCTTGCGTAACCGACTCCCGAATCCAGGATTTGGTTGCGATGACCATTCCTTTCCTGTTCTGCGTTAGGTTTACTCTGAGCGTTTCCTTTCCCTCTTGTGGGATAAATAACGCATGGTGGCGACTCTTTTGTTTAGCTGACGCCGATTTTCGCAGTAGCGACAGCTGGCGACTCTGTTGGGGACTCCAACGGTTCCCTACGCGAGTCAGTCCTAGCACTTGTTTTCCCGTCGTGGGTTTTGTATGGATTTACATTTATGTCTTTACTTTCCGCAGTTTATTGTCGGCTTTATACTATTATTGTTGTTGTGGGGATGGGGTGATCTATTGAGAGATAATCCGGACCTGGGCTTGAGTGCACCTAGAATTAGTTGTGGAAAGTAGTGGGCGCGTGCATACTTTGCATGTACTAGTGTCCCGCAAAATCCACGCTCGGACGAGGTTCTTCTGGTTGACTTCTTTTTCAACACTTTGGGTTGAGGGGGTTGTTGGTTAGTTGGATTGTCGACTCCGGGGATCGATCATTTGGAAGTTGGCTAAGTGAGGCCTCTTCAGGACATGATGATGCCACACCTTCTGGGTATCGTATCATCAGTCTTGAAAGTCTGTGACGCCGACGACCGCATAGGATGCCGTACCTTGTGTCAGTTGATAGGACACCTACCTGTGAGAGGGATTGGAGCATGCAGGAAACTTGACCTCCAGATTACCCGGTTTTCTTGATATTGGATCAGTATGTGTGGTTACTTGAGGCTCTTCATCAGGAAAGTGTTATAGGTCTGTTGAGACCGGGTTGGAGCATTGTTGGGTCTGTTGAGACCAGGTTTGAGCAGTACTGCGGGTCTGTTGAGACAGAGTTGTGGATGGATCTCTTCTGCAATATATCACTTGATCCTTGTTGCATGTTTGCATATTGCATTGTTGCATACTCATTTTGCATATCATTAACGTGTGTCTGTGCTGCAGGTGCATTTTCATACCTCTGATTCTAGTTGCCCGGATTTCTGTCTGCTGATATTATGGATACTTTGAAGAAGACTGTGGCATACAAGTTGCCTACTCCAGATGTTTCTTCTTTGCTTGGTTTGATATCCTTAGCTGATGATGATGTGAAGAGAAGCTTCAGGAAGAGTTATGGGAAACTGCTTAGGTTGGTTTATAAACCATCCATGTATGAGCGTAATGGATTGTACGCGCTGATGCAGTTCTATGATCCCCCGCTGAGGTGTTTTACTTTCCCTGACTTCATTCTAGCTCCGACCATGGAGGAATATGCTGAGATCTTAGAGTTGACTATTCAGAACAAGGTACCCTTCATTCATATGGGGGCTGAGCCCAAGCTGGAGGACTTGGTTGTTGCCTTGCATTTAGACTCCTCAGAGTTGCTGTTAACCTCGTGGAATGGAGTGTCTGGTTTTTCTCTCAAGTTCTTGGTTGGGAAAGTACAAGAGTATGCCAAGAGTGGATGTTGGATTGTGTTTAATGCTATTCTTGCTCTGTGTATCTATGGCATTGTACTGTTCCCGAACATGCCTGACTTTGTTGATTTGGATGCATTCTATATATTCGCTTCAGGCAATCCGGTGCCTACTCTGATTGGAGATTTCTACCACTCACTGCATTATAAGAACGAGAACAGGAGGGGCAAGAACGTCTCTTGTTGTGTGCCTTTGCTGTATATGTGGTTTGAGAGTCATCTGCCCAAGAAGGGTATCTTCACTGAGTCTGCAGATACGGTGGATTGGTCTGAGCATCTGATGGTACTTTCTTCAGAAGAAGTTGTTTGGTTTGATAAAGATTTACTGGGATATGTGATTATCTACTGCTGCGCCGGATATCCTAACGTTCCTCTGATTGGGAGGAAAGGGTGCATTAACTACAATCCTTCATTGTTGATCAGGCAATTCGGGTATGCTTTGAAAAGCCCGCCAAAAGAGGAGGAAGTACAGGAATCCCTGTACTTCACAGGAGATTTGAAGGGAGAACTATTGTCCAATCTCCAGCATGCTTGGAATAATGTCCACAAGAGGGGTAAGGCGTTATTGGGTAAGAATGATTGTCAATCCTATGCTCCGTACAAGGTTTGGATCTAAGATAGGGCAAAGCAGGCGCTGATGTCGTTTCCTGCAGTATCACCTCCTGCTCCCCCCGTTATTGAAGAGCCAACTACCGTGCCTATTGAGAGATATGAATAGGTTGTGAAGGGGAAAAAAGAGCTAATGAAAGCCAACGAGAAGTTGGAAGAAGAGCTAGTGCAACTCAGGAGCGAAAGGAATGAAGCCGTATATTCCTTCGAGCAGCAAACGAAACTGGTGAATCAACTAGGCACGGAACTGACTGAACAACGAAAGAAGCGTGAACGTTTGGGGATAGATTTCAAGAGCTCCCATGATATGCTGGAGTCTAAGAAGAAAGCACTTGATATAGCCTACCGGGAGGTCTCTGCATTCAACAAAACCTGGAATGCCACGCTGACCGGCAATAAGGAAAGAGAAGACAAACTGAAGCTGCAGATCTCTGAGCTGGAAGGTCAGTTGAAAACTAGCCAGAAGAAGTTTGAAGAAGAGGTTATACGGAGATATGATGTCCAGAATGCCTTGAACAAAGTTATCAAGCGCAAGAAAGAGTCTGTGTCCAAGAAGCGGAAGGTAGAAGATTGCTTTGGAGAAGGTGTTTTGGAGGAATCCATTGGTGATCTCCAGCGTGTTATCAGGCAAAGAGACTCGCTCGTCGAAGGGTTGCTTTCTCAGCCAAACCATCCCAAGACTAAGAGATTGTTAGAGGAGTACCAGACATATGGTCGCACTTGATTATCCTATGTATTGATGTGTATGCTTTATTTGCATTGTGCTGACCATCACCAGGATTGTTGGTTGAGGTCATACTTTCCTATTGTACACTCAGTGATATTGTATTCCTGACTCGATGGGCTTTTCAGCAATATATGAGATGTTTTCCATGATTGGATTTCGAGCTTCTTATTACTATCACTATCACTACACTGGCACTTTGGCACTAGAATCGGGGGTTGATCTCCCTAACGCACAGACACATATTGCATTTGCATATTCATTTTTGCATCGCCAGTTATTTGTTGAATTTGTATCTCATTTCCTGCATCTCACAGGTTTTTCAGGATTGATGAACAAAGAGTCCACCGCTACTCAACCCAAAACAACTGCAAGAAAGTAATGGATCAAGTTCAGGTCGAGATGCAGGAAATCCGTGAGAAGTTGACTTTGTTCATGCAAGCTATGGAGAACATGGCCAAGGGCCAGGAGAATATTCAGACCTTGGTGTAGCCGCTGCTGACGCGGGCAAACGGAAATGGCAACACTGACCACTTTTCTGTTGAAACCCCTCGCCGGGAGAATGAGATACCGGCAGTTGTTACTCCACCTGTCGTGACTGTCAATGGAAACACTGGTACTGGTGCAGGTGCTGGCACTGGTAACGACAATACTGGGAATGGTGGTGATGGGCATGTGGTTAACAACAAAGGCAACACTGTGGATGTCGATCAAGGATTCGTTGACAATGTTGGATTTGGAAATAATGGGTATGGCAATATCAATCAGGACGGGAACTTAGGGTTCAACAATCAAGGGTTCGGTAATGACGGTTACGGCAACAACCAGGGGTACGGCTACGGTAATGGTGGATTCGATAATGTGAATGTGAACGGTGCTGGAACACTTCCTTTCAACAATGGCTTTGGACCTGCTGGGGTCAATCTGGGGTTCGGCAACCGAGGACAAGGTCCTGTGTTCAATCATCAAGGATTTGGCCGTAACATGGGTTACGATGGGTATGGCAATGACTGGAATATGGATCAACAGGATGACGCTTTTTTAGGAAGAGGTATGGGACCCGAAGGCCCTATTGACCCGGTTCAGAGGATCAAAATGCTAGAAGAGCAGATGAAAGGTGTGGTTGATAAGAACTTCGCTGGGTTAGATATGACTACTATGGGGTTGGTACCAGGGCTGAGGGTGCCGTTGAAATTCAAGGCTCCAACATTTGACAAATACAAAGGGGATACCTGCCCTAAGGTCCACGTCCGCTCTTATTACAGAAGGATGTCCGCATATTCGGATGATGAAAGGATGCTCATGCATTTCTTTCAGGATAGCTTGTCAGGACCGTCGCTTGAATGGTATATGGGGCTGGAGCCCACTCAGATTAAAACCTGGAAGCAGTTGGCTGATGCTTTCCTGACGCATTACAAATATAACAGCGATTTGGCGCCAAACAGGGTCCAATTACAGGGTTTGTCACAGAAAAACGATGAAAGTTTTAAAGAATATGCGCAAAGGTGGCGCGATATGGCAGCGAGGGTGCATCCTCCTTTAATTGAAAGGGAGATGAACGACCTATTCATTGGGACATTTACGGGGATGTTCTAAGAAAAATTGTTTAGTGTGTCGTTGGGCATTTTCTCAGATTTGATTCTTATGGGGGAGATGATCGAGAACAGGATCAAAGTTGGAAGATTCCAAGCAGGTGAATCTACTTTAGCCGGGGGTGCGAAAAAAGCATTCAGTGGTAGACGACAGGGTGATACTAGTGCCGTGTTTGGTGGCAGGGGGAGGGGCAGAGGAAGGAATCGGTATGTTCAGCCTCAACAGATAGCCAGTGTTACTATCCCGTTTCCTCAACAGAGGCAGCCACAACAGTAACCACAACCACAGCAGCAGCAAGGGCAGAATCCTGGTCAGAGAAGAATACAGAATACGAGAACAAAAAGAGTGTTCGACGCACCTCCTTCCACGTATGCATAACTCCTTCAGATCCTACTAGGGTTGAACTTGGTTGAAAAGAGGACTTCGGCACCGCCTACAGGGTCGGTACTTCCACAACCACAGCCACAATAGCAACCATAACCACAGTAGCAGCAAGGGCAGAATCCTGGTCAGAGAAGGATATAGAATACGAGACCAAAAAGAGTGTTCGACGCACCTCCTTCCACGTATGCATAACTCCTTTAGACCCTGCTAGGGTTGAACATGGTTGAAAAGAGGACTTTGGCACCGCCTACAGGGTCGGTACTTCCTTATGGATATGATGCTAACAAGCAGTGTGAATTCCATTCTGGGGCGCCCGGGCATGATGTAGAAGCTTGTCAGGCATTTAAACATAAAGTTCAGGACTTGTTGGACAGTAAAGCCATCAACTTTGGCCAAGTGGGGCCCAATATTGTACAACAGCCCATGCCTAATCATGGGGCAAATGCTGTCTTAACAGAAGAAAATTTGAATTTGGTGTTGGATGTTAATGAGTTGAAGACACCATTGAGTGAAGTGAAAAGCAGGTTGCTCAGAGGAGGAGTATTTCCCGGTTGTGATGAATACTGTTTAGAGTGTTGGACCCAGCTATTGCACCCCAAAATTTGCCTAACATTTCTTTACCTAGCTTGTGTTTCATTTCATTCACACTAGCATTATCATTTGCATTTCATTGACATGTATGCAGGAGATCAAGAGGTATGAGTACCAATCAAGATCTACACAAGAGTTTGAAGCTAGCTAAGAAGGTTATTCAGGTGTCCAAGGGTTGATATCCTTGTCAGAGAAGTTAAAAGATCCTCAGAGAGAGTGGTTGAAACCAAGAGGGTGTGTCTCCTAACTTGAGAGTTGTGGGAAGCCATCAGATGATTCTGAGGCCATGAGTTTGAACTTGAGGTCTTGAGAGAGCTCATGAGAAGTGTTAAAGATCACTTTGAGGCCTAGACAGGTCATTGTGCAAGGTTAAGAAGCCTCAGCCATGATTGGTGCAGTTAGGGTTTGACTGGGTCAACCCTAAGTCAACTGATGATTTGGACAAGGTTGAGACCTATTCCAAGAGCCATGTGATCATGGATTGATACATTGAGATGTTATAAGGATGATTCCAAGGTCAAATCATCATGATTGAAGGGTTTGAGAAGTTTTCAGGCTAGGGTTTCTAAGGCTTGACAGTGTAAAATCCCCTAGTTTGACCCCTATCTTCAAGGCAGTTTAGCTTAAGATATGATCTTCATATCATCTTGAACCTAACATGATTGTTGTAGAGCTTGATCTTAGATTTAATTTGAGTGCTAGAAGTCCTTGATAGGATTTGTAGAACCCAAGTTATGACTTTGACAAGTTATAGGTCATCTGAGGTATGTGAATTTGGGGGCTTGAAAGTTGCCCAACTTGCATGAAATCTTTGCCATAGAAGGATGATTCCTATGAAATTTTGTTCAACATGAATGTTGTTCATTATCCTCTTAGCTTTCTAGAGAGTACTAGAAGTCCTTGATAGGATTTGTAGAACTCAAGTTATGGCTTTGACAAGTCAAGGGCATTTTGGTCATTTGGAGATTACAGGTCATTTCAACCATAAGGCCATAACTCCCATTTCCAAGCTTCAAATGGGAAAATGTTCAACATCAAACTTATTCAAAATGATGTTTTAAGGCTAGTCAAGAGGTCATGAGATGTTGTAATTTCTTGTAGCTCAAAGTTGCAAAAATGACCTAAAATAAGGGCACAAGTTAAATGAACCAAAGTTGGAAATTGATACTTTTGATCTACACATCCAAACCAAGGCATGTAATAGGTCATTTTGACTCTAAAAAGAATTTTAAGAACATTGGTTTAGCCACATTTTTGAATTGAGGTCTAATTTGTGGACTTGCATTGAAAAGTAGTTACTTACATTATAAGTAACATGTGCAAAACTCAAATTCAAGGCATGATCAAGATCCCTTGCAAGCCAAACACTTCCAAAATGTCATGAGGGGAGAAATTGGAAGGATTTGAGATTGGTTTCAAGCTGCAAACAGAAGTATGCACACCATGGCATATGGTTGAAATTCTCATGTCATGAGAGATTGATTTTCTCATTGGAAGGATCTAGAGGTTTCTAGATCATCCCTACACACTCTATATATTGAATAGAGAGGATCCAAAGCAAAGGTTGGTGATGATTGAAGGAGAGAGCAGAGATTGAGTTTGGAAAATTCATGCTTGTAACTGAATTCGGTTTCACCAATTTCTTCACTTTCCATCCATTTTCTTGATTGCAACCTCTTCCATGGATGCTAGGGATTAATTCCAGATCATAATCAAGAGGAATTCGTGGCTGATTGGTGTTCTTGAGCTCAGATTTTTCCACCTGCAACTCAGAGTTGGTACCAAGAATAGAGGCCATTTCAATCAGTTCTATTGCATACAAAAGCTTGGAAGTGATTCACTGAAGGAGTCTGGAGCATTTGAAGGCTTGATTTGAGGTCTTGCTACTTCTGTGCACGCGAGTTTTTCAGGTTGGTAACCTTTGATCTCTAGCTTGTTTTAGTTAGAATCAATAGGAATTAGGATGATAGATGCATTGTAGAATGGTGTAGGAAGGATTTCAGATCATTAATTTGAGAATTAGTGACCAATTAAGGATGTCACCATTTTCGGTTGAAAGTTGGTTCTTGCGAATTTTGAGGATTTAGGTTGAATTAATGGTATGAGTGAGTTCCTTGTGAGATTTGGGACAAGTTTCATGTATAAACCACTTGCAATTGAGGATCCTAGAGAGAGTTAGGGTTGGGGACGATGACCGGAGCACCACCGGTGGTGGCCGGAGCTGCGCGCGAGGTTCAGAGGTTCAAAAGGTTGAAGATGACTTTAGAGCCCTTGGATTCAGGTGGACCTTTGACTGGAAAAGTGATCCAATGGCCACGAATGGATTTCATTTTGTGAAGGATCTGAGTTTTAATGAAACACATCGTTTCATTTAGTTGTTGATTTTGGGCTTAGTGAATTGGTTGATACCTGCACCCCCCTGATGGCCCAATCCATGAATTGAACTGCCTTTCACTACTATCTGCACCGTGCATTTATTATTTTTCTTTTGATTTTCTTTAATTTTTCATTTTATACATGGTTCATGATTAAATCATAAAAAATGAAAAAATGATCCAATTAACCCCATTCTTTTTGCATTAGATTCATGATAGGGTCTAGTTTTTTTAGATAAAAAATATTTTTATTTCATGCATTTTTTGATTTTAGGGGAATTTTTACATTTTAATTGATATTAAAATAGTCATATTTGATACTTCATTTTGTGGAATTTTGTGTGATCATGTGATGATGATTTTGATCTTGATTTTTTGTGAGTAGTTAGCATAGATGTGCATGCTCCCCATAGAATTTTCTCACATTTTTGTGATGAACATAGGTGGTAGTTTAGGTTGAAACCTTTAGAAGCTCCATTTTTAGGGTTTATGGTTGATTCCTTTGGATTTAGGACTTAATTTTAGGACTTAATAGATGATTTAGTCCCTGGTTTTTGTATGAGGCATCCTTAATTGAATTAGGATCCCTTAGGAATTTTTGTAGAAATTTATAAGATGGTTTGCTATGTTTGATTGATTTTAGTTTAGGTGCTAGTTTTAGATGATTCTAAGGCACTAACTCAACTAGATTAACATCTTTAGTTCCCTTAGATTAGGGTTTTGCTTTGCTTGTTCTTGGATGATGTTGAAGGCAAGTTGAAGATGCATTGGATTGCTTGAAGAGGCTTGGATTTGAAGATCTTCCCTTCTTGTGGTGTAGTTTTGATTAGGTTAAGATTAGGGTTTTGTAGGAAGAGCTTCTAGATAGTTCTCTTGCTTCATAAACATGGAAAATGTTGATCAATTCCATTCTTCCCTATGATGAAAGGTCCCTTTGTAAAGGCCTCATCCCTCCTTTGGTAGGATGTGTGGCTATTTGCAAATTGGTAGAACCTTTGAGGGTCCCTTTCTCTGATGACAAGATGCTTAGTGGTGACCTTTGGTCTTCACTCTGCTACCAATCATCCAAACTTTGCTCTTGATGGATGCATCTTTCTCCCTTGTTAGAGGATGGAGTTCCTTGCTTGAAGAATATTGGAGGATGGAGTTGATACTTCTTTGTGATTGAAGATTAATCTGAGGAGCTGAAGCTTGTAGATGAAGAAGACCAAGTTGATACTGGTAAAGCAAAGAGAGCTGAAGCTTGGAGAACAAGTTGATACTTATGAAGAGGATTCAATTGAGATTGAGTGAAGAGCTGAGGCTTGAAGAATAAAGGATAAGCTGATATTTATGTTGATGCATTGAGAGCCTGAAGGGATCAAGTTGATACTTGTAGTTAGGAGTAAAGCCTGAAGGTGGGATGTAGTGTAAAGCTGAAGCTTAAGGAAGAGAGAATAATTTGATGGGTTGAAACCTTGGAGAAGAAAGTTGATACTTGTCATGGAAGATGATAGCCCTGAAGAGCTGTTGAAGATTGATGACTGGACTGCTGGCAGAAGATTGCCTTGCTGTGAAGCTGTGGGAGTGGTTGATCTGTTTCCTTTCTTGTCTGTTTTCTTTTCTGTATTGATGTGGCTTGTTTGATTTTCCTGATGCATTAGAATAAGTCCATACCTAGACTGATGTAAGCTAGGAGCATGATTGCACTAGAGGTTGAGTTGATCCCTCTGCTTGTATTTTTACTGTATGGCTTTGCTTGCGGGTATTCGGTAGAGCCCAGCTCCCTTGCCCATGTGGTTTGTGTTTGCTTGATAGCATGTCATTCATTTCCTCTGTATGATTGCAGTCACTCATTATTTTGCTTGATAGCACTTTATTTTATTTCTTTTGTATGATTGCAGTTATTCATATCTGGCTTGAGGTCGAGATGAGCTTGTGGAGGCTGATACCCCACACACACTTCCTCCCTCACTTGCATTGCATGCATTTTACAGTCGTTTACTGTTTACTGTTTAAGTTGATGCTTTACCTGTTTCTGTTTATCATTGACATGATCCCTTAGGAATCTCACTTCCTTTGATAAGGAAGTGATGATAGAACTTTAGGTTGAAACCTATGCATGATAACTTCTAGGAGTTCCTTGTTTCAAACTTCAACTATAGGATGAATCCTTGGCATGACAACATTAGGACTTGATAGTCTCCCCTTAGTTGTCCCTCTCTCTTCTCATCTCAAACAAATTAAAATACAGTAATAAAAGTTAACTGACGTCGTACGTTACGAGCCTTAAGCTATCTGAGAAAGGATTGTTGGAGAGTTTCTTTTCAACAGTCTGGATGTTTAGTATGGTACCCTTTGGGTGACATACGACGCATTCACTCTCAGGTCATAGTCTCTAGTGCGATACTAGTTGCAAACAAACATAAAAAACAGTTCTTCCGTAAAAGACAGAAAACAAACTTCAAACCTTTTTGCCCCATGGGCCCATAATTCAAAGGAAGCTTTTCTGAAGAAAAGAGTGTCGTTAAACTTCAGCGCCACCGCAAACAGGCTTTATCCCTAACTGTTGGAACTGCTGTTTAACCCTACTCAATAAAACAGATGAATCTGAGTTCCCGTAAGCCGTATTATCCCAAACTACATAAGCTCTGATCTCTCATACCTGTTGAGAGTACGTAGGCACAATACTGATGTATTGGCGAGCCACCTTCCCCATCACCCGTAGTTAGCCGAACTACGTTGAGTTTGATTTCTCATTCTCTGATGAGAATACGTAGGCATAAAGCGCGATGCTTTGCCGAGTCATTTTCTTTTCTTTTTCAGACCAGCCTTGATAGGTAGATAGATAAAACCAACCCATCCGATAAACACAACAAGCGTGGATCCCGTCGAGTACGACGAACGTGAGGGGTGCTAATACCTTCCCCTTGCGTAACCGACTCCCGAACCCAGACAACAGTTGCGATGACCTTGTCTTATACCTTTTCGTCAGGTTTTTCCGATCGTTTCCTTTCCCGTTCCGAGGGATAAATAACGAAAGGTGGTGACTCTTCTGTTTTGCCGGCACCTTATTTTCGCGGAAGCGACAGCTGGCGACTCTGCTGGGGACGTGATAGTTTCCTGGGATCCAACGTCCCATATGCGAGTCAGTTTGGGGATCCAACGTCCCCTGCGAGAGTCAATCCTAGCGCTTGTATGATTACTTGTTGGGTTGTGTTTCTTTATCGCATTTTATTTCCCGCACTTTATTTTCAGTATGATATGATTATCTGTGCTGTTGTAGGGGGGGGGGGCATTCTGATGAGTGAGAAGCCAGACCCAGGCTTGAGTGAACATAGCATTAGTTGTGGAAAGTAGTGGGCGCGTGCTTGCTTGGCAGGCACTAGTGTCTCATGAAATCCACGCTCAGACGAGGTTCTCCCGGTTGACTTCTTTTTCAACCCTTTGGGTTGAGGGGGTTGTTGGTTTGGAGGATTGTTAACTCTGGGGACCGATCATTTGGGATTCAGCCGAGTGAGGCCGCTTCATGAGTTGGTGATGCCACACCTTCTGGGTATCGTATCACCCCTCTTGAATGTCTGTGATGCTGATGACCGTATAGGATGCCGAACTTGTGTCAGTTTAGGTCCATACCTGTGAGCAGGGTTGGGTTTGTTGCCGGAAACCTTGACCTTCAGACTACCTGGTTTTCTGGATAGTGAATCAGTGTTGTTGGTGTCGGAGGTTCTCATCATCAGATGTGGATGTTGTTCTTGACAGATCAGGTTTATGGTTGGGATCAGAGGATCTCATCGGCAGATGTATGTTTGTTCTTGACAGAGCAAAGTTTTGGTCCTGTATCAGAGGTCCTTATTATCATATGTTTGTTCTTGATAGAGCAGAGTTTTGGTCCTGCATCAGAGGTCCTTATCATCAGATGTTTGTTCTTGACAGAGCAGAGTTTTGGTCCTGTATCAGAGGTCCTTATTATCAGATGTGTGTTTGTTCTTGACAGAGCAGATTTGTGGTCCGATACCAGGGTTTTCTTCTTATCAGATCTATGGTTGTTCTTGACAGAGCAGTATTATGGTTTTGTTGATACAGAATCTCCACAGTACAGTTGCTTTGATCTCCTGCTGCATGATTGCATTTTACATTGCTTTGCATACTCATTTGCATTTCATTAACGTGTGTCTGTGTTGCAGGTACCGTTTCCCCCGATTCAGGATTTCTGGCCTTCTGTTGTAGTGTTATGGGTTTTTTGAGGAAGACCGTGGCTTACAAGCTCCCTGTTCCTGATGTTGTTCAGCTGACTGGTTTGATTGCCTTAGCAAATGATTTTGTGAGAGATGAGTTAAGAAAGTCTTACGGCAAATTGCTCAGTTTGGTTCGTAAACCCTCTGCGTTTGAGTTGAACGGGTTGCATGCTCTGCTGCAGTTCTACGACCCTCCGTTGAGATGTTTTACTTTCCAGGACTTTGTTCTCGCACCCACACTAGAGGAGTATGTTGATTTGTTAGGTGTGCCTATCAAGAGTTAGATGCTCTTTTTCCATATGGATGCGGAGCATAATCTGGCTAGTCTAGCTCCGTCACTTCATCTGGATGCCTCCGAGTTGGTCTTGTTTAGTTGGAACAAGGTTCCCGGTTTCTCCTTGCAGTTCTTAGTGGGAAAGGCTCAGCTGTGCGCCAAAGATGGATGTTGGGTCGTGTTCAACGCCATTCTCGCTCTGTGCATATATGGCATCATTCTGTTCCCCAATATGCCCGACTTTGTGGACTTCGACGCTTTTCGCATCTTTGCTTCAAGGAATCTAGTCCCTACCTTGATAGGAGATGCCTACCATTCCGTCCACTACAAAAACGAGAACAGAAGGGGTAAGAATGTCTCGTGCTGTGTGCCCTTGCTCTATAGATGGCTTGATAGTCATCTACCCAAGAGGGGTCCCTTTGCTTCGTCTGCAGCCACAACTGAGTGGTCTGAGCGTTTGATGGGTCTATCAGTGGAGGATATTGACTGGTTTGACAGAGATAGGTTGGTTACCGAGATTATCTTCAGCTGCAGCAGGGTTTCCGAACGTGCCTTTGATAGGCAGGAAGGGCTGTATAAACTATAATCCGTCTCTGCTGGTCCGACAGTTTGCTTACGCTTTGAGAGCTCCGCTGAAGGATGAAGAGGTGTAGGAATCTCTGTACCTCACTGGTATTCTAGAGGGGGATATGTTATCTAAGTTTCAGCGCACTTGGAATGGTATCAGTAAGAGGGGAAAACCATTGCTGGGGAAAAGTAATAGCCAAGCCTACGCTCCATATGTGACTTGGATCAGAGCAAGAGCAGATGCTATAGGGATGTCGTTCCCACCTGCCAAGCCAGAAAGCCCTCCAGTGATTGAAGAGCCTACTACCGTGCCTATTCAGCAGCATAATCAGGTGTTAGCTGAGCGAGATGAATTGAAGAGGGCAAATGAAGAACTGGAGAAAGAATTGGCTCAGCTCAGAAGCGAGAGAAGCGAAGCCGTTCATTCCTTCAAGAGGCAGACAGAGCTGGTGAACTAGTTAGGGACGGACTTGACTAAGAAGATAGCTGAGCGTGAGCGCTTGGATCGATACTTCAAAGTTGTTAATGACGTACTGGCCACGAAGAAGCAGCACTTGGACGAAACGTATCGGAGGATATCCAAGTTTAACCAGCACTGGAAGGCCACCCTAGCCAACAAGAAAGAGCGGGAGGATAAGCTGATGCAACAGATCTCCAAGCTGAAAGCCCAGTCGAAGGCCAATGAGAAGAGGTTTGATGAAGAAACCGCTCGCAGATATGCCGCCGAAGGCCAGCTCAACAAAGCTCTCGCTAACCTGAAGAAGCGCAAACTGACGTTTGAGTCCAAGAAGCGGAAGTTAGAAGATTGTTTCGGCGAAGGAGAATGGGAAGATTCGGTCGAAGGTCTTCAATACACCATTATGCAGAGGGAGTTACTCGTCGAAGGGTTACTCACTCGGCCTGGTCATCCAGAAACGAAGGGGTTGTTAGAAGAGTTTCGCGCCCGTGGCCGTGCTTGACTATTTGTATTCCTTTTGTTTGATCATTGTTGTATGCTGACCATCACCAGGCTTGTTGGTCGAGGTCATGCTATTGATTCAGCTTGTACTCACTGACGTTGTGTACCGCCTTGATGGGCTTTCTATATATGAGATGTTATTTCCATGACTGGACTCAGACTTCTTATTATCAGCACTGGCACTCAGGCACTAGGATCGGGGGATACCTCCCTAAACGCACAAACATACGTTTGCATTTGCATGAAGCATTTGCATAACGAGCACTTTGTCGTTTTTCCTAACCCTTTTGTGTTTTCAGTTTGTTTCAGGTTGTTCCAGGATTGATCAGAGACCAATCCACCGCTATCCGACCAGAGCAAATCAAACTAGAATCATGGAGCAAGTGCAAACTGATGTTCAAGAACTCCGCGAAAGAATGGACCGCTTCATGGAGCTCATGCAAGCGGTCGCCAATGGCCAGGATCAGCTCAGAACCTTGGTTCAGCCTCTAATTTCAAGGGTCGATAGCAATGGCGTACTCCATGGTGGGACCGTGCCTACCCCTCCACCTGTTGAAACTCCTCAGAATGGCGTCCCCGTGACCGGGGGGAATGGCAGTGCCAACGGCAATGTGATAGCTAACATGGGACTCAACGGTAATACGACGAGCGTCGGTAATGGGAATTTGGAAGCTAACATCAATGTTAGGCTGGGCAACGGCAATGCGGGTGTTGGAAATCTGTTCGGGCCTCAGCCATGGTTAGAAGACCGTCAGGATGATGTGTTCTCGCAGAGAGGTGCTGAAGGGGAGCTGACTGCTGAAGCACGTCTAAGGTTCAAGGAACTCGAGGACAAGATGAGGAATATCGAGAACCAGAACACCCTGGGTGTTGATATGTCCAAGTTGGGACTGATTGCTGATTTCAAGGTGCCTCCCAAGTTCAAGGTACCTGACTTTGAAAAGTACAAGGGCACCACTTGCCCTCGCGTCCACCTGAGATCATATTACCGGAAAATGTCCGCTCATTCTGAGGACGAGAAGTTGCTGATGCACTTCTTTCAAGACAGTCTGTCCGGGCCATCCCTCGAATGGTACATGAGTCTGGAACCTACTAGTGTGTGCACGTGGAAGGACCTTGCTGAAGCATTTGCGCACCACTTACCAATACAACAGTGACTTGGCCCCAAACCGAGTCCAACTGCAGAATCTGTCGCAAAGGAACAACGAAGGGTTCAAGGAATACGCCCAGCGGTGGCGTGAATTGGTAGCCAGGGTTCAGCCGCCGATGGTTGAACGTGAGCTTGTGCAAATGTTCGTAGCCACCCTCCCAGGGGTTTATTATGAGAAATTGGTCAGCGGTATGTCGGAACCTTCTCAGATCTCATTATCACGGGTGAGCACATTGAAAATGGGATCAAACTAGGGAAAATTCAAAGGGATTCATCCTCAGCTGGAGGAGGCAAGAAACCTTATGATGGCAAAAGACGGGAAGGAGAAACGAGCGTCGTGACCAACACTCGAAGGAAGAGTAAAGGCCCTCACCAACAGGTGGCCAGCATAACTATCCCGGCAGTTCAACAACCACAACAGCAGCAGCAACCGAATCAACAAGGGTACATAAAGTATCAGAACCGGGCACCTCTGTCGAGCCGTCACCTCGAGACACCGCCCATGTCCTACACTCAACTATTGCAGACTCTGCTCCAGCTACAGTTGATCCAAAAGAGAACCTTGGCTCCCTTGACAGGGGCGCCTCCGCCAGGTTATGACGCAAATGCAACTTGTGAGTTTCACTCAGGGGCACCTGGCCACACAATAGAGAATTGCAAAGCCTTCAAGCATAAGGTGTAGGACATGGTGGACGCTAAGATCATCAACTTCTCAGATAATGTGCCAAACGTCACGAAGAACCCTATGCCGAATCATAGGGGAGGTGGAGTAAACGCCATTATTGAAGACGAGAGTTTGGATTTGTTGACTGACGTCAGAGATCTGAAGACGCCGCTTAGCTTCGTTAAGGCTAAGCTGATGAAAAGAGGTTTCTTTCCAGGTTGTGGAGATCTGTGTATGGGTTGTGCAACAAGTCCTGATGGATGTGAACAGCCGAGAGAGGGGATTCAAAGTCTGATGACCGAAGGAATCCTACAATTTAGCCGAAGGGCCGAAAGCGGATCAGGGGAGGTAATGCTGAAGCAAGATGATAAGGTTGCCACCATCACCATCCCTCGCCAGACGATAACTATTTCCGCACCCAGGCCGCCTACGATTACCATCACCAAAGTTGGGCTGATACCTTTCGAAAGCACCAACATTGTCCCGTGGCACTATGGGGCAGAGGTCTACTGCAACGGACAGAAGTTGGAACTAGAATCGTTTGGGTCGTCTGTGGAGAACCTAGTGGGCGTTAGTGGAATCACTCGCAGCGGAAGAGTGTTTGCACCACCTGAGGTCGTAACGGACAAAGCGGACAAAGCTGATGCAACTGATAAAGGTAAAAGTAAAGTCGTTGAAGAGATCCCTTGCGAGGTAGAAAAAGACTTACTTGTTAAAGACACTGAGGAATTTATGAGGTTGATTAAAAAGAGTGACTACAAGATCGTGGATCATCTCCATCAGACACCCTCGAAGATTTCCATCCTGAATCTGTTGCTGTGTTTTGAGGCACACCGCAATGCGCTGTTGAAGGTGTTGAACGCCGCATATGTACCGCAGGAAATATCGGTAAACCAGTTAGAGAAGGTCGTAGCCCACGTGAATGTTGGAAATGGGTTAGGGTTCACTGACCTAGAGCTGACGCCGAAGGGGAGGAACCACAATAGCGCCCTGCACATCTCGATAGAGTGTAGGGGAACGATTATGTCCCACGTGTTGGTGGACACAGGGTCATCACTTAATGTTCTTCCGAAGAAGGCATTAATGAAGTTAGATACTCGTGGAGTGATTTTCACACCTAGTGATCTGGTTGTGAAAGCGTTCGATGGAACCAAACGCCATGTTTCGGGGAGGTGACGTTGCCAATCCAAGTCGGGCCGGAAACATTCGACGCAGTCTTCTACATTATGGACATCATGCCTGCCTACAGCTGTCTCTTGGGCCGGCCATGGATCCATTCAGCGGGTGTCGTAACCTCCACGTTGCACCAGAAACTCAAGTATGTTGTCGGAGGTAGCATCGTGACCGTATGTGGCGAGGAAGACATAATGGTGAGCCATTTGTCGTCCTTCAAATATGTTGAGATGGATGGGGAAATCCACGAAACCCTATGCCAAGCGTTCGAAGCTGTTAAAGTCAAGGACGTAGCTCCTGCGATCACTGAGAAGCTAGAGATGACTCTCTCCTCCTTCAAGGAAGCCCAGGCCGTTGTCCAGGTCGGATCTACCACAGGCTGGGGACGAATTTTGGAGATACCTAACAAGCAAGACAAGTTTGGGTTGGGATATTCTCCTGGAGCTGAAGCCTCCTCTTCCTGCAGTGCATCACGAGGTAAAGGACCGATCCAGTTTACCAGTGGCGGGGTGATATTTGAAAGCGTCAACGCAGTGTCTGAAGACAGCGGAGATAGCGACTGTGACTTAGACTCTTGGATCCAGCCAAGCAAGCCAGGCGAGAGCCTCAATAACTGGTTCGTCAAGGATATCATCCAGATGACAAGCGAAGAGTAATGATTTACTTTTTGCAATCATTGTACAACCCTATGTCCTACCCGGGGCATAGTGGTTTTATTGTCAGGGCCTCGTTTGATTATGTACATGCATTTTATCAATAAATCAAAAGGCGTATTTCTTCGTATTCAAATGTTGTGATCTCTGTTATTCATGTTTTGTATTTGTTTTGAAAAACAATAAAATGACAATGAGGTTTGTTCTAACCTGCATATCCTTGTTTTAAACTTAACCCTTGTTATTGCAGGATCCACATAGCAGATGACATCGACTCTGGACCTTCTACGACTCACTTCGACTTCGATTGCCCGATCTATCAAGCCGAAGAAGAGATTGATAAAGACGAAGACCTTCCCGAAGAGTTGGCCCGCTTGTTGAAACAAGAAGAGAAAGTTATTCTGCCTCACGAGGAGGACATAGAGATCGTGAATCTGGGTTCTGAAGAACTTGTCAAGAACGTCAGGATAGGGGCCGCGTTGCAGAGTGATGTCAAGCAGAGACTGGTCGAGATGCTAAGAGAGTATAGTGACGTCTTTGCTTGGTCATACGAGGATATGCCCGGACTTGACACTGACGTCGTGGTCCATCCCTTGCCACTGCGAGAAGATTGTCCCCCCGTTAAGCAGAAGCTTAGGAGGACACGACCAGACATGGCCATTAAGATCAAAGAAGAAGTGAAAAAGCAGCTTGATGCTGGCTTCTTAGTGGTCACTACTTACCCTCCGTGGGTCGCCAACATAGTGCCTGTACCGAAGAAGGACGGTAATGTACGAATGTGCGTCGATTATCAGGATTTGAATAGGGCGAGCCCTAAAGATGATTTCCCGCTCCCTCATATTGATGTGTTGGTCGACAATACAGCTCAGTTCTCCGTATTTTCGTTCATGGATGACTTCTCCGGCTACAATCAGATCAAGATGGCGTCGGAGGACATGGAGAAAACTACGTTTATTACACCTTGGGGAACATTTTGCTATAAGGTAATGCCTTTCGGTCTAAAGAACGCAGGGGCCACTTACCAACGAGTAATGGTTACTTTGTTTCATGATATGATTCATCATGAGATTGAAGTCAATGTTGATGACATGATTGCGAAGTCCCAAATGGAGGAAGGACATCTGGTAAATTTGCTGAAGCTTTTTGAGAGGCTTAGGAAATTCATGTTGAGGCTGAATCCTAACAAGTGTACTTTCGGAGTACGGTCCGGGAAACTACTGGGGTTTATCGTGAGTGAAAGAGGCATCGAGGTTGATCCTGCGAAGATAAAAGCAATACAAGAGATGCCAGCGCCAAAAACAGAAAAAGAAGTTCGTCGTTTCCTGGGCCGAATAAACTACATTGCAAGGTTTATCTCTCAGCTCACGGCCACGCGTGAACCGATGTTCAAACTGCTAAAGAAAGATCAGGCGATTATCTGGAACGAGGATTGCCAGAAGGCATTTGATAAGATAAAACAGTATCTACAGGAACCTCCAATCTTGATTCCCCCAGTGGCCGGACGACCCTTAATCATGTACTTGACAGTTCTTGAGAATAGTATGGGGTGTGTCCTCGGTCAGCACGACGAGACGGGCAGAAAGGAGCATGCCATTTACTACTTGAGTAAAAAGTTCACAGACTGTGAATCTCGTTACTCGATGCTGGAGAAAACGTGTTGTGCACTAGCCTGGGCTGCCAAACGTTTACGACAGTACATGCTCAATCACACCACCATGCTAATTTCGAAGATGGATCCAATCAAGTACATCTTCGAGAAGCAAGCGCTTTCGGGCAGGATTGCTAGATGGAAAATGGTGTTGACGGAATATGACATTCGGTACGTTTCCCAGAAGGCCATCAAGGGAAGCGTATTGTCTGAATACCTCGCCGAACAGCCGATCGAGGATTATCAGCCGATGAAATTTGAATTCCCTGACGAGGATATCATGTTTCTCAAAGCAAAAGATTGCGATGAGTCGTTGCCCAACGAGGGGCTAGATAGGAAATCCTAATGGAAATTGATATTCGACGGGGCGGTTAATTCTTATGGAAGTGGCATAGGGGCGATCATCACAACTCCTCACGGATCCCACATCCCGTTCACTGCGAGACTGACGTTTCCAGTCACCAATAATGAAGCGGAGTACGAAGCATGCATTATGGGTCTAGAAGAGGCAATTGATTTGAGAATCAAGAACCTAGATGTATATGGTGACTCGGCGCTTGTGATCCACCAGATTAAAGGGGAGTGGGAGACTCGCCAATCGAATTTGGTGCCGTATATGAATTATGCCAGAAGGCTGCTTCCGTTCTTTGATCGAGTGGAACTCCATCATGTGCCCAGAGCTGAAAATCAGATGGCTGATGCCTTAGCCACATTGGCTTCGATGTATGAAGTTAATTTTTGGAATGAAGCTCCAAGAATTGTCCTTTCTCGTCTTGATAGACCTGCGTTTGTCTTTGCGATCGAGGAAGCCTCCGATGCCAAGCCATGGTTCCATGACATCCAGACTTTCCTTATGACTAAGGAGTATCCTGAGGGAGCGTCAACCAAAGATAAGAAGACTCTGAGGAGGCTGTCTGGAAATTTTTATCTCAATCCTGATGGAGTTTTGTATAAAAGAAACCAGGATCTCATGCTACTCAGATGTGTAGATGAGAAAGAGGCGAGTATGCTCATGGAAGAAGTCCATGAAGGCACATTTGGTACGCACGCCGGCGGGTATGCTATGACGAGAAAGATCCTGAGAGCAGGATATTACTGGCTGACGATGGAATCAGATTGCTTTAAATTCGCGAAGAGATGTCATAAATGCTAGATTTATGCTGATAAGATTCATGTGCCGCCGTTCCCGTTAAATGTCATGTCCTCCCCTTGGCCGTTCTCCATGTGGGGCATCGACATGATAGGCAAGATCGAGCCCACTGCATCTAACGGTCATCGCTTCATTCTAGTAGCTATCGACTACTTTACCAAGTGGGTGGAGGCAGCCTCGTACGCTAATGTGACCAAACAGGTGGTGGCTAAATTCATAAAGAGGGACATCATCTGTCGTTACGGAATTCTCGAGCAGATCATTACTGATAATGGTTCGAACCTGAATAACAAGATGATGAAGAAGTTGTGCCAGAGTTTCAAGATTGAACACCACAACTCATCTCCTTACCGGCCGAAGATGAATGGCGTCGTTGAAGCGGCCAATAAGAACATTAAGAAGATTGTGCAAAAGATGGTTGTGACCTATAAGGATTGGCACGAGATGCTGCCATTTGCACTGCACGGTTATCGTACAACGGTACGTACATCAACCGGGGCAACTCCTTTCTCCTTAGTGTACGGCATGGAAGTTGTCCTACCGTTAGAAGTGGAGATCCCCTCTTTGCGAGTTTTGGTTGACGTGAAACTCGACGAGGCAGAATGGATTAAGAACCGACTAAACCAACTCAGCCTGATGGAGGAGAAGAGGTTAGCATCGATTGCGCATGGTCGTCTATACCAAAGCCGAATGAAGAAAGCTTATGATAAGAAGGTGCGTCCTAGAAGCTTTCAGACAGGTGATCTCGTCCTGAAGAAGATTCTTCCTCCACACTCCGACCACCGGGACAAGTGGACTCCCAATTACGAAGGTCCGTACGTCGTCAGCAAAGTCTTCTCGGGAGGAGCTTTATTGTTGTCCACGATGGATAGCGAAGATTTTGCATCCCCGGTGAACGCGGACGCAGTTA
Organism: Lathyrus sativus; assembly: GCA_963859935.3. NCBI lineage: Eukaryota > Viridiplantae > Streptophyta > Magnoliopsida > Fabales > Fabaceae > Lathyrus > Lathyrus sativus. The sequence continues at coordinate 320,734,478 of OZ012738.1, read as the reverse complement.
AAAAATACTTTGCTTAAAAATGACCCGCTGGAAAGAAAAAGAATATCCAGGCAAAAATGGGGCATCCCGGCGAACCATAGAAAAAGAAAAAGGTTCGGGCAAAAATTAGGGATATAAATGAAAATTGTACACCCGCAAAGTCGAAAACCTGGAAGGGCGACTTTGGCAAAAAAGGGTATCCCGGTGAATCGAAAACCTGAAAGGGCGATTCAGGCAAAAGTTAGGGATTTGAAAAAGCAAATGACTGCGTTCCGCGTGTGGACTGCGTTTGTTTAGTGGTTTGGAAGACTTGAAGGCCGTCCATCTGAATCAATCTCTTCTTAAGCTGAAGCGTCAGAGAAGTATCGAAGTCGAGTGAGTCATAGAGGGATCAACTCATGGTGTTTGTCTACGCCTCATTGACGACATTTGTATATACTGATGTATATTTATGTTTTTATGTTTGCGCGGCTTCCTCATTCCAGGAGCTTGCATCTGTTGTAAAACATTTTTACCCATTCAGGGGTTCGTTATCAATAAAATGTATACTATTCAGCAATTATGTTTGTCTGTTTAGCATTTACCTGTTTTGTTTGTGAAAAAGAACGCCGATGTTTTTGATAAAATGCGCATACATAAACTTACTGGCCTAGGCCACTGATTGTTGAAACAATGAATTACTTGAACATTGTCACAAGATGATAACCTTGATAGGTCCCTTTGAGAAGGGTATCTTGTTTGTTTGTTTGTGTTGTTGTAGGTGTAGCATATACCAGGTAGTACATCGTATGCGTCCCCAGGCCGGATGATTCCTTCTTCTCCAGCAAAGCTCAGCAGCCTCTCCCGCAGAGTCTGAACGTGAGATCGTAAAGCATTGATATGTCTCCCCAGGCAGAGAGGATTCTCTCCCCAATCAGATGCATCCTGAAGGAACGCCATCTCCCCAACTAAGTCACATACTAAAGTGTGCAGCACTCGATAGTTCCAGACTGAAGTCTCCAGGAGAATTGAAATTCCCCACAGAGTCGTACTCCCCCCCAGTAAGCAGGATGATTCCTTCTTCCCCAACCGAGTTTGCAGTTCCCCAAGAGAGCCGAGTCCTTGGAGAGCGTTCGGGACATGATTGGTTGTCCCCAGTAGAGTGTTGAATAGCTGATGTTGTATCTCCCCACCGGAGTCGTTATCTCTAGGAAGTTTGGCTGCGAATGCCGTGCAGTTTATTTCTGCGATTGACATCGCTTTCCTCAGCAGGTCCAGGTTCTCGTGGAGCTTCGTTCCCCTGCGGCAGTTGATTGAAGTTCATTTCCCCAAGCGGAATCCAATTGAGATTGGTGTGACTTTTTCTCCTTGGCAGGATGAGTCCTTCCTCCACCAGAGTGGGCCTTTCTCCTTGACAGGAGGATTCTCCCTTCAGCATTTATTTTGCTGATGGAGCCATAGCATTTTGCATGATTGCATAGCATTTACCCAAAGAACACGTAGCATTTCCACCGTGTGGAGCATTGCACCATTGTCAAAGCATATGCATACTAAACATGAGCTAGGTCGTTATCGTGCTTGTTTTGCAGGTGTTCCTCCACAGAGTCGCTTGCTCAAGATGATTCTTGAATCCCCCCAGTAAAAGTCGTTTGCCCAAGATGATTCTTGAATTCTCCAGCGAAGGTGCTTGTTTAAGATGATTCTTAAAATCCCCTGTGAAGTCGCCAGAGAGGGTTGCTCAAGTCCCCGACACAGTGTTTGCTCGGGATAATTCCTGAAATCTCCAGCAGAGTTATTGGTTCAGGATGATTCTTGAAGTCCACACAGGAGTTATTTGTCCAAGATGATTCTTGAAGTCCTCAGCAGAGTTGATTCACCCAGAATGATCTCTGGATCCCCGAAGCAGAGTTACTTGATAGTTCTCCAGAATCCCCAGCGGAGATGCGTCATCCGCAGCAGGTTTCTGAACGGAGAAGTTGAAATTCCCCTTGAAACTTAATGATTGAAGTCCAACCGTATTGACGAAGCAGTTCCCTCAGCTGATGCGGAGTGCCTGATGGCAGAAGTTTGGATATCCCCAAGTGGATCATGATTGACTGAAAATTCTATTCCCGACCTAGTGATGAAGTCCGGCTGATGCCCGAAAATTTCTTTGAATGCCCGATGGCATGATTAACATGATTAACGGGATGAGTCCCGAGGGGTCCTGATGCCTGATGGCATGATCGATCATGTATTACTGGTTACCGGGTGACCAATCCCCCAGCTAGTTGTCGTGCAACCAATATTTTGGTTTCCGAATATTTGTTCCCATCAGAGTACCGGGTACTTGTGCAGTTGGAAAATTTCCGGGTTTGTTGGTATTCAACCATCTTGTACCTTGATTGGTTGAGAGTCGTTCGCTTCTCACCCAGTCAGGTTCAAGCCGTTTGAATAGGGGCAGCTGTTGCACCCCAAAATTTGCCTAACATTTCTTTACCTAGCTTGTGTTTCATTTCATTCACACTAGCATTATCATTTGCATTTCATTGACATGTATGCAGGAGATCAAGAGGTATGAGTACCAATCAAGATCTACACAAGAGTTTGAAGCTATCTAAGAAGGTTATTCAGGTGTCCAAGGGTTGATATCCTTGTTAGAGAAGTTAAAACATCCTTAGAGAGAGTGGTTGAAACCAAGAGGGTGTGTCTCCTAACTTGAGAGTTGTGGGAAGCCATCAGATGATTCTGAGGCCATGAGGTTGAACTTGAGGTCTAAAGAGAGCTCATGAGAAGTGTTGAATATCACTTTGAGGCCTAGACAGGTCATTGTGCAAGGTTAAGAAGCCTCAGCCATGATTGGTGCAGTTAGGGGTTGACTGGGTCAACCCTAAGTCAACTGATGATTTGGACAAGGTTGAGACCTATTCCAAGAGCCATGTGATCATGGATTGATACATTGATATGTTATAAGGATGATTCCAAGGTCAACTCATCATGATTGAAGGGTTTGAGAAGTTTTCAGGCTAGGGTTTCTAAGGCTTGACAGTGTAAAATCCCCTAGTTTGACCCCTATCTTCAAGGCAGTTTAGCTCAAGATATGATCTTCATCTCATCTTGAACCTAACATGATTGTTGTAGAGCTTGATCTTAGCTTTAATTTGAGTGCTAGAAGTCCTTGATAGGATTTGTAGAACCCAAGTTATGACTTTGACAAGTTACAGGTCATCTGAGGTATGTGAATTTGGGGGCTTGAAAGTTGCCCAACTTGCATGAAACCTTTGCCATAGAAGGATAATTCCTATGAACTTTTGGTCAACATGAATGTTGTTCCTTATCCTCTTAGCTTTCTAGAGAGTACTAGAAGTCCTTGATAGGATTTGTAGAACTCAAGTTATGGCTTTGACAAGTCAAGGGCATTTTGGTCATTTGGAGATTACAGGTCATTTCAACCATAAGGCCATAACTCCCATTTCCAGGCTTCAAATGGGAAAATGTTCAACATCAAACTTATTCAAAATGATGTTTTAAGGCTAGTCAATAGGTCATTAGATTTTGTAATTGCTTGTAGCTCAAAGTTGCAAAAATGACCTAAAATAAGGGCATAAGTTAAATGAACCAAAGTTGGAAATTGATACTTTTGATCTACACATCCAAACCAAGGCATGTAATAGGTCATTTTGACTCTAAAAAGCATTTTAAGAACATTGGTTTAGCCACATTTTTGAATTGAGGTCTAATTTGTGGACTTGCTTTGAAAAGTAGTTACTTACATTATAAGTAACATGTGCAAAACTCAAATTCAAGGCATGATCAAGATCCCTTGCAAGCCAAACACTTCCAAAATGTCATGAGGGGAGAAATTGGAAGGATTTGAGATTGGTTTCAAGCTGCAAACAGAACTATGCACACCATGGCATATGGTTGAAATTCTCATGTCATGAGAGATTGATTTTCTCATTGGAAGGATCTAGAGGTTTCTAGATCATCCCTACACACTCTATATATTGAATAGAGAGGAACCAAAGCAAAGGTTGGTGATGATTGAAGGAGAGAGCAGAGATTGAGTTTGGAAAATTCATGCTTGTAACTGAATTCGGTTTCACCAATTTCTTCACTTTCCATCCATTTTCTTGATTGCAACCTCTTCCATGGATGCTAGGGATTAATTCCAGATCATAATCAAGAGGAATTCGTGGCTGATTGGTGTTCTTGAGCTCAGATTTTTCCACCTACAACTCAGAGTTGGTACCAAGAATAAAGGTCATTTCAATCAGTTCTATTGCATACAGAAGCTTGGAAGTGATTCACTGAAGGAGTCTGGAGCATTTGAAGGCTTGATTTGAGGTCTTGCTACTTCTGTGCACGCGAGTTTTTCAAGTTGGTAACCTTTGATCTCTAGCTTGTTTTAGTTAGAATCAATAGGAATTAGGATGATAGATGCATTGTAGAACGGTGTAGGAAGGATTTCAGATCATTAATTTGAGAATTAGTGACCAATTAAGGATGTTACCATTTTCGGTTGAAAGTTGGTTCTTGCGAATCTTGAGGATTTAGGTTGAATTAATGGTATGAGTGAGTTCCTTGTGAGATTTGAGACAAGTTTCATGTATAAACCACTTGCAATGGAGGATCCTAGAGAAAGTTAGGGTTGGGGACGATGACCGGAGCACCACCGGTGGTGGCCGAAGCTGTGCGCGAGGTTCAGAGGTTCAAAAGGTTGAAGATGACTTTAGAGCCCTTGGATTCAGGTGGACCTTTGACTGGAGAAGTGATCCAATGGCCACTAATGGATTTCATTTTGTGAAGGATCTGAGTTTTAATGAAACACATCATTTCATTTAGTTGCTGATTTTGGGCTTAGTGAATTGGTTGATACCTGCACCCCCCTGATGGCCCAATCCATGAATTGAACTGCCTTTCAGTACTATCTGCACCGTGCATTTATTATTTTTCTTTTGATTTTCTTTAATTTTTCATTTTATACATGGTTCATGATTAAATCATAAAAAATGAAAAAATGATCCAATTAACCCCATTCTTTTTGCATTAGATTCATGATAGGGTCTAGTTTTTTTAGATAAAAAATATTTTTATTTCATGCATTTTTTAATTTTCGGGGAATTTTTACATTTTAATTGATATTAAAATAGTCATATTTGATACTTGATTTTGTGGAATTTTGTGTGATCATGTGATGATGATTTTGATCTTGAATTTTTGTGAGTAGTTGGCATAGATGTGCATGCTCCCCATAGAATTTTCTCACATTTTTGTGATGAACATAGGTGGTAGTTTAGGTTGAAACCTTTAGAAGCTCCATTTTTAGGGATTATGGTTGATACCTTTGGATTTAGGACGTAATTTTAGGACTTAATAGATGATTTAGTCCCTGGTTTTTTTATGAGGCATTCTTAATTGAATTAGGATCCCTTAGGAATTTTGTAGAAATTTATAAGATGGTTTGCTATTTTTGATTGATTTTAGTTTAGGTGCTAGTTTTAGATGATTCTAAGGCACTAACTCAACTAGATTTGCATCTTTAGTTCCCTTAGATTAGGGTTTTGCTTTGCTTGTTCTTGGATGATGTTGAAGGCAAGTTGAAGATGCATTGGATTGCCTGAAGAGGCTTGGATTTGAAGATCTTCCCTTCTTGTGGTGTAGTTTTGATTAGGCTAAGATTAGGGTTTTGTAGGCAGAGCTTCTAGATAGTTCTCTTGCTTCATAAACATGGAAAATGTTGATCAATTCCATTCTTCCCTATGATGAAAGGTCCCTTTGTAAAGGCCTCATACCTCCTTTGGTAGGATGTGTGGCTCTTTGCAAATTGGTAGAACCTTTGAGGGTCCCTTTCTCTGATGACAGGATGCTTAGTGGTGACCTTTGGTCTTCACTCTGCTACCAATCATCCAAACTTTGCTCTTGATGGATGCATCTTTCTCCCTTGTTAGAGGATGGAGTTCCTTGCTTGAAGAATATTGGAGGATGGAGTTGATACTTCTTTGTGATTGAAGATTAATCTGAGGAGCTGAAGCTTGTAGATGAAGAAGACCAAGTTGATACTGGTAAAGCAAAGAGAGCTAAAGCTTGAAGAACAAGTTGATACTTATGAAGAGGATTCAATTGAGATTGAGTGAAGAGATGAGGCTTGAAGAATAAAGGATAAGCTGATATTTATGTTGATGCATTGAGAGCCTGAAGGGATCAAGTTGATACTTGTAGTTAGGAGTAAAGCCTGAAGGTGGGATGTACTGTAAAGCTGAAGCTTAAGGAAGAGAGAATAAGTTGATGGGTTGAAACCTTGGAGAAGCAAGTTGATACTTGTCATGGAAGATGATAGCCCTGAAGAGCTGTTGAAGATTGATGACTGGACTGTTGGCAGAAGATTGCCTTGCTGTGAAGCTGTGGGAGTGGTTGATCTGTTTCCTTTCTTGTCTGTTTTCTTTTCTGTATTGATGTGGATTGTTTGATTTTCCTGATGCATTAGAATAAGTCCATATCTAGACTGATGTAAGCTAGGAGCATGATTTCACTAGAGGTTGAGTTGCTCCCTCTGCTTGTATTTTTATTGTATGGCTTTGCTTGCGGGTATTCGGTAGAGCCCAGCTCCCTTGCCCATGTGGTTTGTGTTTGCTTGATAGCATGTCATTCATTTCCTCTGTATGATTGCAGTCACTCATTATTTTGCTTGATAGCACTTTATTTTATTTCTTTTGTATGATTGCAGTTACTCATATCTGGCTTGAGGTCGAGATGAGCTTGTGGAGGCTGATACCCCACACACACTTCCTCCCTCACTTGCATTGCATGCATTTTACAGTCGTTTACTGTTTACTGTTTAAGCTGATGCTTTACCTGTTTCTGTTTCTCATTGACATGATCCCTTAGGAATCTCACTTCCTTTGATAAGGAAGTGATGATAGAACTTTAGGTTGAAACCTATGCATGATAACTTCTAGGAGTTCCCTGTTTCAAACTTCAACTATAGGATGAATCCTTGGCATGACAACATTAGGACTTGATAGTCTCCCCTTAGTTGTCCCTCTCTCTTCTCATCTCAAACAAATTAAAATACAGTAATAAAGGTTAACTGGCGTCGTACGTTACGAGCCTTAAGCTATCTGAGAAAGGATTGTTGGAGAGTTTCATTTCAACAGTCTGGATGTTTAGTATGGTACCCTTTGGGTGACATATGACGCATTCACTCTCAGGTCATAGTCTCTAGTGCGATACTAGATGCAAACAAACATAAAAAACAGTTCTTCCGTAAAAGACAGAAAACAAACTTTAAACCTTTTTGCCCCGTGGGCCCATAATTCAAAGGAAGCTTTTCTGAAGAAAAGAGTGTCGTTAAACTTCAGCGCCACCGCAAACAGGCTTTGTCCCTACCTGCTGGAACTGCTGTTTAACCCTACTCGATAAAACAGATGAATCTGAGTTCCCGTAAGCCGTATTATCCCGAACTACATAAGCTCTGATCTCTCATACCTGTTGAGAGTACGTAGGCACAATACTGATGTATTGGCGAGCCACCTTCCCCATCACCCGTAGTTAGCCGAACTACGTTGACTCTGATTTCTCATTCTCTGATGAGAATACGTTGGCATAAAGCGCGATGCTTTGCCGAGTCATTTTCTTTTCTTTTTCAGACCAGCCTTGATAGGTAGATAGATAAAACCAACCCGTCTGATAAACACAACAAGCATGGATCCCGTTGAGTACGACGGACGTGAGGGGTGCTAATACCTTCCCCTTGCGTAACCGACTCCCGAACCCAGACAACGGTTGCGATGACCTTGTCTTATACCTTTTCGTCAGGTTTTTCCGATCGTTTCCTTTCCCGTTCCGAGGGATAAATAACGAAAGGTGGCGACTCTTCTGTTTTTCCGGCACCTTATTTTCGCGGAAGCGACACCAGCCAGAGGGTTGTAATGATTTGAAGCGGGGCATTCAGGCCATGATCGACGAAGGGACCTTGCAATTTGATCGAGCTACGGTTGAGAAGCCTGTGGAGGCGTTATATAATAAGTAGAATGATATTGCAACGGTGACGATCCCGAGGAAGACTATAAAGATAGTGGCGCCCGCCCAGCAGCCAACTATTACGATTACCAAAGCAGGGCCTGTCACCTTTGAAAGTACGAAAGCTGTCCCGTGGACGTACGGTTTAGAAGCGTATTGCAACGGTGAAAAGATTGTGATGAACAGCCAGCCAGCAGGGACTGTTGATAATGTTGTTGGTACTGGGGGCATGACCCGTAGTGGGAGGATCTTTACCTCACCAGAAATAGAAGCGGAGAGGTTGGCCAAAGGTAAAGCCAAAGTAAATGAAAGCGGGCCTTCTCAGTCAAAAGAAAAGGACACGTCGCTCAAGGACGTAGAGGAGTTCATGAGACTAATCCGCAAGAGCGACTACAAAATTGTTGAACACCTACAGCAGACGCCGTCGAAGATCTCTATCTTGTCGCTGTTGTTATGTTCCGAGGCGCACCGGAACGCTCTGCTGAAGATACTGGATACATTGTTCGTACCCCAAGAAGTTTCTGTAAATCAGTTAGAGGGGGTAATGGCGCATGTCAATGCTGGACATAGCCTGGGCTTCACAGATTTTGATCTAACACCCAAGGGTCGGGAGCACAACATGGCCTTGCATATTTCGGTGGAATGTCGGGGCACCGTAATGTCGCATGTATTGGTGGATACTGGATCGTCATTGAACGTATTGCCAAAGAAAGCCATGATGAAGTTGGACATACAGGGAGTTATTTGCACGCCCAGCGATTTGGTTGTGAGGGCGTTTGACGGGACAAAAAGGTCAGTGTTTGGGTCAATAACATTACCGCTACAGGTGGGGCCAGAGATTTTCGATACCGAATTCTACATCATGGATATCCATCCAGCTTATAATTGTCTTCTCGGGTGCCCATGGATCCACGCTGCAGGGGCCGTAACGTCCACATTGCATCAGAAGTTGAAATACATGGTGGGTGATAGTGTCGTTACCGTTTGCGGGGAGGAGGATATTTTGGTCAGTCACTTGTCATCATTCAGATATGTGGAGGTCGACGGAGAAATACACGAGACACCTTGTCAAGTCTTCGAGGGGTTGCGGATTAAAGACAAAGCTCAGGGTTCCAGCAAAATATCAGATGTGGCAGTGTCATTCTACAAAGAGGCTCAGGCTTTAGTGCAGACTGGTGAGACTAAAGGCTGGGGGCAGGTATTGGAGATTCCTGTGAAGAATGACAAGTTTGGGCTAGGGTATCGACCGACGTCGTCAGCGTCATCTTCAGGAGCGCCCAGGTTCAAAGGACCGGTCACGATTACGCTAAGCGGGGTGTGCTTCGATACTATTAATGCTATTTCCGATGCTGAGGACGGGGATAGCGACTGTGATATGGACGCGTGGATCAAGCCAAGCGTGCCAGGACAAAGTCTTTGCAACTGGTCCATCCGGGAAACTGTCCCAGTGACTTTTAAACAGTAATGATTTGTTTTATCAATTGTTGAATAATCCTATGTCCTACCCGGGGCATAGTGATGTTACATTAGGGCTACTTGATTATGTGTATTGCATTGTTTTAATCATGAAATAAAGGCGTTTTTCATATTCAAATATTGTGATCCCTGTCTTTTCTTGTTTTTACTTTAACAATAAATGGCAACGTGGTTATTTGCTTTGTTTGCGTGTTGAAGCGTTTAACCTTTTCTTTTGCAGGACTAATAGTTCAGATGACATCTCATACGAACTGCCTATGACTCGTCTCGACTTCGAGCACCCGGTATTCCAAGCAGAGGAAGAGATTGTTGAGGATAGCGACCTGCCAGAGGAGCTGACTCGTTTGTTGAAACAGGAAGAGAGAATCATTCTGCCTCATCAGGAGGAAATTGAGATTATCAACCTGGGGTCGGAAGAAGTTGTGAGAAATATCCATATAGGGGCTGCGCTGCAGAGCGGCGTCAAGCAAAGGCTGATTGAGATATTGCGAGAGTATGGTGATATATTTGCTTGGTCGTACGAGGATATGCCTGGGTTAGATACGGACATGGTTGTGCACCGTCTGCCACTGCGAGAGGAATGTCCGCCTGTTAAACAGAAACTTAGGAGAACCAGACCAGACATGGCTGTAAAAATCAAGGAGGAAGTTCAAAAACAGTGGGATGCTGGTTTCTTAGCTGTTACAACTTATCCGTAATGGGTCGCTAATATAGTACCAGTGCCGAAGAAAGACGGTAAAGTGCGAATGTGTGTAGACTACCGTGATTTGAATAGGGCGAGCCCAAAAGACGACTTTCCACTTCCTCACATTGACGTACTGGTTGATAACACTGCCCAGTTCTCCATACTCTCCTTCATGGACGGCTTCTCAGGCTATAATCAGATCAAAATGGCGCCAGAAGACATGGAGAAGACTACCTTCATTACTCCCTGGGGAACATTTTGCTACAAAGTGATGCCCTTCGGATTGAAGAACACTGGGGAAACATATCAATGGGCTATGACGACTCTCTTTCATGACATGATGCACAAAGAGATCGAGGTTTATGTTGATGATATGATTGCCAAATCCCAGACGGAGGAGGAGCATTTGGTTAATCTGCTGAAACTGTTCAAGAGGCTTAGGAAGTTCAGGTTGAGACTAAACCCTAATAAATGCACCTTCGGGGTGAGATTGGGTAAACTGCTGGGGTTTATCGTGAGCAAAAAAGGAATAGAGGTTGATCCTGCAAAAATAAAAGGAATACAAGAAATGCCGACGCCTAAAACAGAAAAAGAAGTGTGTGGATTTTTAGGGAGGTTGAACTATATCGCCCGGTTCATATCTCACCTAACTACAACATGCGAGCCATTATTCAAGTTGTTGAAAAAGGATCAGGTGTTGACCTGGAATGAAAATTGTCAAAAGGCGTTTGACAAGATAAAAGAATACTTGCAGGAACTTCCTGTTCTGATACCCCCTGTGGCCGGGAGACCTTTGATTATGTACTTGATGGTTCTTGAGGAAAGTATGGGTTGTGTTCTCGGTCAACACGACGAGACCGGACGTAAAGAGCATGCGATCTACTATTTGAGTAAGAACTTTACTGACTGTGAGTCCAGATACTCAATGCTCGAGAAAACGTGTTGCACGCTAGCCTGGGCCGCCAAATGTTTGAGGCAATACATGCTAAATCATACAACCATGCTAATTTCAAAGATGGATCCAATCAAATACGTGTTTGAAAAGCAAGCACTCTCTGGAAGAATTGCCCGATGGCAGATGGTGTTAATCGAATACGATATACAATATGTCTCGCAAAAGGCTATTAAAGGTAGCATTATGTCAGAGTACCTTGCAGAGCAGCCGGTGGAGGACTACCAATCGATGAGGTTTGATTTTCCTGACGAGGATATCATGTACCTGAAGATGAAAGATTGTGAAGAATCGTTGCCGGAGGAAGGACCAGAGTTGGGTTCCAAATGGTAGTTGATATTTGACGGAGCTGTAAATTCTTATGGTAGCGGAATAGGTGCAATTATCACTACTCCTCAGGGGTCACACATCCCCTTTACTGCCCGATTGACCTTTTCCGTTACTAATAATGAGGCTGAATATGAGGCTTGTATCATGGGTCTGGAAGAAGCTATTGATTTGCGAATCAAACATCTGGATGTATACGGAGACTCAGCTCTAGTGGTGAATCAGATTAAAGGATAATGGGAGACACGTCAGCCCAATTTGATACCATATATGAATTATGCAAGGAGATTGTTGCCTTTCTTTGACAAGGTGGAATTGCATCACGTGTGTCGCTACTGCGAAAATCGGCGCCGGCTATGACAGAAGAGTCGCCACCGTGCGTTATTTATCCCAAAGGAGGGAAAGGAAACGCTCAGAGTAAACCTAACGCAAAACGGGAAAGGAATGGTCGTCGCCACCAAATCCTGGATTCGGGAGTCGATTACGCAAGGGGAAGGTATTAGCACCCCTCACGTCCGTCGTAATCGACGGGATCCACGCTTGTTTTCTGGTACGGATTGTTATTTTATCTACTCTACAGGGTCAAGGGTTAAAAGAAAATAAAATGACTCGGCAAAGTATCGCACTTTATGCCATGTATTCCCATCTGGAACGAGAAATCAGAGTCAACGTAGTTCGCCTACCTACTAGAAAGGAGGGGAAGGTTGCTCGCTAGGATATCGTATCCTATGCCTACGTACTTTCATACAGCATGAAAGATCAGAGCAAACGTAGTTCGGGCTACGGAAGACACAGGTTTGTATGAATGTTTTTTTTATCTCCTTAAGAAAGGGTTTTTCCTGATTAAGAGTCCAAGCGGACGAAAATGACACTTTGATGTTTGTTTTCAGTCTTTTACGCAAGAACTGTTTTTTATGATGTTTGCAATCTCTGACGCACTAGAGACTATGATTTGAGGGTGACTACGTCGTATATCATCCTAAGGGTAACACACTAAGTAATCAGATTACTGAAGAGTGACCCTCCAGCAACCTTTCTCAAATAGCTTAAGGCTCGTAGCGTACGACATCGACTATCCTTATTACTGTGTTTTGAATTGTTCTGAGATAGAAGAGAAGTCTAAAAACCTAAGGTTTGAAAGGGGAATCAAAACTACCCTAATGTTGTCATGCATGGATTACAACCTAATGTCTGTCATAATTCCCTCTTGCACAGAGGAAATCAGAGATCCTAGGGGATAAACGGAAAAGAAACAACAGATATACAGTAAACAGTAAATATGCATGAGATGCAACAATACAAGCAAGGCAAGGGAGTCCCACTCAACCTCGAACCTGGGAAAACAATAGGCAAAGTGAAACAGCTTCACCTCAAGCCTAAGGGAAAATCAACAGACAATACAGCAAAGAAAACCACACCCAACACCAGCTCAGACAGCAAAACCAGCTCCTACAGCTACAGTTCAAACAGCACCAGCTCTGGCAGCTACAGTTGATAAACAGCAAAAGGTTGACAATGGCAACTTCAAGCAAGATCCCATCTTCACTTTCCAATGATATTCAAGCTTCAGGTAAGCTTTTATCTCCAATAATCTTCAGCTTTAGCAAGCACTGAACCCCAGCCAACAAACAGCTTCAAACAACAGTAAAACCCTAAACTCAACAGATACCCAGTTGTGACAGGTACAAGCTTCCTCTTATCCAGTCTTCAATGAACTTCTTATCGTCAATAAGTCTTCAACTTCAATGCAGACACTCAAAGGAGAGAATCAATTAAAAGAGGAAGTTGGAATGTTAAGAGGCTCAATGATAACCCAGGGAAATCACTAAGATCTTAACATAGCAAGTGGAAAGTATCCTCCAGGTTCTACCCAATCAAAGCATGCTCTACATACCTCCTAAGGAGAGATTGAGCTCTTTTAGGGGACCTTGTGTCATAGGATGGAATAGAGGCACAAGAAGCTCTCTATGTTTGACAGAAGAACTCAATCTACTCTAGAGCTCTCCCCATATCTCTTATCTCCTAAGTCTTCCTCAAGCAATCTTCAAGCAAAAGCAACTTCAAGCTCCAAGCATCATTATTTGTCTTCAATCTTCTTCCATGTCTTCACATACTCCTCAAGCCAAGCACAAGCCCCAACACCCAAAGAAAAGGCCCAAAACCCATCAAAACAATCAATATCCCAAGAGGGAACACACCAATATCAACCAACTTGCAAAAATCAGATAAAATGGAAATACTCCTCCTAAAATCCTAGATAAATTTTTAAGGGACCCTAACTATGTACCCCATACCCCACATAAACCCCAAGGATTAAATCAAATTAAAACCCAAGAACTATGTGTTGAAATGCACCTATGTCAAGTTGAAACCCTAATTCTAGCATACTAAAGTTCCTTATTCAAAACTAACTAAAATTAAATCAAAAAAATGTGATAAAATTCCAGGGGGAACCTAATACTATAATCTAACTATATCAAAAAGAATGGCACCAAAAATCAAAGTTAAATGATCATACTAAATTCAGCAAGTAACATGTATCAAATGAAAATGAAATAAAAGCTATTAAAAGTAAAAATAAACCAAAAAATGAAAAATGAATGAAATGCCAATTTTATTCTTTTATAATTTTCTTGATGTCTTGATGAAAATGAGGGAAAAAATCCCATGTAAAAATAACCATTTTTTAATTTGTTATAATTTTTCAAAGATCCTAAAATAAATGTGAAATGAAATGAAAAATAAAAAGAAAATGGAAAAGGAGCGTGTCAAATAGCAATTGAGACTAGTTCAAATCGTCAGCTGGGCCCAGAGGGGGTGCAGACAACCAAGCGCGCATTAGGCCCAGTTACATCAGAAATTAAATGGAAAAATAGAAAGAAAATGAGTAAACCCTGGTACGAATAGCAATGAATATTAGTGTATTCCTCAGTGGGCCTCCCAAGTGGGGTGTGGATATCATGTTCTCACTTAAGCCCATTCTACAACTTAAGTGAAACGCTGCGCTTTGATCACTCTTCAGCCTCTCTCACAAAATGAATCACGCGTGGCCGTTGGATCTTGTTTTGGTCAAAGGTCTTACTCGGATCTAAGGGTGCAGAGGTTATCTTCAACCTTTGAATTTGGGAGGGAAAAAAACTCCATGGATGCAGAGGTATGAACTCATCTTCTCCAAGTCGTGCTCCCTCAATTCTCCATCAAAAATCACAAATGAAAACCGTAACTCACTCCATTTTTCACCAGCAATTCAACCATGGTAACCAAACACATTGAAACATCTTCCTCCTCAAAACATGATTGAATCCTCAGAAATTACTCAAGAATGGAATCTCACCAAACCTAAAATTGAGTGGCCTAAACTCTTCACCACTTCACCCTGATCAATTCTAACTATCAACCTAAGATTCTAACACCAAGAACGCCAAAATACAAGCATGAACAGATATTGAGTCACTCACATAATTGTCTCTAAATCAACCCTAATGCTACCAGAAAGCTCCACATGATCATCTACATTGGATCTAACCATTCAAAGCCTATTGAAACTGCCTAAATCAAGCCATGGAGTGAGGTTTACATACCTGCAAATTTGAGATGAACAGAGTCCTCAAATCTTCAAATCAATCCTCAAAATCTTCCAGATTCCTTCAATGGAGTATAAGCAAGCTTCTGTATGCAAAGAACTTGATTGAAATGGCTTGAATCTTTGAATTCGATTCTGAGTTGCAGATGATGAAATTCAAATCCTAACACTCGATTCTTCACCAATCTTGCTCAATTCTCCATCTGGAATCATTCACCAATGCTATAGCAAGCTTTTTGGATCAAAAGAATGGATGGAAAGTGGATGAAACCTTGTAACAGAATTCTGTTTGCAAATGGAAAAGTGAAAATGCAAACTCTCCATTCTCCCTCGATTCTCTCCAACTCTAGCTCTGAATCACTTCTACTGCTTATATAGAATGTATTTGAAGACCCTAGAAAGTTCTAGATTGATCCAATGAGAACATCAACTTCTCATGTCATGAGATCTCATGTCATGCTATGCACTCATACCAGCTCATGTAGAAGCTTGCAATTCTACTCAATTCTGATCCAAATTGTCTTCTAATGAGATATTGGATGTGTTAAGATGGAACGAAGCCTTGCATTTTCCTTGACAAGTGATTTTGCATATGTGCCTTATGATGCAAGTAGCCCATTTACAAAGCAATTCATAAAAATAACCCTTAATTCAAAATTGTGGCGATGTCAATGTTCTCAAAATGCATTTTACAATCAAATTGGTATGTCATATGGCTTGATTTGGGTTTGTAGGTCAAAACCCCAATTTTCAACTTTGGTTCATTTAAATTTCACCTTCATTTTAGGCCATTTTGGTGACTTTGTGAAGAAAGCCATTCCAAGTTCTCATGACCTCTTTTCTAGCCTAAAAACATCATTTTTAACACATCTCATGTTGAACATTTTTCCATTTGAAGAGTGGAAGATGGAGATTTGGACCTATGTTGAAAAATGACCTGTAATTCAACTTTCCTAAAATACCCCTGAATTGCCAAGACCATAACTTGAGTTCTACAAATCCTCTTGAGGACTTCTAGTACTCAAATTAAATCTAAGATCAATATCTACAACTCTTATGTTGGCCAAGAATCCATTTGAAAACTCCTTAATGGGAAAAAGTTGCTTGGAAGTCAAGTGACTTTCACAGATGAATTTCAATGTCCTCTAATGACCCATAACTTGCAAGAACCATAACTTGAGTTCTATAAATCTCCTTGAAGACTTCTAGTACTAAAATTAAAGCTATTGAGAATCTCTACAAGTTTCATGTTGACCAAGAATCCATTTGAAACTTGCAATTTGACTTATCTGGCTTGGAAGTTAGGCTTAAATTAGGGTTTTTTACACTAAAACCCTAATTTAGTAACTCCTCCTACTCTTGATTATTCTTGATTTATCCTTGGCACAACACCACAATTGTATCCAAATATAAATTCATGAATCCCACATCCTCCAATTAAGCCTTGATGCTCTTCAATCACTCAGTTGACCTAGGATTGACCTAGGGTTGACCCAGAAGAAACCCTAGTTGACTGCACTTCACCTCTGGCTCTTGTATTTGTATCAATGACTTGTCTCATCTTCAAAATGACCCTCTAGGTGTTCCATGATCTTTGTACACATTCCATACCCTCAGCCATGTCTCACACACTCATTGATGATCTTCAATCCCTCAAGATTAGGAGAGAAATCCACTGGTTGACCCTCAAACTTTTCAAAGCTTCAACTCATTCCTTGATTACTTGGATGGTCTTGAACTTGAATAAAACCCCTTGATGTGCCTCTTTCTGATAAGAATGGCACTTAATCCCTTGTTAGATGACTTGTTATGCTATGCTATGCAAATGATTAGACTATATACATGACTTATTATGCAAATGACAATGCAATTGAAACATAAACCAGGTGAAATAGGTTGAGAAAATTTTAGGGTGAAACAACTGCCCCTATTCAAACGGCTTAGACCCGACGGGGTGAAGAGCGAACGACCTTCAAACATTCGAGGTACGATACGGTTGAATACTAAGAACCCAGAAATTTGCCAACCACAGAAATAAATTGCCCAACTGTTTGGGGAACAAAATCCATCAATTGAACCTGATTGTCATTGTAACAACTGATCACCCACATGATACATATCTGATTTCAACACTAACTGCCTGCGAAGCACCAAACTTGTCAATATAGGAATAACCTGGACGACTCCACTGGGGAAGTACTTCTGTCAACAAAACATGACTCTGCCACTGGTACAGGAAAATAACACCGCCACCACTATGGGAGATAAGTCCGCCATCACTACGGGAAATAACTCCGCCACCACAACGGGAAATAACTTCGCCACCACCATGGGAAAATAACACCGCCATCGCTACGGGAAATAACTCCGCCACCACTACGGGAAATAACACCGCCATTGCTACGGGTAACACTCCGCCACCACCACGGGAAAATAATACCGCCATCGCTACGGGAAATAACTCCACCACCACTACGGGAAATAACACCGCCATCGCTACGGGTAACACTCCGTCATCACTACGGGAAATAACACCGCCATCGCTACGGGTAACACTCCGCCATCACTACGGGAAAATAACACCGCCATCGCTACGGGTAATAACTCCGCCACCACTACGGGAAAATAACACCGCCATCGCTACGGGTAATAACTCTCTATCACCATAGCTCCTCTGCCTATCTTTGCATTAGCTAACTCCATCAGTCACATGGGTAACACAATACGAGTCTGGTCTTCCAATTTTCAGTGCGGACATGGCAGCAAATTTGAGAAGGACTCTACTGGGGATTTTCTGAACCCAAACTGCCAGACACCTACTTCGACATAGGCGGCAATTTCGAAATCTTTTTGATAATGACATAACAACAATCTTGAAGAAATACTCCGCTGGAGGGGTAAGAGGAACTTAAACACGCAACTCGGTGGGGAATAATGTAAGACGAACATGATCATCACATGCTGAGATTTTTAATATTTGGTAATTGATCTGAGCAAGAGCTCTCTCCACCTGCAAGGGAAATATCATTTGAGAACAAAAGGTTAACCAACCTGGCTTATGTTTCAAAATGCGCATGTTTGACAATGGCGTAATGCTCCGTACAACACGGATATGCTACGCGTTTTTGGGTAGATGCAAATATGACGCTATATGCAAATGCAAATGCAGGCCCAAGCTGTTGGGGAAACTCCGATAGACTTGCTTCAACACGGCTGTTGAGGGCAAATACCACCATGTTGGGGATGAACGGGCATCATAAAGTCCTCCGGCAAAATAAATGTCGGACATACAACCAACTCCACCGGGGCGAGATTAAACTTCGATTTCCACTGGGAGGAACGAACAACATCTTCAGCTGGGGAGAGTAACCCAGTTGAGGGAAGAAACGACTCTCTTGGGGAAAGAGGAAATCCTTCTGGAGGAAACGATGCTGTCTGAACCCAGTTTACAAACTCGGAGCTACCACTACGCTGGGGATAATCATCCTGACGAAGGCATGATGACCTGCGGGAAGAAACCCATCTTCTATGCGAATAATCCTTCTGAACCAACTATGACTTGGCTAAACTTTGCGGGAATCCTCCAAGCTGGGGATTGATCATTCACATACTCGACTCTCTGGGGAGTGCAACCTCTGCAGGGGATGCTGATTTTGACTGGCTGGGGATATCCTCTGGGGATAAACTGCGACTAGCTGGGGAAATTGATCTCCTCGGTAAGGGACAAAAGTCATCCCAACTTTTGAAGATGATGTGCGACCTGCATGGGGATTAGCATCGCACGAAGTCAAGTCTTTCACCACAAACCTCCGGCTGGGGCCACAATTTCTGATTGTCTGCTTTAAAGGCGAGAACCCTGCAAAACACAAACGAGACAAGACAAATATATACAACCAAATCTATTCGAGTTAGGGTCCATGACATTACTTCAGTCAATTCGAAGTTTTATCAATTATTGGCAAGGGCCAGCAAAGTTATGCAAATGCAAGTTCATCGGAACATTGGCGTTTTCCACATACAAAACAGTAAAGCACAATCATCAAATACTGAATAACATGTTTTATTAATAAAAGGCCTCTGAATAGGCAAAGTTTTTTACATCGAATGCAACTCCTGAAAAGAGGAAGTTACGCACACACACATACATTTATGCACAAGAAGCATAAAATACAACTCGAATTTGTACACGTGTCGGCAACATGGTGCAGACAAACATCGTGAGCTGATCCTCCTATGACTCGCCTGACTCTGGCGCTTTCCCGTATTCAATTTTCGGAAGAGATTGTGTTGGATAAACGAACCCTCATGTACTCCCCAAACCACTAAGCAATGTTGGTATCGAATTCGGACCGCAGTCATTTGCTTTTTCAATCCCTAACTTTTGCGTGAACCGCCCTTTGCTGGTTTTCAATTCACCGGGATACCCCTTTTTGCCGAAGTCACCCAATGTAGATTTTTGACTTCGCGGGTGTACATCTTTTCAATTTTATCCCTAACTTTTGCCCGAACCTTTTATTCTATTTTTGGTTCGCCAGGATGCCCCATTTTTGCCTGGACTCTCTTTTTTTCCTGTCCAGCGGGTCAATTTCAAGCAAAGTATTTTTTAACTGCGTCCGAATTCACGGGCGACGAAAAGTCTTCACCATCCATGGAAGATAGTAGCAAAGCTCCTCCCGAGAAGACTTTTCTGACAACGTATGGCCCTTCGTAACTAGGGGTCCACTTGCCCCTGTGATCTGTTTGTGGTGGGAGAATCCTCTTCAGCACAAGGTCGCCCGTCTGAAAGCTTCGAGGGTGTATCTTCTTATTGTATGCTTTCTTCATCCGGCTTTGATACAACCGACCGTATGCGAGAGAAGCTAGCCTCTTCTCATCCATTAAACTGAGTTGATTCAGTCTATCTTTAACCCATTCTGCCTCGTCAAGTTGGACATCTCGTAAAACCCTCAAGGAATGAATCTCAACCTCTAGCGGTAACACTGCCTCCATTCTGTACACCAATGAGAAAGGGGTTGCTCCTGTTGATGTGCGTACTGTCGTACGATAACCATGCAAGGCGAAAGGTAGCATCTCGTTCCAGTCTTTATACGTCACAACCATCTTCTGAACAATCTTCTTTGTGTTCTTATTGGCCGCTTCAACAGCGCCATTCATCTTGGGTCGGTAAGGAGAAGAGTTGTGATGCTCAATCTTAAAATTATGGCACAGCTCTTTCATCATCTTGTTATTCAAATTCGAACCATTGTCGGTGATAATCCGCTCAGGGATTCCATATCTGCAGATAATATCTCGTTTGATAAATCTGGCTACCACTTGTTTGGTGACATTGGCATATGACGCTGCCTCCACCCACTTGGTGAAGTAATCGATTGCCACCAAGATGAACCGGTGTCCGTTTTATGCCGTAGGCTCGATCTTGCCAATCATACCAATTCCCCACATCGAGAATGGCCACAGTAAGGGCATCACATTCAGAGGACTTGGAGGTACATGGACCTTGTCCGCATAAATTTGGCATTTATGAAACCTCTTTACAAACTTGAAACAGTCCGTTTCCATGGTTAGCCAGTAATAACCTGCCCGCAACAATTTTCTCGTCATGGCATACCCACCAGCATGTGTACAAAACGTACCCTCATGTATTTCTTCCATGAGAAACTTCGCCTCTTTCTCGTCTACACAACGTAGCAACACCAAGTTGTGGTTTCTTTTGTATAGGACACCGTCCGGATTCAAATAGAAATTGCCAGCCAATCTCCTGAGAGTCTTCTGATCTCGACTGGATGCCCCAGCCGGATACTCCTTGTTCTTCAGGAAATTTTGTATGTCATAATACCAGGGTTTATCATCAGATGCTTCGTCAATAGCAAATATGAAGACAGGCCTATCAAGCCGAGAGATAACAATTCGGGGAGCCTCGTTCCAAAAGTTAACTTTCAGTCATTTGATTTTCTGCTCGCGGCACATGATGCAATTCCACCTTGTCAAAGAAAGGCAACAATCTCCTTACATAATTCACATATGGTATCAAATTGGGCTGCCATGTCTCCCATTCTCCTTTTATCTGATTCACCACTAGAGCTGAGTCTCCGTATACATCCAGATGTTTGATTCGCAAATCAATAGCCTCTTCAAGACCCATGATGCAAGCCTCATATTCAGCTTCATTATTGGTAACAGGAAAGGTCAATCGGGCAGTAAAGGGGATGTGCGACCCCTGAGGAGTAGTAATAATTGCCCCTATTCCGCTACCATAGGAGTTCACAGCTCCGTCAAATATTAACTGCCATTTGGAACCCAATTCTGGTCCTTCATCCGGCAACGGTTCTTCACAATCTTTCATCTTTAGGTACATGATATCTTCGTCAGGAAAATAAAACCTCATCGATTGGTAGTCCTCAACAGGCTGCTCCGCAAGGTACTCTGACAAGACGCTACCTTTAATAGCCTTTTGCGAGATATACTGAATATCATATTCGGTTAACACCATCTACCATCGGGCAATTCTTCCGGAGAGTGCTTGCTTCTCAAACACATATTTGATTGGATCCATCTTTGAAATTAGCAGGGTTGTATGATTTAGCATGTATTGCCTCAAACGTTTAGCGGCCCAGGCTAGCGCACAACACGTTTTTTCGAGCATTGAGTATCGAGACTCACAATCAGTAAACTTCTTACTCAAATAGTAGATTGCATACTCTTTATGTCCTGTCTCGTCGTGTTGACCGAGAACACAACCCATACTTTCCTCCAGAACCGTCAAATACATAATCAAAGGTCTCCCGACCACTGGGGGTATTAAAACAGGAGGTTCCTGCAAGTATTGTTTTATCTTATCGAACGCCTTTTGACAATTTTCATTCCAGGTCACAATCTGGTCCTTTTTCAATAGCTTGAATAACGGCTCGCATGTGGCAGTTAAGTGAGAGATGAACCGAGCGATGTAGTTCAACCTCCCTAAAAATCCACGCACTTCTCTTTCTGTTTTAGGCATCGGCATTTCTTGTATTGCTTTTATTATCGCAGGATCAACCTCTATTCCTTTTTTGCTCACAATAAACCCCAGTAGTTTACCCGATCTCACCCCGAAGGTGCACTTGTTAGGGTTCAGTCTCAACCTGAACTTCCTAAGCCTCTTGAACAATTTCAGCAGATTAACCAAATGCTCCTCCTCCGTCTAGGATTTGGCAATCATATCATCAACATAAACCTCGATCTCTTTGTGCATCATGTCATGAAAGAGAGTCGTCATAGCACGTTGATATGTTGCCCCAGCATTCTTCAATCCGAAGGGCATCACTTTGTAGCAAAATGTTCCCCAGGGAGTAATGAAGGTAGTCTTCTCCATGTCTTCTGGCGCCATTTTGATCTGATTATAGCCCGAGAAGCCATCCATGAAGGAGAATACAGAGAATTGAGCAGTGTTATCAACCAGCACATCGATGTGAGGAAGTGGAAAGTCGTCTTTCGTGCTCGCTTTGTTCAAATCACGGTAGTCTACGCACATTCTCACTTTACCGTCTTTCTTTGGTACTGGCACAATATTAGCGACCCATGAGGGATATTTCGTAACAGCTAGGAAACCAGCATCCCACTGTTTTTGAACTTCCTCCTTGATCTTCACAGCCATGTCCGGTCTAGTTCTTCGGAGTTTCTGCTTAACCGGCGGGCATTCTTCTTTTAGCGGCAGACGGTGAACAACCATATTCGTATCCAGCCCAGGCATATCCTCGTACGACCAAGAGAATATATCACTGTACTCTTTGTGCATCTCAATCAACCTTTGCTTGAGGTCGCTTTGCAGCGCAACCCCTATACGGATGTTTCTCTCAACCTTTTCCGACCCCAAATTGATAATCTCAATGACTTCCTCATGAGAAGGAATGATTCTTTCTTCTTGTTTCAATAACCAGGTCAGCTCTTCTGGTACATCGCCATCTTCAACAATCTCTTCCTCAGCCTGAAATATTGGGTGCTCGAAGTCGAAGTGAGTCATAGGCGGTTCATAGATGTCACCTGAAATAGTAATCCTGCAAAGGAAATGGTTAAATGCTTCAAAACGCATATAAAGCAAATAACCACGTTGCCATTTTATTGTAAAAGATAAAAACAGGAAAAACAGGGATCACAACATTCGTATATGAAAAAACGCCTTTATTCATGATTAAACAATGTATTGTACATAACCAAATGGCCCTAACCAAAATCATTGTGCCCCGGGTAGGACACAGGATTATTCAACAATTAAGAAAACAAATCATTACTGTTTAGTTATCACAGGAACAGTTTCCCAGATAGACCAATTGCAGAGACTTTGTCCTGGCACGCTTGGCTTGATCCATGCGTCCATATCACAGTCACTATCTCCTTCCTCAGAATCGGAAACAGCATTGATAGTCTCGAAGCTCACCCCGCTTGGTGTGATGGTTATTGGCCCTCTGAACTTGGGCGTTCCTGAAGAGGATGCTGATGACAAAGGATGATATCCAAGCCTGAACTTGTCGTTCTTCACGGGAATCTCCAACACCTGACCCCAGCCCTTGGTTTCGCCTGCCTGTACTAGAGCTTGAGCCTCTTTATATGATGACACTGCCACATCTGATATCTTGGGTACTGGAGCTTTGTCTTTAATCTTTAGCCCTTCAAATGCCTGACAGGGTATCTCATGGATTTCGCCGTCGACCTCCACGTATCTAAATGAAGACAGGTGGCTAACCAGAATATCTTCTTATCCGCAAACAGTGACGACACTATCCCCCACCATATACTTCAACTTTTGGTGCAACGTGGATGTGACTGCCCCGGCAGCATGAATCCATGGGCGCCCCAGAAGACAACTATACGCTGGCTGGATGTCCATGATATAGAATTCAGTTTCAAAAATTTCCGGCCCCACCTGTAATGGTAATGTTATCGATCCGAAAACCGACCTCCTCGTTCCATCGAACGCTCTTACCACTAAATCACTGGGCGTGCAGAGAATCCCCCTGATATCCAACTTCATCATGGCTTTCTTCGGAAGCACATTCAAGGAAGACCCTGTATCCACCAGCACATGGGACATGATCATGCCCCTGCATTCAACTGAGACGTGCATCGCCATATTATGCTCTCTCCCCCTCGGGGTCAAATCAAAATCTGTAAATCCCAAACTGTGCCTTGCATTAACATGCGCCATCACCCCTTCTAACTGGTTAACTGAAACATCTTGAGGAACGAATGACGAGTCTAGGATCTTCAACAAAGCGTTCTGATGGGCCTCGGAACATAATAGCAGTGACAAGATCGAGATCTTTGATGGCGTTTGCTAGAGGTGCTCAACAATTTTGTAATCACTTTTACGGATGAGCCTCATAAACTCTTCCACATCCTTAAGCGATGTTTCCTTTTCCTTTATCTGCGAGGGGCCACTTTCATCGACCTTGGCTTTCCCTTTTGCCAATCTTTCTGCCTCTACCTCAGGCGATGTGAAGATTCTCCCACTTCTGGTCATACCTCCTATTCCAACAACGTTATCTACAACCCCAGCTGGTTGTTTATTTACTTCAATTTTCTCACCGTCGCAATAAACCTCCAACCCGTAAGTCCATGGCACTGCCTTAGTACTCTCGAAAGGAATCGGTCCTGCTTTGGTAATAGTGATCGTCGGCCGTCTGGCGGGCGCCGTTATTGTTATTGTTTTCCTTGGAATTGTCACTGTGGCAACATCGTTCCGCTCATCACCCAATGCCTCTACCGGCTTTTCAACCGCGGTTCTATCAAACTGCAAGGTTCCTTCATTCATCAAAGCCTGAATACCCTGCTTTAACTCATTACAACCCCCTAGCTGTATCCAACAATCCAAGCAAAATTCGTCGCACCCCGGGAATACACCCTCTTTTAACAACCTGCTTTTGATCTCATCCAACGGTGTCTTCAACTCATTGACATCCGTCACTAGATTCAAATTTTCCTCAGTCAGGATGGCGTTTGCCCCATGATTGGGCATGGGTTGCTGTACGATATTTGGACCCGCCTGTCCAAAGTTAATAGCCTTACTATCCAACAAGTCTTGGACTTTATGTTTAAACGCATGACAGCCTTCAATATCATGTCCGGGTGCCCCAGAGTGAAACTCACAGTGTTTACCAGCATCATAGCCAAACGGAGGAGTGCCCGTTAACGGCGCCATGGTCCTTTTCTCGACCAACTTTAATGCTAGCAGTGTTTGAAGCAATTCGGCATATGTTGAAGGAGGCGTTTCAAATACTCTCCTTGGCTTGCCCTCTAGGATTCTGCGTTGGGCGGGGTGTTGCCTATGTTGTTGCTGCTGATGCGGCTGCTGTTGTTGCTGTTGTTGTTGTGGAAAAGGGATGGTAACACTAGCGACCTGTTGTTGCTGAGCATACTGACTTCGTCCTCTGCCCCGGCCTCTGCCGCCAAACACAGCACTAGAATCACCTTGTCGCCTACCACCGAATGCTTTTCTGGTACCTCCTGCGGGGGTAGACTCACCTGCGTGGAATCTTCCAACCTTAATATTGTCTTCGACCATCTCACCCATAAGAATCAAATCTGAAAAACTGCTCAACGAAACATTAAACAATTTTTCGTAATATATCCCCGTAAATGTCCCAATGAACATGCTATTCATTTCTCTTTCAGCTAACGGAGGGTGTACTCTTGCCGCCATATCGCGCCATCTCTGCGCATACTCTTTAAAGCTTTCCTCTTTCTTCTGCGACAAACCTTGCAATTGAACTCAGTTTGGCGCTAGATCACTATTATATTTATAATGCAGGACGAAAGTATCCGCCAATTGCTTCCAGGTTTTGATTTGAGCGGGCTCCAACCCCATGTACCACTCGAGTGACGGTCCTAACAGGCTGTCTTGAGAGAAATGCATAAGCATCCTTTCGTCATCTGAATATGCAGACATCTTTCGGTAATAAGCGCGGACATGCACCTTAGGGCAAGTGTCCCCCTTATATTTGTCGAAAGTGGGAGCTTTGAATTTCAGCGGTACCCTCAGCCCAGGCACCAAGCCCATAGTAGTCATGTCTAGTCCGGTGGAATTCTGATTAGCCATACCCTTCACCTGTTCTTCAAGCATTTTGATTCTCTGAGTATTGTCAACGGGTCCCTCAAATCCCATGCCTCTTCCAGAAAAGGCGTCCTCTTGACAGTCTTCGCCCCAGTTCACATTTTCATTTCCGTACCCGTTATAACCAGTGTTGCGACCAAACCCCTGCTGATTAGTCATGGGACCTCGTCCCCCATTACCATAACCTTGATTGAAACCAGTGTTGACAGGAATCAATCCAGCACCATTTCCACCATAACCCTGGTTAGCGTTACCAAAACCGTCGTAACCGAAACCCTGAGTATTGAAGCCGAACTTTCCACCAGGATTGCCGTACTCAAACCCCTGGTCATTATAGCCGAACCCATTGTTACCAAAAACAATACCGCCATTGAAGTTACCACCGCCCAGATTGGCATCTCCAAATCCAACATTGTTAACAACAGTCTCATTTCCATTCCCGGCGTTGCCATTGCCAGCGCCAGCGTCATTGTTTACAACCACAACAGGTGGGGTCACCACAGGAGGAACCACATGCGTAGGGGGACCATCCTCATGAAGAGTTTCGACATGCACATAATTGTGGTCATTGTTGCCGTTCCCATTAGCCCGCGTCAGCAGCGGCTGCACCAAGGTCTGGAGATTCTCCTGGCCTTTAGCAATGCTCTCCATGGCCTGCATGAACAGGTTCAACTTCTCGCGAATCTCCTGCATTTCCACTTGGACTTGATCCATGATTCTCTTGCAGTTGTTTCGGGTTGAGTAGCGGTGAACTCTTTGTTCGTCAATCCTGGAAACCTGCAGATGTAGGAAATAAGATACAGATTCGAGAATACTGGTCATGCAATATGAATGCAGATGCAATTATGTAAATATGCTACAAGTTATATTCCCCTCGATTCTAGTTTCGGAGAGAAGTCCATTATGACAATGGAGTCCCTTTCAAGCAAGCAAGGAATCAGAAAATCCTCATATATAAACACATGCCAAGAGGCTGAGTACAAGAGTACAACTGAATACACTGAAGAGACCTCGGCCAACAAGCCTGGCGATGGTCCAAATACACGTACAAATATCAAAGGCAAGGCAAAGATAAATCAGGCCAACTGGCGTGCTCTGACGTCCTCCAATATCCTCATCGTCTCCGAGTGCCCTAGTCGGGAGATCATCTCCTGAATCAGTAAAGCATGCCGCTCGGTAGTGGATCTCAGCTTTTTGGCGTCGTCCTGGTAGGTTCTTTCGCCCGAACTCTCGTCAGATCTGTACCTCTTGGAACCGGCCTTCTCTTCATAAACTCTCGGCTTCTCATCAATGTCACTTACTCTGAGCTCAGCAGCGCTCCTAAGTGATGTCTCTTCAGCAATCTTTGCGTCTTGGGCTCTAATCTGTGCCTCTAGCGTGGCAATTTGCAGCTTCAGTTCGTCTTCCCGCTCCTTCCGCTTGGTAAGCGTGGCATTCCACAAAGCTTCCCATTTGCTGAGACGGGCATAAGCTTTGCTTAGAAGTTCCTTCTTGGAAGTAAGCACCTTGCTAACACCGTTCAAGGCTATCCCCACTTTTTCTTTCTTGTTGGTCTCTTTCGTCAGCTCCGATCCCAACCTGTTAATCAATTCAGTCTGTTCCTTCACAGTGAGGGTGGCTTCCTTCTTCTCACGACGTAACTGGAAGATCTCCTTCTTTAACTCCTCATTGGCTTTCTTCAATTCCTCGTTTTCAGCCAACAATTTGTTATACTTCTCACTCTCTTCCGAAGGAGGTACCTCAATCAATGGAAGATACAGGGGTTCCACAGCAGGACATGCACCTTAGGGCAAGTGTCCCCCTTATATTTGTCGAAAGTTGGAGCTTTGAATTTCAGCGGTACCCTCAGCCCAGGCACCAAGCCCATAGTAGTCATGTCTAGTCCGGTGGAATTCTGATTAGCCATACCCTTCACCTGTTCTTCAAGCATTTTGATTCTCTGAGTATTGTCAACGGGTCCCTCAAATCCCATGCCTCTTCCAGAAAAGGCATCCTCTTGACAGTCTTCGCCCCAGTTCACATTTTCATTTCCGTACCCGTTATAACCAGTGTTGCGACCAAACCCCTGCTGATTAGTCATGGGACCTCGTCCCCCATTACCATAACCTTGATTGAAACCAGTGTTGACAGGAATCAATCCAGCACCATTTCCACCATAGCCCTGGTTAGCGTTACCAAAACCGTCGTAACCGAAACCCTGAGTATTGAAGCCGAACTTTCCACCCGGATTGCCGTACTCAAACCCCTGGTCATTATAGCCGAACCCATTGTTACCAAAACCAATACCGCCATTGAAGTTACCACCGCCCAGATTGGCATCTCCAAATCCAACATTGTTAACAACAGTCTCATTTCCATTCCCGGCGTTGCCATTGCCAGCGCCAACGTCATTGTTTACAACCACAACAGGTGGGGTCACCACAGGAGGAACCGCAGGCGTAGGGGGACCATCCTCATGAAGAGTTTCGACATGCACATAATTGTGGTCATTGTTGCCGTTCCCATTAGCCCGCGTCAGCAGCGGCTACACCAAGGTCTAGAGATTCTCCTGGCCTTTAGCAATGCTCTCCATGGCCTGCATGAACAGGTTCAACTTCTCGCGAATCTCCTGCATTTCCACTTGGACTTGATCCATGATTCTCTTGCAGTTGTTTCGGGTTGAGTAGCGGTGAACTCTTTGTTCGTCAATCCTGGAAACCTGCAGATGTAGGAAATAAGATACAGATTCGAGAATACTGGTCATGCAATATGAATGCAGATGCAATTATGTAAATATGCTACAGGTTATATTCCCCTCGATTCT
The DNA here is from genome assembly GCA_963859935.3 of Lathyrus sativus. Classification (NCBI taxonomy): domain Eukaryota; kingdom Viridiplantae; phylum Streptophyta; class Magnoliopsida; order Fabales; family Fabaceae; genus Lathyrus; species Lathyrus sativus. The sequence continues at coordinate 320,705,610 of OZ012738.1, read as the reverse complement.
AGTTTCGGAGAGAAGTCCATTATGACAATGGAGTCCCTTTCAAGCAAGCAAGGAATCAGAAAATCCTCATATATAAACACATGCCAAGAGGCTGAGTACAAGAGTACAACTGAATACACTGAAGAGACCTCGGCCAACAAGCCTGGCGATGGTCCAAATACACGTACAAATATCAAAGGCAAGGCAAAGATAAATCAGGCCAACTGGCGTGCTCTGACGTCCTCCAATATCCTCATCGTCTCCGAGTGCCCTAGTCGGGAGATCAGCTCCTGAATCAGTAAAGCATGCCGCTCGGTAGTGGATCTCAGCTTTTTGGCGTCGTCCTGGTAGGTTCTTTCGCCCGAACTCTCGTCAGATCTGTACCTCTTGGAACCGACCTTCTCTTCATAAACTCTCGGCTTCTCATCAATGTCACTTACTCTGAGCTCAGCAGCGCTCCTAAGTGATGTCTCTTCAGCAATCTTTGCGTCTTGGGCTCTAATCTGTGCCTCTAGCGTGGCAATTTGCAGCTTCAGTTTGTCTTCCCGCTCCTTCCGCTTGGTAAGCGTGGCATTCCACAAAGCTTCCCATTTGCTGAGACGGGCATAAGCTTTGCTTAGAAGTTCCTTCTTGGAAGTAAGCACCTTGCTAACACCGCTCAAGGCTATCCCCACTTTTTCTTTCTTGTTGGTCTCTTTCGTCAGCTCCGATCCCAACCTGTTAATCAATTCAGTCTGTTCCTTCACAGTGAAGGTGGCTTCCTTCTTCTCACGACGTAACTGGAAGATCTCCTTCTTTAACTTCTCATTGGCTTTCTTCAATTCCTCGTTTTCGGCCAACAATTTGTTATACTTCTCACTCTCTTCCGAAGGAGGTACCTCAATCAATGGAAGATACAGGGGTTCCACAGCAGGACATGCACCTTAGGGCAAGTGTCCCCCTTATATTTGTCGAAAGTGGGAGCTTTGAATTTCAGCGGTACCCTCAGCCCAGGCACCAAGCCCATATTAGTCATGTCTAGTCCGGTGGAATTCTGATTAGCCATACCCTTCACCTGTTCTTCAAGCATTTTGATTCTCTGAGTATTGTCAACGGGTCCCTCAAATCCCATGCCTCTTCCAGAAAAGGCGTCCTCTTGACAGTCTTCGCCCCAGTTCACATTTTCATTTCCGTACCCGTTATAACCAGTGTTGCGACCAAACCCCTGCTGATTAGTCATGGGACCTCGTCCCCCATTACCATAACCTTGATTGAAACCAGTGTTGACAGGAATCAATCCAGCACCATTTCCACCATAACCCTGGTTAGCGTTACCAAAACCGTCGTAACCGAAACCCTGAGTATTGAAGCCGAACTTTCCACCCGGATTGCCGTACTCAAACTCCTGGTCATTATAGCCGAACCCATTGTTACCAAAACCAATACCTCCATTGAAGTTACCACCGCCCAGATTGGCATCTCCAAATCCAACATTGTTAACAACAGTCTCATTTCCATTCCCGGCATTGCCATTGCCAGCGCCATCGTCATTGTTTACAACCACAACAGGTGGGGTCACCACAGGAGGAACCATGGGCGTAGGGGGACCATCCTCATGAAGAGTTTCGACATGCACATAATTGTGGTCATTATTGCCGTTCCCATTAGCCCGCGTCAACAGCGGCTGCACCAAGGTCTAGAGATTCTCCTGGCCTTTAGCAATGCTCTCCATGGTCTGCATGAACAGGTTCAACTTCTCGCGAATCTCCTGCATTTCCACTTGGACTTGATCCATGATTCTCTTGCAGTTGTTTCGGGTTGAGTAGCGGTGAACTCTTTGTTCGTCAATCCTGGAAACCTGCAGATGTAGGAAATAAGATACAGATTCGAGAATACTGGTCATGCAATATGAATGCAGATGCAATTATGTAAATATGCTACAGGTTATATTCCCCTCGATTCTAGTTTCGGAGAGAAGTCCATTATGACAATGGAGTCCCTTTCAAGCAAGCAAGGAATCAGAAAATCCTCATATATAAACACATGCCAAGAGGCTGAGTACAAGAGTACAACTGAATACACTGAAGAGACCTCGGCCAACAAGCCTGGCGATGGTCCAAATACACGTACAAATATCAAAGGCAAGGCAAAGATAAATCAGGCCAACTGGCGTGCTCTGACGTCCTCCAATATCCTCATCGTCTCCGAGTGCCCTAGTCGGGAGATCAGCTCCTGAATCAGTAAAGCATGCCGCTCGGTAGTGGATCTCAGCTTTTTGGCGTCGTCCTGGTAGGTTCTTTCGCCCGAACTCTCGTCAGATCTGTACCTCTTGGAACCGGCCTTCTCTTCATAAACTCTCGGCTTCTCATCAATGTCACTTACTTTGAGCTCAGCAGCGCTCCTAAGTGATGTCTCTTCAGCAATCTTTGCGTCTTGGGCTCTAATCTGTGCCTCTAGCGTGGCAATTTGCAGCTTCAGTTCGTCTTCCCGCTCCTTCCGCTTGGTAAGCGTGGCATTCCACAAAGCTTCCCATTTGCTGAGACGGGCATAAGCTTTGCTTAGAAGTTCCTTCTTGGAAGTAAGCACCTTGCTAACACCGTTCAAGGCTATCCCCACTTTTTCTTTCTTGTTGGTCTCTTTCGTCAGCTCCGATCCCAACCTGTTAATCAATTTAGTCTGTTCCTTCACAGTGAAGGTGGCTTCCTTCTTCTCACGACGTAACTGGAAGATCTCCTTCTTTAACTCCTCATTGGCTTTCTTCAATTCCTCGTTTTCGGCCAACAATTTGTTATACTTGTCACTCTCTTCCGAAGGAGGTACCTCAATCAATGGAAGATACAGGGGTTCCACAGCAGGATAAGGCATCAAAGAAGTATTAACTCTCTCTCGGATCCAAGCCAAATAAGGATCATAAGCTCTGCTATTGCTCTTATCGGGCGAAGCTTTCCCCCTCCTATAAATGTTAGCCCATGCATATCTCAATCTGATCAAAACAGCTGCGTCTAAGGACCCTGTGAGATACAGAGATTCCTGTATCTCCTTCTCAATAGGAGCGTCCCTCAAAGCATAAGCGAACTGTCGTACCAGCAATGAAGGGTTATAGTTGATACAACCTTTCCGTCCAATCAGGAGGACATTCGGAAAGCCACTGCAACTATATATAATGTCAGTACCAAGCATACTCCGATCAAACCAAATGATGTTCTCAGCGGACAACCCCATCAACCGGGACGACCAATCCAAAGTACCAACAGCATCCACAAAAGGCCCTGTCTTCGGAAGGTGCCCCTGGAACCACCTGTACAAGAGCGGAAGACAGCAGGAAACATTCTTGCCACGACGTTTCTCATTCTTTTAGTGAATGGAATGATAAACATCGCCCAAGAGAGTAGGAACTGGATTCTTCGAGGAAAGAATCAGGAAGGCGTCTGAGTCGACAAAATCTGGCACATTAGGAAACAAGACAATCCCGTAGATGCAGACAGCTATAATAGCACTGAAGGCAACCCAACATCCACTCTTTGCGCACTGTGTAGCCTTCTCAACCAGGACAGAAAGGTGAAAACCATAAGCTCCGTTCAGCTTAACCAAGCCTCCGGGAAACTCAGAAGCGTCTAAACTGACAACCTCAGCAAGCGTAACCAAATCAGGCTCAGCATCCACATGTACAAAGGGCATCTGGTCTAGCACATGAACTTCCAACATCGCAGAATACTCTTCCAACGTGGGTGCCAAAATATAGTCAGGAAATAAGAAACATTTCAGCTGCGGCTCATAAAACTGCATCAAAGTATACACCTCAGTCGTCTCAAATGCTGAAGGTCTGTATAAAAAACTAAGCAACCTCCCGTAGGATACTCTGAACTCAACCCTCACTTTCTCATCTGCTAGAGCAACTAATCCCAGCAAGGAACTGATATCTGGTGAATGCAACCGGTAAGCAACTGTCTTCTTCAGGGACTCCATGTCTGGCTAGAAGATACACTAGAATCAGAGGGGAATGATCACCTGCAACATAAATACATGTTAATGAAATGCAATCATGAAAATGCACATGCATATGCAAACACGGGACCAAGTGCACTGCTGATAGACTGGGCTGCTCTGTACTGAGGTCTTGAGAACCATCCCATCTTCATCTCAAACCAAACCAACCACTCAAAAGAACCTTGTAACCACATCTCACTGACAGAGATAAACCGGGCGTTCTGAGGTCAAAAGGTTTCCTGCAAACAGACCCACCTACCCCTCACAGGTGTGTACTTAACTCGCAGACGAGGTACGACGTCTTATGCGGGTTCAATGTCACAGACTTTCAAGAGCGATGATACGATACCCATAAGGTGTGGCATCATCATCCCTTGAAGCGGCCTCACTTAGTTGAATCCCAATTGATAGGTCCCCAGAGTCGACAATCCTCGGGTCAGACAACTTGTCGAGCCCTAAGGGCCAGGCAAGAAGCATCAAAGAGAATCTCGTCCGAGCTTAAATTTCGCGGCTAGCTGGTGCGAGCTAAGCAAGCAGGCTAACCGCTACTCTCTACTTATAAGTCTATGTATAACCTCAAGCCCAGGTCCGGCTTATCTCTCAACAGATTACCCTCTTCCCACAGCAGCAATAATAGTATAAGGCTAATAATAAAATGCGGAAAGTAAAGACAGAAAAGTAAATCTATACAACACCCATGACGGGAAAACAAGCGCTAGGATTGACTCGCATAGGGGATATTCCAGTCCCCAGCAGAGTCGCCAGCTGTCGCTACTGCGAAAATCGGCGTCGGCTATGACAGAAGAGTCGCCACCGTGCGTTATTTATCCCAAAGGAGGGAAAGGAAACGCTCAGAGTAAACCTAACGCAAAACAGGAAAGGAATGGTCATCGCCATCAAATCCTGGATTCGGGAGTCGATTACGCAAGGGGAAGGTATTAGCACCCCTCACGTCCACCGTACTCGACGGGATCCACGCTTGTTTTCTGGTACGGATTGTTATTCTATCTACTCTACAGGGTCAAATGTTAAAAGAAAATAAAATGACTCGGCAAAGTATCGCACTTTATGCCTACGTATTCCCGTCTGGAACGAGAAATCAGAGTCAACGTAGTTCGCCTACTGTTGCACCCCAAAATTTGACCAACTCTTCTTTACCTAGCTTGTGTTTCATTTCATTCACATTAGCATTATCATTTGCATTTCATAGACATGTATGCAGGAGATCAAGAGGTATGAGTACCAATCAAGAACTTTGAAGCTAGCCAAGAAGCTTATTCAAGTGTTCAAGGGTTGATATCCTTGTCGGAGAAGTTAAAAGATCCTCAGAGAGATTGGTTGAAACCAAGGTTGTGTGCCTCCTTGCTTGAGAGTTGTGGAAAGACCTCAGATGATTATGAAGCCATGAAGAAGGAATTGAGGTCTTGAGAGAGCTCATCAGAAGGTTTGAAGATCACTTTGAAGCCTAGATAGGTCATTGTACAAGATTAAGAAGACTCAGCCATGAGTGGTATAATTAGGGTTTGACTGGGTCAACCCTAGGTCAACTGATGATTTGAACAAGGTTGAGACCTGATTCAAGAGCCATGTGATCATGGATTGATGAATTAAGATGCTATAAGGATTATTCCAAGGTCAACTCATCATGATTGAAGAGTTTGAGAAGTTTCAAGCTAGGGTTTCTAAGGCTTGACAGTGGAAAATCTCCTAGTTTGACCCCTATCTTCAAGGCAGTTTAGTTCAAGATGTGATGGTCATCTCATCTTACCCCCAACATGAATGTTGTAGAGCTTATTCTTAGATTTAATTTGAGTACTAGAAGTCCTTGATGGGATTTGTAGAACTCAAGTTATGACTTTGACAAGTTGCAGGTCATCTGAGGTATGTGAATCTGGGGCCTTGAAAGTCACCCAACTTGCATCAAACTTTTGCCTAAGAAGGATGATTCCTATGGACTTTTGGTCAACCTGAATGTTGTTCCTTATCCTCTTAGCTTTCTAGAGAGTACTAGAAGTCCTTGATAGGATTTGTATAACCCAAGTTATGGCTTTGACAAGTCAAGGGCATTTTGGTCATTTGGAGATTACATGTTATTTCAACCATAAGGCCATAACTCCTATTTCCAAGCTTCAAATGGAAAAATCTTCAACATCAAACTTGTTCAAAATGATGTTTTAAGGCTAGTAAGGAGGTCATGAGATGTTGAAAAGGCTTGTAGCTCAAAGTTGTAAAAATGACCTAAAATAAGGGCATAAGTTAAATAAGTCAAAGTTGGAAATTGATATTTTCATCCTACACATCCAAACCATGGCATGTAATATATCATTTTGAATCTAGAAAACATTTTAGAGACAATTGTTTATCCACATTTTTGATTTGAGGTCTAAATCATGGACTTGCTTTGAAAAGCACTTGCTTGCATATTAAGTAACATATGCATAACTTAAAATTGAGGCATGGGCAAGGAACTTGGCAAGCTAAACCCTTCCAAAATGTCACTAGGGGAGAAATTGAAGGATATTGAGATGAATTTCAAGCTGCAAACAGAATTGAGCATGGCATGATAAGTGATTCAAAATCTCATGACATGAGATGTGTAAAATCTCATTGGAAGGATCTAGAGGATTCTAGATCATCCAAACTCCATCTATATATTGAGTAGAATGAATTCATGGCAGAGGTTGGTGATCATTGAAGGTTTGAGCATAGTTTGAGATTGAGTTTTCATAGCTTGCAAGTGCAATCGGTTTCACCAAATTCCTCCATTTCCTTCCATTTTCTTGATTGATTCTTCTTCCATGAGTATCAAGGATTGATTCCAGATCATTTCCAAGAAGGATTGGTGGCTAGATCGTGTGGGAGCAAGTGATTTTCAGCACCTGCAACTCAGCATCGTGTTTCAAGATTGAAGCATTTTCCATTGGATCTTTTGCATACAGAAGCAAGGAGGAGGTTCAGTGATCGTGTCCAGAAGATTTGAGAGCTTGAAGTGGAGATTTCGTGCATCTGTTATTCAAGAATTTCCAGGTTTGTAACCTTCTTCCTATAGCTTGATTTAGGTAGAATTAGGTTGAATTAAGGTGTTAGATTAGTTGTAGAATGGCCTAGGATGGTTTTCAGATGGTTAATTGCTGAATTAGAGACCAAATAGGAAGATCACCAATTTCGGTTGAGATTGGGAGATGATGATTCTTGGGGTTTCATAAGAAACTAATGGTATGATTGAGTTCGTGGCAAGATTTGGAGTGTGTTTCATGTTTTGACCTCTTGGATTGGAGGCCTCTAGGAAGAACTAGGGTTGAAGGGGACGATCGGAGCTCCACCGGCGGTGGCCGGAGCTGGGTGAGAAGCTCAGAGCTTTGAAATGGAGAAGATGAAGTTCTCACCATTGGATGATGGATTGACCATTGACTGGGAGAAGATCCAAGGGCCACGTTTTAATTCTGAGTTGTGAAGGGTTTCTGAAGGAAACGCTGCGTTTCATTAATTCTGGCGTTTTGGGCTTAGTGAATAAGTGTTATCCACACCCCCCAGCAAGCCCAACCCATGTTTTAACTGAAAATGTTTACTTCCTGCACCGCGCGCTTCATTATTTTCATTTGATTTTCATTTAATTTCCATTTTATTCATGGTTTTTGTAAAATTCATAACTAATTGAATATTAATCCAATTCAACCCATTCTTTTTGCATATTACTCATGATTGAGTCTATTATTTTTTAGAGAAAAAATATTTTCATTTCATATAATTTCTGATTTAATTGGAATTTTGTATTTTAATTGATATTAAAATGTTTATGTTTGATGCATATTTTTGTAGAATTTTGTTTGATTAAATAGTGATGATTTTGAGCCTAATTTTTTGTGTGTGATTAGGTTAGACATGTATGATCCCATAGTATGTTTCTCACATTTTTTTGATGAAAATAGGTGTGCTTTCTAGATTGATGTTTAGATGCCTCCTTTTTAGGGTTTTAGGTTGATACCTTAGAATGTAGGATTTAGTTCTAGGTCCAATTTGATGGTTTGATCTTTGAAACTAATGTGATAGAGTCATGATTGACCTAGGTCCCCATAGTAATTTTTGTAGGATTTTACAATTGATTCTAGTATTTTAGTTAGGACTAACTTTAGTGCTAGGTTTAAGGTGATCCTAACTTACTAATTCAACTAGTTTAACTCATCTAGTTCCCTTAGATTAGGGTTTGTGCTTGGTTTGCCTTTGGTTGAGATTGAGGACAAGTTGAAGACAAAGTGAGGATTCTTGAAGTTGATTGAGGGTGCTTGAAGCTTTGGATTCTGTGGGTGCCTGAAGGTGTCTGATGAAGATTAGGAGATAGGACATAGGGAGAGCTTTGTCGTTAGAATGATTTCTTTCACAAACATGGAAAGCATCTTGTTCTTCCATTCCTCCCAATGATTAAAAGTCCTTCCATGGTATTCACCTCCCTCCTTTGGAGGGATAAATGATGGTAGCTAGGAAGTAGAACTTTTGAGGGAACCATTCTTCTGATGTTTTACCCTTATAGGCCTCCTTTGATGGTCAATAAGCAGTTTAATATCCTAGCTTATCCAGTTAAGTGATTTCTTCTTGTTTGAGTATCCTGAAAGATGTTGGACTTGAGTTTGAAGATGAAGACTTCATTGAAGAGTGTGGAAGAGGATGATTCCTTGAAAATTGCCATTGCAGCTGAAGCTTGAAGAGCAAGAAGAGCAGGTTGATACTTGAGGATCCAGTAAAGATTGAATGAAGAGCTGAGGCTTGAACAAGAATTGAAGGATGAAGTTGACACTTCTAAGTGATTAAAGACTACTCTGAGAATCTGAAGCTTGTAGGACAAGAAGACCAAGTTGTTACTGGTGAAGCAAAGACAGCTGAAGCTTGAGGACTAAGTTGATACTTATGAAAAGGATTCAATTGAGGTTGAGTGTAGAGTTGAGACTGGAGGAATAAAAGATAAGTTGATACTTGGAGGGCATAAAGGAAGCAAGTTGATACTTGTGGTTAAGGGTGAAGCCTGAGGGTGGAACTGACTGTAAAGCTGGAAGCTTGGAGAAGTGAAGATTAAGTTGAAACTTATGTTGAAGGGTTGAAACCTGCAGAAGCTAATTGATACTTGTCCTGAAAGATGATAGCCTTGAAGGGTGATGGAAGTCTGAAGACTGAATTGCTGTCAGAAGAGCTGAAGCTTGGAATTGGGAGAGAGTTGTTGATCTGCTTTCTTGTCTGTTTTCTTTGTTGTGCTGATGTGCCTTGTTTGAATTGCTTGATGCATTAGAATAAGTTCATATCTAGACTGACTTTAAATTAGGAGCATGATTGCACTAGAGGTTGAGTTCCTCCTTCTGCTTGTATTGTTACTGTATGGCTTTGCTTGCGGGTATTCGGTAGAGCCCAGCTCCCTTGCCCATGTGGTTTATTTTGCTTGATAGCATGATTCTATTTTCATCTGTATGATTGCAGTTTACTGTATTTTTGCTTGATAGCAGATTTTATTTCCTCTGTATGATTACAGTTATTCATATCTGGCTTGAGGTTGAGATGAGCTTGTGGAGGCTGCTGCCCCACACACATTTCCTCCCTCACTTGCATTGCATGCATTTTACAGTCGTTTATCTGTTTATTGTTTAAGCTGATGCTTTATCTGTTTCTGTTTATCATTGATATGATCCCTTAGGACTCTCATTTCCTTTGATAAGGAAGTGATGATTAGAACTTTAGGTTGAAACCTATGCATGACAACTTCTAGGAGTTCCCTGTTTCAAACCTCAACCATAGGATGAATCCTTGGCATGACAACAGTAGGACTTGATAGTCTCCCCAGAGTTGAGCCTATCCTCTTCTCATCTCAAACAACTTAAGATACAGTAATCATGAATGATTTCTTTCGTACATTACGAGCCTTAACCTATCTGAGAAAGGATTGTTGGAGAGTTTCTTTCCAACAGTCTCGATGTTTAGTATGGCACCCTTTGGGTGACATGCGACGCATTCACTCTCAGGTCATAGTCTCTAGTGCAATTGAAATTGCAAACACAATAAAAAACACTTCTTCCGTAAAAGACAGAAAACAAACTTCAAACCTTTTTGCCCCGTGGGCCCATAATTCAAAGGAAGCTTTTTCTGAAGAAAAAAGTGTCGTTAAACTTCAGCGCCAACACAAACAGGCATTGTCCCTAACTGCTGGAACTGCTGTTTAACTCTACTCGATAAAACAGATGAATCTGAATTCCCGTAATCCGTATTACCCCAAACTACGTAAGCTATGATCTCTCATATCTATTAAGAGTACGTAGGCACAATACTGACGTATTGGCGAGCCACCTTCCCCTTAACCCGTAGTTAGGTCGAACTACGTTGACTCTGATTTCTCATTCTCTGATGAGAATACGTAGGCATAAAGCGCGACGCTTTGCCGAGTCATATTCTTTTCCTTTAAGCCAGCCTTGATAGGTAGATAGATAAACCAACTCGTCCAGTAAACACAACAAGCATGGATCCCGTCTAGTACGACGGACGTGAGGGGTGCTAATACCTTCCCCTTGCGTAACCGACTCCCGAACCCAGACAATGGTTGCGATGACCTTGTCTTATACCCTTTTCGTCAGGTTTTTCTGATCGTTTCTTTTCCCGCTCCGAGGGATAAATAACGAAAGGTGGCGACTCTTCTGTTTTGCCGGCACCTTATTTTCGCAGTAGCGACAACTGGCGACTCTGCTGGGGACTTGATAGTTTCCTGGGATCCAACATCCCGAATGCGAGTCAGTTTGGGGATCCAACGTCCCCTGCGAGATTCAATCCTAGCGCTTGTATGATTACTTGTTAGGTTGTGTTTAGTTATCACATTTTATTTCTCGCACTTTTTTTTCAGTATGATATGATTATCTGTGCTATTGTGGGAGTGGCATTCTGATGAGTGAGAAGCCAGACCCAGGCTTGAGTGAACATAGCATTAGTTGTGGAAATTAGTGGGCGCGTGCTTGCTTGGCAGGCACTAGTGTCTCATGAAATCCACGCTCAGACGAGGTTCTCCCGGTTGGCTTCTTTTTCAACCCTTTGGGTTGAGGGGGTTGCTGGTTTGGAGGATTGTCGACTCTGGGGACCGATCATTTGTGATTCAGCCGAGTGAGGCCGCTTCATGAGCTAGTGATGCCACATGTAACACCCCACTTCCCAAATTAAATAAAATATAAACATTATAAATAAACATCAGAGTTTTCCCCAAAATAGTGGGATATCACATCACCAAATTTTTATAAAAATACTTTATTAATTATTCTCAAAAATAATACAGCGGAAAACATTATTCCAACATTCTCGGCCATCCGCCAAATTTCGTAAAATCTTTATTATTATAATTCACAAAAAAAAGTGATACGTCACAGGATTACAACAAGTTTGACATAAAACAATTAAAACACCCATATCCCGTGTTACGTATCAGAGCATCCTAGACTCGACTGGCACACCACCATCCAAGCTATCTAAGTACCTGGATTATCTGTACTTCCGGAGAAGCACAGACACAACAACAACCAAGGGGTGAGAAAACATGATCAAAAATATATTGGTAATGTAATACATGTAAACAAGGTAGTAAAACACTCCAACACACCAATATTCACCCCAACAACTCCATATAACGAACCTACTGTTCAAATTACAATATAACATATTATAATGCAAATATGCAACTCAACACCATGCATGCGGTACCGACTCATTGGTTCATTCAATCGAACCTGGATAGATCACTTACGCTCCTCCTGAGACATGATCTATCCCCCACCATTCTCCACCAAGGAGTACGGATGAATCACTTACGCTCCTCCTGAGACATGATTCATCCCACCAAAACACCATGATATGCACACACCAATGCATAACTATCATATTTAGGCACACTAAGTGCACACGATCCTCCTGATCATATCATCATACATCAATGCATATATGTGTAGATATATTACACCAACACCATATAAATCAATCAGATAGTAAATAAATTCATACTATAACACCATATATAACCACATCCCAACACCCGGGAACACACGATCCTACTGATCACTACACCATGCTCCGCATGATTCATACACCAACTAATTATCCATTTAAATAATTAGTAACAGAAATCACATACTATCACCGAGTACTCACTCTATAACACTCAATCATCTCCCATATAATCAACAAAGTCCAAGGGCACTACACTCTTAGCGCACACAGTATAACAGCATAGAAAAACCCCATTCTGCTATGCTCGCTACACCCTCGCTAGGCGAGCTCCCAGCGAATGCTCGCTACCTGTTCGCTTAGCGAACCTCCTCGCGAAGGCAAACAGAACCTACTAGACTCACTCGCTACCTCACTCGCTAGGCGAGCACCTAGCGAACGCTCGCTGCCTTCTCGCTAAGCGAAGTGCTAGCGAGTTGCCTGCGACTTCTCAAGTTCTCACAGTTCAGAATTCTCACTCTTCTCTGATTCAAGCCTATTCTATAACATCCACTTCCTATACTATCCGTATTACGACCAATGCATATTAGGCTTATCAATCTTCCTATAATTCTACTCCAGATCAACATTACGGCACACTACCGACACTTTAGAGTTACTCTGAACCTTACTCAAACCAAACCAACACCAACAGTCAATCAACAATGGCAACATCAAACATCCGTACATCATCATATACATATTATTCCAAAGTCATCACTTAAACAATCTATCGACACATCAAAAAGGTCACACAGGACTTCCCTAAAACCGTAAACCCAACCTATACGCCAAATTAACCAAAAACAACAATTCACCAACACTCAACATATTTCAATCCATCAACATCAACATAACTCAACAATCAATAGCATGTCAATATAAAACTTCATCAACGATACATTCCTACGGGGTTAAGGAATCCCCACTACCCTATACATGTATATACCATTCCCAATCAAGTTTCTCCCCCCTTACCTTGTTAATCGGTTGATCGATGAAATTCTTCCTGGATTTGGTCTCTTGGCCTCCTCTTTTCTTTCCGTTCTTCGTTCCCTTTTTCCTTCGTTCTTCTCACTTCTCTCGTTCTTTCCTCTTCTCTCTTTCTATCGCTCTTTCTCTCTTCCATCTTTCTATCGTGTTATTTTCTCTAATACTCCCCCCATCCCTTCATATTCTATTTTCCTTTTTATTTCCTATCCCAATAATAATAATAACTAATAAAAATAATATAATAATAATAATAATAACTAATAAAAATAACATAATAATAATAATAATAATAATAATAATAATAATAATAATAATAATAATAATAATATTATTATTATTATTATTATTATTATTATTATTATTATTATTATTATTATTATTATTATTATTATTATCACACCAATTTCCCACGATCTATGGTAATCCCTTTTCTCTCTATTCCAACTTTTCTAATATCTCCTTGCTACCCCTTCATATTTCCTTCCTCACGGTTTCTATCATGACTTTTCATATTTCCATTCTAACTTCCCAATAACCCTTCCACCTCTTATTTTACTTATTTCAACCACTAATATTCCCAATAATAATTCTAATATAATAATTATAATAATCATTATAATAATAATAATAATAATATAATATAATACTATTATAATATTATAGTAATATTCAACATAATAATAATAATAGTAATACACCCAACAATAATTATAATTATAATAATAATAATACTAATGATAATAATAACAATTATATTAATACTAATAATAAAATAATATGAATAATAATAATCTTAATATTAATAATACTAATATAATATTACTAATATTAATAATACTAATCATAATAATACTATTAATAATAATAATAATATTATTATTATTATTATCTCACCAAAATAATAATAATAATAATAATAATAATAGTAATAATATTATTATCTCACCAAAATAATAATATTAATAATACTAATAAATATAATAATATATAATAATAATACCCCCACCAATATTATTATTATTCATTATATTATCATATTCACACCAAAAATCATAATAATATAATAACTATATTAATAATAATATTATATTCTCCATATTAATAATATTACTACAAATATTAATAATAATCATAAATATAATAATAATAATAATAATAATAATAATAATAATAATAATAATAATAATAATAATAATATTAATACCACCACCAATATTACTATTATTTCTTATATTATTATAAACTCACCAAATTACCACCAATGATCTCCCATCTCAGGGACACCCACCAAACATCATCAAATACACCCTACCAAAGGGCACATCAACATATAATATTTAAAATAATAATAAAATGACTAAATAATTAAAATGGGTGTTACAACTCTCCCCCACTTTAATTATTTTCGTCCTCGAAAATTATCTGATGGAAATAATTCCGGATACGCTCCCCGCATCTTTTATTCCAATTCTCAGGTCACACTGCCTTCTGCAGCACCTCCCCATACTACTTTCACCAAAGATATCTCCTCCCTTCGGAGTTGTTCCTCGCTCGCCAAAACGAACTAGCAATGCCTCAACAATCGGAATATTTTTCACTTGTACATCATCCACCTGGTTCAATGTACTTTCTCGACTAAGACACGTGAAACATATCATGCCAATTCACATCGACAACAGAAAAACAGTCTAACATGTTACTCCTCCCATGCCTCCGCTGCGCCACTCTGATACAACTACAGAACACGTGCGAACTTCTGAGCTTTCGAAGCTCGACCAACACCAGTCACCGGCGTGACCCTCAAAATACATATTGCCTCGGATCCTCTCGATCTTCTCAGCCATCTCAAGCATAATCTTCAAGTCTGAGTACAACACTCTCACTCGATTTATTTCAACACAGGAGAGTCCTACACTCCCTATCTCACCAAGCCACATATAGTGCCATTCCGACACTAGGATGGTAACCGTTATTATAGGTAACTCAATCAACGATAATTAATCATCCCACGCTCCACCTTGATCCGACACCCAAGCTCTCACCAATTCTCTACAGACTCAATAGTCCTCTCTGACTGACCATCAGTTTGCGGATGATAGGTCGAACTCAGCTTCAACTTAGTACCCGAAGCTTCCTGTAAGCCCCTCCAAAATCTCAATATAAACCTCAAATTTCCATCTGACACAATATTCGTCAGTATCTCATCCAACTTCACCACTTTCTCAATATGCATCTCGTATATCCTCAACACGGAATAGTTAATCCACTCCTAACAATTCAAATTAAAATTATGTCTTTACAAATTCTTTGGAAATCTCAACACCAATTTCGTGAAAATACTACCTGATTTCCACTCTAGAATATTTAACGACTACATCAGACTCAACAGTCTCTGATGTTCACTCTTCGAATTCCGACAATTCTAACTAGCATATTCCACCTCTCCTTATCCATGGTCTCAAAAACAATCTACTCAAGTTCGGTTACTTCTTCATAGCACCGAGATGGATACTCCATCTACCTCAATGTATTTCTTCACGAGTACTCCTACTCCCTTCAACAACATCTGATATACATACTCTATCATAACACCTCGTGGTATTATTTCCACAAACCCGACCGACAATCCACTCTTCGACTCTAATTTATCAATTTCAACTAATTCACTATTCAACCCAGATTTCTGACTTTCTCGATTCTTCTCAAGGATATCACTAGTCAGATCTTAATAATAAAAGCTTAACTCCATAAGAAGTATCCTTACTCACAAAACGCATATTATGAAATTTCTCAATCAGTTCTAACTCTTTTCACCATCATCTTCGGTATATGCAAATATTTCTAACTCACTGCATCATCTACCATGTCCGCTTTACCCGAATGGTAATTCAACTCGAAGTCGTACTCTTTTCGAAGTCCCAATTATTTCCTATGCCTCATATTTGTCTTATTCAAATTAAACAAACACCTTAAACTCTTAAGATCACCAAACATCTCCGATCTCAGTCTGAACTTTTGAAGACTCCGACTCCAGTACAATCACAATAGTAACCAACTCTAAATCACTGGTCGGATGATTTCTCTTATACACTTCAAGTTGCCTTTTGCATAATTGAAACTCGCTGAAGTTGTCTTTAGCAAATCCCCTAATTATATCAACAAGCATCACAAACACCACAATCAGTTCTATCGGATTCGGCAGAACTTTCCTTACGGAAGTATATCACCGCTCTTTTTCCAACACTGATAACTCCAGTTCCTTATGCTCAACATAATCCTCTATACGCTTCGAATACCTTAAAATATCATTTATTAACACAACCATTGCCTTATATAAATAATTAAAGAAGATCCCATTCCAAGTGGACAAACAAGTTGTGAGTTATAGCGGGAACACATACCGTACCGCCCGTCCTTACCACAAAATTCAAACACACTTCATCAATAAATAGCTTAAATCTATGTCAATACTTCACCATCTCATAGATAATTTGAATAGCTTTCCAACGCTTCGAACCGC
Organism: Lathyrus sativus; assembly: GCA_963859935.3. Lineage (NCBI taxonomy): Eukaryota > Viridiplantae > Streptophyta > Magnoliopsida > Fabales > Fabaceae > Lathyrus > Lathyrus sativus. The sequence continues at coordinate 320,689,157 of OZ012738.1, read as the reverse complement.
GCATCATTCCGAGTTACGGTTCTCCCGTTACGGCAAAAACACCAGAATAACATTTTCTGCCCAGGACCCCTTCGCCAGGCGAACACCGCAGCGAATATGGACGTTCGCCAGTATGCTCGCCAGGCGAACATGACAGTCCCAAAATCCTCTTTTCGACCGTTACCCGACTTCCGAGTGTCCGATTTCGATTCCGTAAAAAGCTGCGATCTCGGAATTTAACGTACAACAACAATTTTATACTTAGGAAGCCATCCAACACATTTTAAATCTATGAATAATTTAAAACTCAATTACTTCCAATCTCAACAGCAGATCTTTGAGCCTCCTAATACGATAGAACTTTTGACCTTCGTCCCATCCACCACAAGAACTCTACTCGAGATCACATGACCAAGGGACTCACATCCCTCGATCAATTGTTCCATCAAATCATTAACTCTTGGAAGCGAACACCTATCCTTTATAGTCACCCTGTTCACTTATCTATAGTTCACCCAAAGCTTCACAAAACCTTCTATCTGTCTAACCAACAAAATTGGTGCACATTACGGTAGCACACTCAAACAAAAGAACCTCTCTCCTAGAAGGTCTTCAAGTTGACTCTTCAACTTCTCCAATCCCAACGAAAACACACCATATGGAGTCACTAATATCAGACTCGTTCCAACAAAAAAGTCAACGTGTGAGCTTTACTTCACACTCCGATAGTAAATCACCTACCTCATCCGGAAACCTCCGGCAATCGCAATTAATTGACAAATCCCAATTTTTCTCACTTTCCTTCTCATTCCAAGTTTCAGTCAAAATAGACACTTCAACACCGTCTTACGCCAAATTCCTCAAAATAATCCCTTAAGCACTTAGCTTAACTCAAGACTATACACTGCTCACGCCACCCAAGCTTGCAAGATACGTCTATCCCATCCAACACAATCTCGTCCACTATTAACAAGAGATTAAGGGTGATCAGTTCCTCAATTTGTTAATAGACAGCCGAAATCATGATGGGGTACAAACCATCTTTACCAAACTATAATATCACTCCTCAACACACTAAGCCACCACACTGTAGCTTTTCGGAGAAATACAACTTCTCCCCCACTGGAATCATTCCACTTCTACCAATGAAGTTAACCAACAACATGTACCGACAGTGTTTTTACACACATGTCGCATACCAGGAAACAATAACACTAGACAACATTGGCCGGACGGACCGACCTGCTCTGATACCAATTGTAACACCCCACTTCCCAAATTAAATAAAATATAAACATTATAAATAAACATCAGAGTTTTCCCCAAAATAGTGGGATATCACATCACCAAATTTTTATAAAAATACTTTATTAATTATTCTCAAAAATAATACAGCGGAAAACATTATTCCAACATTCTCGGCCATCCGCCAAATTTCGTAAAATCTTTATTATTATAATTCACAAAAAAAAGTGATACGTCACAGGATTACAGTAAGTTTGACATAAAACAATTAAAACACCCATATCCCGTGTTACGTATCAGAGCATCCTAGACTCGACTGGCACACCACCATCCAAGCTATCTAAGTACCTGGATTATCTGTACTTCCGGAGAAGCACAGACACAACAACAACCAAGGGGTGAGAAAACATGATCAAAAATATATTGGTAATGTAATACATGTAAACAAGGTAGTAAAACACACCAACACACCAATATTCACCCCAACAACTCCATATAACGAACCTACTGTTCAAATTACAATATAACATATTATAATGCAAATATGCAACTCAACACCATGCATGCGGTACCGACTCATTGGTTCATTCAATCGAACCTGGATAGATCACTTACGCTCCTCCTGAGACATGATCTATCCCCCACCATTCTCCACCAAGGAGTACGGATGAATCACTTACGCTCCTCCTGAGACATGATTCATCCCACCAAAACACCATGATATGCACACACCAATGCATAACTATCATATTTAGGCACACTAAGTGCACACGATCCTCCTGATCATATCATCATACATCAATGCATATATGTGTAGATATATTACACCAACACCATATAAATCAATCAGATAGTAAATAAATTCATACTATAACACCATATATAACCACATCCCAACACCCGGGAACACACGATCCTACTGATCACTACACCATGCTCCGCATGATTCATACACCAACTAATTATCCATTTAAATAATTAGTAACAGAAATCACATACTATCACCGAGTACTCACTCTATAACACTCAATCATCTCCCATATAATCAACAAAGTCCAAGGGCACTACACTCTTAGCGCACACAGTATAACAGCATAGAAAAACCTCATTCTGCTATGCTCGCTACACCCTCGCTAGGCGAGCTCCCAGCGAATGCTCGCTACCTGTTCGCTTAGCGAACCTCCTCGCGAAGGCAAACAGAACCTACTAGACTCACTCGCTACCTCACTCGCTAGGCGAGCACCTAGCGAACGCTCGCTGCCTTCTCGCTAAGCGAAGTGCTAGCGAGTTGCCTGCGACTTCTCAAGTTCTCACAGTTCAGAATTCTCACTCTTCTCTGATTCAAGCCTATTCTATAACATCCACTTCCTATACTATCCGTATTACGACCAATGCATATTAGGCTTATCAATCTTCCTATAATTCTACTCCAGATCAACATTACGGCACACTACCGACACTTTAGAGTTACTCTGAACCTTACTCAAACCAAACCAACACCAACAGTCAATCAACAATGGCAACATCAAACATCCGTACATCATCATATACATATTATTCCAAAGTCATCACTTAAACAATCTATCGACACATCAAAAAGGTCACACAGGACTTCCCTAAAACCGTAAACCCAACCTATACGCCAAATTAACCAAAAACAACAATTCACCAACACTCAACATATTTCAATCCATCAACATCAACATAACTCAACAATCAATAGCATGTCAATATAAAACTTCATCAACGATACATTCCTACGGGGTTAAGGAATCCCCACTACCCTATACATGTATATACCATTCCCAATCAAGTTTCTCCCCCCTTACCTTGTTAATCGGTTGATCGATGAAATTCTTCCTGGATTTGGTCTCTTGGCCTCCTCTTTTCTTTCCGTTCTTCGTTCCCTTTTTCCTTCGTTCTTCTCACTTCTCTCGTTCTTTCCTCTTCTCTCTTTCTATCGCTCTTTCTCTCTTCCATCTTTCTATCGTGTTATTTTCTCTAATACTCCCCCCATCCCTTCATATTCTATTTTCCTTTTTATTTCCTATCCCAATAATAATAATAACTAATAAAAATAATATAATAATAATAATAATAACTAATAAAAATAACATAATAATAATAATAATAATAATAATAATAATAATAATAATAATAATATTATTATTATTATTATTATTATTATTATTATTATTATCACACCAATTTCCCACGATCTATGGTAATCCCTTTTCTCTCTATTCCAACTTTTCTAATATCTCCTTGCTACCCCTTCATATTTCCTTCCTCACGGTTTCTATCATGACTTTTCATATTTCCATTCTAACTTCCCAATAACCCTTCCACCTCTTATTTTACTTATTTCAACCACTAATATTCCCAATAATAATTCTAATATAATAATTATAATAATCATTATAATAATAATAATAATAATATAATATAATACTATTATAATATTATAGTAATATTCAACATAATAATAATAATAGTAATACACCCAACAATAATTATAATTATAATAATAATAATACTAATGATAATAATAACAATTGTATTAATACTAATAATAAAATAATATGAATAATAATAATCTTAATATTAATAATACTAATATAATATTACTAATATTAATAATACTAATCATAATAATACTATTAATAATAATAATAATAATATTATTATTATTATTATTATCTCACCAAAATAATAATAATAATAATAATAGTAATAATATTATTATCTCACCAAAATAATAATATTAATAATACTAATAAATATAATAATATATAATAATAATACCCCCACCAATATTATTATTATTCATTATATTATCATATTCACACCAAAAATCATAATAATATAATAACTATATTAATAATAATATTATATTCTCCATATTAATAATATTACTACAAATATTAATAATAATCATAAATATAATAATAATAATAATAATAATAATAATAATAATAATAATATTAATACCACCACCAATATTACTATTATTTCTTATATTATTATAAACTCACCAAATTACCACCAATGATCTCCCATCTCAGGGACACCCACCAAACATCATCAAATACACCCTACCAAAGGGCACATCAACATATAATATTTAAAATAATAATAAAATGACTAAATAATTAAAATGGATGTTACACCACACCTTCTGGGTATCGTATCACCCCTCTTGAATGTCTGTGACGCTGATGAACGCATAGGATGCCGAACTTGAGTCAGTTTAGGTCCATACCTGTGAGCAGGGTTGGGTTTATTGCAGGAAACTTTGACCTCCAGACCACCTGGTTTTCTTGACAGTGAATCTGTTTTGTTGGTACCAGAGGTTCGCATCATCAGACATATGATTGTTCTTGACAGAGCAGGTTTATGATTGGATCTGAGGATCTCGTCAGCAGATGTATGTTTGTTCTTGACAGAGCAGATTTTTGGTCCTGTATCGGATGACCTTATATTCAGATGAGTATTTGTTCTTGACAGAGCAGGTTTATGACTGGGGTCTGAGGATCTCATCATCAGATAGTTGTTCTTGACAGAGCAGACTTTTGGTCCTGTATCAGAGGTCCTTATTATCAGATGGTTGTTCTTGACAGAGCAGATTTTTGGTCCTGTATCAGAGGTCCTTATTATCAGATTTGTGTTCTTGACAGAGTAGATTTGTGGTCCGATACCAGGGTTTTCTTCTTATCAGTGATAATGGTTGTTCTTGACAGAGCAGTATCGTGGTTTTGTTGATACAGAATCTCCACAGCACAATTGCCTTGATCTCCTGCTGCATGATTGCATTTTACATTGCTTTGCATACCCATTTGCATTTCATTAACGTGTGTCTGTGTTGCAGGTATCGTTTACCCCGATCCAGGATTTCTTGCCTCCTATTATATTGTTATGGGTTCTCTGAGGAAGACCGTGGCTTACAAGCTCCCTGCCCCTGATGTGGTTCAGCTGACTGGTTTGATTGCTTTAGCAGATGATTCTGTGAGAGGTGAGTTCAGAAAATCTTACGGCAAATTGCTCAGTTTGGTTCGTAAACCTTCTGCGTCCGAGTTGAATGGGTTGCACGCTCTGCTGCAGTTCTACGATCCTCTGTTGAGATGCTTTACTTTCCAGGATTTTGTTCTCACACCTACGTTAGAGGAATATGCTGATTTGTTGGGTGTGCCTATCAAGAGGCAGATGCCTTTTGTTCATATGGATGCTGAGCCTGATCTGGCTAGTCTAGCTCCGTCACTTCATCTGGATGCCTCCGAGTTGGTATTGTCTAGTTGGAACAAGGTTCCCGGTTTCTCCTTGCAGTTCTTAGTGGGTAAGGCTCAGCAGTGCGCCAAAGACGGATGTTGGGTCGTGTTCAACGCCAATCTCGCCCTGTGCATATATGGCATCATTTTGTTCCCTAATATGCCTGACTTTGTGGACTTTGACGCCTTCCACATCTTTGCTTCAGGGAATCCAGTCCCTACCTTGATAGGAGATGCCTACCATTCTATCCATTATAAAAATGAGAACAGAAGGGGCAAGAACATCTCGTGCTGTGTGCCCCTGCTTTATAAATGGCTTGATAGTCACCTACCCAAGAGGGGTCCCTTTGCTTCGTCTGCAGCCACAACTGAGTGGTCCGAGCGTTTGATGAGTCTATCTGCAGAGGATATTGACTGGTTTGACAGAGATAGGTTGGGTACCGAGATTATCTTCAGCTGCAGCGGGTTTCCGAACGTGCCTTTGATAGGCAGGAAGGGCTGTATAAACTATAATCCGTCTTTGCTGGTCCGACAGTTCGTGTATGCTTTGGGAGCTCCGCCGAAGGATGAAGAGGTGCAGGAATCTCTGTACCTCACTGGTCTTCTAGAGGGGGATCTGTTATCTAAGCTTCAGCGCGCCTGGAATGGCGTCAGTAAGAGGGGAAAACCATTGCTAGGGAGAAGCAATAATCAAGCCTACCCTCCGTATGTGACTTGGATCAGAGCCAGAGCAGATGCTATAGGGATGTCGTTTCCTCATGCCAAGCCAGAAAGCCCTCCAATGATTGAAGAGCCTACTACCGTGCCCATTCAGCAGCATAATCAGGTGTTAGCTGAGCGAGATGAATTGAAGCGGGCAAATGAGGAACTGGAGAAAGAATTGGCTCAGCTTCGAAGCGAGAGAAACAAAGCCGTCCATTCCTTCAAGAGGCAGACAGAGTAGGTGAACCAGCTAGGGACAGATTTGACTAAGCAGATAGCCGAGCGTGAATGCAAGGGTCAAGACTTCAAAGCTGTCAACGACGTACTGGCTACAAAGAAGCAACACTTGGACGAAGCGTATCGGAGGATATCCAAGTTCAACCAGCACTGGAAGGCTTCCCTAGCCACCAGGAAAGACCGGGAGGATAAGCTAATGCTACAGATCTCCAAGCTGAAAGCCCAGGTGAGGGCTAGTGAGAAAAGGTTTGATGAAGAAACCGCTTGCAGATACGCCGCTGAAGGCCAGCTCAACAGAGCTCTTGCTAACCTGAAGGAGCGCAAACTGACGTTTGAATCCAAGAAGAAGAAGCTAGAAGATTGTTTCGGCGAAGGAGCATGGGAAGATTCGGTCGAAGGTCTTCAGTACACCATTGTGTAGAGAGAGTTACTCGTCGAAGGGTTACTCACTCGGCCTGATCATCCAGAAATGAAGGGGTTGTAAGAAGAGTTTCGCGCCCGTGGCTGTGCTTGACTATTTGTAATCCTTTTGTTTTGATCGTTGTTGTATGCTGACCATCACCAGGCTTGTTGGTCGAGGTCATGCTATTGATTCTGCTTGTACTCACTGATGTCGTGTACTGCCTTGATGGGCTTTCTTCATATATGAGATGTTATTTCCATGATTGGACTCGGACTTCTTATTATCAGCACTGGCACTCAGGCACTAGGATTGGGGGAAATCTCCCTAACGCACAGACACACGTTTGCATTTGCATGAAGCATTTGCATAATGAGCACTTTGTCGTTTTTTTTCCTAACCCTTTTATGTTTTCAGGTTGTTTCAGGTTGATCCAGGATTGATCAGAGACCTATTCACCGCTATCCGACCAGAGCTAATCAAACCAGGATCATGGAACAAGTGCAGACTGATGTTCAGGAAATCCGCGAAAGAATGGATCGCTTCATGGAGCTCATGCAAGCGGTCGCCAATGGCCAGGATCAGCTCAGAACCTTGGTTCAGCCTCTGATTTCAAGGGTCGATAGCAATGGCGTACTCCATGGGGGGACTGTTCCTACTCCTCCACCAGTTGAAACTCCTCAGAATGGCGTCCCTGTGACCGGGGGGAATGGTAGTGCCAACGACAATGTGATAGCTAACATGGGACCCAATGGCAATACGACGGGCGTCGGTAATGGGAGTCTTGAAGCTAATGTCAATGTTAGGCTAGGCAATGGCAATGCAGGTGTTGGGAATCTGTTTGGGACTCAGCCGTGGTTAGAAGATCGTCGGGACGATGTGTTCTCTCAGAGAGGTGCTGAAGGAGAGTTGACTGCTGAAGCACGGCTAAGGTTCAAGGCACTCGAGGATAAGATGAGAAATATCGAGAACCAGAATACCCTGGGCGTTGATATGTCCAAGCTGGGACTGATTGTTGATTTCAAGGTGCCTCCCAAGTTCAAGGTACCTGACTTTGAAAAGTACAAGGGCACCACTTGCCCTCACATCCACTTGAGATCATATTACAGAAAAATGTCAGCTCATTCTGATGACGAGAAGTTGCTGATGCACTTCTTTCAAGACAGTCTGTCCGGACCATCCCTCGAGTGGTACATGAGTCTGGAGCCTACCAGTGTGCGCACATGGAAGGACCTTGCTGAAGCATTTGTGCACCACTACCATTACAACAGTGACTTGGCCCCGAACCGAGTCCAACTGCAGAATCTGTCGCAAAGGAGCAACGAAGGGTTCAAGGAATACACCCAGCGGTGGCGTGAGTTGGCAGCCAGGGTTCAGCCGTCGATGGTTGAGCGCGAGCTTGTGCAGATGTATGTAGCCACCCTCCCAGGGGTTTACTATGAGAAGTTGGTCAGCGGTATGTCTGGAACATTCTCAGATCTCATTATCACGGGTGAGCACATCGAAAATGGGATCAAGCTTGGGAAAATTCAAGGTGAGTCATCCTCAGCTGGAGGAGGCGGAAAGAAACCTTATGCTGGCAAAAGACGGGAAGGAGAAGCGAGCGCTGTGACCAACGCTCGAAGGAAGGGTAAAGGCCCTCACCAGCAGGTGGCCAGTATAACTATCCCGGCAGTTCAACAGCCATAGCAGCAGCAGCAGCAGCAACCGAATCAACAAGGGTACAGAAAGTATCAGAATCGGGCACCTTTGTCGAGCCGTCACCTCGAGACACCGCCTATGTCGTACGCGCAACTATTGCAGACTTTGCTTCAGCTACAGTTGATCCAGAAGAGAACGCTGGCTCTTGTGACAGGGGCACCTCCGCCAGGGTATGACGCGAATGCAACTTGTGAGTTTCACTCAGGGGCACCAGGCCACACAATAGAGAACTGCAAAGCCTTCAAGCACAAGGTGCAGGACATGGTGGACGCCAAGATCATCAACTTCTCGGATAATGTGCCAAATGTCACGAAGAATCCTATGCCGAATCATAGGGGAGGTGGAGTAAACGCCATTATTGAGGACGAGAGTTTGGATTTGTTGACTGATGTCAGAGATCTGAAGACGCCGCTTAGCTTCGTTAAAGCCAAGTTGATGAAAAGAGGTTTCTTTCCAGGTTGCGGAGAGCTGTATATGGGTTGTGCGACACGTTCTGATGGATGTGAACAGTTGGTAGAAGGAATTCAAAGTCTGATGACTGAAGGGATTTTACAGTTTAGCCGGAGGGCCGAATGTGGATCAGGGGAGGTAGTGCTGAAGCAAGATGATGAGGTCGCCACCATCACCATCCCTCGCCAGACGATAACTATTTCTGCGCCCAGACCGCCCACAATTACTATCACCAAATCTGGGCTGATACCCTTCGAAAGCACTAATGTTGTCCCATGGCATTATGGGGCTGAAGTCTACTGCAACGGACAGAAGTTGGAGCTAGAACCGTTTGGGTCGTCTGTGGAAAACCTTGCGGGAATCAGTGGTATTACTCGCAGCGAAAGAGTGTTTGCACCACCGGAGGTCGTGGCGGATAAAGCGGTCAGAGCTGACGCAACTGATAAAGGTAAAAGTAAAGTCGTCGAAGAGATCCCTCGTGGGGTAGAAAAAGACTTACTTGTTAAAGACGCCGAGGAGTTTATGCGGTTGATTAAAAAGAGTGACTACAAGATTGTGGATCATCTCCATCAGACGCCCTCGAAGATTTCCATCCTGAACTTGTTGTTGTGTTCTGAAGCACACCGCAACAAACTGCTGAAGGTGTTGAACGCCGCATATGTACCGCAGGAAATATCGGTAAATCAATTGGAAGAAGTCGTAGCCCACGTGAATGCTGGAAATGGGCTAGGTTTCACAGACCTGGAGCTGACGCCGAAGGGGAGGAACCACAATAGCGCCCTGCACATCTCGATAGAGTGTAGGGGACGATCATGTTGCACGTGCTGGTAGACACGGGTTCGTCCCTTAATGTTCTTCCGAAGAAGGCATTAATGAAGTTAGATACTCGCGGAGTGATTTGCACACCCAATGATCTGGTTGTGAAGGCGTTCGATGGAACCAAACACCATGTTTTCGGGGAGGTGACCCTGCCAATCCAAGTCGGTCCGGAAACATTCGATGCGGTATTTTATATTATGGATATCATGCCTGCCTACAGCTGTCTCTTAGGCTGGTCGTGGATCCATGCTGCTGGAGCCGTGACCTCCACGTTGCACCAGAAACTCAAGTATGCTGTCGGGGGTAGCATCATAACTGTTTGTGGCGAGGAAGACATAATGGTGAGCCATTTGTCGTCCTTTAAGTATGTCGAGATGGATGGGGAAATCCACGAAACTCTATGCCAAGCATTCGAAGCCGTTAAAGTGAAGGACGTAGCTCCTGTAGTCACCAAAAAGCCAGAGATGACTCTCTCTTCCTTCAAGGAAGCCCGGGCCGTTGTCCAAGCCAGATCTACCCCGGGCTGGGGGTGAATTTTGGAGATACCTAACAAGCAAGATAAGTTTGGGTTTGGATATTCTCCTGGAGCTGAAGCTTCTTCTTCTAGCAGTGCGTCGCGAGGTAAGGGGCCGATCCAGTTTACCAGTGGCAGAGTGATTTTCGAAAGCATCAACGCAGTGTCTGAAGACAGCGGAGATAGCGACTGTGACCTCGACTCTTGGATCCATCCAAGCAAGCCAGGCGAGGGCCTTACCAAGTGGTCCGTCAAGGATATCATCCAGATGACAAGCGAAGAGTAATGATTTACTTTTTCCAATCATTATACAACCCTATGTCCTACCCGGGGCATAGTGGTTTTATTGTCAGGGCCTTGTTGGATTATGTACATGCATTTTGTTAATAAATTAAAGGCGTTTTATTCGTATTCAAATATTGTGATCTCTGTTATTCCTGTTTTATATTTGTTTTGAAAAACAATAAAATGGCAATGGGGTTTGTGCTAACCTGCACGTCCTTGTTTTAAACTTAACCCTTGTTATTGCAGGGTCCACATAACAGATGACATCGACTCTGGACCTTCTACGGCTCACTTCGACTTTGATTGCCCGATCCATCAAGCCGAAAAAGAGATTGATGAAGACGAAGACCTTCCTGAAGAGTTGGCCCGCTTGTTGAAACAAGAAGAGAAAGTTATTCTACCTCATGAAGAGGAAATCGAGATCGTGAATCTGGGTTCTGAAGAACTCGTCAGAAACGTCAGGATAGGGGCTGCATTGCAGAGTGATGTCAAGCAGAGATTGGTCGAGATGCTAAGAGAGTATAGTGACGTCTTTGCTTGGTCATACAAAGATATGCCCGGACTTGATACTGACATTGTGGTCCACCACTTGCCGTTGCGAGAAGATTGCCCTCCCGTCAAGCAGAAGCTTAGGAGGACAAGACCAGATATGGCCGTTAAAATCAAAGAAGAAGTGCAGAAGCAGCTTGATGCTGGCTTCTTAGCGGTCACTACTTACCCTCCTTGGGTCGCCAACATAGTGCCCGTACCGAAGAAGGACGGTAAGGTACGAATGTGCGTCGATTATCGGGATTTGAATAGGGCGGGCCCTAAAGATGATTTCCCGCTGCCTCATATTGATGTGTTGGTCGACAATACAGCTCAGTTCTCCGTGTTTTCGTTCATGGATGGCTTCTCCGGTTACAATCAGATCAAGATGGCGCCGGAGGACATGGAGAAAACTACGTTTATCACTCCCTGGGGAACATTTTGCTATAAGGTAATACCTTTCGGTCTGAAGAACGCAGGGGCCACTTACCAGCGAGCAATGGTTACTTTGTTTCATGATATGATTCATCATGAGATTGAAGTCTATGTTGATGACATGATTGCGAAGTCCCAAACGGAGGAGGGACATCTGGTCAATTTGCTGAACCTTTTTGAGAGGCTTAGGAAGTTCAGGTTGAGGCTGAATCCTAACAAGTGTACTTTCGGAGTACGGTCTGGAAAGTTACTGGGGTTTATCGTGAGTGAAAAAGGCATCGAGGTTGATCCTGCGAAGATAAAAGCGATACAAGAAATGCCAGCGCCAAAAACAGAAAAAGAAGTTCGTAGTTTCCTGGGCAGAATAAACTACATTGCAAGGTTTATCTCTCAGCTCACGGCCACGTCTGAACCGATGTTCAAGCTTTTAAAGAAAGATCAGGCAATCATCTGGAACGAGGATTGCAGAAGGCATTCGACAAGATAAAGCAGTATCTGCAGGAACCTCCAATATTGATACCCCCAGTGGCTGGACGGCCTCTAATCATGTACTTGACAGTTCTTGAGAATAGTATGGGGTGTGTTCTCGGTCAGCACGACGAGACGGGCAGAAAGGAGCATGCCATTTACTACTTGAGTAAAAAGTTCACTGACTGTGAATCTCGTTACTCGATGCTGGAGAAGACGTGTTGTGCACTAGCCTGGGATGCCAAACGTTTACGACAGTACATGCTCAATCACACCACCATGCTAATTTCGAAGATGGATCCGATCAAGTACGTCTTCGAGAAGCGAGCTCTTTCGGGCAGGATTGCCAGATGGCAAATGGTGTTGACGGAATATGATATTCAGTACGTTTCCCAGAAGGCCATTAAGGGAAGCGTATTATCTGAATACCTGGCCGAACAGCCAATCGAGGATTACCAGCCGATGAAATTTGAATTCCCTGATGAGGATATCATGTTTCTTAAAGCGAAGGATTGCGATGAACCGTTGCCCGACGAGGGGCCAGATAGGAAATCCCAGTGGAAATTGACATTCGACAGGGCGGTTAATTCTTACGGAAGTGGCATCGGGGTGATCATCACGACTCCCCACGGATCCCATATCCCGTTCACTGCGAGACTGACGTTTCCAGTCACCAATAACGAAGCGGAGTACGAAGCATGCATCATGGGTCTAGAAGAGGCAATTGATTTGAGAATCAAGAACCTAGACGTATATGGTGACTCGGCGCTTGTGATCAACCAGATTAAAGGGGAGTGGGAGACTCGTCAATCGAATTTGGTGTCGTACATGAACTATGCCAGAAGGCTGCTTCCGTTCTTTGATCGAGTGGAACTCCATCATGTGCCCAGAGCAGAAAATCAGATGGCTGATGCCTTAGCCACGTTGGCTTCGATGTATAAAGTCAATTTTTGGAATGAAGCTCCAAGAATTGTCCTTTCTCGTCTTGATAGACCTGCATTCGTCTTTGCGATCGAGGAAGCCGCCGACGGCAAGCCATGGTTCCATGATATCCAGACTTTCCTTATGACTAAGAAGTATCTGGCGGGAGCGTCAACCCAGGAGAAGAAGACTCTGAGGAGGCTGTCTGGAAATTTCTATCTCAATCCTGATGGAGTTTTGTATAAAAGAAACCACGATCTCGTGCTACTCAGATGTGTAGATGAGAAAGGGGCGAGTATGCTCATGGAAGAAGTCCATGAAGGCACATTTGGTACGCACGCCGGCGGGCATGCCATGACAAGAAATATCCTGAGAGCAGGATATTACTGGCTGACGATGGAGTCAGATTGCTTTAAATTCGCGAAAAGGTGTCATAAATGCCAGATTTATGCTGATAAAGTTCATGTGCCGCCGTGCCCGTTAAATTTCATGTCCTCTCCGTGGCCGTTCTCCATGTGGGGCATCGACATGATAGGCAAGATCGAGCCTACTGCATCCAATGGTCATCGCTTCATTCTAGTAGCTATCGACTACTTCACCAAGTGGGTGGAGGCAGCCTCATATGCTAATGTGACCAAGCAGGTGGTGGCTAAATTCATAAAGAGAGATATCATCTGTCGTTACGGAATTCCCGAATGGATCATTACTGATAATGGTTCGAATCTGAATAACAAGATGATGAAGGAGTTGTGCCAGAGTTTCAAGATTGAACACCACAACTCATCTCCTTACCGACCGAAGATGAATGGCGCCGTTGAAGCAGCCAATAAGAACATCAAGAAGATTGTTCAGAAGATGGTTGTGACCTACAAAGATTGGCACGAGATGCTGCCATTTGCATTGCACGGTTATCGTACGACGGTACGTACGTCAACTGGGGCAACTCCTTTCTCCTTAGTGTACGGTATGGAGGCTGTCCTACCATTAGAAGTGGAGATCCCTTCTTTGCGAGTTTTGGTTGATGTGAAACTCGACGAGGCAGAATGGATTAAGAACCGATTGAACCAACTCAGCCTGATGGATGAGAAGAGGTTAGCATCGATTGCGCATGGTCGTCTGTACCAAAGCCGAATGAAGAAATCTTATGATAAGAAGGTGCGTCCTAGAAGCTTTCAGACGGGTGATCTCGTCCTGAAGAAGATTCTTCCTCCACACTCCGATCACCGGGGCAAGTGGACTCCCAATTACGAAGGTCCATACATCGTCAGCAAGGTCTTTTCGGGAGGAGCTTTGTTGTTATCCACGATGGATGGTGAAGATTTTGCATCCCCAGTGAACGCGGACGCAGTTAAAAAATACTTTGCTTAAAAATGACCCGCTGGAAAGAAAAAGAATAGCCAGGCAAAAAAGGGGCATCCCGGCGAACCATAAAAAAGGAAAAAGGTTCGGGCAAAAATTAGGGATATAAATTAAAAAATTTACACCCGCAAAGTCAAAAACCTGGAAGGGCGACTTTGGCAAAAAAGGGTATCCCGGCGAACTGAAAACCCGCAAAGGGCGGTTCACGCAAAAGTTAGGGATTTGAAAAAGCAAATGACTGCGTTCCGCGTGTGGACTTTCATTGTTTAGTGGTTGGGAAGACCTGAGGGTCGTTCATCTGAATCAATCTCTTCTGAAGCTGAAGCGTCGGAGAAGTATCGAAGTCGAGTGGGTCATAGAGGGATCAACTCATGGTGTTCGTCTACGCCTCGTTGCCGACATTTGTATATACTGATGTATATTTATGTTTTATTTTTGCGCGGCTTCCTCATTCCAGGAGCTTGCATCTGTTGTAAAATATTTTTACCCATTCAAGGGTTCGTTATCAATAAAACGTATACTATTCAGCAATTCTGCTTGTCTGTTTAGCATTTATCTGTTTTGTTTGCGAAAAAGAACGCCAATGTTTTTGACAAAATGCGCATACATAAACTTACTGGCCTAGGCCACTGATTGTTGAAACAATGAATTACTTAAACATTGTCACAAGACGATAACCTTGATAGGTCCCTTTGAGAAGGGCATCTTGTCTGTTTGTTTGTGTTGTTACAGGTGTAGCATATTCCAGACGGTACGCCGTACGCGTCCCCAAGCAGGATGATTCCTCCTTCTCCAGCAAAATTCAGCATCCTCTCCCCATGGAGTCTGAACATGAGATCGTAAGCATTGATATTTTTCCTCGAGCAGAGAAGATTCTCTCCCCAATCAGATGTATCCTGAAGGAACGACATCTCCCCAACTGAGTCATACGCTGAAGTATGCGGAAATTGATAGCTCCAGACTGAAGTCTCTATCAGAATTGAAATTCCCCGCAGAGTTGTACTCTCCCCCGAAGCCGGATGATTTCTTCTTCCCCAACCGAGTTTGCAGATCCCCAAGAGAGCCGAGGCCTTGGAAGCAGTTGGGACCATGATCGGTTTTCCCCAGTAGAGTGTTGAATAGCTGACCATGTGTTTCCCCACCGGAGCCGTTATCTCCAGGGGAGTAGCCGTGAAGGCCGTGCAGTTTATTTCTGCGATTGACATCGCTCTCCTCAGCAGGTCCAGGTTCTCGTAGAGCTTCGTTCCCCTGCAGCAGTCAACTGAAGTTCACTTCCCCACAGAGTCCGATTGAGATTGGCGTGACTTTTTTCTCCTCAGCAGGATGATTCCTTCCCCTACCAGAGTGGTCCTTTCTCCTTGACGGAAGGATTCTCCCTGCAACATTTATTTTGCTGACGGGATCGCAACACTTTGCATGATTGCATAGCATCTATCATAAACGCGTAGCATTTCCACCGTGTGGAGCATTGCACCATTGTCAAAGCATACGTATACCAAACATGAGCTAGGTCGTTACCGTTCTTGTTTTGCAGGTGTTCCTCCACAGGTCGGTTGCTCGAGATGATTCTCAAATTCTCCCCAACAGAGTTGCTTGCTTAAGTTGATGCTTAGAGTCCCCAGCAAAGTCGTTTGCTTAAGATGATTCTTAAAATCCCTGGTGCAGTCGCCAGAGTTGCTTGCTCAAGTTGACGCTTAGAGTCCCCGGCAGAGCATCTGCTCAGGATGATCCCTGAAATCTCCAGCAGAGTTATCGGTTCAGGATGATTCTTGAAGTCCCCGATGGAGTTATTTGTTCAAGATGATTCTTGGTTTCCTCAGCAGAGATGATTCAGTCAGAATGATTTCTGGATCCCCGAAGCAGAGTTACTTGATAGTTCTCCAGAATCCCCAGCGGAGATGCGTCATCCCCAGCAGGTTGCTGAACAGCGAAGTTGAAACTTCCCTAGAAGACTTGACGACTGAAGTCCAACCGTATAGAAGAAGCAGTTCTCTCAGCTGAAGCAGAGTGCCTGATGGTAGAAGTGGATATCCCCGAGCGGTTCATGATTGACCAAGAATTCTATTTCCGACTTGCTGACGAAGTCCGGCTGACGCCCGAAAGTCCTCTTTGAATGCCCGACGGCATGATTAATTTGATTGTTGACCTGATGAGTCCCGAAGAATGTTGATGTCTGACGGCATGATTGATCATGTATTACCGATTACCGTGTGACCAATTCCTCAGCTAGTTGCCGTGTAGCTAATATTTCAGTTTCCGAAGATTTGTTCCCATCAGAGTACCGTGTACTTGTGCAGTTGGCAAATTTCCGGGTTTGTTGGTATTCAACTGTCTTTTACCTTGATTATTTGAGAGTTGTTCGCTTCTCACCCAGTCAGGTCCAAGCCGTTTGAATAGGGGCAGCTGTTGCACCCCAAAATTTGACCAACTCTTCTTTACCTAGCTTGTGTTTCATTTCATTCACATTAGCATTATCATTTGCATTTCATAGACATGTATGCAGGAGATCAAGTGGTATGAGTACCAATCAAGAACTTTGAAGCTAGCCAAGAAGCTTATTCAAGTGTTCAAGGGTTGATATCCTTGTCAGAGAAGTTAAAAGATCCTCAGAGAGATTGGTTGAAACCAAGGTTGTGTGCCTCCTAGCTTGAGAGTTGTGGAAAGACCTCAGATGATTCTGAAGCCATGAAGAAGGACTTGAGGTATTGAGATAGCTCATGAGAAGGTTTGAAGATCACTTTGAAGCCTAGATAGGTCATTGTACAAGATTAAGAAGACTCGGCCATGAGTGGTATAATTAGGGTTTGACTGGGTCAACCCTAGGTCAACTGATGATTTGAACAAGGTTGAGACCTTATTCAAGAGCCATGTGATCATGGATTGATGCATTGAGATGCTATAAGGATGATTCCAAGGTCAACTCATCATGATTGAAGAGTTTGAGAAGTTTCAAGCTAGGGTTTCTAAGGCTTGATAGTGTAAAATCCCCTAGTTTGACCCCTATCTTCAAGGCAGTTTAGTTCAAGATGTGATGGTCATCTCATCTTACCCCCAACATGAATGTTGTAGAGCTTATTCTTAGATTTAATTTGAGTACTAGAAGTCCTTGATGGGATTTGTAGAACTCAAGTTATGACTTTGACAAGTTCCAGGTCATCTAAGGTATGTGAATCTGGGGCCTTGAAAGTCACCCAACTTGCATCAAACTTTTGCCTAAGAAGGATGATTCCTATGGACTTTTTGTCAACATGAATGTTGTTCCTTATCCTCTTAGCTTTCTAGAGAGTACTATAAGTCCTTGATAGGATTTGTAGAACCCAAGTTATGGCTCTGACAAGTCAAGGGCATTTTGGTCATCTGGAGATTACAGGTCATTTCAACCATAAGGCCATAACTCCTATTTCCAAGCTTCAAATGGAAAAATCTTCAACATCAAACTTGTTCAAAATGATTTTTTAAGGCTAGTAAGGAGGTCATGAGATGTTGAAAAGGCTTGTAGCTCAAAGTTGTAAAAATGACATAAAATAAAGGCATAAGTTAAATAAGTCAAAGTTGGAAATTGATATTTTCAACCTACACATCCAAACCCTGGCATGTAATATATCATTTTGACTCTAGAAAACATTTTAGAGACAATTGTTTAGCCACATTTTTGATTTGAGGTCTAAATCATGGACTTGCTTTGAAAAGCACTTGCTTGCATATTAAGTAACATATGCATAACTTAAAATTGAGGCATGGGCAAGGAACTTGGCAAGCTAAACCCTTCCAAAATGTCACTAGGGGAGAAATTGAAGGATATTGAGATGAATTTCAAGCTGCAAACAGAATTGAGCATGGCATGATAAGTGATTCAAAATCTCATGACATGAGATGTGTAAAATCTCATTGGAAGGATCTAGAGGATTCTAGATCATCCAAACTCCATCTATATATTGAGTAGAATGAATTCATGGCAGAGGTTGGTGATCATTGAAGGTTTGAGCATAGTTTGAGATTGAGTTTTCATAGCTTGCAAGTGCAATCGGTTTCACCAAATTCCTCCATCTCCTTCCATTTTCTTGATTGATTCTTCTTCCATGAGTATCAAGGATTGTTTCCAGATCATTTCCAAGAAGGATTGGTGGCTAGATCGTGTGGGAGCAAGTGATTTTCAGCACCTGCAACTCAGCATCGTGTTTCAAGATTGAAGCACTTTCCATTGGATCTTTTGCATACAGAAGCAAGGAGGAGGTTCAGTGATCGTGTCCAGAAGATTTGAGAGCTTGAAGTGGAGATTTCGCGCATCTGTTATTCAAGAATTTCCAGGTTTGTAACCTTCTTCCTATAGCTTGATTTAGGTAGAATTAGGTTGAATTAAGGTGTTAGATTAGTTGTAGAATGGCCTAGGATGGTTTTCAGATGGTTAATTGCTGAATTAGAGACCAAATAGGAAGATCACCATTTTCAGTTGAGATTGGGAGATGATGATTCTTGGGGTTTCAGAAGAAACTAATGGTATGATTGAGTTCGTGGCAAGATTTGGAGTGTGTTTCATGTTTTGACCTCTTGGATTGGAGGCCTCTAGGAAGAACTAGGGTTGAAGGGGACGATCCGAGCTCCACCGGCGGTGGCCGAAGCTGGGCGCGAAGCTCAGAGCTTTGAAATGGAGAAGATGAAGTTCTCACCATTGGATGATGGATCGACCATTGACTGGGAGAAGATCCAAGGGCCACGTTTTAATTCTGAGTTGTGAAGGGTTTCTGAAGGAAACGCTGCGTTTCATTAATTCTGGCGTTTTGGGCTTAGTGAATAAGTGTTATCCACACCCCCCCAGCAAGCCCAACCCATGTTTTAACTGAAAATGTTTACTTCCTGCACCGCGCGCTTCATTATTTTCATTTGATTTTCATTTAATTTCCATTTTATTCATGGTTTTTGTAAAATTCATAACTAATTGAATATTAATCCAATTCAACCCATTCTTTTTGCATATTACTCATGATTGAGTCTATTATTTTTTAGAGAAAAAATATTTTCATTTCATATAATTTATGATTTAATTGGAATTTTGTATTTTAATTGATATTAAAATGTTTATGTTTGATGCATATTTTTGTAGAATTTTGTTTGATTAAATAGTGATGATTTTGAGCCTAATTTTTTGTGTGTCATTAGGTTAGACATGTATGATCCCATAGTATTTTTCTCACATTTTTGTGATGAAAATAGATGTGCTTTCTAGATTGATGTTTAGATGCCTCCTTTTTAGGGTTTTAGGTTGATACCTTAGAATGTAGGATTTAGTTCTAGGTCCAATTTGATGGTTTGATCTTTGAAACTAATGTGATAGAGTCATGATTGACCTAGGTCCCCATAGTAATTTTTGTAGGATTTTACAATTGATTCTAGTATTTCAGTTAGGACTAACTTTAGTGCTAGGTTTAAGGTGATCCTAACTTACTAATTCAACTAGTTTAACTCATCTAGTTCCCTTAGATTAGGGTTTGTGCTTGGTTTGCCTTTGGTTGAGATTGAGGACAAGTTGAAGAAAAAGTGAGGATGCTTGAAGTTGCTTGAGGGTGCTTGAAGCTTTGGATTTTGTGGGTGCCTGAAGGTGTCTGATGAAGATTAGGAGATAGGACATAGGGAGAGCTTTGTAGTTAGAATGATTTCTTTCACAAACATGGAAAGAATCTTGTGCTTCCATTCCTCCCAATGATTAAAAGTCCTTCCATGGTATTCACCTCCCTCCTTTGGAGGGATAAGTGATGGTACCTAGGAAGTAGAACTTTTGAGGGAACCATTCTTCTGATGTTAAACCCTTATAGGCCTCCTTTGGTGGTCAATAAGCAGTTTAATATCCTAGCTTATCCAGTTAAGTGATTTCTTCTGGTTTGAGTATCCTGAAAGATGTTGGACTTGAGTTTGAAGATGAAGACTTCATTGAAGAGTGTGGAAGAGGATGATTCCTTGAACATTGCCATTGCAGCTGAAGCTTGAAGAGCAAGAAGAGCAGGTTGATACTTGAGGATCCAGTAAAGATTGAATGAAGAGCTGAGGCTTGAGCAAGAATTGAAGGATGAAGTTGACACTTCTAAGTGATTAAAGACTACTCTGAGAATCTGAAGCTTGTAGGAGAAGAAGACCAAGTTGATACTGGTGAAGCAAAGAGAGCTGAAGCTTGAGGACTAAGTTGATACTTATGAAAAGGATTCAATTGAGATTGAGTGTAGAGTTGAGACTGGAGGAATAAAAGATAAGTTGATACTTGGAGGGCTTGAAGGAAGCAAGTTGATACTTGTGGTTAAGGGTGAAGCCTGAGGGTGGAACTGACTGTAAAGCTGGAAGCTTGGAGAAGTGAAGATTAAGTTGAAACTTATGTTGAAGGGTTGAAACCTGGAGAAGCTAATTGATACTTTTCCTGAAAGATGATAGCCTTGAAGGGTGATGGAAGTCTGAAGATTGAATTGCTGTCAGAAGAGCTGAAGCTTGGAATTGGGAGAGAGTTGTTGATCTGCTTTCTTGTCTGTTTTCTTTGTTGTGCTGATGTGCCTTGTTTGACTTGCTTGATGCATTAGAATAAGTTTATATCTAGACTGACTTTAAATTAGGAGCATGATTGCACTAGAGGTTGAGTTGCTCCTGCTGCTTGTATTGTTACTGTATGGCTTTGCTTGCGGGTATTCGGTAGAGCCCAGCTCCCTTGCCCTTGTGGTTTATTTTGCTTGATAGCATGATTCTATTTTCATCTGTATGATTGCAGTTTACTGTATTTTTGCTTGATAACAAATTTTATTTCCTCTGTATGATTACAGTTATTCATATCTGGCTTGAGGTTGAGATGAGCTTGTGGAGGCTGCTGCCCCACACACATTTCCTCCCTCACTTGCATTGCATGCATTTTACAGTCGTTTATCTGTTTATTGTTTAAGTTGATGCTTTATCTATTTCTGTTTATCATTGATATGATCCCTTAGGACTCCCATTTCCTTTGATAAGGAAGTTATGATTAGAACTTTAGGTTGAAACCTATGCATGACAACTTCTAGGAGTTCCCTGTTTCAAACCTCAACCATAGGATGAATCCTTGGCATGACAACAGTAGGACTTGATAGTCTCCCCGTAGTTGAGCCTGTCCTCTTCTCATCTCAAACAGCTTAAGATACAGTAATCATGAATGATTTCTTTCGTACGTTACGAGCCTTAAGCTATCTGAGAAAGGATTGTTGGAGAGTTTCTTTCCAACAGTCTGGATGTTTAGTATGGCACCCTTTGGGTGACATGCGACGCATTCACTCTCAGGTCATAGTCTCTAGTGCAATTGAAATTGCAAACACAATAAAAAACACTTCTTCCGTAAAAGACAGAAAACAAACTCCAAACCTTTTTGCCCCGTGGGCCCATAATTCAAAGGAAGCTTTTTCTGAAGAAAAGAGTGTCGTTAAACTTCAGCGCCAATGCAAACAGGCATTGTCCTTAACTGCTGGAACTGCTGTTTAACCCTACTCGATAAAACAAATGAATCTGAATTCCCGTAATCCGTATTACCCCGAACTACGTAAGCTCTGATCTCTCATATCTATTGAGAGTACGTAGGCACAATACTGACGTATTGGCGAGCCACCTTCCCCTTAACCCGTAGTTAGGTCGAACTACGTTGACTCTGATTTCTCATTCTCTGATGAGAATACGTAGGCATAAAGCGTGACGCTTTGCCGAGTCATTTTCTTTTCCTTTAAGCCAGCCTTGATAGGTAGATAGATAAACCAACTCGTCCAGTAAACACAACAAGTGTGGATCCTGTCGAGTACGACGGACGTGAGGGGTGCTAATACCTTCCCCTTGCGTAACCGACTCCCGAACCCAGACAATGGTTGCGATGACCTTGTCTTATACCCTTTTCGTCTGGTTTTTTCGATCGTTTCCTTTCCCGCTCCGAGGGATAAATAACGAAAGGTGGCGACTCTTCTGTTTTGCCGACACCTTATTTTCGCGGTAGCGACACCTACCTAATGGAAAGGAGGGGAAGGTTGCTCGCTAGGATATCGCATCCTATGCCTACGTACTTTCATACAGCATGAAAGATCAGAGCAAACGTAGTTCGGGCTACGGAAGACACAGGTTTGTCTGAATGTTTTTTTTATCTCCTTAAGAAAGGGTTTTTCCTGATTAAGAGTCCAAGCGGACAAAAATGACACTTTGATGTTTGTTTTCAGTCTTTTACGCAAGAACTGTTTATGATGATTACAATCTCTGACGCACTAGAGACTATGATTTGAGGGTGACTACGTCGTATGTCACCCTAAGGGTAACACACTAAGTAATCAGATTACTGAAGAGTGACCCTCCAGCAACCTTTCTCAAATAGCTTAAGGCTCGTAGCGTACGACATCGACTATCCTTATTACTGTGTTTTGAGTTGTTCTGAGATAGAAGAGAAGTCTAAAAACCTAGGGTTTGAAAGGGGAATCAAAACTACCCTAATGTTGTCATGCATGGATTACAACCTAATGTCTGTCATAATTCCCTCCTGCACAGAGGAAATCGGAGATCCTAGGGGATAAACGGAAAAGAAACAGCAGATATACAGTAAACAGTAAATATGCATGAGATGCAACAATACAAGCAAGGCAAGGGAGTCCCACTCAACCTCGAACCTGGGAAAACAATAGGCAAATTGAAACAGCTTCACCTCAAGCCTAAGGGAAAATCAACAGACAATACAGCAAAGAAAACCACACCCAACACCAACTCAGACAGCAAAACCAGCTCCTACAGCTACAGTTCAAACAGCACCAGCTCTGGCAGCTACAGTTGATAAACAGCAAAAGGTTGACAGTGACAACTTCAAGCAAGATCCCATCTTCACTTTCCAATGATATTCAAGCTTCAGGTAAGCTTTTATCTCCAATAATCTTCAGCTTTAGCAAGCACTGAACCCCAGCCAACAAACAGCTTCAAACAGCAGTAAAACCCTAAACTCAACAGATACCCAGCTGTGACAGGTACAAGCTTCCTCTTATCTAGTCTTCAATGAACTTCTTATCTTCAATAAGTCTTCAACTTCAATGCAGACACTCACAGGAGAGAATCAATTAAAAGAGGAAGTTGGAATGTTAAGAGGCTCAATGATAACCCAGGGAAATCACTAAGATCTTAACATAGCAAGTGGAAAGTATCCTCCAGGTTCTACCCAATCAAAGCATGCTCTACATCCCTCCTAAGGAGAGATGGAGCTCTTTTAGGGGACCTTGTGTCATAGGATGGAATAGAGGCACAAGAAGCTCTCTATGTTTGACAGAAGAACTCAGTCTACTCTAGAGCTCTCCCTATATCTCTTATCTCCTAAGTCTTCATCAAGCAATCTTCAAGCAAAAGCAACTTCAAGCTCCAAGCATCATTATTTGTCTTCAATCTTCTTCCATGTCTTCACATACTCCTCAAGCCAAGCACAAGCCCCAACACCCAAAGAAAAGGCCCAAAACCCATCAAACCAATCAATATCCCAAGAGGGAACACACTAATATCAACCAACTTGTAAAAATCAGATAAAATGGAAATACTCCTCCTAAAATCCTGGATGAAGAACAAACTCTCAGAAGTGGAATTTGGTGGAAATTGGAGCAAAATTATGTTGGAGTTTCTCAAGAGCAATTGAAAATCGTGAATTCCATTTGAGATCAGTTCAAGCCAAATTAAGACTGGCAATAGCTTCCCTGAAGTTCAGTGATTGTTTCTGGATCGTTTTGTGCAAGATTAACGGCAATTCAAGAGCCAACGGAGGAGCTCCGTTAGGTAAATTTCCTTTCCAAAATTCACTCTCTGTGAGCATTCATTTCATGCCATTGTTGATGTATAATGAATTCCTACGCACGTAGGCAAATTCTGGATTAGTTAGAGGCTTGTTCTTGATGATTTATGTTAGGTGCTTGATTCTTGAATGCTTCGTATTTCTTTAATCTTGAGTGATAAATTGAAATGGAACCTAGAATCTTGATGTACATAACACGAGGAACGTTTTGGTATCGAGAATTGTGCATTTTGGTTAGGTTTTACATCGTCTTCTCCGGCGAGCCAAATGGAGAAGACGGTCGGAGTCACTGTCTGGTTCGCTTGCTACGTTGCCAGCGTGTCTTTCCATGCACATGTTTGAACCTTTGACCCAAGCCTGATGAACGGCCATGATGCGTTTGACTGGCCATGTTGAATTTGTTGACCACCACGTCATTAATGAAATGATTGTTTCATGTAAATTCTGTTTGTTTTGGACTCTGGGCTAAAATCACTAACCACACCCCTCTAATACTGAGCCCAATGGATTTTAACTATATTGGATTGCTATTTGGCACACGTTTTTGTTTTTTTCTCTTCTTTTATTTTCGTTTACATTTTAATGTCTGTTTTGATTTTAAATCAAGAAAAATATCTCTAAAGGTTGTAAAATCCCAAAAAAAATAGTTTTCATACATTTTAAGATGTCTTCTAATTTTAGAAAAATTTTCTTTATTTTTATTGGATCATTCTTCAATTAAATAAAGAATTTTACAAATGAGGTGTTTTTGGTGGTTTAAAATTGACCATTGTTTGTTCTTGATTTTATTTCTTGACCAATTTTCATTTCCAACAGCTGGAAATTTTTCCTCATGTTCATGATATGTTAAAGAATATTTTAAGACCATTTTACCCCTGTTTGGATTATTTTTGGGTTGGTTTTGAAGCCACTTTTTCTCATCCCCGATTAATCTCTTTCATTTGGTACCCTTTAGGGTTTATTTTCATTTGTGGATACTTTGTTAGGACCCTGGCCTTGATGTGTTGGCCTTTGGTTTCCAACACCCTTAGGGCCTTATGGGATTTTATTTGGTAATTTTTGAGCATGTTTTCTATTTTTGGAGTAATTTTCAAGTTGATTGACCCCTAGATGATGTTAATACAAGTGATGGAACTAGTTTGCTTTGAAAATGACTTTTGTGCATTTCTTGAACCCCTAACTATGGTGGACTCATATTATAGACATGTTAAAGTGTTTGTGTGCTTAATTATAGGTCAAAGTTTTTCTTATAGCTTGTTAAAGTTTGTGCATCTTTTTAAGCTTGCCATTAGGGTTTCACATGATGTACGTCTTGCATTTCTTTTGTGTATGTGTTTGCATTATCTTTTATGCATTCCTTCTCTTTACTTCTTTGCATTTCCATATGCATGCTTGAGGTCGAGATGGGCTTGTGGAGGCTAATGCCCCACACTTTTTTCCTCCCTCACTTTCATTCTAAATGTGCATTAATGTTTAAATATTGCATTTTATTTCATGCTTCCTTCTTTTTTCTCTTCTCTTTGCCATGTCCCCTTAGGATCTCTAATCTCTTTGAGGTTATGATAGACCTTAGGTTTGAATTCATGTATGACAACATTAGGTAGTATCCCCCTTTTACCTCAACTATAGGTACACTTTGCATGACAACTACTAGGTTTGAGTTAGTCTCCCTTTAGTTTGTCCTTTCTCTTCTCATCTTCAATTTCTCTTAAAGCATTTAATAAAGATTAATGAATGTTGTACGTTACGAGCCTTAAGTACTTGGGAAATAGTGATTGGGGGGCCTCCTCTCAATTGCTTAGAGTGTTTAGCATATGTCCTTTGGACGATATGCGACACATTCGCTCCTAGGTCATAGTCTTTAGTGCAACCTGAATTATAAACAATAATCAATGCACTTCTTCATAAAAAACACTAAAACAAAGTTCAAACCATTTTATCCTTCGGGATCTTAATAATGGAAAACCTTTTTCCAGAAAAAAGAGTTCCATTAACTCTTAGTTCTATCGCAAACAGGTAACGCCTAAGTCTCCAATGGTCGAGCTGCATACACCTAACTGCTAGAACTAAGTTTTAACCCTACTCGAGTAAAGCATTTTGAACCATCCGGTGTTCTAATTGCCCGAACTATGTTTGATCTGATTTCTCATACCAGATGAGAATACGTAGGCACAAGACTGCGATGTCTTGGCGAGCAACAGGCCTTGGTCTGGTGTGGTCTTGGCGTACGGTTTGGTTTGGGGTCATTTGGTTTTGTTTCGTAGGTACAAATTATGTGGCTGGGTTGGCAAGTTTTGCAAAGTTATTGTTGTCGCGGCGGAGTCGTGTACGGATTGGCTGTTGGTGTAGCAGAATTGCAACAGAGGTGTACAAGTTGGCAAAGGTAGCTGTTGTTGTACGGTTTGATTTGCAGCTGAAAACAACTCGCGTGGGGTCCTTTGTGCCTTTTTTTTTGTGAAATATTTGTAATGAAGTTCTTCTCGCACTGATCACCAATTATTGCTGTTTGGGTCATCAAAATTATCAACACTGAAATCATTTTCCCTCTTTCATCATCAGTATTATCTTTACAATATAGACAATGCCAACCACTAGCTGGTACAGTGTGTAAGCCCAAGCAGGTTGCATGAAGGGCCCTAGGTCATCCATTGTAAAGGATCAAATCTCTTCCATCTCCACATATTGCACACATATCTCCTGTGGTAAGGTTTTGACCATTTGCCAAAGAGAGCTATATCATGAATTGTTAACCCGTTGGAAGTATATATATGTGGTGATAAGGTTAACGTCTAGCTACCATTCCAGCGTGGGCTTCAAACTGTGAAGGGCTTATCTCTATATCACAACAACTGCAGACTATACCACTTCCTTGTTCGTAACCTCCAAATAAACTCCGTCTTTTGACATGGTAAGCCAACTCAGCATCATCTGGTAGGTCATGAGGCAGAAAAAGTAACTTGACCAAATTATTTGTGTGTCCAAGGTACGAGTTCGATGAACACAGTTTGAGAAACGACTCTCAACCAAAGGACACAAGTTTTGTTTTTTTTTTTATAATTAAATCCTGCTATGAAATTTTCTGTCAACTAATCACAACCTATTTTCCATTGATCTTCTCACTGTTTGATAGGTAGCAGGCAAATAATAAGTGCTGGTTCTCCTTCATCTTCATCGTATGCAACCTCTTCACATCCAAACTCTGTTCCAGTATCATATATGGAGGTTTCCACTTCTGAATTTGTTGAGGTAACAATCATATAATTGAAAACTAACTAAGAACTATATATATACTCTTCAAACATACTCTTGACACTCTCTTCCTATCAGGAATGAAACCCAAGATCTCTAGGATTTCATACTAAAGTATAGAGGTGTTGAACTTAACTTCAAGAATGTTTCCACTTTTATCGAAGAAAATCATATGTAGCTGAGCCGCAGTTTGAACAAAATGTCTTCCTCCTGAGATTGCGTGTTATACAAAATATCTCCAGTTTTACTTCATGTAGATATGACAATATTACATATTGCCGTGACTCTAACAGACAGTACAACACCAGAAGAACCACTGGAAACACCATTAAGAAGCTTTATTATTCCTTCTCATGCGGTAAACTCTTCATTTCTCTAAACACTTTCCTCACCATATTCTTCTAAATTCTATTCTTTTGCGACAAGAACTGAGCTAACATGATCAATTATTTTCCATTATGATTTATTATACTTGACCCACTGATTTGATCTTTGTGATTTTCACCTTGTTTGAGAAACCTCAACTTTGGAGCACAAAAATGGATAGAAGAACGTGCAACCTCCTTCATGGAGGAGTGAAGCAGCAACATCACGTATTCTAACGTGAAGATGGAAGTTAATTCAAAACTTCATTGTTTCATCTCAGAGCAGGGACAACTGGAGGGTCATGATATAAAGTGCCTGAAACGGTGCATTTGTATAATGAGGATTTAAAAAGTCAACACTTTGTAATGACCTCTTTTCTTTTCGTTGTTGTCTTTTTAATCAAAAACAAAAGCCAAAAAGTTCTCAATACAGAGTTTTTGTCTGATAGTATTGACAGTTTTTTTTCAATGGTACAGTTGGTTGTTGCTGTAATACGAATCAACAGGCCTTGGTCTGGTGTGGTCTTGGCGTACGGTTTGGTTTGGGGTCATTTGGTTTTGTTTCGTAGGTACAAATTATGTGGCTGGGTTGGAAAGTTTTGCAAAGTTATTGTTGTCGCTGCGGAGTCGTGTACGGATTGGCTGTTGGTGTAGCAGAATTGCAACAGAGGTGTACAAGTTGGCAAAGGTAGCTGTTGTTGTACGGTTTGATTTGCAGCTGAAAACAACTCGCGTGGGGTCCTTTGTGCCTTTTTTTTTGTGAAATATTTGTAATGAAGTTCTTCAATGCCTTGTAGTTTTCTGATTTTGCTATGTAATCTCCCTCTCAATTCTGTTGTGAACGAATTATTACCTTGAAGATATGAACTTTCTAATCAAACATGAATCCTGAGGCAAGCATGAGTCACTCCTCTTTTAAAGCATGAATTGTCATAATTTGCACAAATTTAAAATAAATCCAACCATGACTTATCTCGCTTAATTCTCATAACCTCAATACTTATCTAAGGATGTGGCTCCAAGAATATTGGAACACCAAATCAAAGATATTCCAAAAATCTCTTAAAAACGATTAACCATGCCTTGAAAGGAATCAAACCTATCACTTGAATCAATCATATCTAACCCTCAATCATGAAATAAAATTCGCCAGACCAAGATCAAGTCAAACCTGACTGATTTCCAACCTTTACCGGGCCCACACATTGATACACTCATCCCTTAAATGAACCTTAATGATTACCACATACCACCGTCCTGCTAGCCTAAAAACACCTCATTTCCCTTCGACCCTGCCTTGTGACATCTTGAGTTTGGGGCAACAAGAAGAAACAAAATATCTTTTGATTTTCAGATTAATGGTTGATGGAAAGATGTACAGACAAAAGATAAACAGGTAGGACGAATTTGGGGTATGACAGATGCCCCTATCTAATTTGCTTAGACTGAGTAAAATGAACGGCTATGACGCTCACTCTTTCAAGGTAGAAGACAATTAGATAAAAAGAAGACCCTGAATTTGTCTGAAAAGAATGAAAAATGCTTGGGAATGAAATACCGGATACCCTGCAAAGGTTGTTGACACCAAAAGGATGTTAGACCCACCACCAAAAGGATGATGGAACGAAATGAGATCAGCCCTTAACACCAAAAGGATGTAAGGGGATAGATAAGCTTCTCCCGAGAGATTGCCACTCATCACTGAAGACGGATAAGCTTCTCTGAAGAGATTGCCACTTATCGCTGAAGATGGATAAGCTTCTCTGAAGAGATTGCCACTTATCGCTGAAGATGGATAAGCTTCTCTGAAGAGATTTCCACTTATCGCTGAAGATGGATAAGCTTCTCTGAAGAGATTGCCACATATCGCTGAAAATGGATAAGCTTCTCTGAAGAGATTGCCACTTATCGCTGAAAATGGATAAGCTTCTCTGAAGAGATTGCCACTTATCACTGAAGATGGATAAGCTTCTCTGAAGAGATTGCCACTTATCACTGAAGATGGATAAGCTTCTCTGAAGAGATTGCCACTTATCGCTGAAGATGGATAAGCTTCTCTAAAGAGATTGCCACTTATCGCTGAAGACGGATAAGCTTCTCTGAAGAGATTGCCACTTATCGCTGAAGATGGATAAGCTTCTCTGAAGAGATTGCCACTTATCACTGAAGATGGATAAGCTTCTCTGAAGAGATTGCCACTTATCGCTGAAGATGGATAAGCTTCTCTGAAGAGATTGCCACTTATCACTGAAGATGGATAAGCTTCTCTGAAGAGATTGCCACTTATCACTGAAGATGGATAAGCTTCTCTGAAGAGATTTCCACTTATCGCTGAAGATGGATAAGCTTCTCTGAAGAGATTGCCACTTATCACTGAAGATGGATAAGCTTCTCTAAAGAGATTGCCACTTATCGCTGAAGATGGATAAGCTTCTCTGAAGAGATTGCCACTTATCACTGAAGATGGATAAGCTTCTCTGAAGAGATTGCCACTTATCACTGAAGACGGATAAGCTTCTCTGAAGAGATTGCCACTTATCGCTGAAGATGGATAAGCTTCTCTGAAGAGATTGCCACTTATCACTGAAGATTGTCAAGTCTGCTGGAGACAACTCACTGGGGAACGCCCATGGTTTATTAAAGATGCCCCTGTTTGGGCTAAAGGTTGATTTGAAGATCTGATTAACCACGAGGTTGAAATGCGTCATGCGATACACCCATGGTCTTGAAAAGATGCCCCTGACTGGGCTGAACTTTGCTTTGATATGCTTGAATTTCGTGGGAGGACCCACGGTCTTTGCAAATAATGCCCCTGACCGGGCTGGTGGTTGCTTTGAAGCTCTTGAAAAATTTGCCCAATAAATGTTGAACAAATTCGTGGGGAACGCCCACGGTCTTGCGGAAGATGCCCCCGACTGGGCTGATTATGGTCTTGATATCCCCCGACTCTCGTGGGATAAAACCAAGATCTTGCAAGGGATGCCCCTGACTGGGCTGATGATGATCTTGAAAATCATCAAGATTGATCCTGGATCCGATCTCGCACATGCTAATGCTGAATGATAAAGATGTCCCATAAACGGAAATGGAAATGGAAGTGCAAATGCTAATGTGCGGAGATGCAAGAGTTGGGGAAAGTATGATATGATTATGGATCTGCATATGATGCAAGATACTTATGAATTCGAATGCGATGCGTATGATGCATATGATGTGTATGATTGCAGATGGTGATGGAAATGCAGGTGCCGACATGGCGGACTTTGATGGTCGCCAATGCGGATTGGACTTTTGCTTTGGTGGGAAAGTGAAAGACAAGCCTGACTTCCTGACATCATCTATCCATGATTTATAAAGAACTTGGATGTGCTTATATTTTCAGCTCATGGCCAATTTTACTAGGCTTTGACAGCCTTGTCAATCAAGTCACTTCGAAGTCTTAAAATAGTGTCCCTGCCCACTCCTCAGAGTTGTGGTCACCCTTTAGTTACCCTAAGAGAGTAAGTCATTCCTTAATTTATTCTACCATAATATCATTATATGCAAAACTCATCATCAAATAAATGAAACTTGCAACCAAAGGGTAAATAAAAACAGAAAAAGCTTTGATGAAAATAATTTTATTGATGAAAACCCATAAATGGGAAAATTACAAAAAGAGGCAATTCCTAAAAGAGGTAACTGCTTTTAAAAGGGAAAATAAAGACTAAGACAATGTTGAAAATGGCCCCTGCCAAGTTTCAAATCCGCTATGGCCCATATGTCTCTGAAGACCCTTCACGCCTTGCTTTTGAGCGCCACGATCGAATTGATCTTTCTCAGTCGAGAGCTTGATGGTTATGGAGGATAATTCACACGTCTTTTCAAGATGCAGTTCTGCCTTTTCGAATCCCTAACTTTTGCCTAGGCCGCCCTTTCATGTTTTCAGCCTATCAGGATACTCTTTTTTTTTACTTCTAGTCCCTAATTTTGCCTGAACCATTTTTATGGTCCACCAGGACGCCCATTTTTGCTTGGATTTTCTTTTTGGGTCCACCGGGCCTATCTTTTAAGCATAATATTTTTTAACTGCATCCGCATTCACAGGGGATGAGAGATCGTCACCATCCATGGTTGAAAGGATCAAGGCTCCTCCGGAGAAAACTTTCTTTACTATATATGGACCCTCATAGTTTGGTGCCCATTTTCCCCTTGGATCGACGTGAGTTGGTTGAATTTTCCTCAGTACCAAATCTCCTGCTTGGATGTGTCGTGGGCGAACCTTCTTATCAAAAGCCCTCTTCAATCGTTTTTGGTATAACTGTCCATGACAGATGGCCGTCATGCGCTTCTCGTCGATGAGATTAAGTTGGTCGAGTCTGGCTTGTATCCATTCGGCCTCATCTAGCTTGACGTCTGCCAAAATCCTTAAGGAGGGAATCTCTACTTCAATGGGCAATACTGCTTCCATGCCATATACGAGAGAAAACAGGGTTGCCCCTGTGGAAGTGCGCACTGAGGTGCGGTAGCCATGCAACGCAAATGGCAACATCTCGTGCCAGTCTTTGTAAGTCTTCACCATTTTCTGGACGATTTTCTTAATGTTCTTATTTTCCGCCTCAACAGCTCCATTCATTTTAGGGCGATAAGGTGTTGAGTTGTGGTGTTCAATTTTGAAGTTTTTACACAACTCTTTCATCATCTTATTGTTGAGGTTTGAACCGTTGTCTGTAATGAT
This sequence comes from Lathyrus sativus, assembly GCA_963859935.3. NCBI lineage: Eukaryota > Viridiplantae > Streptophyta > Magnoliopsida > Fabales > Fabaceae > Lathyrus > Lathyrus sativus. Next base: position 320,656,725 of record OZ012738.1, on the reverse strand, counting down.
CTTGTTAGGGATTCCATATCGACAAATAATCTCTTTCTTGATGAAGCGAGTCACCACTTGCTTAGTGACGTTGGTATAGGACGCAGCTTCTACCCATTTGGTAAAGTAATCGATGGCCACTAAGATAAAACGGTGCCCATTTGAAGCGGTTGGCTCGATGCGTCCGATTACATCTATACCCCACATAGCGGAAGGCCAAGGCGAAGTCAAAACATTCAGAGGGAGTGGTGAAGTGTGGACCTTGTCTGCGTAAATTTGGCACTTGTGGCATGACTGGACATGGAGACAACAATCTGTTTCCATCGTCATCCAATAGTATCCCGCCCTCAAAATCTTTTTAACCATAGTATGACCACTAGCATGTGTCCCAAAAGATCCTTCATGCATTTCATTTATGATACGTTCTGCTTCGTGTTTATCCACGCATCTGAGTAAAACCGAATCGTAATTCCGCTTGTATAACACGTCACCACTGAGGAAGAACTTTGAGGAGAGCTTTCTGAGATACTTCTTGTCAGTGATAGTTATGCCTTCTGGATATTCTTGTGTCTCTAGATATCGCTTGATGTCATAGAACCAAGGATGATCATCAATTTTAGTTTCCTCCACATCGGCCGCTAGGCAATAAGCGGGCTCGTCCAAATATTCCAAGCGGATGGATGGCGCCTCATTCTTCCACTTGACCTGAAACATAGATGCTAGTGTTGCTAGAGCGTCAACCAACTGATTTTCTCCTCTGGGAATGTGATGAAAAGTGATCTCATCAAAGTACGGGATTAACTTCAAGACATGATCTTTGTAAGGAATTAACTTGAGGTCCAGTGTTTCATACTCCCCTTTAATCTGGCATATGACAAGCGCGGAATCTCCATAGACTTCTAGAATCTTGATTCTATTATCAATGACAACCTCAATTTCGAAAATACAAGCTTCATATTCGGCCATGTTGTTAGTACATTTGAAGCATAATCTGGCGGTGAATGGCAAGTGAAAGCCAGTTGGAGAAGTGATGATTGCCCCAATTCCACAACCTTTGGCATTTGCGGCACCATCGAACACGAGCGTCCATCGCGATCCTGGTTCGGGTCCATCATCTGGGCCTGGCGTGGCATAATCTCTGGCAAACATGACGTCTTCATCGGGGAAATCGAAGCGCATGGACTGTTAGTTGTCCATAGGTTGGTGGGCAAGGTATTCAGAGAGCACACTTCCTTTGATAGCTTTCTGCGTAACATACTGGATGTCATACTCTGTTAACACCATTTGCCAACGAGCTACTCGCCCGGTGAGAGCGGGCTTCTCGAATATGTATTTGACAGGATCCATCTTGGAGATCAACAAAGTCGTATGGGTGAGCATATATTGTCTCAAGCGTTTTGCTGCCCAAGCCAATGCGCAACATGTCTTCTCGAGCATTGAATATCTCGTTTCACAGTCATTAAACTTCTTGCTGAGGTAATATATTGCATGCTCTTTCCTGCCGGTTTCATCATGTTGTCCCAACACGCATCCCATGGATCCCTCTAGCACAGTCAGGTACATGATCAGGGGTCGTCCGGGTACTGGAGGCATCAAGATCGGCGGTTCTTGTAGGTATTCCTTTATCTTCTCAAAGGCTTTCTGACAATTATCGTTCCATACCACAGCTTGATCCTTTCGAAGTAACTTGAAGATGGGCTCACAAGTGGCCGTGAGATGAGATATAAACCTGACGATATAGTTCAACCTCCCAAGGAACCCTCGGACTTCTTTTTCAGTTTTGGGTGCCGGCATCTCTTGGATAGCTTTGACCTTATCTGGATCGACTTCAATCCCTTTTTGGCTCACAATAAAACCTAGCAGTTTACAAGATCTTACACCAAAAGTGCATTTGTTGGGATTTAGTCTCAGCTGGAATTTCCTTAATCGGGCGAATAGCTTTTCCAAGTGGATGAGGTGCTCTTCCTCAGTCTGGGATTTCACAATCATATCGTCTACATAACACTCAATCTCTTTATGTATCATGTCATGGAAAAGAGTGACCATTGCTCGCTGATATGTTGTGCCTGCGTTCTTAAGCCCAAACGGCATGACCTTGTAACAGAAAGTTCCCCATGGAGTGATGAAAGTCGTCTTTTCCATATCTTCGGGCGCCATCTTAATCTGGTTATATCCAGAAAAGCCATCCATAAATGAGAAGACAGAAAACTGGGCCGTGTTGTCTACTAGCACATCAATGTGTGGCAAAGGGAAGTCATCTTTCGGACACGCTCTATTGAGGTCTCTATAATCTACACACATTCGCACCTTCCCATCTTTTTTAGGTACTGGGACAATATTCGCTATCCGTTGTGGATAGTTGGACACTGCCAGAAAACCAGCGTCCAATTGCTTTTGCACTTCCTCTTTGATCTTGAAGGACATCTCTGGCTTTGTTCTCCTCAACTTTTGCTTCACCGGCGGGCAGCCTTCCCTGAGAGGTAGTTTGTGCATCACAATATCTTCATCTAGACCGGGCATATCCTTATAAGACCAAGCAAATACGTCAACATACTCTCGAAGCAATATTATCAGTTTTGACTTAATCTCTGACTCCAAAGCTGCGCCTATCTTGATTTCTTTGGCATCCTCTTCAGTTCCCATGTTGATGACTTCGACCTCTTCTTGGTAGGGCTGAATGACCTTTGACTCCTGCTTCAATAGTCTAGCTAGCTCTTCTGGGAGATCACAATCTTCCTCGCAGTCTTCGTCGGCTTGGTAGATCGGGTTATCAAAGTCATATTGGACCATAGCGGGGTCGTTATTGATAGGAGCAAGGGAAGATCTGCACGATGAATGACTTCATGCTTTATTATTTTTTTATTATTTTTAGAAAAGGTTGACAGAACAAAGGAAAATAAAACAAAACATTGTCTTTCAAAGATAATTTTATGTGCAAAAAGTAAAAATGAAGGAAAGAGAGCGTAATTGGATGCGAAAGTTTATTTATTGATGATAAGTTGTGCTTTAAAAGCAAAAGGCCCTACAACATGATCCATATGCCTTGGGCAGAGCATATGATTTTTTTTAGATAAAATAAAAGGGAATTACTCGTCTACTAGAGTAACTTCGGGGATTTCGACGACTCTCCAATTGTTCAAAGTTTGATTAGGCGCCCTAGGATACACCATACACAGCTCTTCATGATCTTCGGCTTCAGTTTCCAAAAACATGACTTGACCATCAACAAGGTGGCCTCCACTAGTAAAAACCAACGGAGTTGCAAGCTCTTTGCCCTTATCAGTTGCATTCTTCTGCTTGTAGCCTAGACCAACTCCATTTTTGTTGACGGGCAATTCCAACACCCTGCCCCATCCTCGCGGATGTCCTTCCTCTATCACCGTCCTCGCGTCCTTCCAAGTCACTATTGAAGATGCTGGCTTTTCGTAAATCATTTCAACATTGATCACTTCAAAAGCTTGAAACGGTGTCTCATGCACTTCATTTCCTACTTCCACATAGCGGAAAGAAGCAAGATGGCTCACAAGAACATCTTCCTCACCCTCAATGATGACCATCTGATTGTTAATCATAAATTTGATCTTTTGATGCAAGGTTGAAGTTACAGCGCCTGCGGAATGAATCCACGGACGACCAAGAAGGCAACTGTAAGCGGGGTATATATCCATTACGTAAAATGTAATGATGAAAGTATGAGGTCCAATCTTGATCGGGAGATCAACCTCGCCTACCACAGTTCTCTTAGCTCCATCAAAAGCTTTTACAATAGTTTGACTTGGCTTCATCACAAGTCCTTCAATTGACAGCTTACACAACGAGCTTTTTGGTAACACATTCAACGATGATCCAGTGTCAACGAGCACCCTAGAGAATACAACATCCACACATTCGATAGTAATGTGCAAGGCCTTGTTATGATTTTTACCTTCGGGAGGTAATTCACTATCATTAAAGCTCAAAATATGACCTGATGCAATATTTCCCACCACTTCTTCAAACTGTACTACTGATATCTCCTCTGGCACATGAGCTGCCTTCAAGAATTTTAGCAGTGCTTCTTGATGGGCCTTTGAACACATTAACAATGACAGCATGGATATCTTCGAGGGCGTCTGATTGAGCTGGTCAATCACTTTGTAATCGCTTTTCTGAATGATTCTTAGAAACTCCTCCTCTTCATCATTTGGGATGCCTTTCTGTTTAGATGACTGCCCCTGTTCATTGGTGCTCGGTACGGCAGTACCTTTCCTTGTATTGTCACTTCTGTTGACAGGAGGTGCAGTCGGAGCGAAGATTCGACCACTTCTAGTGACGCCTCCGGTTCCCACGATGTTCTCTACAGTCTTCTTTTCTTCCAATACATCTTCTTCTGCCACCTTCTGTCCGTTGAGGAAAACAGTTTCATCGTATAACCAAGGTACAGCTTTCGTGCTCTTGTATGGAAACGGAGATGGGGCCGAAATGACAAGCTGGTTCATTGATGGTGGAGACATAGGTATTTCAACTGGATCATACGGGATCGGCAGTGGGATAGAAGTATGTCCATACATGTTGTCCCATTCTTCCTCATCGCACGGTATGGTCAATGGTGTGCGGTTCGAATTGTCAAATGGGACCCAAAGCTCACATCCATCATCATATAGTATCTCCAATGTTTCGAACGGAATTTCAAGAGTAGCAACTTCCTCAATCTTTGAAAGTTGTTCTGCTACTAATACACCCTGCTCAATCAGGCTTTGTATGCCTTTCATCAGCTCAGTGCATCCTTGAGATCCGTCCATGCAAACATGGCAATTAGTTGAACATCCTGGGTAAATGTTTTTCAACAAGAGTTGCTCCTTAATAGTGGAAAGTGGGGTCCTTAATTTCTCAATATCCGAAATTAATCGGATCCCCTTAGAGCCTTCAATCATGTTTGTTGAGTGGTGAGGTGGCATTGGATTAGTCTTGATGTTCAGAGTATTTCGGGTAAAGTTTATCGCTTTTGAATCAATAAGATTCTGCACAATGTATTTTAAATCCTTACAATTCTCAATGCTATGGCCTGGGGCGCCAGAGTGGAATTCACATCTCGCATTCACGTCGTAACCGTAGGGGAGAACAGTCGGAGGATCTTTCATTTCCCTAAGTTGAACGAGACCTCCTTTCAACAAGAACGGAAGCAATTTGGCGTAGGTGGACGGAATTGGATCAAGCCTTCTTTCTGGTTTTCTCTACCCTTGATACTGATTTTGTCTTGGTTGATAGGGTTGTTGTTGTCGATTTTGCTGAGTCGCAGGCTGATTTTTCGGAATGGAAAGTGGTTGCTGTGGAGCAATGGCAGCAATGTGGTGATAACCTTGGTGAGTTCTCCCTCCATTGGTGAACACAGCACTAGCTTCGCCTCCCCTTTTCTTAACGAAACCCTGATAAGGCTTCTTGACCCCACTTGAAGATCCGCCTGCATTCTGAATCTTCCCCGCCTTCATGAAACTTTCTAATCTCTCTCCAGCCATGACAAGTTCAGAAAACACCGTGGAGGTTGTGGATGCTAACCGCTCAAAGATCGGTCCTTGTAGCGTGCCCATGAATAGGTCTGTCAGTTCTTTCTCCATCAACGGAGGTTGTACCCTTGTAGCTATTCCCCTCCATCTCTACGCGAAGTCCTTAAAACACTCATTCGGCATCTGGGTCAAATTCTGAAGCTGCATACGATTCGGAGCCATGTCAGTATTATACTGATAATGCTTCACGAAAGCATCTGCTAACTCTTTCCAGCTTCTCACGTTGGATCGTTCAAGGTGCATATACCATTATAGGGACGCCTCTCTTAAGCTATCTTGAAAGAAATGGATTAATAGCTTCTCGTCATCAGAATAGGCGGCCATCTTCCTACAGTAAGACCTTATGTGGGTCTTAGGACAACTGTTACCCTTGTATTTCTCGAAGGTTGGAATTACAAACTTCGGAGGTATCTTAACTCCGGGTACAAGACATATTTCAGCAGCATCCAGTCCCAAAACATCGAGGCCTTGCAATGCCCTTACCACCTCTTGTAAGGCCTTGAACTTTTTCTCCAACTCAGCGGTTTGGGGTGCACATGCTTCAGCTGAATTCTCATAGAAGCCTTCATGTTCATCATACTGGACGGGTATTGGGATCGCAGTACCATGAGGTTGAGTAGTACCGACTGGCGGAGGGACGGTGTTGATAGGTACGGCACCGGCAGAAGTAGGAATTGCCCCAACAGGGGTTGGGGTGGCCTCAACAGGAATTGGAATTGCACCAGCCAAAGTCTAATTAGCGCTCCTCTCTGCTGCTTGCCTCATCTCCTCTTAACTCCCGGCCATGTTCTGAATCACCTCCATGAGTTGATTCATCTGCGTTTTCATGCCTAGCATCTCGCTCCTCATAGTAGCCTGGTCTTGCTCTATCTGATCCATGACTCTCTTCTGGTTATTCCTTGTGTTATACCGATGTCGTGAAGTCAGCTTGCTTTACTCTTTCTGAAAGGGGTAAGCGGCGTGTAAGGTCGGGTTGTAGGAAATGCAAAAAAGAAAAATGCGCAAACGTATGCAAAATGCTCAAGAAACTTTCGAGGCTTGTGATTATCATTGGTATTATAGAATCATGACTGAATAATAAAGAAGTGCACAATTTAGACCAAAAAGCAAACTTTCATTAATTTTAGAGAAAATTCAATACAAACGATTGCTGAATAAGCCGAAACTAACAAGTCATGCTACAAGAAAATACTGAATAACTAAAACTCTTTCTTTTGGAGACGTTCTTCAAGCTTCTTCGTTTCGAACATGAATCTTCTAACCATTTGGTCGCAGAGCTGGAGAAAGTGGTGAATAGCAGGAGGGATATCATTTCCTTCCAAGTCTTGAATTGCGCTTTCCAACCTCCATGGAATATCGCGGATCATCAGGTTGCAATGCTCCACCAGATTGTTATACCTAGCGCGACACATGTCTAGAGTCGATTGGTAATAGCAAATAGAATCCACGTGGGTGTCCAACAATTCATTGAGTTGAGCCTCCTTCTGGAGACACTGAGCACTATCCCTTTGCAAGTCGTCGAAGCGATTCCTCCATAGAGTAGATGTTTCTTGGGCAGTCTCCAATTCCTGACATTTGTTGTTCCACATGTCAGGAGTGACATATGAAGCCCTAAATGCTTCCTCCTTGAGTCTTCGTTCATCCTCTACTAGGGTCAAGGCGTTTCTCAGTTGCTTTTTGAGATTCCCAATATCAGCTTCAAGATTCTCTCTTGTCTCCTTTTTCTCAGCAGAAGCTAGTTCAAAGAGATGCCATGCTCTATCACAAGAAGCCTTAGTCTCTTTTAGGCGTTGTCGAAGAGTTGTCAATGATGTATCAGCTCCTTCGAAACCCTGCTGGTACTTGACTCTCATGTCTGTTTCTAACTTCAATTTCTTGCTGCTCTCAGCCGCCCGATCTTGTTCAAACTCTACTTTCCTCTTGTACTGACCATTTTCCACATTCGCTCGGTGAATTTCAGCTTCGAGGTCCTGATTTTCTTTAGTCAACCTCTCTACCACTCGCTTCAGTTTCTCGTACTCTTCCATAGATACATGGGTGGGAGCAGGAGGTCCTTCTCGCATCGATGGTTCTGAGGGAAATGGCAGCAACCTTTCGGCCACTCGGGCTAGCAACCACTGGTTGTATGGCTCTTTCGCCACACAATTCTTCGCCTTCAACTCTTGCCTTCCCTTCGTGTGAATCTTGCCCCATGCTTTAGCAATCTTCTTGGCAAAAGCAGGATCTTCTGTTGTGGCAAGTAAAAAAAAGCTTTGAACTTTCTCTGCTTCGGGCTCATCTTCCATAGCATAGCCCAATTGGCGCAATGCCATGACTGGGTTGTAGTTGATACAACCATCCCTACTGACTAGAGGCACATTACCGAATTCCCCACAACTAAAGATAATCTCCACATCGTAATACTCCTGAGAGTACCAAGCAATATTATTGGCCTCTAGAGACATAATGCGTTGAGACCACTTCAGTTTTTTCTTGTTTTCTACGAATGGTCCTTTCTTCGGTAGATGAGAGGCATACCATTTGAATAGTAGATGAGAACAGCATTGGACCATTCCTGACTTCTTTTCACTTCTCCAATGAATAGAATGGTAAACATCAGCGAGGAGGGTAGGAATGGGATTCCTTTGCATGAAGAGAATGATAGCAGTTATGTCTATGAAATTGTCTACATTTGGAAAGAGGACAATCCCATAGATCATTAGAGCAACGACAATACCAAATCTTTCCCAATCTCCCATAGTCTTGTACTGAGCAGCTTTATCTAGCAGAAATTTCAAAGGAAAACCTTGAACCCCTCCCTTATTGGCTAGCCCCTCTTTGACTTCCTCTTTGGTCATACGTAGAGTAAGAGCAATGGCAGGAGGTTTTGGTTCTTCTTCCAAGCCTGTGTATATAGGTTGATCCTTAATCTTGATGTTCAAAATGTGAGAATATTCCTCAAGAGTAGGGGCCAACTGATAATTTTGAAAAGTGAAACATCTGAGAGGTGCATCATAGAACTGAGCCATAGCGAACAAAGCCCAAGTATCGACCCTAGAATGGAGGAGATCAAGCAATTTCCCATACTTCCCCTGAAAGTTGATCTTGATAGCCTTTGGTACGTCAATTAGAATGTCTTGAATTAGTTCCAACTTTGGTTCTCTAAACTTAATGGAATTTGTGCTTCTCTTTCTTTGGTCAGTCATTGTATTCACCAATACCTGAGATAATCACAGTCTCTTAAGTCCCTTGATATGCGAAAAATGATATGTAATGCAATGTTTTATGAATGCACATGATAAAGAACACAAAGCGAGATCAAAGTCACTGGCCCTGCAAAACAACACAAAAAGTATCTCTCCCATCGGGTGGGTTATCTATTGGTTTGTAAGAGGGTATCCCAAAGGCTTTTAAACAAAGTCCCATGCACTAGCCCTCAAAAGTTTTCCATCATAACGACTACTCGTAAGACGGTAATCCCTTCAAAGGATGAACACAGAGTCATGTCTTAGCAACCTTTGGAATAAGGTTCTACAAAGGTCCTCAGAGTCACGGACTCCCACGTCGGAAATAAAGACGTCATTACGACTACACGTAAGACATAATCATCCCAACGGGGTCTCATCTGAGCGGTGGAATTCGATCCAACTCAACGAGTCCTAAGTCTCGCAAATCAGAAAGAACCCACCTCCTATCTTAGTATATACTCGAAAGCTCAGGTAGAAAGCTCTTATGCTTACAAACCATCCGAATAAACCCAACAGTTAGAGAATAAAGCATAAATAAATAAAACAAGTAAAAACACAAACACGACAAACAAAGTAGGCTTGGCTCGCTAGGACTTCCCCAGCAGAGTCACCAGCTGTCGCTACTCGAAAAATGCATCGCGCAACGACGGGGAGGCGAAGAAGAAAGGACAGAAGAGTCGCCACCGAACTTTATTTATCCCATGAGGGGAAAGGAAAATATCGAGAAAACCTTAAGAAATAAATGGATAAGATGGTCTCGCAACCAAGAACAGGTTCGGAAGCCGGTTATGCGAGGGGAAGGTATTAGCACCCCTCGCATCCATCGTACTCGATGGGAACCTTTTGTTTGTCGACGTGTGAATTTAATTGCTTAAAATGTTATGCTATAAAAGAGTGTTCCACAAGATAGAAAGAAGGGTTTAGAAACGAAGAAAAGAGGGATAGAGAGATAACGAGGAAGAAAGGATATAGAACAGACTCGGTAGGACTTCGCGGTCCTAGGCCTACGTATTCTCAATAGGTATGAGAAAATCAGAGTCGACGTAGTTCGGGGAACTACAAATAATGGGGGGAAGTGTGCTCGACAAGGATTGTGGCCCTTGTGCCTACGTATCTTTACTTGAACGAAGTAAAGAATCAGAGCAGCGTAGTTCGTGCCTACGGTGCGGATAACCGGTGTTTGGGGATGATGTTATTGTACGCGTTTTAGCAGTTTAGGTGTTTTGCTGCTCGCTCGTTTGGAGACTTATGCGTACCTGTTTGCGGTAGAACGGACGTAACATATCCTGTTTGAAAGGTTGGTTTTCGCCATGCGAGGCAAGGTGTCATATTTGATTGGTGGAATTGCTTTTGGGGCGAGATAGGTCCTCGGATAGTAACCCCTACAGGTAGTATCCAATTCTTTATCTCAGGGTTTGTGTTACGAAATGGTGTGGCGAACGTAGCGTCTTCGTATTGAAAGACGAGTATCGAGACCACCCCCACTACAGTGAGCATCCCAACACTCGGAGAGGAAGAAGACTACACTTAATCCTCTCTCTTTAATTCAATGCGAAGAGAACTTCGTTCTCTTATTAAAGATTTTTTTTGGTTTTGAATGGTAAGTGCTTTGCGACAGAGAACCCTACGGTAAACGTCAACACTCGGGATAGGAGAAGGCCTACGCCTAACCACTCCACGACCATTCAAGTTTTTGTTGCGAAAATGAGTTTGAAAAGGCACTCGGTACATGACCGAGGTTTTAGGTGAAAAGGGTTACGGAATGAAGTTGTGAAAGGAGATGGTGGATAAAGTCGCGTCTTCATATCGAAAGACGAGTATCGAGACCACCCTCACTACAGTGGGCATCCCAACACTGGGAGAGGAAGAAAGTCTACACTTAATCCCCTCTTTTAATCCGATACAAAGAGAAATCAATTTAATATGGTTTGAAAATGGACTCGGTACGAAACCGAGGTTTTAGGAGAGAAAGGATTGGAAGTGTCTTCGTATTGAAAGACGAGCGTCGAAACCACCCTCACTACAGTGGGTATCCCAACGCTTGGAGAAGAAGAGGTCTACACCCGATCCTCTCTTTTTAATTCAATACAAAGAATTGATTTTAAGGAGATGAGCTTTGAAAATGGATGGGAAGCGTCTTCGTATTGAAAGACGAGTGTCGAAACCACCCTCACTACAGTGGGCATCCCAACACTCGGAGAGGAAGAAAGTCTACACTTAATCCCCTCTTTTTAATTCAATACAAAGAATTGATTTTAAGGAGATGAGCTTTGAAAATGGATGGGAAGCGTCTTCGTATTGAAAGACGAGTGTCGAAACCACCCTCACTACAGTGGGCATCCCAACACTCGGAGAGGAAGAAAGTCTACACTTAATCCCCTCTTTTTAATTCAATACAAAGAATTGATTTTAAGGAGATGAGCTTTGAAAATGGATGGGAAGCGTCTTCGTATTGAAAGACGAGTGTCGAAACCACCCTCACTACAGTGGGCATCCCAACACTCGGAGAGGAAGAAAGTCTACACTTAATCCCCTCTTTTTAATTCAATACAAAGATAATTGGATTTTGAAGATGGTTTGTCAATGTTTTTGAAGATACACTCGGTACGGGACCGAGGTCTTAGGAGAAAAAGCGTTGAAAAGAAATGGTCTCAGATCCAACGTCATTTATCAATGGTTTGACTTAATAACGGTTTACGGAGGTCTCGTCATCGACCCAAGGCAAAAAATGTTCAATAACAAAAGGGAAATAAGATCAACTTCTAAAATGAAATAAGTCTTTAAAAAAAATATAAAAAAACTTAAAGTGATAATGTATATATAACTTCTAAGAGAAAAATAATATAACTTAAAACTCTAATATAAATTAAAATAAACTAGAAAATTTATGTCAATAAACTAAAATAAAAATTATATACGTATAATAAAACAGAAAACAATATAGTACAAAATATATTATAAAAACCAAATAAAAGATCATATATAAAAACATTCAAAAAAAATTTTAGAAAGAAAAAGAAAGTTCCAAGAAAAACAAAGAGTGTAACGAATGGGTCATTATTCAAATGGATTTCCAACAACAAACCAATCATCAGAAACAACACTCCACTAAATCCCTAGCTTTCGTGATTCACCTGGCCAAAATGAGAAGCGAGAACACGCATTCGAAGGAGAAAACGAGAATGAAGCTACAGTCATCAGCGACGAACTCTCATTCTCGAATACGCCTCGCGGTGGATCATAGACAACAGAACGATGAATATATTAAAAAAAAAGGGATACGAAGGAAGAATAATGTCACCTTACCCTCCACTTTTGCACAATCTGTCTGATTCTTTCACTCCGCTCTCGAGGTTTGTTCAGTTTGTTTTGGGTCCTCTTCTAATCTATATCTTCTACCTCTTCTATTTATGAATCTATTTTATGATTTAGGATTAAGTTGCGTTGTGCTTGTGATTAGGGGTTGCCGTCGAAAATGGAAGAAGTGGAATAAGAGGTTCGCGTCTGGGTTTGGTTCCGGTTTCTGAGATGGATCGAAGAATGGTGAGTCTGAGAGGAAATATGGATAGCGTGTGGGCTTCAGATAGGAAATGAGTGAGATTGGAAATGGTTTAATGAGTTTGTGTGGTTTGATTTCTGGGTGAGTTTATGAAGTTTGTGTGATGATGAAGGTGTCAAGAAGCTGATGGGTGGCGGCTGCAATGGTTAGGGTTTTTTTTTTTCTGAATGAATAGTAACCAATATATATGATGTGAGATTAGGGTTTAGCTTAGAGAAAATGTGGGAACTTTGGGTCTGTTCTCCTTTGGGAAAGAAAATGAGTTACTTTTTGGTAATGGGAGCAAGGACTGAAGTTGTGGGATTGAAAACAGTATAATCTTTGTCTGTTTGTAGCTTTTGAAATTGTCTGTTTTTACTCATGATTTTCACTGTGGTAACACAACAATTTTACTGATATAAACTTGCTGATGTGGTATTTCTTCATTCTTACTGTGAACAAACTCTTGGTCTGCTGAAAATAATCTTCCTCCTATTATGACTTGTTCTTGTTTTTTTTGGATTATGAATTAACCATGGTTTTATCTTGGTTTTCATGTGCTCTCCCCTGGCATGATGAACTACACGAGTTCGGGTAAATGGTGAAACTGATAGGGTGTGGAAGATAACTGAAGTAAACATTCTGAAACTCTATCTTTCCTTGCACAGCTACAGGAGCACTTCCATTATGATCAAAAGATGACGATGACCAGCTTATCATCTCGTATAGTCTATATGCAGCTATTCGCCCTTGATCAAATGAGTAGAAATTTGTGGCCGCTTGGTTTAATCCCAAGCCACTTAGAATCACAGCAAACAGAGCTGTTATAATTTCCCCGCCACGAGCTTTTCCATGCATAACCAAGAACCTACCAACCCAGAGTTGTAATGCACAAGAACATATTGCAAGCCCGTATGTAAATCCAAGTCCGAGCCCTTGGACAAGACTTATTAATATACCATACCTAAGAGTTGCTTGCAGTGATGTTGCATATGAATATTTAGCCAATGTTTCATTTGTAAATGCAGACAAGGTCCGTATGTAGGGGACTGTTCAGCAATGCTGGCTGCTTCTGCATATGCATCTTGGATGTTCTCTACAAGCCTGTGAAGGAATATATTTGATATTCCTCCTGCAGCAACAATAAATGGACGTCTTGGTTAAGTAATACTGCAAGTTGCTGTCTGTGGTTCTCCAGTATTTTTCTCATTAACATTTGTTGATGTCGTTCACAGGTTTTCAGTGGGTACTACGGATGGAAATCAACACAAACCGATGGGAGATTTGCAGCCACCGTCATTGACGAATCAAGGATTCTTCATAAAGCATACTTAGCTTCTTTGCAGTAGTGCACTGCAATTCTTTACACAGGATGTCTACCGCTTTTTTGTGAATACCATAGCCTTAGAGTTTTCACTTGTACCCTCGGCATTTTGGTGTATTGCCGTAATGAATTCTCTTTGCTGTCAATGGTATGATCAACATTTCGCGTTTTGGATACCGAAAGCCTTTGATCAGGTTTGATTCTTTGTAGTTTATTACCTTGGCATTGATTGTGGCTCGTTTCATGTATTTAACTTACGCTTGTTATGCGTTGTTTCAAGAAGTGAAGAGGATGCGGCTTGCAGAGGGTCCTTCGAGGCATGAAGGATTGGTAAATGAGAAAGAGCTTCTTGCAGCAGGCATTAAAGTTGACAATGCAAACCCTCCTGCAGTTGAATCAGTTTGACAGCATATCAATTGTATATCATACTTAATATATGCATCTTAAATAGCTGTTGGGATCAATATTGACTTTCTGTTGGATTCTGTCACACAGGGTAACTTGGTACAAATTCCAACTTTCATCCACTATGCAGCAGCTCGGGAAAGCAACGGTAAATGCTTCGGATAACGACTTTTTCCACTTAAAATTCTCCAATGAAATCATTCATAAATCCATATGTACATAAACCCTTCTTTTGTGCTTCACGATGATTAGTTCAGACAGAGGGAATGGGTATAGTATCTGCTCCAGCAGAAACCGACGTCCGTAGAGCCACATATATTTGACGGCAATCTTCACGACAAAACCAACTTCTTTGAGAAGCTCTTTCAATTTGCATAGGCCAAGGTCCCGCAAACAACCAGCATGATACTTCTTCTCGCACTGATCACCAATTATTGCTGTTTGGGTCATCAAAATTATCAACACTGAAATCATTTTCCCTCTTTCATCATCAGTATTATCTTTACAATTTAGACAATGCCAACCACTAGCTAGTACAGCGTGTAAGCCCAAGCAGGTTGCATGAAGGGCCCTAGGTCATCCATTGTAAAGGATCAAATCTCTTCCATCTCCACATATTGCATACATATCTCCTGTGGTAAGGTTTTGACCATTTGCCAAAGAGAGCTATATCATGAATTGTTAACCCGTTGGAAGTATATATATGTGGCGATAAGGTTGACGTCTAGCTACCATTCCAGCATGGGCTTCAAACTGTGAAGGGCTTATCTCTATATCACAACAACTGCAGACTATACCACTTCCTTGTTCGTAACCTCCAAATAAACTCCGTCTTTTGACATGGTAAGCCAACTCAGCATCATCTGGTAGGTCATGAGGCAAAAAAAGTAACTTGACCAAATTATTTGTGTGTCCAAGGTACGAGTTCGATGAACACAGTTTGAGAAACGGCTCTCAACCAAAGGACACAAGTTTTGTTTTTTTTTATAATTAAATCCTGCTATGAAATTTTCTGTCAACTAATCACAGCCTATTTTCCATTGATCTTCTCACTGTTTGATAGGTAGCAGGCAAATAATAAGTGTTGGTTTCTCCTTCATCTTCATCGTATGCAACCTCTTCACATCCAAACTCTGTTCCAGTATCATATATGGAGGTTTCCACTTCTGAATTTGTTGAGGTAACAATCATATAATTGAAAACTAACTAAGAACTATATATATACTCTTCAAACATACTCTTGACACTCTCTTCCTATCAGGAATGAAACCCAAGATCTCTAGGATTTCATACTAAAGTATAGAGGTGTTGAACTTAACTTCAAGAATGTTTCCACTTTTATCGAAGAAAATCATATGTAGCTGAGCCGCAGTTTGAACAAAATGTCTTCCTCCTGAGATTGCGTGTTATACAAAATATCTCCGGTTTTACTTCATATAGATATGACAATATTACATATTGCCGTGACTCTAACAGACAGTACAACACCAGAAGAACCACTGGAAACACCATTAAGAAGCTTTATTATTCCTTCTCATGCGGTAAACTCTTCATTTCTCTAAACACTTTCCTCACCATATTCTTCTAAATTCTATTCTTTTGCGACAAGAACTGAGCTAACATGATCAATTATTTTCCATTATGATTTATTATACTTGACCCACTGATTTGATCTTTGTGATTTTCACCTTGTTTGAGAAACCTCAACTTTGGAGCACAAAAATGGATAGAAGAACGTGCAACCTCCTTCATGGAGGAGTGAAGCAGCAACATCACGTATTCTAACGTGAAGATGGAAGTTAATTCAAAACTTCATTGTTTCATCTCAGAGCAGGGACAACTGGAGGGTCATGATATAAAGTGCCTGAAACGGTGCATTTGTATAATAAGGATTTAAAAAGTCAACACTTTGTAATGACCTCTTTTGTTTTCGTTGTTGTCTTTTTAATCAAAAACAAAAGCCAAAAAGTTCTCAATACAGAGTTTTTGTCTGATAGTATTGACAGTTTTATTTTTCAATGGTACAGTTGGTTGTTGCTGTAATACAAATTAACAGGCCTTGGTCTGGTGTGGTCTTGGTGTACGGTTTGGTTTGGGGTCATTTGGTTTTGTTTCGTAGGTACAAATTATGTGGCTGGGTTGGCAAGTTTTGCAAAGTTATTGTTGCCGCTGCGGAGTCGTGTACGGATTGGCTGTTGGTGTAGCAGAATTGCAACAGAGGTGTACAAGTTGGCAAAGGTAGCTGTTGTTGTACGATTTGATTTGCAGCTGAAAACAACTCGCGTGGGGTCCTTTGTGCCTTCTTTTTTTTTGTGAAATATTTGTAATGAAGTTATTCAATGCCTTGTAGTTTTCTGATTTTGCTATGTAATCTCCCTCTCAATTCTGTTGTGAACGAATTATTACCTTGAAGATATGAACTTTCTAATCAAACATGAATCCTGAGGCAAGCATGAGTCACTCCTCTTTTAAAGCATGAAGTGTCATAATTTGCACAAATTTAAAATAAATCCAACCATGACTTATCTCGCTTAATTCTCATAACCTCAATACTTATCTAAGGATGTGGCTCCAAGAATATTGGAACACCAAATCAAAGATATTCCAAAAATCTCTTAAAAACGATTAACCATGCCTTGAAAGGAATCAAACCTATCACTTGAATCAATCATCTCTAACTCTCAATCATGAAATAAAATTCGCCAGACCAAGATCAAGTCAAACCTGACTGATTTCCAACCTTTACCGGGCCCACACATTGATACATTCATCCCTTAAATGAACCTTAATGATTACCACATACCACCGTCCTGCTAGCCTAAAAACACCTCATTTCCCTTCGACCCTGCCTTGTGACATCTTGAGTTTGGGGCAACAAGCAGAAACAAAATATCTTTTGATTTTCAGATTAATGGTTGATGGAAAGATGTACAGACAAAAGATAAACAGGTAGGACGAATTTGGGGTATGACACCTACAAAACAAAATTAGGTAGTGTTAGGTACCCAAATTGCTTTGGGTCCTTGATAGTTAGTACCCTTTTCAACCCACACATAATGCCCCTTTGCAATACCAATATTACGTACATAGCAGGCATTAGGTGTGTGCCCTTTAATTCCACAGTAAAAACACGTAGGTTGAAAATGACTTCTATACCTAGGAATATAATTCTTTTTCTTATCAATTCTTTTCTTGTTATGATTTTGATGCTGAATTTTAGAAGTGTTTGTCTCTTCTTTAACAATTTGTTCACTTGCTCTTACGAAAACGGTCTTATTGGTGCTTGGTTTTGAAAATTTAGAATATCACAGTCCATTTTTATCATTAGGATACCTTTGATGTTTAAGAATTTCTTCCAAGCCAATTTGACCTTTTTCGTATCTTTCTAAAACTCTTTTAAGTTGAACAATTTGAAAAGACAAAGACTCATAATTCTTGCATACAAGACTTTGTTTTTCATCCATCACTTTTTGTTTTTCATCTTCAATATTTTTCAAGAAATCAAAATTTTGTTTTTCTAAAAGTAAAATTCTTTTCTTTTGTGATGAGATGTCTGTATACAAAGTCTTGCACTCTTTTAGAAGTTCATCTATAACTTCTTGTGCATCATTATCATAGACAGAAAAATTACTACTAACCTCATTTTCGTCATCGGAATGGTGAGAGGCCATTAAAGCCATATTTGCGCATTCATCGCTATCTGATTCCGATGATGAACTCACTTCGTTGTCATCCCATGCGACATAAGCCTTCTTCGTTTTGAAATCCTTCTTGCCTTTGAATTTTCCTTTATTTGCGAGTTTCGGGCAATCTGACTTTATATGACCTTGTTTTCCACATTCGTAACATGTAATTTCTTGATTTGATGTGCGTGCCTCCTTTTTCCTGAAATGTCTATTCTTTTTAGAAAAAGAAGAAATTTTATTATTATTAAAAAACTTACCCAGCTTCTTTACTAGAAGCATGAAATTTTCGTCTTCGGAAGATTCGTCATTTTTGCCATCCCTTGTGTCAATCTTCAAGGCAATTCCTTTGGACTTCTTGTCTTGACTTTCATGTTTCTCAAGCCTTCCAAGTTCCAGTTTATGCTCTTGAAGTTTCCCGAATAATGAAGCGGATGTCATTGTTGAAAGACTTTTCTTTTCCGAGATGGCGGTCACCTTCAGTTGCCATTCTCTTTTCAAGGATCTTAGGACTTTTAAGTTGAGATCATCATTGGTGAAGGTCTTCCCGAGAGCAATCAGATGATTTGTTAGATGAACAAACCTTTTTTGCAAGGCAGCAATAGATTCACCGGGCTGCATACGGAACATCTCATATTCTTGACTTAACGTGTTAAGTCTTGATCTTTTTACTTCTGCTGTTCCTTCATGCGTTTCTACCAAGGTATCCCAAATCTGTTTTGCCGATTGACACTGTGATATGCGAAAGAATTCATCCATACTGAGAGCGCTTTGAAGTATGTTGATTGCTTTCTTCTCATTCAAGATTCTCTTCTTGTCATCTTCATCATATGAGGATTTAATCTTTGGGGTTCCAACACCATTTACCACACTTGTAGGAACATGTGGACCAGTTTCTACGATTTCCCATATACCATCTCCTTGAGCCTCAAGATGTGCCTTCATACGGATTTTCCAAAAATCGAAGTATTCTCCATAAAAGAGTGGTGGCTTGTTACTACTTCCACCATCTTTGAAAACCGGGTTAGTACTAGCGGAAGCCATTAGGATCGATAGGAACAGGTTACCTTAACATGCTCTGATGCCAATTGTAAGTACAGAGTATGCCTAAGAGGGGGGGAGGGGTGAATTAGGATTTTAGAACTTTTTCCGGTTTTTATGGTTTCTTGAAAATTTTACTGGTTTGTGTTCTTGGTTATGAAAGCAGTAGAATGTAAAAGAACAATGGACACCAGGATATATAGTGGTTCCCCTCACAATCCGAGAGTACTCCACTCCCCTTTCAACACGAAAGAGAGTTTTCACTATTGTTTAATAAAGTACAACCTATCACACCATCAACCGGTGAGGCCTACTATCAAACAATAAAACTAACAAGTGTACAAGAACAATCCTCTTGTAAACACTCACCCTTGTGTCCAACAATCCTGGATCACAAGTCAGAATACAAATACTTGTAATGATTTTGTTTTGAGAATAATAATATCAATCAAAGTTGATCTTCTCCAAATGATCAAAATTCACTCTTATAAATTTCAACACAAGTGTTCAAAGATGAATATGAAATTTTTATGCACATATGAACACTTAGAAAAGATTTTGAAAATGGTGAATTTGATTCTAGGAATATTTGAAAATGAATGTTGGAAGTGTTTGGAGGTTGAAGGTGTTTTTCAAAATTGAAAAACTCAGAATTTATATGTGTAAACACACCTTTTCCAACAGGTATATTTGAGTACATTTCAAAATGTGAAGTGGTATAATTTTCAAACCATTTTTGAATTTGAAACAAAGTCATTTTTCAAAATTCGTTCAGTGTTAATCGGTTAACCTATATGGTTAATCGGTTAACACTTGAACGTTATACAAAAATATTCAAAATTTGAAATGGTTAACCGGTTAACCTATATGGTTAATCGATTAACACTGCTATTTTTCAGAAAAATGCTTTTAAAAATAAATGTTATACCAATTCTAAAGTTTCAAAAACATGCTAATGTAATATGCTAAAATGATTGATGTTTTTGAACACTTGTATATCAATTATAAGGATAGATTTTGATATACCCGCAATGCATCCAAGTCTTGAAGAATCATAGTTCCATATGTAGCTTGACTTGAAAGATAGCTTGACTTGATCTTGATTCCTTTGAAAGATTTGACTTTTTGCAACCAAGAGATGAACTTGAGTAGTGTTGACATCATCAAAACTAGAGATTGAAGCATGCTTCTACAAACTTTCAGACTACCCGGTTTTCTTTGCAGTGTGAAACTGTGTTCTTGATACTAGGGGTTCCTATCAGTATCAGTCCTATGTTCTTGATAAAGCGGAGCACTGGTTCTTCTCGATCAATAGCACAACAATCTTGATCCACTATTACATCTGCATCTGCATTTTCATGTTGCATTTTCATTGACATGTATTTATGTTGCAGGTGTATCTTTCCTCCTCGATTCTAGTCTGCTAGCCCACTGTCAACATGGAAAATTCTTTGAAGAAAAGTGTGTTGTACAAGTTCCCTAATCCAGAGACAGGACCCTTGCTAAATCTTATCTCCTTGGCTGATCATGGTGTGATGGAAGATTTCAGGAAAGAATATGGGAGGAGTTTGAGTTTCATCTGCAAAGCTTCTAAGTTTGAATTAGATGGCCTGTATGCTCTCCTGCAGTTTTATGAACCACAACTGAGGTGCTTTGTTTTTCCGGATTATGTTCTAGCACCTACCTTGAAGGAGTACTCTGTGTTGTTAGGTGTTCCTGTCTTAGATCAGATGTCATTCTATCATACCGATGCTGAGCCTAATTTGGCTAAGCTTACTGCCGCTCTTCATCTTGATGTTTCCGAGATCTCCGGAAAGGTGGTTAAGAGGATTGGGGTGCCTGGTTTTCCTTTACCTTTTCTGATTGATAAGGCTCAGCAGTACGCCAAAGAGGGTTGTTGGATCGTGTTTAGCACCATCTTAGCTCTTTGTATCTATGGTATCATACTATTTCCCAACCTTCCCGATTTTGTAGACATAGATGCCTTCTACATCTTTGCTTCAGGGAATCCGGTACCTACGCTGCTAGGTGACGTCTATCATTCGGTTCACTACAAGAATGAGAACCGAAGGGGAAAGAACGTATCTTGTTGTGTTCCTTTGCTATACAGGTGGTTTGCTAGTCATCTCCCCAAGACAGGTCCGTTTGTCACTACAGCCAGTACATCTGAATGGCCAGAGAGGTTGATGGGATTGTCTACAGAGAACATTCTATGGTTTAACAGGGATATGCTTGGTACAGAGATCATCTATAGTTGCAGTGGATTTCCTAACGTCCCTTTGGTCGGAAGGAAAGGGTGCATCAACTACAACCCAACTTTGCTAGTCAAACAATTTGGATATGCCTTGAGAGGTCCTCTGAAGGATGAAGAGATACAGGAATCTCTGTATCTCACTGGATTGTTGGAGGGTGATATCTTGCTTAGGGTTGAGCATGCTTGGAGCAATATTCACAGGAAAGGGAAGGAATTATTTGGGAAGAGTAATAATAGAGCTTATGACCCTTATCTAACTTGGATTCGTGATAGAGCTGCAAAGTTCCTGATGCCGTTTCCTTCTGTTGAGCCTCTGTATCCTTTTATGATTGAGGAACCTACCACTGTGGACATTCAGAAGTACAACCAATTGTGGTCTGAAAAAGAAGAGCTGCGGAAGGCTAATGAGAAGTTGGAAGAAGAGATTACTCAGCTTCGGAGCGAGAAGAATGAAGTTGTGCACTCTTTCAGGAGGCAGACTGAGCTTGTGAACAGATTGGGTATAGATTTGAACAAGCAAACTAGTTCTCGAGAGCACTTGGGTTTGGATCTCAAAGCTGTTAGTGATGTTCTCGCTTCCAAGAAGAAAGAATTAGACAAAGCTTATCTGGAGATTTCTAAGTTTAACGAGCAATGTAATGCAACCCTCACCAATAATAAAGCACGTGAAGATGGGTTGAAACAACAGATTGCCAAGCTAAAGGCTCAACTCAGAGTAAGAGATGAGAAGATTTCGGCTGAAGCTTCACTCAGACATGATAGCGATTGCAGGCTGAACGAAGTACTTGCGACCTTGAAGGACTACAAGCTAAGGGCTGATTCGAAGAGGCGCAATCTAGAAGAAGTCTTTGGTGAAGGTGCTTGGGAAGACTATACTAAGGGTCTACAGCGCACTATTAGCCAGTGAAAGCTACTCATCTAGGGGTTGCTCACTAGACCGGATCATCCTGAGACACATGAGTTGTTAGAGGTGTTTCGGGCTTGGCGTCACACTTGATGTCTTTTATTTCCTTGTAGCTTGTTGCTATTGTATTAACCATCCCTAGGCTTGTTGGTTGAGGTCATTCTGTTTGTACTCAGTGTTATGTCTGTACGCTGCCTGTTGGCTGTTCATCTTTATATATGAGGTTCTTGCTCTATACTTGTCTATGGGTTCTCCATTGCCAGAACTAGAATCAGGGGGGAAAATTCCCTATTGCATGTATACATGTTTGCATCTTGCATTTTCATTTGCATCGCAGGTGTTCTCAGTGGCTTCTGTTCCTAACTCTGCTTGATTTTCTTCAGTAACAGGATTGAGGAGTTCAGTTTCCACACATATTCAACTCGAGGGAATCAGCAAAAAGTTATGGATCAGGTTCAAGCCGAGTTGCAGGATGTTAGGGCTCGCATGGCTCAATTCATGGAATTGATACAGGAACAGTTAAGAACGTCGGTCCAGCCGTTGATAACACGGGTTTATGAAGAGGGCGTTTTGCACGGAAGAGCTGGTGTTATTCCTCCACCGATCGGTGGATCTTGTTGCACCCCAAATTTTGACCCCTTAGATCCTCATCATAATTGTAGGATCATACTCACTTGATTAACTAACCTTAACCCATTTCAAGTTTATCTTTGTCAAGATGCAGATGAATCAGGGTTTCGTACCGTCAAAAATTGAGGCTTGAAAGGTTTGATCAATCAATGTATTGGATTGATTCAACTATAAACAAGATCAAGAATACTACATTGGATCAAGTATGAATCCAATTCGAGGTTGTCACCCAGGAATTAAGAACAGTGCAGTTCAGGATACCTGATTAGGGTTTTCGATCAGGAAAAGTCAACTGTAGTTTGACTTTTGATTTAAAAGGTGTTCCAATGGTGGGATCATGGTCCATGAAGTTCCTATGGCTTAGTAAAGTCTACTCAAGAAGTTTCAAGGCCTCAAAATACCCGGAACATCAACAGTCGACTCGGTAGCCACCGATCGAACGTTCGGTTGACCGAAAAGTCAACTCTTCACTCATGAGGAATTTGACCTCAAGATGGGAATAAAAAATGGTCCTAATGAAATATTACACCTACCCATGAAGTTTCATGACCATTGGATCAAGGGTTAAGGAGTAATCGCAAAAGTTGGGAAATTAAGGTTTTGAAAAGGGCAAAGCCATAACTCCTTAACCACACAAGGGTTTTTGACCTAGTTTCAAGGGGAATGAGTTCTTAACACAAGCATAAATATTTTAGTACCTAATTGGGGCTTTCTAAAAAGTACAAGTGGGTTCCATAACTCTTCCTGGTTAAAGAGAACCTAGGTCCACAAGTTGGCAAAAAGTCACATTGGCAAAACCAGATCAACATGAGTTTTTTTGATTCCAAAACCTCTCCAAATTGATGCTAATCAAAGACTAAGCCTCATTTATGATTTTTACATTGTTAATAAACATGTTTAACATCAATTCCCACGAAAATGGACCAAAGATCAAAGGAAATCATTATTTAATGCAAGTTGTAAAAGTGAATAGTGAAGAAAGAGAAAAAAGGTGGCTACCCTTGTCAAATCATCAACTTTAATTCAACAAGTCACCTTCTATCCTATCAAGCATGATGAAAAAACTCTATGGGGCATGGAGAATATCTTATTAGAGTGTCTTAAAGACAAAGATGAAGATTGCATTGGAAAACTCAAAGATTTTCATTATGGAAGGTTAAAATTGGCAATTTGCTTCACTTTTGCCCATACCTTGATCCAAGGCCTTTGGCTATAAATAGAACTCACTTAATATATCACAAACACACCAGTTCTATGCTAGAAACCATCTAGAACTCTCTCCCTTACACAATCACCAAATTCTTGCAAAATCTCACTAAGTCTCCAAAATCCCTCAAAATCTATTTTTGCAAAACACCTTCCAAAACCATTTCCAAACTTTTTCCAACTCAAGAAACACTTCAAACACATCAAATATGATGTATTGAAGCTATCCAAATCACTTCCACACTTATGTAACAAGGTTTGAGTGAGTTGGTCTTTGAAACCTTAGGATTTTAGAGTTTTTCCTTCATTTACAAGGCATTTCGTCCACTAGCTTGCTTGGAAGTTGTTTAGAGCATCTATTCATCAACCTAGGAACATTTGAAGACCTTGTAAGAGCACTCAATATCTCTGGTTTTCTTATTGCTTAATCTTGCTTCAAGAGGTAAACCTAAAACTCATA
The DNA here is from genome assembly GCA_963859935.3 of Lathyrus sativus. Taxonomy (NCBI): domain Eukaryota; kingdom Viridiplantae; phylum Streptophyta; class Magnoliopsida; order Fabales; family Fabaceae; genus Lathyrus; species Lathyrus sativus. The sequence continues at coordinate 320,632,531 of OZ012738.1, read as the reverse complement.
AATGTGAACTTTCTACTTGCATTTCACATGCTACCATGAATGTTTTTAGGGTTTTCACCTTCCTATCTCTCATTTATTCATTTCAAAACTTTAATTTTATTCTCTTTTGAGTTTTATTTTAAAGTTATGATTTTGGCTTGTTAGCATCCTTGTGTACTTGAGTTTGACTAAAACTCTTGCTTGTAAGCATTTGTGTTTGATCTTCTCTTAAAACTTGAAAGTTTTCCCCGTGAAGTTTTTAAACTTCTCACTTACATTTGTTGTGACATTATTTGATTACGCTTGATAATTGTAATTACATACGAAATCTTGTAAGCTCTAAGAAACCATTATTTGTCAAGATACATCTTTATCTTTGTTAAGATCCCCTGCCATCTTTGTTAAGATATATCCCCATCTTTGTTAAGATATGTTTGTGGTTGTGACTTCCTTATGCTTAAGTCTTGTAAGAACTTACCCTTCTTAATATTGTAATATCTTGATACTTGCTTTGGTTGTGACCATCTATCTTGATTGAAATCATTAATATTGTAATATCTTAAATGCTTGCTTTGGTTGTAACCATTCATCCTGATTTAGATCCTTGCTTATTATAATATGCTTGATCATTCTTGGTTGTAACCATATCCCTTATATTCATCATGTGTGAATGTTTATGCTTTGTTAAGTTTACTTTCCCCAAGTGATGGAACTCTTTAGTTCTCATCCAAGTTGCTTCATCTTTTCCCTTCCAAAGGAAAGTCTCTCTATTGACCCTTGGGTCATAGATAGCTCATTAAACTCATAGGTCTGGATAGAACCTTCTCCCCCTTTTGGTCTGGATAGAACCAATAGGATTTAAACATCATAGGTCTGGATAGAACCTCCCCCCTTTTAGTCTGGATAGAACCAATAGGATACCCTCATAGGTCTGGATAGAACCTTCCCCTCCTTTTGGTCTGGATAGAACCAATAGGATTTAAACTCATAGGTCTGGATAGAACCTTCACCCTCTTTTGGTCTGGAAAGAACCAATAGACCCTTATTCTATAGTTCGTGCCCGAACTACGACCGCTCTGATTTCTTATTGGACAATGAGAATACGTAGGCACAAGATGCGATATCTTGATAGGCAACCTTCCCCCTTCTCCCACCTTTTGGTCTGGATAGAACCATTTGGTCTTACAACGTAGAACTTTAGGATAGAGTTTGGTTCACTCTATGTAAGAATCATGGACATGATTACTTACTTCCCTTTCTTGAGAGTTCAACATAGATCTAGAGAGTTTTGTGAAACTCCACACAAGCATGGATATGGTTGTTCCCCTTTGAACCTTAATCATAATCAAGTGTTCTTCATCCCTTGTGAGGTGAACTACAATTGCTCTGATTATATCCTAGTTAGGATACGTAGGCAGAGGATGCGATGTCTTTGCGAGCAAACTTAGAAACTATCTTTAGGTCATAACCTACACCCTTTACCCAATCCCAATCCATAGCAAACATTTACCAAACTTAGCATGCAAACAAACAAAAGGTTCCTGTAGAGTACTACAGATGTTTAGGATGTGAAATACCTACCCTATGCATAACCAGCCCCCGATCCCCGAATCTCTTAGCGTTGTTGTTACATCGTGAAAAGGGTTTTTCTTTCTTTAGACCTTTCCTTTGGATAAATTAAAGTCCGGTTGTAATCTAAGAATTAAAGATTCAAGTTAATCAATTGCTTGGTATCACGATTCTCACCGCAACAGAAATGGCGACTTCACTGGGGAGACTGACTTAAAACTTGAGGGTTTAGCCTATTTTGTTTGATTGCTTGCTATATTTGTAAATATTTGCTTAACATGTATATTTGTCAATATATTTGTTTGTGTGTTGGGTATTGGGTGCTTTGAGTGGTGAGACGGTCCTATACCCGAACTTGAGTGCACTTATGATAGGATGGTGGTATATTCAAGAAGGCTTATAGGGAGTCGATTCCCGACCAAGCTAACTTGAGAAATCACCACTCAGTGTAGGCCCTCTTGAGAGTTTAGTACTTTTGATCGAGTATTCGTGAAAATAATGCTACTTTCAACGAAGGAGCCTATGACACTGTGGACTTTTAGAATACATTCTACCCCACTTTAGCCTTATTAGGACGTAGTGCAGTGGCTATAAGGAAGTATTTCCGAAATAGTTGATACGCGATACTACACTCAGACGAGATTCTCTTGAGAATATTATCGATTACCAAGTGATTTAGGAAATTGATAATATCCAAAAGATGGGTTGATGACTCTGGGAACTCTGTAGAACCCGTTCGACAGGTACAAATTAACCCATAGTACAAATCCTGGGGGATGGGTAAACCTCTGACTCCTTGCTTTGATCTTGAGCCTAGGAGGTCTTTGTGTATGCATTGTATTTGTAAATACTTGCCTTTGTGTTATGTGTGCATCATCCCACCATATCACCATAAGCATATCATGTCGCAACTGGTTTTGTAAAGCTCAGTCGTTTTCTGGTATTTTTTAAAAGTTGTAACTTTTTCCAACGATTAATGAAATGGGGTTTTAACCTAATCAAACTTCTGAGTTTTGTAAAACCAGTTGCGTTTTGCACTTGCATCAACATTTTACATATCATACTTTGTTGCATTGGTCTTTTTGGTTCATTCTGTGTTCCGTTGACATCAGAGGGGGGATACCTAGCACATATCCAGGACAAATGGCAACAATGGAGGGACTTTTGAAAGCCTAGGAAATGCTGAAAGAGGACATCAGAATTCTCAAGTGTCAGATGAATTGGGTTCTAGAGACATTGCAGAACATGATGAAAAAAGAAGGTCACCTTGACCATGTTGCGTCTAGAGAAACTAGGGATGCATTATCTCCGATGGTTCCTCCAACTCAAGGACATCCTCGGCATCAACGAACAGATAACTGTCAATCGCGTCAGTACACCCAACACTCAGTGTTTGTTCCTCCTCAAGCTTCTCAAAGCCGAAAATTGAACAAGAAGGATCATGTCAGGAAAAATAAGACTTGCGGTAGACAAACTCCAGTACCGTTGAGCAAAATTTACCAGCTACTGATCCAGAACTCACTAGTGACTCCACGATTGTCCAATCCGGTGCCAGGACCATGGCATAATGCGAACCTGAATTGTGAATTTCACAAAGGAGCTGAAGGACACAACTTAGATGCATGTATAGCATTAAGTTATCTTGTACAAGAGCTAATTGTTGACAAACGCTTGATCCTCGAGGAGGACCATCCAAGAGTGGAATGTGGATATCATACTGGGACCACAGGGCACCTAGTTGAAGAGTGTGAAAGTTTTAAACTGAGATTGCAAGAGCTACTGAAACCTCAGGAGGATAAATCAAATGACAGTGTTGCGATTCCTAAATCCAAAGGCAAAGGACCCGTGAGACCCCTCATAATTCTATATCACAAGGAGCAAGTGATGGTTGGAGGTGTTTCCCCACATGGGCCTAAAATTTGAAATTTGTTTTGTTAAACAATTTGAATTCCCTAAGGCTGGCAATTGTGGACTGTTTCAGCACTTTGTTGTGTTTTCTTTGCATTTCTGTTGCTTGTAAGCTGTTGTTTATTTGAATTGGCAATATTTAATGAAATACTTGTGCATCTTTTGAGTAAGTTCATTCATTTCACTCTTTCTTTTTTCATTGTTATGAAATACCAAAAATGTAGAAAATTTCTTTTGTTTACTAAACTGTTGTTTAAAACAAAGATTGGGGAGGATGATGAAAATTATATCCATAACTGCTGTCGATATGCTTTTAAATTTAACTTTGCCGATGATGTAAGGCATTGTTTCAATCCTTAAACACTGGAGAAATAAGGAAGATAATCCCTCGTTAACCCCTTCGAGCCTAGGCGTAGGAGTTTTTCTTTCTTTACAAAACAAAACCTTAAATCTCAAACCTGGGGCGGGTAGTTCTCAGTTAACTTGAAGATACATGCGTACAAGACACTTTTCATATAGAACTGGTGCATTCAGGTTTTTCCTTCGAACACAACAAGAGAGTGTCGAAGATGCTTTTCAGCATAAAAGATGATGATGGTTCGCCGTAGCCATTAATCTGGGTAGTCACCTCCTTTCTTGAAATAAAAAAAAAGAGAAGAAGAAAAAAGAAAGTGAAAAAGCCTGCTAAGTCAAAACCTATGAAGGAGACTTAGGTAAAAAATGGGGCATCCCATTGACTGTATATTCGAACAAAGAAGTTCAGACAAAGGTCAGGGATAACAAAAGAGAGGAATGTTGTAAGAGTTATCACTCTTAAAAAAAAACCTCAAATAACAAAAGCTATCTAATACTGTGACGGAGTTGTGACTACCCTAGGTTCGTAAACCATCACCAACTATCATCAGTTCAATTCTTAAGTCTGTGGGAACCTGAGTGTATAGTTTGAGTTAACTGAGCGTAGGATTAGAGTTCATCATGGAGAGTGGGTGGGACCAAATAACTTTGAGCCTTTATCCTTTGTTTCATGAACCATGAACCAAGCCACGTTACAGCCTTTGAAAGACCTAATTGAGGTAAGGTTGTTTTGAAAGCATATTACAGCAAGGTTGGATAACCTGACTCCTAATGATCTTTGTTAATTGTGTGTGTTAATCATTTTATCCATCATTTGTAAAATAATTGGACCACTTTCACTTTGATCACTTAATCACTCCGCCGTGTGTGTTTCATCAAAAAATGTTTTCAAAAGATTGCATGAATTTTACATTGAAAATTGCCAATTTTTAATGAACAACATTGCGTGCAAAACAATCCAATATCAAAGGAATCCCAACAAGCGCTGTCAGCTAGGGAATTTAACTTGATAAAGGAAGCTCAGCCTGGGGCAACCAATTTGAAGGATTTGTTAATCATTTGTTGTAACGTTAAGCTAATCAGAGCCAACCAGGTCAAGATCAGATGAAACTCTCGATGAACAGTTTAGTCTGGGGCAATACTTTTGCAGTTACCAACTAGTAGGGGAAAGTTTGTTACCCAGTCGTTACTTCCACAGTCTGAAGACTTTGTTGTGCAAGCACCGTTAAACCGGGGCAATCACGTCGGGATTTGAAAATCTCTCTAAGTGTTTGAAGACATTGAAGCATCTTTATGCCGTTTCTTTTGTAAAACCATCCTTATGACTTCTTCTCACAGACTGTGTAATCTGGGGCAGAAAAAGTTGAAGACTATTTGTCGCAAGAGCCATTGCTCACTTGAAAATGGCTATTATCGTAAAGGGGCATAAATGTTTTGTTCTCATGATGCCCTTTGTCAGCTCTCCAGTTAAGTTGTGTTGATCTGGGAATCTCTCGATGTAATTTTCCTTCAACAAAGAATTCAAACTCATGATGGCAATCCAAGTGAAGTCCTGAGGTTTTGGCCTAAGAAGATTACTCTCTCCCAAAGAAGGTGGTAGCCTTGAAGTGGAATTGTTGTTCTTCATGATCATCCATTTGATGTCCAGTCTTGGTAAAGTTTGGTTGGGTCTCCGTGTCGAGATGTTTATTTCATCTCCTGTTTTGTTTTATCTGTTTCTTCCGCATAAACATAAGCATGCCATAAAGCATAGCATCCGTTCATCATTGCTATCCTTGGTTGCTACCTGTTCCTGTTTCACTTTGGTTCCCTCCTCAGTGATTGGGTGCGTTGTCTCTCTCTAATAGAGTTGTCAGCCCTTAAGCATAAAACGTCCATCCTTTATCAATTCCCGACAGAGTTTAATCCTCGTGGATGATGGTTGCTTTAGTTATCTTTTTCCATGATTGGATAAAGTGAGTCCCCATTCGAGTTCATTTCTCAATGGTTGGAGTCTTGTTTGACAGTTTCTTTCTAGCTTGATCCTAGATTGAACTTCGGTCCCTGTCGGTCGCCGAACCTACCTGGACGTGCATTTATTTTTCACTATCAAGAAGAACATCTTATATTGCAATACAGGTGAGTGGCAGTCTCTTTGGAGAAGCTTAACCTTCATCAACGATAAATGGTATTCTCTTCGGAGAAGTTTAATCGTCTTCAGCGATAAATGGCAATCTCTTCGGAGAAGTTTAATCGTCATCAACAGGTGAGTGGCAGTCTCTTGGGAGAAGCTTAACCTTCATCAACGATAAATGGCAGTCTCTTCGGAGAAGTTTAATCGTCTTCAATGATAAATGGAAATCTCTTCGGAGAAGTTTAATCATCATCAACAGGTGAGTGGAAGTCTCTTGGGAGAAGCTTAACCTTCATCAACGATAAATGGCAGTCTCTTCGGAGAAGTTTAATTGTCTTCAGCGATAAATGGCAATCTCTTCAGAGAAGTTTAATCGTCATCAACAGGTGAGTGGCAGTCTCTTGGGAGAAGCTTAACCTTCATCAACGATAAATGGCAGTCTCTTCGGAGAAGTTTAATCTTCTTCAGTGATAAATGGCAATCTCTTCGGAGAAGTTTAATCATCATCAAAAGGTGAGTGGAAGTCTCTTGGGAGAAGCTTAACCTTCATCAACGATAAATGGCAGTCTCTTCGGAGAAGTTTAATTGTCTTCAGCGATAAATGGCAATCTCTTCAGAGAAGTTTAATCGTCATCAACAGGTGAGTGGCAGTCTCTTGGGAGAAGCTTAACCTTCATCAACGATAAATGGCAGTCTCTTCGGAAAAGTTTAATCGTCCTCAGCGATAAATGGCAGTCTCTTTGGAGAAGTTTAATCATCATCAACAGGTGAGTGGCAGTCTCTTGGGAGAAGCTTAACCTTCATCAACGATAAATGGCAGTCTCTTCGGAGAAGTTTAATCGTCCTCAGCGATAGATGGCAATCACTTTGGAGAAGTTTAATCGTCATCAACAGGTGAGTGGCAGTCTCTTGGGAGAAGCTTAACCTTCATCAATAATAAATGGCAGTCTCTTCGGAGAAGTTTAATCGTCTTCAGCAATAAGTGGCAGTCTCATTTAAGAAGTTTATCTTAAAGTCGATGCACGGTTGTAACCAGCATTATTTGAAAATCCAGTGGATACTGGTATAAGTAATTTTGGTGATGACCAATCATATTTCAAGAAAGGCTCGTTGGCAACTGGCGTTATGAAAATCCATGAACAACAAATACTGACAATTTGGTTGTATATCATTCCAAACTAAGTCACGATGGTTGCCATCCCAAGCTCAGGTTGTGTACCTTTGGAGATGTATTGTTTGATCCCAAGCTCAGGTTTCGTACCTTTGGAGATGTATTGTTTAATTCCAAGCACAGGTTTTGTACCTTTGGAAGAGGTTTGTTTCTATCCCGAGCACAGATTGTGTACCTTTGGAGATAGATTGTTTGATCCCAAGCTCAGGTTGTGTACCTTTGGAGATGTATTGTTTAATTCCAAGCACAGGTTTTGTACCTTTGGAAGAGGTTTGTTTCTATCCCGAGCACAGGTTGTGTATAGATTGTTTGATCCCAAGCTCAGGTTTCGTACCTTTGGAAGATGTTTGTTGCCAGTCCAAGCACAGGTTTTGTACCTTTGGAAGATGTTTGTTGTCATCCCAAGCTCAGGTTGTGTACCTTTGGAGATGTATTGTTTGATCCCAAACACAGGTTTCGTACCTTTGGAGATGTATTGTTTAATTCCAAGCACAGGTTTTGTACCTTTGGAAGAGGTTTGTTTCTATCCTGAGCACAGGTTATGTACCTTTGGAGATAGATTGTTTGATCCCAAGCTCAGGTTGTGTACCTTTGGAGATGTATTGTTTAATTCCAAGCACAGGTTTTGTACCTTTGGAAGAGGTTTGTTTCTATCCCGAGCACAGGTTGTGTACCTTTGGAGATAGATTGTTTGATCCCAAGCTCAGGTTTCGTACCTTTGGAAGATGTTTGTTGCTAGTCCAAGCACAGGTTTTGTACCTTTGGAAGATGTTTGTTGCCATCCCGAGCACAGGTCGTGTACCTTTGGAGATGTATACTTTGGATCCCGAGTTCAGAAATTCCCAGAAGCTAAAGTGGTTACATTTGCATGAGTATTATATATCCTAATGTATTGAGGATGTATTTTGATCCTAAAGCAGTGAGGGTCTTCACCCAATCCTATTGTGTTGAGGGTTGTGTCTCTGTTGTATCCTAATGTATTGAGGGTATTAGTTTTTGTTCCTAAGGTATTCAGGGATATATTCGGTATCTTGATTTGGTCGTCACCAACAATTTTCCAAACCCAGTCGTCACTGATTCAGTTATAAAGCCAACCAATCGTCATTGGAGTCCTTTTGATTCGGTTTTCACCAATCTTTGCTAAAAAATCTAGTGGTTACTAGTATTGCCTTCTAAAACCAATGGTCATTGGTACTTGAGTTGGTCGTCACCAAAATTCCCTAAAAAGTCCAATAATTATTGGCATCGCCTGGAATCCAATAGTTATTGCTACCTGTTTGATTTGGTTATTACTAGTCTTTTTGAATCTAGTAGTTACTAGTATTACCTTCAGATCCAATTGTTATTGGTGGCTTTTGATTTGGTTATTACCAATCTTTCTAAGTCTAGTGGTCACTAGCATTGCTTGGAAAATCTAGTTTTCACTAGCAGTATCCAGTACCAGTTGTTATTGGTATACTCATGGATTTGGTCGTCACCAGTTACCATAAGTCCAATGATTATTGGCATCGCTTAAATCAGATTGTTATCACCACTTTGGTCTGGTCGTTACCAAACTCTGTGAAAATCCAATGGTCATTGGTCTCCTGGGACTCGGTCGTTACCAATTTCTCCATTTAAGTCTAGTGGTTACTGGCATTATCCAGAATTAGTTGTTATTGGTATATACTGACTTGGTCATCACCAGTCTCCTCTAAGTCTAGTAGTTACTGGCATTGCTTGAAAGCTAATTGTTACAAGTTGATCGTTACCAACTTCCCCAACCGAAGTCCTGTGTTTTACCAATATTTTTTGGAAATTCCCAATTGAAATTGGAACTTCGATTTGGTTGTCACCATATCCCCAGGAAGTCTAGTAATATTTAGCACGTTTTGGAAAAAGAACTTTGGATTGGTCATCACCATCCTGCCCAGTAAGTCTAGTGGAAACTAACACTGTTTGAAGCTATTTGTTATTCTGGTCGTCACCAGTTTCCCCGGTTGAAGCTTTTGCTTTTCCAGTCGAGTCTCGGAGAACTAGTGGGTACTAGTTTCCCCGGCATGTTCGGTCTTGTTTCTAACCTTTTCTTGAAGATCCCGTTTGAACTCTTCGTTATAGGAAATTTCTCATCTGGTTATCCCCAATGAGACTCGTGTCTCCATTCTGTCTTTTCCCTGTTGAAGCTGTGCTTCCCCAGTGGATTTATTCCCCAACGAAGTTTTCCCCATTGGGTTTCTTCCCCAGTGTGGTTTGCGTTTCTTTTCTTTCGTTTCCCCAGTGAAGAATTGTTATCTTCCCCGGTGGACTTCCTCATCTGGTTATCCCCAGTGAGATTCGTTTCTCCTTTCCCCGATGAAGATGTGTCTTCCCTGGTGGAATGTGTCCCCCGTGTGAAAGATTTCCTTGATAAGCATATTTAGTCATGTCTGAACTATCTTGCTTACTTGGTCTAGAATCTTTCCCCAATGTGTTGGGTCCCTCGTGAGTGGTTGCTCGTCGTATTGCCGTTCTTTTATATTTGCTCGTGTGTCTGCATCTGTCTTGCATTCAAGCATCATAAAACACCATTTAGAACTCATTGCATTTCAGTATTGGTCCTTTTGCATACCATCGGATCTAAGGGACAAAATTTTTGGTTTGCTATATTTAAATACCTTTCACTACGATTCTATGAGGATTGTCATCTCTCATTGCCATCTAGTGAAGATATTTAAATAGGGGCAACTGTTGCACCCTAAATTTTGACCCCTTAGATCCTCATCATAATTGTAGCATCATAGTCACTTGATTAACTAACCTTAACCCATTTCAAGTTTATCTTTGTCAAGATGCAAATGAATCAGGGTTCCGTACCGTCAAAAATCGAGGCTTCAATGGTTTGATCAATCAATGTATTGGATTGATTCAACTATAAATAAGATCAAGAATACTACATTGGATCAAGTATGAATCCAATTCGAGGTTGTCACCCAGGAATTAAGAACAGTGTAGTTCAGGATACCCGATTAGGGTTTTCGATCTGGAAAAGTCAACTGTAGTTTGAATTTTAATTTAAAAGGTGTTCCAATGGTGGGATCATGGTCCATGAAGTTCCTATGGCTTAGTAAAGTTTACTCAAGAAGTTTCAAGGCCTCAAAATACCCAGAACATCAACAGTCGACTCGGTAGCCACCGATCGATCGTTCGGTTGACCGAAAAGTCAACTCTTCACTCATGAGGAATTTGACCTCAAGATGGGAATCAAAAATGGTCCTAATGACATATTACACCTACCCATGAAGTTTCATGACCATTGGATCAAGGGTTAGGGAGTAATCTCAAAAGTTGGGAAATTAAGGTTTTGAAAAGGGCAAAGCCATAACTCCTTAACAACACAAGGGTTTTTGACCTAGTTTCAAGGGGAATGAGTTCCTAACACAAGCATAAATATTTTAGTACCTAATTGGGGCTTTCTAAAAAGTACAAGTGGGTTCCATAACTCTTCCTGGTTAGAGAGAACCGAGGTCCACAAGTTGACAAAAACTCACATTGGCAAAACCAGGTCAACATGAGTTTTTTTGATTCCAAAACCTCTCCAAATTGATGCTAATCAAAGACTAAGCCTCATTTATGATTTTTACATTGTTATAAACATGTTTAACATCAATTTCCACGAAAATGTACCAAAGATCAAAGGAAATCATTATTTAATGCAAGTTGTAAAAGTGAATAGTGAAGAAAGAGACAAAAGGTGGCTACCCTTGTCAAATCATCAACTTTAATTCAAAAAGTCGCCTTCTATCCTATCAAGCATGATGAAAAAAATATATGGGGCATGGATAATATCTTATTAGAGTGTCTTAAAGACAAAGATGAAGATTGCATTGGAAAACTCAAAGATTTTCATTATGGAAGGTTAAAATTGGCAATTTGCTTCACTTTTGCCCATACCTTGATCCAAGGCCTTTGGCTATAAATAGAACTCACTTACTATATCACAAACACACAAGTTCTATGCTAGAAACTATCTAGAACTCTCTCCCTTACACAATCACCAAATTCTTGCAAAATCTCACTAAGTCTCCAAAATCCCTCAAAATCTATTTTTGCAAAACACCTTACAAAACCATTTCCAAACTTTTTCCAACTCAAGAAACACTTCAAACACATCAAATATGATGTATTGAAGCTATCCAAATCACTTACACACTTATGTAACAAGGTTTGAGTGAGTTGGTCTTTGAAACCTTTGGATTTTAGAGTTTTTCCTTCATTTACAAGGCATTTCGTCCACTAGCTTGCTTAGAGGTAGTTTGGAGCATCTATTCATCAACCTAGGAACATTTGAAGACCTTGTAAGAGCTCTCAATATCTCTGATTTTCTTATTGCTTAAGCTTGCTTCAAGAGGTAAACCTAAAACTCATAAATGTGAACTTTCTACTTGCATTTCACATGCTACCATGAATGTTTTTAGGGTTTTCACCTTCCTATCTCTCATTTATTCATTTCAAAACTTTAATTTTATTCTCTTTTGAGTTTTATTTTAAAGTTATGATTTTGGCTTGTTAGCATCCTTGTGTACTTGAGTATGACTAAAACTCTTGCTTGTAAGCATTTGTGTTTGATCTTCTCTTAAAACTTGAAAGTTTTCCCCGTGAAGTTTTTAAACTTCTCACTTACATTTGTTGTGACATTATTTGATTACGCTTGATAATTGTAATTAAATGCGACATCTTGTAAGCTCTAAGAAACCATTCTTTGTCAAGATACATCTTTATCTTTGTTAAGATCCCCTGCCGTCTTTGTTAAGATATATCCCCATCTTTGTTAAGATATGTTTGTGGTTGTGACTTCCTTATGCTTAAGTCTTGTAAGAACTTACCCTTCTTAATATTGTAATATCTTGATACTTAATTTGGTTGTGACCATCTATCTTGATTGAAATCATTAATATTGTAATATCTTAAATGCTTGCTTTGGTTGTAACCATTCATCCTGATTTCGATCCTTGCTTATTATAATATGCTTGATCATTCTTGGTTGTAACCATATCCCTTATATTCATCATGTGTGAATGTTTATGCTTTGTTAAGTTTGCTTTCCCCAAGTGATGGAACTCTTTAGTTCTCATCCAAGTTGCGTCATCTTTTCCCTTCCAAAGGAAAGTCTCTCTATTGACCCTTGGGTCATAGATAGCTCATTAAACTCATAGGTCTGGATAGAACATTCTCCCCCTTTTGGTCTGGATAGAACCAATAGGATTTAAACATCATAGGTCTGGATAGAACCTTCCCCCTTTTAGTCTGGATAGAACCAATAGGATACCCTCATAGGTCTGGATAGAACCTTCCCCTCCTTTGGATAGAACCAATAGGATTTAAACTCATAGGTCTGGATAGAACCTTCACCCTCTTTTGGTCTGGAAAGAACCAATAGATCCTTATTCTGTAGTTCGTGCCCGAACTACGACCGCTCTGATTTCTCATTGGACAATGAGAATACGTAGGCACAAGATGCGATATCTTGACGAGCAACCTTCTCCCACCTTTTGGTCTGGATAGAACCATTTGGTCTTACAATGTAGAACTTTAGGATAGAGTTTGGTTAACTCTATGTAAGAATCATGGACATGATTACTTACTTCCCTTTCTTGAGAGTTCAACATAGATCTAGAGAGTTTTGTGAAACTCTACACAAGCATGGATATGTTTGTTCCCCTTTGAACCTTAATCATAATCAAGTGTTCTTCATCCCTTGTGAGGTGAACTACAATTGCTCTGATTCTATCCTAGTTAGGATACGTAGGCAGAGGACGCGATGTCTTTGCGAGCAAACTTAGAAACTATCTTTAGGTCATAACCTACACCCTTTACCCAATCCCAATCCATAGCAAACATTTACCAAACTTATCATGCAAACAAACAAAAGGTTCCTGTAGAGTACTACAGATGTTTAGGATGTGAAATACCTACCCTATGCATAACCAACCCCCGATTCCCGAATCTCTTAGCATTGTTGTTACATCGCGAAAAGGGTTTTTCTTTCTTTAGACCTTTCCTTTGGATAAAGATTCAAGTTAATCAATAGCTTGGTATCACGATTCTCACCGCAACAGATTTATCCCACAGGGTATCCCTACTATTGTCATACCTCCGGGCGGAGGAGTTGCGAATGAGAATGGTAATGTTGCTGGTAATGGAAGTGTGTGCGCTGGGCACGGGGCTTTTGTCCCTCATTGCAAAGATAACCAAGATGATGTGTTTTCCATGAGAGATATGGAGGGTGGTTTACCGACTGAAGCTGACTGAAGGTTTAAACTGATTAAGGAGAAGATGAAATCTTTTGAGAATCAGAACTCTTTGGGTCTTGATATGTCAGATCTTGGTCTAGTTCTTGGAATCAGGATTCCTCCCAAATTCAAGGTGCCCGATCTTGACAAATATAAAGGAACGATCTGTCCAAGAGTGCAAATTCGGGCGTATTTCAGGAAAATGTCTACTTATTCCAATGATGAAAAGCTGCTAATGCATTTTTTCCAAGACAGTCTGGCAGGGGCGTCTTTGGAGTGGTATATGGGACTTGAGAGAACTCATATCCGCAGCTAGAGAAATTGGCCGAAGCTTTCATGCGTCATTATCAGTATAATAGTGATTTAGCCCCAAACAGGGTACAATTACATAGTTTGTCACAGAAAAGTACTGAGAGCTTCAAGGAATACGCCCAGAGGTGGAAGGATCTAGCTGCAAGAGTGCAACCCCCTATGGTCGAAAGGGAGTTGATCGACCTGTTCATGGCTTCGTTTCCTGGTGTGTACTTTGAGAAGTTGATAGGTTGCATGTATGCAGGGTTTCCTGATCTGGTAATTGCTGGGGAGAGAGTCGAAAGTGGAATTAAGTCTAGAAAGATTCCAAATGGTGGTGGATCCTCTTCGGGAGGAACAAAGAAACCATACTCAGCGAATCCAAAGAGAAGGGAAGGGGACACGAATGCTATTTCTCGCAAGGGTAAAGGTAGATATCCTGGCCGCAGCTCCGCAACAAGTCAATGCTCCGCGACCTTATGCTTCTAGACGCAGAATTCCTGATACACAGTTCGAGAATCCTCCGATGTCGTATTCTCAGTTGTTACAATATCTGTTGCAGTTACAATTGGTTCAGAAGAGGACTCTGGCTCCTCTCACGGGTACGCCACCTCCTGGCTACGATGCGAATGCTCATTTTGATTTTCACTCAGGCGCCCCGGGCCAAGATATTGACCATTGCAAAGCCTTCAAGCACAAAGTCCAGGATCTGCTTGATTCCAAAGCTGTCAACTTCACCAACGATGGGCCCAATGCGAATCAAAACCCGATGCTGAATCATGGGGTGGCAGGAGCCAATGCCATTATTAAGAGGTAGAAGCTAAATCTGGTAAGGATGTTGGGGATTTGAAGACTCCGCTGGGGTTTGTGAAGGCTAGTTTGTTAAAGAAGGGGGTGTTTCCAGGTTGTTCTCTTGACTACTCAGAGTGTGAAGTGCAGCCTGAGGGTTGCAATCTTTTGAGAAAGGGTATTCAGAGAATGATGGATGAGGGATGTTTGCAATTTGATAGAGTTGTGCAAGAAGATGCTGAGAATAAAGTGAGTAATGATGGAAGCAAAGTTGCTACGATCTCCATTCCATACCGGACTATCAATATTTCAGCGCCTGCTAGGCCAGCTCCGGTTATCATTATTGTACCTGGACCTGTGCCATACGAGAGCACTAGAGCTATCCCGTGGAATTATGGGGGAGAGGTGTTCTGTAATGGGCAAAGGCAGGAATGGACAACGTCTACAAATGGAAGTTCGTCGGTTGAGAATATAGTTGGGGCCGAAGGTATCACTAGAAGTGGTAGGGTCTTTTCACCACCGGAGGTTAATGCTGATAAGAATGACAAAGGAAAAAGAAAGGTCGTGATTGAAGAGAATGTCCAACCACAGATTGGTGCGAATGATCTTTCGAAGGATGTAGAGGAATTTATGAGACATATTCAAAAAAGTGACTACAAGATTGTAGATCACTTAAATCAGTCTCCTTCGAAGATTTCTATCCTGTTATTATTGTTGTGTTCGGAGGCGCACCACAACGCTTTATTGAAAATCTTGAATGTTGCGTACGTACCCCAGGAGATTTCTGTTAGCCAGTTGGAGGGGGTAATAGCTCATGTAAACGCCGGTAATGGTCTCGATTTTACTGATTTGGATCTGACTCCTGCTCGGAGGAACCATAACCGTGCTTTACATATATCTTTGGAATGTAGAGGTTCTATGATGTCGCGTGTCCTGGTCGATACAGGATCATCCCTTAATGTGCTTCTAAAGAAGGCGTTAATGAAGTTGGACGTTCAAGGTTTGGTATGCACGCCAAGTGATTTGGTCGTGAGGGCTTTCAATGGATCTAAGATATCAGTGTTTGGGGAGATCACGTTGCCTATTCAGATAGGACCAGAGATCTTTGATGAAACTTTCTACATTGTGGATATCTAGCCAGCATACAATTATTTGCTTGGCCGGTCTT
This sequence comes from Lathyrus sativus, assembly GCA_963859935.3. NCBI lineage: Eukaryota > Viridiplantae > Streptophyta > Magnoliopsida > Fabales > Fabaceae > Lathyrus > Lathyrus sativus. The sequence goes on along the minus strand of OZ012738.1, from coordinate 320,616,941 downwards.
AGATACACGCTGCAGGGGCAGTCACCTCAACGTTGCATCAAAAGTTAAGGTATATGGTGGAAGGGAAGATAGTCACGGTATGCGGTGAAGAGGATATTATGGTTAGCCATTTGTCATCCTTCAAGTACGTGGAAGTGAATGAGGAGATCCACGAAACACTCTGCCAAGCATTCGAAACGGTTCAGATTTAGGGGAAGTCTCCTGTAAAAGCCAAGAGCCCAGAGGTTTCGATGTCATCGCTCAAGGAAGCTTGCGCTATCTTAGAATACGGTTCATCGTAGAAGTGGGGCCAAGTTCTTAATGTTCCCGTCAAGCAGGACAAGTTCAGCCTGGGATACAAACCCTCCAGTTCTTCTCAGAGCACTCCGAAGTATAGGGGACCCGTGCAGTTCACCAGCAGTGGTGTGATTTTTGACAGGGTTAATGCCGTTGGAGATGATGAATGTGCCAGTGATTGCGATATGGATGCTTGGATTCGTCCATGTACTCCTGGCCAGAAGCTGTGCAACTGGACTATCGAAGAAGTCATTCATGTTATACTGCAGAATAATGTTCATTGTTTTGATTATGCTTAGTCCTACGTTCTGCCCAAGATGTAATGGCCCAATTTGTAGGGCCTCTTGTTATTCGCACTTTATCATTAAATAAAGGACGTTTTCACATTCAAATATTGTGATATCTGTTTGTCTTGTTTTGTTTTACATTTATATTAAACAGAAAAATGGCAATGTGTTTTGTTTGTTGCATCGCATAACAAACATAACATCATCATGCAGGTCTTTTCTAGCAGATGCCATCAATTCAGGTTCGACTATGACTTCGTATGACTTTGATAATCCCATTTATCAAGCTGAAGCAGAGACTGACGAAGACTATGAACTACCCGAAGAGTTAGCCAGGCTTTTCAAGCAGGAGGAAAGGTTCATTGTGCCTCATCAGAAGGATATTGAGATTATCAATCTGGGCACCGAGGATAACAAGAAAGAGGTTAAAGTAGGGGCTGCATTGGAAGACAATGTCAAGAAAAGATTGGTTGAAATGCTCCGTGAGTATAAGGATATCTTCGCCTGGTCTTACCAAGACATGCCTGGTCTGGATACAGATATCGTGGTACACCGGTTACCTCTCAGAGAAGAATGTCTACCAATCAAGCAGAAGTTGAGACGAACAAGGCCTGACATGGCAGTCAAGATCAAAGAAGAGGTTCAAAAGCAGTTGAATGCTGGGTTTCTTACTGTCATGAATTACCCTCCATGGGTCGCTAATATTGCTCATGTTCCTAACAAAGATGGAAAGGTCCAGATGTGCATCGATTACCGAGATCTGAATAAAGCGAGCCCGAAAGACGATTTCCCGCTCCCCCATATCGATGTTTTGGTTGATAACACCGCTCAATATTCCGTGTTTTCATTCATGGATGGCTTCTCTGGGTATAACCAAATCAAGATGGCCCTAGAATACATGGAGAAAACTACTTTCATTACACCATGGGGGACCTTTTGCTACAAGGTGATGCTTTTTGGATTGAAATATGTAGGGGCAACTTATCAGCGGGCAATGGTCACTTTGTTTCATAATATGATTCATCATGAGGTTGAAGTCTATGTTGATGACATGATTGCAAACTCACAGACGGAGGAAGGACATCTGGTCGATCTTCTGAAATTGTTCGAAAGGTTGAGGAAGTTCAAGCTGAGGCTGAATCCTAACAAGTGCACCTTCGGGGTGAGATTTGGAAAGTTACTGGGTTTCATTGTCAGTGAAAAGGGTATTGAGGTAGATCCTACCAAAATAAAAGCTATACAGGATATGCCTGAGCCGAGAACGAAAAAAGAGGTTCGTGGTTTCCTAGGGAGATTAAACTACATTGCAAGGTTTATATCTCATCTTACAGCCACTTGTGAACCAATATTAAAATTGCTAAGAAAAGATCAAACGGTCAGATGGAATGAAAATTGCCAAAAGGCATTTGAAAGAATAAAAGAATATCTGCAGGAACCTCCAATACTCATGCCTCCAGTTGCAGGGAGACCACTGATCATGTACCTCACGGTTCTTGAGAATTCAATGGGATATGTGCTCGGTCAACAAGACGAGTTGGGTAGAAAAGAGCATGCCATCTACTATCTGAGTAAGAAGTTCACTGATTGTGAGTCAAGATACTCGATGCTGGAAAAAACATGTTACGCACTCGCTTGGGCCGCTAAGCGTTTGAGAAAGTACATGTTAAACCACAAAACCCTGTTGATTTCAAAGATGGATCCGATCAAGTACGTCTTTGAAAGAAAAACACTCTCCGGAAGGATTTTTCGATGGAAAATGGTTTTAACAGAGTACGATATTCAGTATGTTTCCCAAAAAGCCATCAAGGGAAGCGTTCTGTCGGAATATCTCGCGGAACAACCAATTAAGGATTATCAGCTGATGAAGTTTGATTTTCAAGATAAGGATGTCATGTTTTTGAAGATGAAAGACTGTGATGAGCCTTTACCTGACGAGGGTCCTGAGATTGGATCTCAGTGGAAACTGGTTTTTGACGGAGCGGTTAATTCATATGGCAATCGGATCGGGGCTATTATTATTACTCCTCACGGTTCTCATATATCGTTCACTGCCCGATTGACTTTCTCCTACACCAATAATGAAGCCGAGTACGAGGCGTGTGTCACACCCTAATTTTTGACCTTAAGATCCCACCTCCTTTGCGGTTTCTTGCATTTTGTTTAGGTCATGTTTTTTAGCGAAACTAACCTTTTAACCAGTTTGTTCGTGCTGTTTTATGAGGCTATGGTCACTAAAGTAAGTTCGGAGGTCATGAATACTTTGTGTACTCCTTACCTCCTCCCAGTTGTGCTGAGTATTGTGGAACCACACACCCTTGTTCTCATAACCCTTTAATCAACAAAGGACCGGGGTGTCTCTGTTTATTTGATTAGAAGCAAGTTGATTTAAAGTACGAAGTATTATGTGGTTTTAACGAGATTGCATACTGCATATTCAAGAGGAGATTTGAGTTGGGGGTGAATCCATCATGGGGTTAGAAATCTCATCAATTTGGTTTGTGTTAGGAGTTCATGTCCGGTATTGTTCCTAGTTATGGATTTTGAATCGTTACGCTCTCGTTTTTAAGGGAAAAGAACCGGAATTTTTGTTGACGTTATGAGGTTGCCATTGATTGAATAAGACATCCAATCAAGTACTTGCTATAACATCTCAAGGTGGCATTTAAGATTTGTGGAATCATTGAAATAATATCATGAGTTACAATGTGAAGTTTATAATTTCAAGCGCAAAGACCAATTTTAAACATATGATCAAGATGGTAAGTCGTACCAACTCAAAGCACGTACAAGTTTATCAGCAAGAGTATGAGTTTTCAGAGTTACAGTCTCAAAATTAATTCTGGAGCCTTTTTTATTATTTTATTTCCACAAGACAGTTGTTTTACAAAGATGATAAACATTGCTGTTAGACGTTTGGTAACGAGAAAACCCTTGTTTTCTTTTGAGGATGCTGGTGTTGTTGGGATAAACCTATCCTTTTCCTTGGAGTACACATTCATGTTTTGAACTTCATGGAGAGACCCACCCTTTACTCCCCGAGACGTTCCGTACTTTGCTGCAAGCATCTGGAAAATGTGGAATGTATAATCAAGATGAGAACACTTAATTGTTGAAAAGATCAAAATGAAGTACGATTATCATCAGTGAATTGACATACCTTAGAGATCAATCATAATCACCAGTATCCCAAGCTCATGTGTCGATATCCCAATCTCGCCGAAGCCACTCCAAATAAACCGTATGCGAGCTACTAAGAACATCTCCAGAATGTTGCTCCATGCCATACTCATGTCGCCGAGTCTATTAAGAATGATGAAAAAGAAAGCATTAGGACTGACAAGCCGAGTAAAATTTGTAACACCCCCTTCTATACCCCCAAATAAACAAATAAGTCACCTAATAAAATTTCATCAGAGTAAATTTGAAACATAGTATAAAAGAAGTATGCCACATCATGCACAAAATAATATACAACACTTGCTCTATAAAAGACATGTAACAGTGGGGTAGCTCAACAGAGGAACTTAGTCCTTACACCCACATCTCAATATTTAGAATTAAAGCGGAAAATCTAAACATTGAATTACTTAAAACATGTAATCATATAAATACATATCATTCAGTTTGTTTCATCACATCATTCGTGTTTATATAAACATTTACCATCAGATACATATACAAAATGTATCCCAAAAGAATACTATACAATTCTAACTACCCGGTGCTACATATTGTCGTACCTCGAAAAATACGATCCTCGCGATGGACGCGGAAAAATACTGTTCGAAACAGAGTCGCCACCGAACTTTATTCATTCCAGGGATGGAATAGGAAAATATCGATAAAACCTTTAAGGAGATAAGAACATGGTCATCGCAACCAATATTCTAGGTTCGGGAGTCGGTTACGCAGAGGGAAGGTATTAGAACCCTCTACGTCCGTTATACTCAACGGGAACCTCTTGATAGATTCGAGAGTAAAGTTATCTATGCTTGTTTGTTTTCTTCTAAGGTTTCTCCTATGGGGGGAATGGATGGTTATAGGATAGGGTGCTTGCCAAGGATTGGGGCCCTTGTGCCTATGTATCTTCACTTGTAAGAAGTGGAAAATCAGAGGATTCGTAGTTCGTGGGACTACGGGAAAAAAAGGGGAATTGTGCTCGCCAAGATCATCGCAATCTTGTGCCTATGTATCTTACATTCAAGAGGGAATGAAGAATCAGAGCAGCCGTAGTTCGGCCAACTACGGTAAAGAGTTGGTAAACGAACGAGTGTTTAAGCCGCATTCTAACTGCTAAACGTTGGCTTGTTTGCTCGCTAGGGGAGGCTGAAGCTCGAGTTTGTTATGCGCGGAAGAAAGGACTAAACAATGTTCTTTGAAAAGAGTTGTTTGAGTTGTAGGGATCGCGCAAGGGTGAGGGATTAGGTTTATCGTATTGGATGTTTTGGTTTTGGAAAAGGAGGGTAGATTTTAATAGGTTTACGGTTTCAATTCCACGGGGGCAAGAAATAGGAGTTTGGTTAGGTAATTTAATGGAGAATGACGACTACTCGATAAACGAGACATCAGTCTCGCAATCAATTAATCGGGATATTATTAGAATGCTAGATCCCAACAACACCTTTTTCATTCAATTAATTATGGAATGGTATTTGAATGGACAATGACGAATATTTGTCCAAATAGTTAGGGCACGTGTTTTATAAACGAAAGGTCGAGCGAACCACAACCTAAAGTGTACGCCCCAAGAGTGGTTACTCAAGAATTCAAGGAATGCGAGACTCCAAGAACTCCATTCTTTCGTAATTTTAATTAAGAAAATAGTTTGATTTTAAGTATGGTTTAGAGACATACTATGGTTTAGACTCGACTGTATGAAGGTGAGGAACGAGATTAGATGGTTTGAAAATTTAGGAGGAATGACGACTATTCGATAAGCGAGACGTCGGCCTCGTAATCAACTAGTCGGGATATCGTTGGAATGCTAGATCTCAACGACATCTTTTTCATCTCGTTAAATACGAAATATGTTTGTTGGACAGCGAAAGTACTTGCCCAAATAATTATGGGAAATATTTTAAAAACAAAAGTTCGAACGACACACCATGCAAGGCGTACGCCTCAATAGTAGTCACTCTCGAATTCGAGGAATGCGCGACTCCAAGAACTTGATTCTTTCGTGATTTGATTTAGAAAATAATTTGAATTGAATAGCATAGTCGGACTAGGCGCGCTAGGTATTCTAGAAAATAAGATCGGAAGGATCACAACTCAAAGTGTGCACCTCGAGAGCAGTCGCTTTAAAAATTCAAGGAAGGCGAGATCCAAGAATTTGATTGTTTTGAAATTTGTTTAAGAAAAATAGCCTAATTTAATTAAGAAAACTAATTTTAATTTTCATATATAAAATTAATTAATCGATTGCTTATAAAAGATTTTGAGAAAAAGCTAATTATAATTAATTGTTCTGAAAAAAAAGTTTAATATCTTAAAAAAAAATAAGTTTTAAATGAAGTATAATTCTCGAAAAGTTTAATATTTAAAATATTAATTTGGTAATAATTTTAAAATGTATTTTATTTAAAAGAATGAATATTTGGAATTTATTATAAAAATATCTAATTAATAAAATTGATTTAAAAATATCTTTTAGAAGCTTTAATTTGAGTGAAAAAACATTTTAGAAACCGAAAGACGGAACCACCACAACTCAAGGCGTACGCCTCGAGAGCGGTTGTCCAAGGACCCAAGGAATGTTAGACCCCAAGAGCCCACTACTTTCATTTCGTTGATTAAGAAAAGGTTTTGACTAATAGTAACAAAAATAGATTAAGATAATTAATATTTAATTAACATGAGAGAGAGAGAGAGAACAAAAATTAGCATTATTTATTTTAATCATCCAAAGTTAGTATAAGTTTACTTGTCCAATAATTTAGTAAAAAACTAACTTAAGGAAAATATTTTCTTCAATCATTAATTATTCTAATATAAAACAAATTATTAAACAACCTAGAACTACATACAGGCCCCATGAGAATGCTTCCAATCCCTATGATGCATATTAGTACCAATGCTTTTAACAAAATCAACCATATGAAACATAAATAAATTTCAATATGTCTAGACATACCAACTTAAAGTCTATGCATTTCAAAATAGGAACAAAACAAATGACATCTCTATGGAAGACTAGCAGTGGCAATATTAACAAACATTTAACTCCCACAATATTCACCAAGAAAAATTGCTGCTACAATGTTTAAAACAGCAAGGGAATTTGGGGCGCAAAACCACAACCTATGAATATATTATGCTTACTGCAACTATAGCTTTACACAATACTCCTTTATGAGAAAGGGTAGAAACAAAAAGATTTATCTTAAAACAAAACAACATTAATTGCAAAAAACCTTCTTGTTCAGACTGTCAACAGAAACAAAATACTCTCATAGAATCATAACTACCATTAATCACAACAAAAATATCTCAGCATGAAATTCTCAAGAGGACTTGCTAATACTAAATTAACGAAGCACATGAACAATACTGTAAGCAGGAAAACAAAGTATATGAATTTGGATTGTAACCGACATTAAACAACGTCAACACATAATATTGACCATCAAACCGAAACTGAAATGTTAACTCAAATTTGATTGTAACAGCAAAGACTTAGAACAACTAAAAATAGGAAAAGAAAAGCTTATTTTAAATTTACCGTCATGCTACCGATTATTGCTGCAGCTTGAGTTTATCACCGCAAATAAATCAGTAACTACAAAGCTGATATTAATACCAATTCCGTAATCACGTAACAAGTTCTTTATGACAGTGGCAGCATCAATGCATCGAACCGACGCGTTATCTTCAGTATTCCGTTTGGGTACGCGAACTGCAGCTAAGAATGTTATCATTGAGTTGTTGCTGCAAAATGTTGTTGAGTTTTGTGAATGAAACGCAAGTTGTGGATGCGTGACGGCACACCGCAGAACAAGATGTGAGAGCTGCAGAAAACATGTTATCATTCACAGTATGCTCGCAATCAAGCTGTAGTTTGCTGCTGTCAATGGGAAACAAAGGTGGTCGATGAAAACATCACCGAAGCTGTAATAGTGGTGTATTTGAAAGCAACTTCGTCAGTTTTTTTTATGGCTGAACATGGTTTTCTTTTTTGTCATGATGCTCAAAAACCTGCAAATCAACCAAACAGTACAAGAAAAAAAAATGCCCACTCCATTTCTGAAATGTCCTGTGTGAAGTTAAAGAATAAAAACCTTAATAGTTACCAATTCTAAACCACTGCAAGATCATAAAAACAAAAAGCCAAAACTTGCTTATTACTTTGATTTCATGTAAACTCGAAAAGAAATTGATTCCAGCAACCTTAAAGATCCAAACTAGTGAAACCAAGCAAGGTTTGTATACAGATGAAAGTGAAAGCGACAACTTAAAAATAGATTAAACCGACATTTAGAACCAAACATGATATGAACAATTTGCAACAACCAAGTGCAGAAATTAGCAACAATGCGAGTAGAACTAAATTGATAAACACGACGTGCATCAAGAGTGGCACGTAATGAAACCGAAATCTCCTAATTCAAACATTCACAGTAGTAGCAGTACAGTATACACTCAACACCAATATCAATCTATCATGAATCAAACTAACAACATATATGCAGCCAAGGTAATATTTGTTCTCACCAAAACACAAACAATAACATGGCATTCATTCATGTTATTATGACCACTACACCTAAACTAAGCACAAACATAATGTATTTTAATCATGACCAATGCAAACAAATAATAACAGAGTTGATGCACACATCCTACATCAGCAGCTCAGACCGAAATAGATACCAATTCAACAAAGTTTAACACTTAAAGCTGCAAAATCAGATTATCATACATGTATACAACAATAATGCTGATAATAACCTCAATGTAACAGGAAACTCGCAGCAATGAGATCAAATCAAATGAACATGCGTGAAAAACGATGATGACATGATTTGTTGTATGCATCATAAGCTTGCCTTTGAGCTGGATCACTCAGAACTTGGTAAGCCTCACCTAAAACCTGAAAATTTTGTGCAGCAAGAGGGTCGTTTGGGTTTTTATCCAGATGCACTTGGCGTGCCTTCATGTAATAAGCTTTCTTAATCTCAGATTCGGATGCAGTTGGAGTGACACCTAGCACGTCATAGTATTCGGTCTCCTTCACCATCGATCTTCCCGTTGATCAAAAATTTAGAATGATATAGGGTTTCCAGTAAACGCGAAAACATTTAGAATGATACAAAAGCAATTATTCCAAGTCGATCACGTAGTTGACTGATGCAGCCGCGCAATGGTGGTTCCTTCTTTTTACCAACCGAGATAAGGCCTGCCTCTATTCAGAATCGATTCGATACTGCACCTCGAACTCCAACCATGCTTTTTCCAAGTTGAAAACGACTTATGCATTATGCACTGAGTTGAGATGTTAGTGAATGAAATGCTGGACTCGAATCACTCCAAATGTTGTTATCATTCTTCATGTCAAAAACTGAAAATGGCGGAGCCTATGATGCTTCGGGCTCTTGTTGTATAACCAAAATTCTGGCAATGTCCAACCTGCATAAAATCAACAGTAGCCCAAAATAGAAATCGAAAACATAACTTGGTGAAAATAAAATCCACGAAAATAAAGTTGAGCTGAAGGTGCGCCCCTGTTGTCGTTGTGACTGAAATACTCTTACTGCTTCCATTTATTTCTTGTCACAGTTGTTATGGAACTTGTTGAGTTTTTGGATGGCATCGATAATTAAGCACATAACAATAATATTGCATTATCTCTTTTTGTCGTTACCGTAACTTTTTTGACCTCGCCGTGTGCTGCAAAACAATAATCAGATTACGGGAGAAGATGCTGTTCTGGAGACGGATGTTCACTCTCAAACTAGAAATTATTTACTTCGTGTAATAATCCAATGAACAAAAGCATGCCTCCATTGTGTTGCCAACGAATGCAGCAATATCCTATCAACAACATCTCCAACCTCCTTGGTAAATAGCCGAGTTCGTGTGTGGAAAGGTGCTTCCGTGCAACCAAACAAAAGGCTAACCAAAGATTTCCACTGAAGAAATGCTCCTAGTGACTGACCCATCAAAAAGGCATTAAATGCAAACTGCAGTTCTCCAAGTAGCAAGTCTTCAGAACCTCCATAATCTGATGCCAGTAGAGTTTCAAGCAAATGTGTCTTGTCAAGATTCAGAGAAGTAAGTTCCTGCCCACTAATCCCCTTGCATTTCCGCCATGATCCCCTTCGCTTCTAAGTTTCTTCTCATGCATCTCGTTAATCTCTCGCTCTCTTCTCGCTTCGTCTTCTTTCTTCACGGCGGCGCAGTAAACGGCCTCGCCAGTGATGTGAGGTTCAGAGATGACGGCGCCGGAGGGAGTATGTTGCTCGTCGTCGGCAGGGTTGTGATGTGGTGAGTTGTTGTTGTGATGGTAGTCGGAGCCGTTGAGTTGAAGAGTTGTTGAACTGGTGTAACTTTGATCGTGAACCTCCGTATTGACCGAACATTGTAGAATCAACGCGTTGTGCTACCTTCTGTTGAATCCGTAGATGAAACACAAGGGTTTGTTGCTACAGAAGTTGCGAGTCATCATCGCGAGCTGAAAAGTTGAGTGTGTCGGCGTTGATGTCGGTAGCTTTTGTTCTTGCTTCAAGTTGTTGTTGAAGAACTGTTGTTGTTGTACCTTCCTCATTGTATTCTTCACAATCCCTTCAACATTTTGAAAAACGTTTCTTCATCTACGTAACATTTATGTATCTCACTTTAAGTTTATGTTGCTGGATTTCCCCCAATTTCATGTTCAGAAGTTAATTTTCGTGAGAAAATTTGAGGTGATCTTCGTGCTATGATGTGGAGCCATGGTTAATGATTTGTAAAGATATTTGAGGGATTCGGCTTAAGGGAAATGAGCGATGAGAATGATGGAGAGATAGGAGAAGATTACGTGGAGAAATGTTTCGTGAAGAAAGGGTATGAGTTTCGGTGTGAAGCGAGGTCGTAGAAGATGGCGATGATGATGGTGAGAGGTTAAGGCGATTTTTTGGAAGAAGAAAAAAGGGGAAATCGAGGGTGATGATTATTGAGGACAACGATGGTAAAAGAGAACGGCAAGTTAAGAAGACGGAGAGATGAGACGGAGGGTTTCACGGTGAGGCCTTTACGGTGAGGGGTTTGAGGTGAGCGGCGCCGTTTTTGGGATTTTTGAGGATGATGAACAGTGACTAGGGTTAGAAAGGGTGCGGCCCAATTTAGGGTTCGGTGATCAGTAACATCCCTAATTCTCTAGGGTTTTTGTGAACAGTAACTGACCTTTTATACCCAACTTCCCATCCTAAATGTTCACATCAACCGTGTTTTCATTCTCTTCTTCCAATCAATTTTTGTTTTTCTTTTAATTAATTAATAATTCTTTTTATTATGTTTTCTAATTATTATATTAACTATTACTAACCTAAATTCTAATCTAATTTTTAAAATAATTATATCCTAATAATAATAAAAAACTATACTAATTTTTAATAAAAATCTATTTTAATTTTAATTAAAAAATCTAACTCTAATAATTAAAAAAATCTAATCTAATATAATTAAATATTCTAATATATTATCTAATTCAATTTTAAATCTAAGCTAAATAATTAACTAATATTAAAATTATATTAACAAATTATAAAAACTAAACTTATGAAACAAAAATAATGATAAATATATACAAAAAACAAATGCCACGTGGCATGCTCTTAGGCTAAAAAAGTAAAAATGCTCATTTTTGTTGAAATATACGCTACGCTGTATAAGCGAGGTAAATTAAAAACAAAGTCGGGCAAATGAACATTTTGAAAAAAAGTAGGACAAATTTGGGGTATAACAGATGCCCCTATCTAATTGCCTTGAACCTGAGAGAATGAACAGCTGCATGGCGTTCACTTTTAGGGTGGAAGTCAATTAGATACAAAAAAGACCCCGAAATTTATCCGACAAGCAAGTAAAAAACACAAAGAGATGGGATATACTAGAACGGGATGACAGGATGCAAAATAGATGAACGAGATAACCTGATATTCTCTGGGTGGTCGAAGTAGTCCCTTATCCAATAAGGTTCTTCGCGATACCAAAGCAGTATCCTGAACAAAACTTGAGATTCTTCGGGTGGTCGAAGCAGTACCTTATCCATTAAGGCTCTTCGATGATACCAAAGCAGTATCTCGAACAAAACTTGAGATTCTTCGGGTGGTCGAAGCAGTACCTTATCCATTAAGGCTCTTCGATGATACCAAAGCAGTATCTCGAACAAAACTTGAGATTCTTCGGGTAGTCGAAGCAGTACCTTATCCATTAAGGCTCTTCGATGATACCAAAGCAGCATCTCGAACAAAACTTGAGATTCTTCGGGTGGTCGAAGCAGTACCTTATCCATTAAGGCTCTTCGATGATACCAAAGCAGTATCTCAAACAAAACTTGAGATTCTTCGGGTGGTCGAAAAAGTACCTTATCCATTAAGGATCTTCGATGATACCAAAGCAGTATCTCGAACAAAACTTGAGATTCTTCGGGTGGTCGAAGCAGTACCTTATCCATTAAGGCTCTTCGATGATACCAAAGCAGTATCTCGAACAAAACTTGAGATTCTTCGGATGGTCGAAGTTGTACCTTATCCATTAAGGCTCTTCGATGATACCAAAGCAGTATCTCGAACAAAACTTGAGATTCTTCGGGTGGTCGAAGCAGTACCTTATCCATTAAGGCTCTTCGATGATACCAAAGCAGCATCTCGAACAAAACTTGAGATTCTTCGGGTGGTCGAAGCAGTACCTTATCCATTAAAGCTCTTCGCTGATACCAAAGCAGCATCTCGAACAAAACTGGAGATTCTTCGGGTGGTCGAAGCAGTACCTTATCCATTAAGGCTCTTCGATGATACCAAAGCAGTATCTCGAACAAAACTTGAGATTCTTCGTGTGGTCGAAGCATTACCTTATCCATTAAGGCTCTTCGATGATACCAAAGCAGTACCTCGAGTGATAATTTTGCTGAGGAATAGTTGAGCTAAAATCCCTATTAGAGGAACAACGTCGTCCAAACTCTGCAGGGGAGAAATCTTCAACAAACTCTCTAAGATAACCTCTGCTTGGGGAGCCACCAGAGCAATCGTTGCTGAGGATTATCATCATCAACTGCATGGTTGAAGAATGACTTGTTGGGGAGTAGAATTCCCTGAACTCGTGGGGTATTAACTCTTTTCAGAGTCATACTGCCAACTTCACTGGAGGACTGACCAGGATGCTCGCGAACTGATCCTGGATCCTGCCATATTGCTATGCAATGCAATGTTTTATGATGCCCAAACATGCAACTAAGGTGCAACTTCTAGGAAGTGCACGATGCGAATGCAAATGATATGTTAATGCTTGATATGATTATGATATGAGGCTGTGTGTCGTGCTTATGATAATGCAGCGACCAGGTATGTTGGGGATGAAATCCTGTCGGGGACATCATCAGGGATTGGATTTGGTAGTTGCCAAATGGTTTTGGACTTTGGTTTCATGAGGATGCCATCGAGGGTGGACTTTGGTAGTTGCCAAATGGATTGGACTTTAGAATGATTTGCCAGATGAGAACTGGACTTTGAAGGATTTGTTTCGGTTACAAAGCTCTGACAGGTATCAGGTCCAGGCCGTGGGGGTGAAACCCAATGACAGAGAGGCTCTTTCAGGAGGTTAAGGTTATTTGGTAGGGTGATGGCATGATTCCCCGACACTCAACTTTTGTTGACGAGAATAAACTTGCTTGAGTAACTGCCCCAATGTTGTTCAACTTGCCCCAGTTTGGGTCTATGAAGGAATTTTCCTTGAACGGAAATTGGAAGCAATCATACCATGAGACGAACTCGAGATGGCTTGCCCCAACATTCCAAGTCGTGAAAGGAAGTTGGAAACAGTTGTACCATGAGATGAACTCGAGATGGCTTGCCCCAGCATTTCACATCGTGAAAGGAAGTTGGAAGCAGTTGTACCATGAGATAAACTCGAGATGGCTTGCCCCAACATTCCCCATCGTGAAAGGAAGTTGGAAACAGTTGTACCATGAGATGAACTCGAGATGGTTTATTCCAAAACTCCAAGTCATGAAAGGAATTCGGACGTAAATATACCATGAGATGATCTCGAGATGGTTTATTGCCAATTTTAGTCAGGAAAGGGTTTTGACCTTGATTAACTGACCCTTGGGGTAATTGGCTTCAAATTATTCTTGAGGTAGTCTGCTCCAGAATGAGCGTTGAAGCGACATGACTTGTGCTGATTGAGCGTTGGAGGGACTCTCCATTAATCAAACGAAACTCTGGGTAGCATGCCCCTTGTTGGATCCTTTGCAGAAGTGGTATACTCGTTCTGGTAAGAACCTAGCTTCTAGCTGATATATCATGACAGCTTACAAACGTTGAGCGTAGCGAATTATCCAAAGCATGTTAGCCGCGCGAGCGTAGCGACTTGACTAATGCGTGTTAATCGTGTAAGCGTAGCGATTTAAGCAATGCATATGGATTGTGTGAGCGTAGCGACTTAACCAATGCGTTTGGATTGCGCGAGCGTAGCGACTTAACCAATGCGTATTAGTCATGCTTTTGCTCTGCCCCAAGGCCTTTGACGCTTGTTGACCTCAACCATCAGCTAGTTTGCCCCAAGTTCAACCAGTTTTCCCCAGTCTGCCGGGTGTTTGAAGGACTTTCTTCTGGGATGAAAACTTTGTCGGTGATTATACCAGGATATGGCTTGAACCCATTTTCCCCAGTGTTTGGGCCTTGCAGTGGTCTGCACCGGTTTAAACCTCAGAAGGACTTGCCCCAGATTCGTAGGGTTATGAGAAAGTCTTGATTCAGGTCAACACCAATGAGCGATCAAGTTCCTCTTTGACTGCACTTTGTTGGAATTTCTAGAATGTCAAATACTGATTTGCAGTTTAAAATTGTTCATTCAAAAATGGTAATTTTAATGCGACATTCATGTAAGTTTTGAAAATATCATTTATTGGGAATGATGTGAAAATGTGTGACGAATTGGACCATTAGCCCAAACACAATGCTGATTTATCTGGTGCGAAAGATATAGCAAGAATACAACACCCATACAGAGGATTAGCAAATATGTAGGAGTCAATTTACGCGACCTTGCTGTAGCATGCTTTCAGAACAAACCCGCCTCAATTAGGTCTTTTGAGGGTTGTATCGTGGTCTGGTTCACGGTTATAGAAACAAAGGATATAAGGCTCAAAAATTAATTTGTACCCACCCCTTCTTCGTAATGATCTCCACACCTACGATCAGTTAATTTTGCACCTGCTTGACGATGTAAACTTGATGGTTCAAAGTTTGCTTGAAATGGCAGCCAGCTTATTTTGATGGATGTCAGTAACCCCTTGATTTGGATGGCCACTGAATCTTATTTTGTTTTCGTTGAGGGCTTGAGGACCTCTTATGATTTTTATTTTGATCCCTAACTTTTGCATGGACTGATTTTGCTTTTCGTGTCCATCGGGATTGCCTTGATTTTTGCCTAAGTCTCCTCTTGAGGTATTCGACTTAGCAGGCTTTTGATTGATTTTTTTTGAAGGATTTATGACTGCCAAGTCATTGGTCATTGATGAACCGTCATGACTTTTGGATTTTGCCTCGTGATTCGAGTGCGTAATCAGGTTAACTGAACACTACCTTACCCCAGGTTAAGCGTAAGGGTTTAGCAATCCGAAGGAAACTCCTACTTCTAGGCTCGAAGTGGTTGACTAGGGACTAACTCCTTATCTCTCCGGTGTTTGGGGATTTGAAACAATGCCTGTACATCATCAGCAAAATTTTATCCAAAAGCATACTATCAACAATTATGGGTATTTTAGTTTTCGTCATCCTCCCTCAAATCTTTGCTAAACAGCAGTGCGATAAAGGAAGTGGAGTGAAAATTTTTTTTTGTGGTTTTTTGCAACAAGTGAGAAAATGTGAGTGAATACGAATGGATGTGATCAACAGCATGCATAATCATCACATTAACAATACCATTAATAAGAAACAATGTCTAAAAGCAAATAGCACTTAACATAAAGGAAACTACAAATGCGCAAAAATGATAAGGAAACTGCCAGTATTGAGGAACTGGGCTCTTCTTTCTTGCTTCACTGTTGTCGTAACTTCTGGCAGCTGTTTCATCTTGCCTTCTGCGTTGTTCTCGTCTTTTCTTAGCTCAACTTGATTCTGCCTCAAGTGTTCCATGGTCTTCCAGCACTAAGTCAAGTTCATTACTTGTGTCGGGAAATCAACCGCGGATTATGGATAAAGGGTGGATAGGCTTTTTTGGTTTTGGAATATGTTATACGATGCAAATGAAACGCAGATGCAGTGATATGCGAATGCAATGCAAGTGCAAATAGGATCCAGGATAACATAAACAACTCAAAGCAACCTAACTGGTAGGCTATACCAGGCAAGTTCGAGATTCTTTACCCACAGACCCACTCACGGGATATCTTCTATGTTGATGGACAAGGTTCCCCGGATCACGGACACCGATCGCATCAACATCACACAACAGGCTAGCTGTATTATAACGAGAGTACGATAGGGTCTCTCCTGAGCGAAGTCCTCATGCTAGGCACACGAGGAGCGGGTCCTCAGAGACTAACATTACACGACCACCAATTCAGAAACTGGTTCTAAGAGTGGTTCCCAGAGTCACGGACCCTTCATGAATAAAATCGTGCAACAGGCTAGCTGCGTTACGATAGGATCTACGAAAAGGTCTATTCTGGAGGAGCTTTCATGCTAGGCACACGAGGAGCGAGTCCTTGGGGACTAACACTAATTACTACCAATTCTAAACTATGTTTTCTCTCTTCTTTTTCCAAAGCTCGGGTGTAGAGCTTTACTTGCAATGCTATCCCTGAATCCAGCAGGCAGATATAATAAACAACATACGATAGAAAGAGAGAACAAGAAATAAACAATAGGAGAAAATAAACATAAAGAAAACAGGTAAGCAAAAGGTTAGTACTCTCGAATCGAGTCAAGTTAGGCTTGACTCTCTCTTGCATAGGATAATGCATATTCCCCAGTAGAGTCGCCATCTGTCGTACCTCGAAAAATACGATCCTCGCGATGGACGCGGAAAAATATTGTTCGAAACAGAGTCGCCACCGAACTTTATTCATTCCAGGGATGGAATAGGAAAATATCGATAAAACTTTTAAGGAGATAAGAACATGGTCATCGCAACCAATATTCTAGGTTCGGGAGTCGGTTACGCAGAGGGAAGGTATTAGCACCCTCTACGTCTGTTGTACTCAACGGGAACCTCTTGATCAATTCGAGAGTAAAGTTATCTACACTTGTTTGTTTTCTTCTAAGGTTTCTCCTATGGGGGGAATGGATGGTTATAGGAAAGGGTGCTCGCCAAGGATTGGGGCCCTTGTGCCTACGGATCTTCACTTGTAAGAAGTGGAAAATCAGAGCATTCGTAGTTCGTGGGACTACGGGAAAAAAAGGGGAATTGTGCTCGCCAAGATCATCGCAATCTTGTGCCTATGTATCTTACATTCAAGAGGGAATGAAGAATCAGAGCAGCCGTAGTTCGGCTAACTACGGTAAAGAGTTGGTAAACGAACGAGTGTTTAAGCCGCATTCTAACTGCTAAATGTTAGCTTGTCTGCTCGCTAGGGGAGGCTGAAGCTCGAGTTTGTTATGCGCGGAAGAAAGGACTAAACAATGTTCTTTGAGAAGAGTTGTTTGAGTTGTAGGGATCGCGCAAGTGCGAGGGATTAGGTTTATCGTATTGGATGTTTTGGTTTTGGAAAAGGAGGGTAGATTTTAATAGGTTTACGGTTTCAATTGCACGGGGGCAAGAAATAGGAGTTTGGTTAGGTAATTTAATGGAGAATGACGACTACTCGATAAACGAGACGTCAGTCTCGCAATCAATTAATCGGGATATTATTAGAATGCTAGATCCCAACAACACCTTTTTCATTCAATTAATTATGGAATGGTATTTGAATGGACAATGACGAATATTTGTCCAAATAGTTAGGGCACGTGTTTTATAAACGAAAGGTCGAGCGAACCACAACCTAAAGTGTACGCCCCAAGAGTGGTTACTCAAGAATTCAAGGAATGCGAGACTCCAAGAACTCCATTCTTTCGTAATTTTAATTAAGAAAATAGTTTGATTTTAAGTATGGTTTAGAGACATACTATGGTTTAGACTCGACTGTATGAAGGTGAGGAACGAGATTAGATGGTTTGAAAATTTAGGAGGAATGACGACTATTCGATAAGCGAGACGTCGGCCTCGTAATCAACTAGTCGGGATATCGTTGGAATGCTAGATCTCAACGACATCTTTTTCATCTCGTTAAATACGAAATATGTTTGTTGGACATTGAAAGTACTTGCCCAAATAATTATGGGAAATATTTTAGAAACAAAAGTTCGAACGACACACCATGCAAGGCGTACGCCTCAATAGTAGTCACTCTCGAATTCGAGGAATGCGCGACTCCAAGAACTTGATTCTTTCGTGATTTGATTTAGAAAATAATTTGAATTGAATAGCATACTCGGACTAGGCGCGCTAGGTATTCTAGAAAATAAGATCGGAAGGATCACAACTCAAAGTGTGCACCTCGAGAGCGGTCGCTTTAAAAATTCAAGGAAGGCGAGATCCAAGAATTTGATTGTTTTGAAATTTGTTTAAGAAAAATAGCCTAATTTAATTAAGAAAACTAATTTTAATTTTCATATATAAAATTAATTAATCGATTGCTTATAAAAAGATTTTGAGAAAAAGCTAATTATAATTAATTGTTCTGAAAAAAAAAAGTTTAATATCTTTAAAAAAATAAGTTTTAAATGAAGTATACTTTTTGAAAAGTTTAATATTTAAAATATTAATTTGGTAATAATTTTAAAATATATTTTATTTAAAAGAATGAATATTTGGAATTTATTATAAAAATATCTAATTAATAAAATTGATTTAAAAATATCTTTTAGAAGCTTTAATTTGAGTGAAAAAACATTTTAGAAACCGAAAGACGGAACCACCACAACTCAAGGCGTACGCCTCGAGAGCGGTTGTCCAAGGACCCAAGGAATGTTAGACCCCAAGAGCCCACTACTTTCATTTCGTTGATTAAGAAAAGGTTTTGACTAATAGTAACAAAAATAGATTAAGATAATTAATATTTAATTAACATGAGAGAGAGAGAGAGAGAGAGAGAGAGAGAGAGAGAGAGAGAGAGAGAGAGAGAGAGAGAGAGAGAGAGAGAGAGAGAGAGAGAGAGAGAGAGAGAGAGAGAGAGAGAGAAAATTAGCATTATTTATTTTAATTATCCAAAGTTAGTATAAGTTTACTTGTCCATTAATTTAGTAAAAAACTAACTTAAGGAAAATATTTTCTTCAATCATTAATTATTCTATTATAAAACAAATTATTAAACAACCTAGAACTACATACAGGCCCCATGAGAATGCTTCCAATCCCTATGATGCATATTAGTACCAATGCTTTTAACAAAATCTACCATATGAAACATAAATAAATTTCAATATGTCTAGACATACCAACTTAAAGTCTATGCATTTCAAAATAGGAACAAAACAAATGACATCTCTATGGAAGACTAGCAGTGGCAATATTAACAAACATTTAACTCCCACAATATTCACCAAGAAAAATTGCTGCTACAATGTTTAAAACAGCAAGGGAATTTGGGGCGCAAAACCACAGCCTATGAATATATTATGCTTACTGCAACTATAGCTTTACACAATACTCCTTTATGAGAAAGGGTAGAAACAAAAAGATTTATCTTAAAATAAAACAACATTAATTGCAAAAAACCTTCTTGTTCAGACTGTCAACAGAAACAAAATACTCTCATAGAATCATAACTACCATTAATCACAACAAAAATATCTCAGCATGAAATTCTCAAGTGGACTTGCTAATACTAAATTAACGAAGCACATGAACAATATTGTAAGCAGGAAAACAAAGTATATGAATTTGGATTGTAACCGACATTAAACAACGTCAACACATATAATACCGACCATCAAACCGAAACGGAACCGAAACTGAAATGTTAACTCAAATTTGATTGTAACAGCAAAGACTTAGAACAACTAAAAATAGGAAAAGAAAAGCTTATTTTAAATTTACCGTCGTGCTACCGATTATTGCTGCAGCTTGAGTTTATCACCGCAAATAAATCAGTAACTACAAAGCTGATATTAATACCAATCCCGTAATCACGTAACAAGTTCTTTATGACAGTGATTGCATCAATGCATCGAACCGACGTGTTATCTTCAGTATTCCATTTGGGTACGCGACCTGCAGCTAAGAATGCTATCGTTGAGTTGTTGCTGCAAAATGTTGTTGAGTTTTGTGAATGAAACGCAAGTTGTGGATGCGTGACGGCACACTGCAGAACAAGATGTGAGAGCTGCAGAAAACATGTTATCATTCACAGTATGCTCGCAATCGATTTGTAGTTTGCTGCTGCCAATGGGAAACAAAGGTGGTCGATGAAAACGTCACCGAAGTTGTAACAGTGGTGTATTTGAAAGCAACTTTGTCAGATTTTTTTACGGCTGAACATGGTTTTCTTTTTTTTCATGATGCTTAAAAACCTGCAAATCAACCAAACAGTACAAGAAAAAAAATGCCCACTCCATTTCTGAAATGTCCTGTGTGAAGTTAAAGAATAAAAACCTTAATAGTTACCAATTCTAAACCACTGCAAGATCATAAAAACAAAAAGCCAAAACTTGCTTATTACTTTGATTTCATGTAAACTCGAAAAGAAATTGATTCCAGCAACCTTAAAGATCCAAACAAGTGAAACCAAGCAAGGTTTGTATACAGATGAAAGTGAAAGCGACAAATTAAAAATAGATTAAACCGACATTTAGAACCAAACATGATATGAACAATTTGCAGCAACCAAGTGCAGAAATTAGCAACAATGCGAGTAGAACTAAATTGATAAACACGACGTGCATCAAGAGTGGCACGTAATGAAACCGAAATCTCCTAATTCAAACATTCACAGTAGTAGCAGTACAGTATACACTCAACACCAATATCAATCTATCATGAATCAAACTAACAACATATATGCAGCCAAGGTAATATTTGTTCTCACCAAAACACAAACAATAACATGGCATTCATTCATGTTATTATGACCACTACACCTAAACTAAGCACAAACATAATGTATTTTAATCATGACCAATGCAAACAAACAACAACAGAGTTGATGCACACATCCTACATCAGCAGCTCAGACCGAAATAGATACCAATTCAACAAAGTTTAACACTTAAAGCTGCAAAATCAGATTATCATACATGTATACAACAATAATGCTGATAATAACCTCAATGTAATAGGAAACTCGCAGCAATGAGATCAAACCGAATGAACATGCGTGAAAAACGATGATGACCTGATTTGTTGTATGCATCATAAGCTTGCCTTTGAGCTGGATCACTCAGAACTTGGTAAGCCTCACCTAAAACCTGAAAATTTTGTGCAGCAAGAGGGTCGTTTGGGTTTTTATCCGGATGCACTTGGCGTGCCTTCATGTAATAAGCTTTCTTAATCTCAGATTCGGATGCAGTTGGAGTGATACCCAGCACGTCATAGTATTCGGTCTCCTTCACCATCGATCTTCCTGGTGCAAAACATTTAGAATGATGCAAAAGCAATTATTCCAAGTCGATCACGTAGTTGACTGATGCAGCCGCGTAATGGTGGTTCCTTCTTTTTACCAACCGAGATAAGGCCTGCCTCTATTCAGAATCGATTCGATACTGCACCTCGAACTCCAACCACGCTTTTTCCAAGTTGAAAACGACTTATGCATTCTGCACTGAGTTGAGATGTTAGCGAATGAAATGCTGGACTCGAATCACTCCAAATGTTGTTATCATTCTTCATGTCAAAAACTGAAAATGGCGGAGCCTATGATGCTTCGGGCTCTTGTTGTATAACCAAAATTCTGGCAATGTCCAACCTGCATAAAATAAACACTAGCCCAAAATAAAAATCGAAAAACATAACTTGGTGAAAATAAAATCCACGAAAATAAAGTTGAGCTGAAGGTGCGCCCCTGTTGTCGTTGTGACTGAAATACTCTTACTGCTTCCATTTATTTCTTGTCACAGTTGTTATGGAACTTGTTGAGTTTTTAGATGGCATCGATAATTAAGCACACAACAATAATATTGCATTATCACTTTTTTCCGTTACCGTAACTTTTTTGACCTCGCCGTGTGCTACAAAACAATAATCAGATTACGGAAGAAGATGATGTTCTGGAGACGGATGTTCACTCTCAAACTAGAAATTATTTACTTCGTGTAATAATCCAATGAACAAAAGCATGCCTCCATTGTGCTGCCAACGAATGCAACAATATCCTATCAACAACATCTCCAACCTCCTTGGTAAATAGCCGAGTTCGTGTGTGGAAAGGTGCTTCCGTGCAACCAAACAGAAGGCTAACCAAAGATTTCCACTGAAGAAATGCTCCTAGTGATTGACCCATCAAAAAGGCATTAAATGCAAACTGCAGTTTTCCAAGTAGCAAGTCTTCAAAACCTCCATAATCTGATGCCAGTAGAGTTTCAAGCAAATGTGTCATGTCAAGATTCAGAGAAGTAAGTTCCTGCCCACTAATCCCCTTGCATTTCCGCCATGATCCCCTTCGCTTCTAAGTTTCTTCTCATGCATCTCGTCAATCTCTCGCTATCTTCTCGCTTCGTCTCCTTTCTTCACGGCGGCGCAGTAAACGGCCTCGCTAGTGATGTGAGGTTAAGAGATGACGACGCCGGAGGGAGTATGTTGCTCGCCGTCGGCAGGGTTGTGATGTGGTGAGTTGTTGTTGGGATGGTAGTCGAAGCCGTTGAGTTGAAGAGTTGTTGAACTGGTGTAACTTTGATCGTGAACCTCCGTATTGATCGAACATTGCAGAATCAACGCGTCATGCTACCTTCTGTTGAATCCGTAGATATAAACACAAGGGTTTGTTGCTACAGAAATTGCGAGTCATCACTGCGAGCTGAAAAGTTGAGTGTGTCGGCGTTGATGTCGGTAGCTTTTGTTCTTGCTTCAAGTTGTTGATGAAGAACTGTTGTTGTTGTACCTTCCTCATTGTATTCTTCATAATCCCTTCAACATTTTGAAAAACGTTTCTTCATCTATGTAATATTTCTGTATCTCACTTTAAGTTTATGTTGCTGGATTTCCCCCAATTTCATGTTCAGAAGTTAATTTTCGTGAGAAAATTTGAGGTGATCTTCGTGCTATGATGTGGAGCCATGGTTAATGATTTGTAAAGATATTTGAGGGATTCGGCTTAAGGGAAATGAGCAATGAGAATGATGGAGAGATAGGAGAAGATTACGTGGAGAAATGTTTCGTGAAGAAAGGGTATGAGTTTCGGTGTGAAGCAAGGTCGAAGAAGATGGCGATGATGATGGTGAGAGGTTAAGGCGATTTTTTGGAAGAAGAAAAAAGGGGAAATCGATGGTGATGATTATTGAGGACAACGATGGTAAAAGAGAACGGCAAGTGAAGGAGACGGAGAGATGAGACGGAGGGTTTCACGGTGAGGCCTTTACGGTGAGGGGTTTGAGGTGAGCGGCGTCGTTTTTGGGATTTTTGAGGATGATGAACAGTGACTAGGGTTAGAAAGGGGGCGACCCAATTTAGGGTTCGGTGAACAGTAACATCCCTAATTCTCTAGGGTTTTTGTGAACAGTAACTGACCTTTTATACCCAACTTCCCATCCTAAATGTTCACATCAACCGTGTTTTCATTCTCTTCTTCCAATCAATTTTTGTTTTTCTTTTAATTAATTAATAATTCTTTTTATTATGTTTTCTAATTATTATATTAACTATTACTAACCTAAATTCTAATCTAATTTTTAAAATAATTATATCCTAATAATAATAAAAAACTATGCTAATTTTTAATAAAAATCTATTTTAATTTTAATTAAAAAATCTAACTCTAATAATTAAAAAAAATCTAATCTAATATAATTAAATATTCTAATATATTATCTAACTCAATTTTAAATCTAAGTTAAATAATTAAATAATAATAAAATTATATTATCAAATTATAAAAACTGAACTTATGAAACAAAAATAATGATAAATATATACAAAAAACAAATGCCACGTGGCATGCTCTTATTGGGCTAAAAAAGTAAAAATGCTCATTTTTGTTGAAAAATACGCTACGCTGTATAAGCGAGGTAAATTAAAAACAATGTCGGGCAAATGAACATTTTGAAAAAAAGTAGGACAAATTTGGGGTATAACACATATCAGAGCATAACCGACCAAAAGAATGAAGCTATACTTCACAAAAGACCTCCGGCAAACCTAATATGAAATGCCTCATAGAGCATTATAAAATAGCAGCAGGGTGAGAAATATTATCATAATAATCAATGCATATAATTATATATATACACAAGCATAGAATACACATATTCCGCATTTCTCACATCAATTCATTCATAACTCATCATACATTTCACAACATGTATAAACACACATGGATAATCACAAAACATGTTTCATCATGCACATATCCATATTTCTCAACTCAACAATCCACACACAAGCATACTTCATATAACGATGATATCTATGCTATGTGACCCAACACAACTCAATGCAACTCATGCCATGTGGTACCAACACTTGTCATCATTTTTCGGTTTTTACACTTAAACCGGGTCCACTCTTCTAGACCGATAACAACAAAAGTCCGTCCTCTAAGCTTTCAAACCCACTCTTCTAGGCTTGGGACAAGTCACTAGTCTCCACGAAACTAGCAAGCATTGCCTATTGACTAAATGATGCATATGCAATCAATAACCAAATGCACTTAAGACCGTTCTCGCATCTTAATCTCATGCATTCTCAATAATTCATCACATAAGAATTATAACATGATTGCACACACAACATATTTCACATAATCAAAGTATTCATACTTTAAATCATCATCACCATATCATCAAGCAATGCACACATATTCATTAATATTTTCTCATGCATTATTCACATACAATTACAAGCAATGCACACATATTCACAATATGTTCTCATGCATTATTAATAACATCGTGCCAACAGCAACGAACTCAATCACAATCATCATGCACTTTTAATCAATTTAAACAATGCATATATTTGTCAAAAGACCACATTTCATAATCGATTCCACAATCTAGGATTCATGCCATATGGCTACCCACAACATATCACACCATAGTACACAACTATTTATTCCGATAAGGATCGAACACAATCGAACCAAACAATCAACATCGGATGGAATCACAAAGAAAATGAAATGTTGTCACGTTCACTGGCTTACTCGCCTAGCCAGTCCCTAGCGAATACTCGCTATCTGTTCGCTTAGCGAACAAGCTCGCGAAGGCAAACAGAAGCTACTGACTTTGTTCGCTGCCTACTCGCTGCAGCGAGGTCCTAGCAAATCCTTCGCTACCTCACTCGCTACCAGCGAACCAGATCAAATACATTCTGTCCAAGTCTGGGATCACTTGCTAACTTGCTCGCCTAGCGAGTTGCTAGCAAACACTCGCGACTTGTTCGCCTAGCGAAGGTGCTAGCGAACGTCTGCGAACTCAAAAACCCTCACTGTCATCAATTCTCAACTCTTCATAAAATCAACCGATTCTCACCAAACCAGTTTCTATAGTCATAGTCTAACATCCCTCGACTAAACTACACACTTTATTCTCGATTCCAACCGTTAAAACCTTGATTCTACCAATTAAACTCATCTATGGACTAGAATGGAAAATGGAGAAAACATCCAAACAATCCAAACCAATCATACATAATCATATACATTAACAATATAATGATATTTGACACCCTTACCTTGATTAAATCGGAAGCTAGGAGTTGTTCTTGATGATTCTAAGCTTTTCCTTCTTCTCCTTCTCTTTTCTCCTCTTCCTCTTTCTTTCTCTTCTTTTCTCTTATGTTTCTATCTTTTCCTCTTCTTTCTACTCTTCCTTATATTCTTTCCATTCTATTTCCTTCCATACATTCTCCTCTCAAATATCTACCAATAATTCTAATAATTAAAACAATCCAAATAAATTAATTAATTAATATAAATAATTAATTATTGAAAAATTGGGCTGTTACAACCCTCCCCTACTTCAGGAATTTTTGTCCTCGAAAATGTTACCTGATTCAAACAACTCGGGATACAACTCCCTCATCTGGCTCTCAAGTTCCCAAGTCACATTTCCACCAGCCGGTCCTCCCCAAGCGACCTTCACCAAAGCAATATCTTTACCTCGAAGTTGCTTCAACTCTCGACCCTCTAACCGCATAGGTGATGTCTCCACAGTCAGGTTATCTCTCACCTGCACATCATCTACTTGGACTACATGAGATGGATCCACAATGTATTTCCTCAACTGAGATACATGAGACGGTGGTAAAGCAACACGATAGGCTACCTCACCTATCTTCTGCAAAATCTGATAAGGACCAATAAAACGCGGCATCAACTTACGCGACTTCAATGCCCTACCAACACCAGTCATAGGAGCGACTCGAAGAAACACATGATCTCCCTCCTGAAATTCAAGTGTTTTCCTCCTCTTGTCATGATAACTCTTCTGACAACTCTGAGAAATCCTCATCTTCTCTTGAATCATCTTAATCTTATCGGTAGTCTGTTGGACTATCTCGGGCCCAACCACAGAACTCTCTCCAGATTCATACCAACACAATGACGTCCTACACCGTCTACCATACAATGCTTCAAATGGTGCCATACTAATACTCGAATGAAAACTATTGTTGTAAGTAAATTCAATCAAAGGTAAGTAGCTATCCCAAGCTCCTCCCTTCTCCAACACACAAGCTCTCAAAAGATCCTCAAGTGATTGAATCGTTCTCTCAGTCTGACCATCGGTCTACGGATGATAAGCTGAACTCAAAGGCAATTTCGTACCCAAAGCACTTGGCAAACTCTCCCAAAACTCAAAGTAAAACTCGGATCTCTATCTGACACAATGCTAGACGGAATACCATGCAAACTGACAATCCTCTCAATGTACAACTTTGCCAATCTCTCTAATGGGTAATCCATTCGCATAGGAATAAAGTGAGCAGATTTGGTCAATCTATCCACAATAACCCAAATAGCTTCAAAGTTACTCGGCGTCCTCGGTAAACCAGATACAAAATCCATGGAAATTCTATCCCATTTCCACTCAGGAATAAACAACGGTTTCATCAAACCCGACGGTTTCTGATGCTCAATCTTTGACTTCTGACAAGTCAAACAAGAATACACAAACTCAGCAATATCCTTCTTCATATGAGGCCACCAAAACACTTTCCTCAAATCTTGATACATCTTAGTAGCACCCGGATGAATACTCAATCCACTACGATGCCCTTCTTCAAGAATACTCTTCTTCAGTTCAACAACATCAGGAACACAAACTCTATCATGACACCTCATGATACCATTTTCATCAATCCGGAAATCACCACCTTGACCTTGATTGATCAAAGTCAACTGATCAACTAAACTCAAGTCAGATTTCTGTCCTTCTAGAATCTCGTCTAGAATACCAATAGTAAGCTTTAACATACCCAGCTTAACTCCATAAGAAGTCTTCTCACACGCCAAACTCAAATCACGAAATTGCTCAATCAATTCCAACTCTTTCACCATCATCATCGACATATGCAACGATTTCCTACTCAATGCATCAGCTACCACATTTGCTTTACCCGGATGGTAATTCAAAACAAAATCATAATCCTTCAGAAGTTCCAACCATCTCCTCTGCCTCGCATTCAATTCCTTCTGATCAAAGAGATACTTCAAACTCTTATGATCACTAAATCCCTCAAATCTCGAACCAAACAAATAATGCCTCCAAAGCTTCAGCACAAATACAACGGCGGCCAACTCTAGATCATGCGTCGGATAATTCTTCTCATGCACTTTGAGTTTCCTCGAAGCATAAGCTACAACTTGTTTATCTTGCATCAACACACCTCCCAAACCCATCAAATAAGCATCACAATACACAACAAATGGTTCTGTTGGATTCGGCAAAATCAAAACAGGAGTTGTCGTCAATCTCCTCTTAAGCTCTTGAAAACTTCCCTCACACTTTGCATCCCAAACAAAAGCTTGACTTTTCCTAGTCAAATGCGTCAACAGCAATGATAACTTAGCAAATCCTTCAATGAATTTTCGATAATATCCTGCCAAACCAAGAAAACTTCTAATCTCAAAAACTGATTTCGGAGTCTCCCATTGCGATACCGCTTCAACCTTCGACGGATCAACTGCAATACCCCTACTTGAAATCACATGACCAAGGAAACTCACTTCCTTCAACCAAAATTCACACTTAGAAAATTTAGCGTACAACTGCTTCTCTTTCAATATAGATAACACAATCCTCAGATGCTCGGCATGTTCTTCTTCACTCTTCGAATAAATCAAAATATCATCAATGAACACCACCACAAACTTGTCCAAACAAGGATGGAAAATCCTATTCATGTACTCCATAAATACACCTGGTGCATTAGTCACACCAAATGGCATCACAGAATACTCATAATGTCCATACCTCATTCTAAAAGTAGTCTTCTGAATATCCTCAGCCTTCACACGTATCTGATGATACCCAGATCTCAAATCTATCTTACTGAACACAGTCGCACCACCCAAATGATCCATCAAATCATCAATCCTCGGAAGTGGATACTTATTCTTGATAGTCACCTTGTTCAATTGTCTGTAATCCACACAGAGTCTCATAGAACCTTCTTTCTTCTTAACCAACACCGGTGCACCCCACAGTGACACACTCGGACGAATAAACCTCTTCTCAAGTAGATCTTCAATTTGACTCTTCAACTCTTTCAATTCCGATACAGACATACGATATGGAGCCATCGATATCAGACTAGTTCCAGGAATTAAGTCGATCACAAACTCCATTTCTCGTTCCGGCGGTAAATCTATTATCTCCTCAGAAAAAACTTCCGGAAAGTCACAGAAAATTGGTAAAGCATCAATTGTTCCACTTTCACCAATGCTCACCGTTGCCATTAACAAAAATACCTTAGCACCATCTTGCAGTGATTCCTTCACTTGCTTAGCAGTCATAAACAAATCTCTCTCACGTCAAGTTCAAGAAAAATAACCGTTTTGTTAAAACAGTTAATATAGACACAATTGAATTCCAACTAATTCATCCCAAGAATAACATCAAGTTGATCTAAGTGAAGACACACTAAATCAACTCCAAAGTCTTTACCAAAAATACTCAACGGACAATTCAAACACACATACGGGGTAGTTACCGAACCCATAGCAGGAGTATCAATAACCATGTCTCCACTCATAAAAGACAACTCAAGACTTAATCTCTTAACACAATCCAAAGAAATAAAAGAATGTGTAGCTCCAATATCATTTATAGCGATCAAAGGTATACCATTAATGAAGCACGTACCTCAGATCAATCGATCATCACTAGCAGTCTCCGATCCTGGTAGAGCAAATACTTTCCCATTACCTTGAGTCTTCTTCGGCTTGTCACACTTGGTACTAATGTGTCCTTGCTCACCACAGTTGTAGCAAGTCACGTTCGCACCGCTTTTGCACTCAAGAGCTTTGTGGCCTGGCTTCCCACACTTGAAACACTTCATCCCAACACTCTTGCACTTAGGAGCATGATGTCCCGCTTCATCGCAATTATAACATCTTACTGGGGTGGAAGCTCCTCCCCCACTCGGCTTCTTGTCGTAACCAGCTTTCTATTTCCCCTTATCCGCAAGAGTCACATACGGCTTTCCTCTAAATTGGCCCTTTCCTTTCTTGTCACTTAAACTCTTGTAGTGGCTAGACCGAGCCCTATTGTCTTCATCATAAATTCTACTCTTGTTCACCAACTCAGAAAATCGCTTAATTTCTTGATAACCAACAACTTGCTTAATTTCTGGCCTCCGACCATTCACAAACTTAAGACATTTGGATCTCTCAGCATTAACAGTGTTATAATGAGGACAAAACTTAATCAATTCCTCAAATCTTGCAGCATACTCAGCCACAGTTGAGTTACCCTGCTTCAGCTCAAGGAATTCAATCTCCTTCTTACCACGCACATCTTCTGGAAAAAATACTTCTCCAGAAATGCCTCTCTAAAAACATCCCAAGTAACCACAATCTCATCCTCTTTAAACCTTTGGCGAGTATTACCCCACCAGTCCTCAGCTTCCTCTTCAAGCATATGAGTGCCAAACTGCACCCTCCGTGCATCCAAACAATTCATGACTCGAAAGATCTTCTCAATCGCTTTCAGCCATACTTGTGCTTTGTCAAGTTCATGGGTTCCCTTGAAAATCGGTGGATTGTTCCTTTGGAACCTTCCCAAAGCACGAAACTCATCATCAGCGTTATTCCCAACATTCACATTGGCTTGAGGATTCTGCCCAATCGCTCCAACCAACCTCGTCAACGCCTCAGCAATCGCTTCATCATTCCTTCCTGCAACCATTATTCTTAATTCCCACAACAAATCCTCGTTAGAACAACCATATGGATAATGCTACACACATACACCAAATGCATAAGGGAATGAACACGTTAACAACTTGGTCAACAGACCGACCAGCTCTGATACCACTTAATGTAACACCCCCTTCTATACCCCCAAATAAACAAATAAATCACATAATAAAATTTCATCAGAGTAAATTTACAACATGGTATAAAAGAAGTATGCCATATCATGCACAAAATAACATACAACACATGCTCTATAAAAGACATGTAACAGTGGGGTAGCTCAACAGAGGAACTTAGTCCTTACACCCACATCTCAATATTTAGAATTAAAGCGGAAAATCTAAACATTGAATTACTTAAAACATGTAATCATATAAATACATATCATTCAGTTTGTTTCATCACATCATTCGTGTTTACATAAACATTTACCATCAGATACATATACAAAATGTATCCCAAAAGAATACTATACAATCCTAACTACGCGGTGCTACATATCAGAGCATAACCGACCAAAAGAATGAAGCTATACTTAACAAAATACCTCTAGCAAACCTAATCTGCAATGCCTCATAGAGCATTATAAAACATCAGAAGGGTGAGAAATATTAATAATCAATGCATATAATTATATATATATACACAAGCATAGAATACACGTATTCCGCATTTCTCACCACAATTCATTCATAAACTCATCATACATTTCACAACATGTATAAACACACATGGATAATCACAAAACATGTTTCATCATGCACATATCCATAGTTCTCAACTCAACAATCCACACATAAGCATATTTCATATAACCATGATATCTATGTTATGTGACCCAACACAACTCAATGCAACTCATGCCATGTGGTACCAACACTTGTTATCATTTTTCGGTTTTTACACTTAAACCGGGTCCACTCTTCTAGACCGATAACAACAAAAGCCCATCCTCTAAGCTTTCAAACCCACTCTTCTAGGCTTGGGACAAGTCACTAGTCTCCACGAAACTAGCAAGCTTTGCCTCTTGACTAAATGATGCATATGCAATCAATAACCAAATGCACTTAAGACCGTTCTCGCATCTTAATCTCATGCATTCTCAATAATTCATCACATAAGAATTATAACATGATTGCACACACAACATATTTCACATAATCAAAGTATTCATACTTTAAATCATCATCACCATATCATCAAGCAATGCACACATATTCACTAATATGTTCTCATGCATTATTAACATACAATTACAAGCAATGCACACATATTCACAATATGTTCTCATGCATTATTAATAACATCGTGCCAACGACAACGAACTCAATCACAATCATCATGCACTTTTAATCAATTTAAAAAATGCATATATTTGTCAAAAGACCATATTTCATAATCGATTCCACAATCTAGGATTCACGTCATACGGCTACCCACAACATATCACACCATAATACACAACAATTTATTCCGATAAGGATCGAACACAATCGAACCAAACAATCAACATCGGATGGAATAACAAAGAAAATGAATTGATTTCACGCTCGCTAGATTACTCGCCTAGCGAGTCCCTAGCGAATACTCGCTATCTGTTTGCCTAGCGAACAAGCTCGCGAAGACAAACAGAAGCTACTGACTTCGTTCGCTACCTACTCGCTGCAGCGAGGTCCTAACGAATCCTTCGCTACCTCACTCACTACCAGCGAACCAGATCAAATAATTCTGTCCAAGTCAGGGATCACTCGCTAACTTGCTCGCCTAGCGAGTTGCTAGAGAACACTCGCGACCTGTTCGCCTAGCGAAGGTGCTAGCGAACGTCTGCGAACTCAAAAATCCTCACTGTCATCAATTCTCAACTCTTCACAAAATCAACCGATTCTTAGCAAACCAGTTCTATAGTCTTAGTCTAACATCCCTCGAATAAACTACACACTTTATTCTCGATTCCAACCGTTAAAACCTTGATTCTACCGATTAAACTCATCTAAGCCCTAGAATGGAAAATGGAGAAAACATCCAAACAATCCAAACCAATCATACATAATCAAATACATTGACAATATAATGATATTTCACACCCTTACCTTGATTAAATCGGAAGCTAGGAGTTGTTCTTGATGATTCCAAGCTTTTCCTTCTTTTCCTTCTCTTTTCTCCTCTTCCTCTTTCTTTCTCTTCTTTTCTCTTATGTTTCTATCTTTTCCTCTTCTTTCTACTTTTCCTTATATTCTTTCCATTCTATTTTCTTCCATACATTCTCCTCTCAAATACCTACCAATAATTAAAATAATCCAAATTAATTAATTAATTAATATAAATAATTAATTATTGAAAAATTGGGCTGTTACAAAATTTACCAGGTTCCAAATGATGCAGTAGTAGTCCACGCTTGATAACAACCTTTGTGACTCTCAATAGTGATGTTCTAAGCTGCTTAGTCCTACAACAAACAACATTACGGAAGCTACAGTTATTTGATCCAAAGATAAGTGTAAAATGATTAAAATACTATCAAGCATTTGACAAACTTCTTTTAGAAAGAGGTCATTGTTGGTTACAGTATGGACCCCTCCATGAATGCTTAACGATACACATGAAGAAGGATGGATCCTAGTCTTCGTTCTTACAGTTCCTGCTAACACAACAGCTTTTGTCAAGAAATTGAATTTGGACGAGCTCATTGTTTGTTTTCCAGCCCACTCCTTTTGCCTGCCCAGGATGCTGTCACTCCGTCGTCTGAAGCAGAAGGGTTTTTGCATCTGTGAAAAAGAATTACAGTTATCAAGTCATTGTCAATTGCAAACCCGTTGTATGTAGTAAAATTGAGTTATCGTGTCGTATAACCAAGCAAGCTACAGAAAGGAAGGCTAAGTACAACTCCTCCAACTAACAAGCTCAGCATGACGTTCCCGAAAACACCTTCTGACCCTTTACGCGAATTTACCTACATGGCACCCCTTGAGATAGAAGTACGCCAGGTAATGATTAAGAGGCTTCCGCGTAGAAATCGCTCAGACTCAGCAGTGGCATCATATCCTATCAATAACAGCAAGCAGTGTTAATATTTTGAGAACAAGTCATCAGTATTTTGGGAATACAAGTTTGCAAGGCTTCCTCAGTGAAGACGTGGCCAAGGCAGAAGCAATTTCACGGTTCGTTTACAGCAGGATAACATCAAAGTAACCCGTAAAGGAGACCTTGTAGTTGCTTCACAATGTTTGTGTAAGTCGCGGTTGTCGCAAACTTGTTCACCATGACACGACCTACTGCGTTACCGGCACCGCAGACCTGTCAACAAAAGAGGAAGTAATTCAAATCACGCATAAACTCAAAAGAAAACGAGAAGAACTAAACAAAGCTAAGCGTAACCACGGGATTATTTACATCTTATAACAACCTTGCTATTATCTATGAGCAGCAAGGAAATAACGCAGATGCCATACCTTGCAACAATGAGGTCCTCCGCATTGATCCCTTGGTAGCTGTTGGTCCTGTAAACAGAAGAAATACATATAAGGAGATTGGAAGAGTTAATGATTTCTATCCAGGATTACATAAGCGCAATTACCGTCAGGCCACCATCAACGACTTAGCAGCAGACACTTCAACAACTAATTTCGAACAGCTCCGCATAGTTCGAAGCAACAACCTGTTAAAGCAATACAAGTGTTAATCAGATTAACAACGACGGAAGTAATTCGAAGACTGAGAGTTGAGAATCAAAGTGAATTTAGCTCCCAGTCCAAGTCATCATCGGACACCAAACGACATCAACCGCAGTGCAGATGTGAACCTTTGTAAAGGTGAGTTGAGGCCTAAGAATTGGGAACCTCAAATAGGCTTTGGCCCTCAGCTCAATTCATCATCGGGCGTAAGTTCGAGCAGCCGGAAGGGTGACAACCGAAGTTGTCGCCGACTCCCTATCGAGCATCGAACAAACTAAAAGCAAATTCATCATAGGCAACAGTAATATGCCAACACGGTTCAGACAAAGGTCATCATCACCGTTGAACCCTTCTCGCAAATGACGTAGAACCGGCAGCCTCCAAACTTTAAGATGGACTCTGAAAGAAAGAAGAAGAAAAGTCAGTTTGCTTCCAAATAGCTCAAGAATTCGTCACAAGAAAATCAAAACCACATCATTTTATCAGAGGCAAGCATCTCAACACAGTTTGCAACAGGTATCACACCAAGCCACGAGAAGCAACTTCAACCTGCTTAAAACAATTCACAAGGCAAATAACTTTTAAAACCTCGTTTCCCCCAACAATGCTTGACATAATGGTAAGAGACTCAACGAACGAAGGTGGCCATTCAGCACAGGTAATCTCAGAACAACTCTCAACAAATTTCGAAGGGGCGACAACAGTCTTAAACATACGGTTCAGACTTAATATCTTCATCACCGTTTCAATGTTCCCCAGTAGTAGCAGTTTCTGAGCTACAAACAACAACAGCAGTAAATATCAGTCACAAACTAGCTACAATCAACAACAGAACAACATCAGTCGCATATCAGTTCCCCATCAACAATCTCCGCACCTTAACCACCAAGGGCAATTTGAGGTTAAGAAAGGACTTTAGTCTCAGCCCTCAGGTCTTAACTCATCATTGGGAAAAGCTCAAGTAGCCAGGAGGATAACAAGGAGATTCGTCGTCAACTCCCTACCGACTCGAAAGCATCCACGAACGTTCGAAAGCAACATCAGCAACTACAACTCCCAGCTCAGACACGATGTTGTCATCGTCAGCTCAACCCTATCTCAACCGCAACATAAGATCAAGCTAATATCTGAACCCTACGAGAAGAACAGGAACAGAAGTATTAATGCAAAAGCCAACAAGTAACAAGAGATTATTAATTACACAAAGTGAAACATCTCAAATCAACACGGAAAAGGGAAGATTTGAACTTCCCAAATCAAAGCCGACATTTCTCCAACAGAATTAAAAAGAATTAACTACTGGTTCCAAGAATAATGCCAGCTCTCGACAAGCCCAGACGAAATAGGAAGGATTCGAGCAAGCCATCATTAGCATCAGAAAAAAATCAACAGATTGGGAAATTTTTCAAAACGTCTTCAATGGAGGCCTAACAAATCCCTCTATAAAAAGGACAAGGGAAATCCATTCAAGGGATCGTGAAAGAAAACTGTTGTACCGCAAAGAGGCCATCACACTCGAAGCTCAGAATTGGAGGAGAATCTTCATCGCCATAAAGCTCCGACCAATCCCCAGCTTCTTCATCGCCGTCCAAAGGAGAGAACTCGGAGATCGCATCCCCATATCACCGCCACCGACGACGATCCTCCGCCGACTTCTGTTTGTGGGTAAAGAGTTTGTTCCCAAATCGTTTTGCATGTTGATTTTGCTTGATTGCAGGTTACCGTGAAAGGAAAACAGAGAAGAGGACCGATGGACAAAGTGAAGGGAGGCCACGACGGAAATCATGAAAGGGAAGGTTAACGGCACCGCGAGAGAAAACAGAGGAGAATATATATGAGTTTATATTGTTTTGTTATTTTTGTAAAATGTAAATGTGATCATATGTAACTGCACCCACACGTACACGATCAGCCGCCCACTAATTGACCCCATTAATCCCTAATTAACCTAATAATTAGTATTTAACCCAATTACTAATTAACCTTTTTTCAATCAGTTTTTATTTAAAATGAATTAACAAATCTTTATTTAATTAACCTGTAATCAACTTTAATCAACTTTTTTAAAATTAAACTAATAACTTTCTTAATTATTAGACCCTTTTATCATCCTTTTATTTAAAATAATTTGGTAACCCCTTTTAAAATAACAATGATATATCAATTGGTTTATCCTTTTCATATTGAATTTAATTTTCAAAACATATAATAATAAGCAATATTTTTTTTTCAAATTAACTCTTTTTTTTAATAACTAAAAATTCATCCTAATTAATAAAACTTGCTTTCTCAAAATTTATATTAATTAAAATCTTTCTAATTAAAAATCATCATTTTTAAAACCAATAATAAATTAAAACTTTTACTAAAACGAATCCAATATAACATTTTATTAAATTAATATAATTAATATAACTTTTCCTAAAAAACTAATCTCACTAAAAAAATAATAAATCAAATAACTTTTCAAATTAATTTATCATCTAAAACTTTTATTAAAACTAATAAATTCAATTCACATAAATTAATACAACATTTTCGTAAAATCAATTCCACTAAAATAATCTCACCCATAATTAATCAATGGTGCACGCGCCCGCCTTTGCGCCGATCCGTTCACATGTTCACTTACACTTTCACTCATTTAGCGCTTTCATGCGTTTGTGTATGGACATATTTATTTGCCTTTACTTTACCGCTATTTATCTTTATCCGCAATTTATTTTATCGTATTGCATAAGCGTCCAAAGGAAGAATCTGCGCATAACCTAAACAATTGTGCGTACGCATATCATTTGCATCATACTCCCCATTGATCATTGATCCCATTCAAGTCGATCTTCTAAGTTTAGATCCTACCCCATAAGGAGGACCTTTTATCTGTACAACTTAGACAAACACATTCAACAACTCAATTCAAACTATTCAAACATATTAGAGAATAAGATGTTAATCATCTTAAGCGAGATAAAACTCCTACCCCATAACAATTCAATCAATATGTAGGGACATTGCCTTAGGAGAGATAGAGGCGTACTTGTTGACAATTCGAGTACTTGAGCCCTTCTCTTAAGACGATGCAAAGACTATTTTCCTACAAAGTTGTGGCGGTTAAATCAAGTGATCTCCCTTAAAATGAAAACTCATCTTTTCTCCTAAAATCAATCAATCAACTACCCTTATCTCGTAGGAACTTTGACCACAGTCAAAGAACTCCTTAAACACTTTAGGGGAACTACAGATACTCTGATTCCATTCCTGTCAGGATATGTAGGCACAAGATGCGATATCTTGTCGAGTATACTTAGAAATAAACCCCTAGGTCTCTTATCCCTTAAGAAAATAAACCTTAGCAATAAAACAAATATAAAACAAGAGGTTCCTGTAGAGTACTACAGAAGCTTAGGATGCTAGCACCTTCCCTAAGTTTAACCAACCCCCGAACCTATAACTCTCTAACCTTTGCATTTGCATTGCATTGTGGGTAATTCGATCTTTTTTCCTTCCTTTGGACAAATGAAAGTTTGGTTACAAATGAATAAGATTCAAGCTCATCAATAGCTTGGTATCCAAATTTCACCGCGACAGAAATGGCGACTTCACTAGGGAAATCTCTGTGGGTTTCCCTAACTTGTTTTGTTTTATATATTTGCTTATATCTGCTTATTTGTATATTTGCTCTTGTTTGCTCTTGGGATGATATCTTTGAGCGGTGAGACAAAGTCCTACACCCGGACTTGAGTGAACTTAAGATAGGATAGTGATATGTTCGACGAGACTTATAGGGGGTTGAATCCCGACCAAGTTGACTTGAAAATCACACTCAATTGAGGCCCTCTCGAAAGCTGTACTGTTGAACGAGTTTTAATCGTGAAAACATACACTATTTTCAATGTTGGAGCCTATGATATTGAGGACCGTAGTTACCTTAACCCCACTTTGGCCTTTATTAGGATGTAGTGCGAGGACTATGAGGGAGTACTCTCAAAATAGTTTCTACGCGATGTTACACTCAAAAGAGGTTCTCTTGAGAATATTATTAACCAGCAAGTAATTGGGAAGTTGATAATATCCGAAAGATAGGCTAATGACTTTGGGAACCTTCTTAGAACCTTGTTCTACAGGTACAATCAACCTTTAGTCCATATCCTTTGGGAATGGGTATACCCTTTGGCTCCATGCTCGTTGCAAACCTAGGGTCCCCCTTTGTTTGTTTATCTTTGTGCATCTATGTGCTTACTTGTGTTTGTTGCATTCATAAAGCATCATACCACATTGGACTTCATGGGATTCATCTTTGTTTATGAACATTGTAGGACACTATGGATTCCAACAGAAGACACACTTTGAAATACACTTTTAAGAGTCCTAAATTGGGTGGCCTAAGGAAGTTGGTAGCCTTGATTGAAGACCAAGAGAAGTTCAAGAGCAAATATGGGAAACTAATATCTTTATTAAGTCGCCAAGTGGATGAAAGACTCTTTTCCACCTTGTTGCAGTTCTATGATCCGCTTTATCACTGTTTTACATTCCCTGACTTTCAACTATTACCTACATTGGAAGAGTACTCCTTTTTGGTTGGTTTACCTATCCTAGAAGAATCTCCCTTCCCTTTCTTGGAGAGAGACCCTGAGAAAAGAGATATTTCTAAGGCTCTTTATCTAAAGGTATCCGACGTCAAGGGAAACTTAATTAGTAAAGGTGGTACTTTTGGTTTGGCTACGGATTTCTTAATCAGTAAAGCTATGTATTATGCCGATTGTGCGAACAAGATTTCATTCGAGACGATCTTCGCCCTAATTATTTATGGAGTGTTTTTATTCCCAAGTTTCGAGGGGTTTGTCGACCTTAATGCAATTAAGATCTTTATGAAGAACAATCCAGTGCCAACTCTTTTGGGTAATACTTATCATTCTCTGCATCTCCAAAACTTCTATGGTGGAGGGATGATCACCTGCTGTGTGCCTTTACTTTACAAGTGGTTTATTTCGCACTTGCCTAAGTCTAGTTCTTTTTCGAATCTCGATAAAGGGCTTTGGTCTCCGAGAGTTATGGCGTTGACCCATTCAGACATTGATTGGTACAATCGAGCATATGATAGGACATTAATTATTGATGGTTGTGGGGATTTTGCTAATGTGTTGTTACTTAGTTTTAATGGAGGGATCAGTTACAATCTGGTTTTAGCTCGTCGACAGTTGGGATATCCGTTGAAGGAGCCACCTAAGAGTGTTCAAGTAGAGAGCATTTTCTTTAGGGATAATAAGGAACTTCAAGATAAGATTCTGGCTACATGGGAACATTTGCATAAGAAAGGGAAGGAAAGCCTTGGGAAACTTAATTGTGTGTCCTTGGAACCGTACCTTCAGTGGGTCAGAGAGAGAGCAATCAAGTTAAAGAAGCCCTATTCTCATCAGGATCCTATACCTCCGAAAAGAGAACCCACTTACATCTTTATGTCCGAAGCTAAGAAATTTAAAGTTTCTTTGAGGAAGTTGCAACATGAATCAGAAGCGTGGAAGAATAAGTATCAAGTGGTTGTGGCAGAGAATGATGAACTCTGTAACACCCTTCTAAACCCCGCAAATAATATATGCATAATCAGAGTAAAAGTTAACATGCATCCATAAAAGGGCATCACACAAAACTTGCACCACATTAAAACAATCTGTCATGCTCATAAACACCTTTCCATTTAGCAGCGGATTCATTAATGAAAATCCTTTAAAAGAAACATTTACTTTCATCATATAAAATCAACATCTCTAGGCACTAAGGCCAACATCTCATTATCTCAATTACTCCAAATATGAAAACATAACTTAGGTTACATAATGTAATCCTAAAACATAAGCAATCGATCCCCGTGTTACACGACCAGAGCATGACTCGACCCATAAATAATTACTAAACCGCTACACACGTAGCAACCTCGAACTACAAGCAGAACTTCATAAAGGCCTCCAGCAACCTAATCTGCAATGCCTCATAGAGCATTATAAAACAGCAGAAGGGTGAGAAATATTACCATAATAATCAAAGCATAAAATCATGTATACATAGGTATCATATAATTAACTCCCTATTTCTCACCACAATTCAACTCATAGTCATTTACATCGTCACTTATATATATATACAACATGAATATTCACCAAGCATTTTACATCATGCATACATCCACAATTCCACAATCTTAACATTCACACGTAAGCATCTCTTCATGCAAGCTTCATAAGTATTCAACAAACATCTCATTCACATGCATACTTCATATATCAATGACATTATACAATGTGACTCAACAACTCAATGCAATGCGGTACCGACTCTCGTTATCTTTTTTCGGTTTTTACATTAAACCGGGTCCACACTTCTAGACCGATAACCCGTTATCTTTTTTCGGTTTTTACATTAAACCGGGTCCACACTTCTAGACCGATAACCACAAAGGCCCGTCCTCTAAGCCTTCAAACCCACCCTTCTAGGTTTGGGACAAGCCACTAGTTTCCACGAAACTA
This sequence comes from Lathyrus sativus, assembly GCA_963859935.3. NCBI lineage: Eukaryota > Viridiplantae > Streptophyta > Magnoliopsida > Fabales > Fabaceae > Lathyrus > Lathyrus sativus. The sequence goes on along the minus strand of OZ012738.1, from coordinate 320,576,437 downwards.
ACAGACATTGCCTCTTGACTGAATGATGCATGTACATTCAACCACAACAAATGCACTTAAGACCGACATCTTAATCTCATGCATTTACATAATTCATCTCTTCAAGAATTACATTATGATTGCACACACAACATATTCACATAACATTCATCGATGTATTCATAATTCAACACTATCACCACATTATCACTCACAATGCACACATATCCACGATATGTTCTCATGCATTCTTCATAGTTATCAAACAATGCACACATATCCACGATATGTTCTCATGCATTATTCACATTTAATCACATACATACAATATGCATTTACAACATCTATCAAGCAATGCACACATATCCATGACATGTTCTCATGCATTCTATTCATACCACCATATACCAACAATATACATTCACAATTCAATATCATCACCGCATTATCAACAATGCACACATATCCACAATATGTTCTCATGCATTCTCCATGTATCTTAACATACAACCGCATATAAACAATATACATCCACAATACATTTTTATATTATGTTTATTATTCATCTCATGCCATTTCATACAAGGTATACATGTCACAGTACCAATAATACAATTATAAGCTATGCACACATATATCCACAATGTTCTCATGCATACTTATTACCTAATTGTACACTACATCAAACCTTCACAAACTCATCAAATAATACGCACATTACCATTATTAAATAATACACACATAATCATTATCATGTTCTCATGTATTTATAGTCGATCTGATTAATACTCATACCACAATTCTAGGATTCACGCCCAAAGGCTACCCACAACACATATCATCACCATGGATCACATACTTATTCATATCATAGAGGTATTAACCTATGTGAATCAACCAAACAATCACCACATGAACAACACAATAAAAAAAAGAATGTTGTCTGATTCGCCTTCATTCGCCTGGCGAACCCTCGCAGCAAATACTCGCTGGACCTTCGCCCGACGAACTCCCCAGCGAGCGAAGTCAGTAGCTACTGACTTGGTTCGCCACCATTCGCCAGCATGCTCTCCCGGCGAACATTCGCCAACAACCCTTTGCCTGGCGAACCCGCCAGCGAAGTCCACTGGGACTTAATCATATTTATTCGCCAGCATTCGCTGGGCTTCGCCCGGCGAAGCTTCGCCTTCACTCGCCTGGCGAGAGCCAGCGAACCTGCGCAGAACAGAACCCCATTCTGTCTCTCCTTCACCATTCCACCATCCACCAACTCTTGAACATCCAAATCAGTACAAATAGCATCAATACATGTTACCCGACTATTCTACGGCGTTATTACTCAGTTCCAACCGATTAAATCATCAATCTACCGATTAATCCAACATTTGCCCTAATTGGAAAGTGATGAAAAACATCCACAAACCCAAACCCAACATACATAATAGCATACAATGATTAAATAGCAATGTTTCTCACCCTTACCTTGATTAATCGGAGCTTCGAAATTGGTTCTTGAAGATTCTCCAAGCTTTTTCCCTTTTTCCTCTTCATTTCTCCTCTTCTTCTTTCTTTCTCTTTTCTTTCTTTCTTTCTATATTTCTCTTTCTCTCCAATCCCCTTTTTATATCCTTTTATTTCTTTTCTTTTTTTTTTTCCTTCCTCTCTATTATTTTCTTTCCATTCCATTTCTCTCTTCACATTTATCTCATTTTATCATTAATTGGAAAATATCTACTAAGCCCACCTTATTCCACCAAATAGAATAAATTAGTTAAATCTATTAACTCATATTAAATAAATCTCATAACTTATTTAAATCAGATAAACCACCTAAACCAATCCGTTAGTACAATTAATCAGTTATCGAAAATTAGGTTGTTACAACCCTCCCCCACTTTAGGAATTTTCGTCCTCGAAAATGTTATCTGAACCAAACAACTCTAGATACGACTCTCGCATTCCAATTCTTCCAAATCCAATTCTCCCATAACTACTTCCACCAAAGGAATCTCTATACTTCGAAGTTGTTTCTTATCAACAACTAGAACTAGCCACGCCTCCGAAGTCAAATTCTCTCTCACTTGTACACCATCCACCTGAATCAATGTACCTCTTCAACTTAGACATATGAACACCTCATGCAATCCTCTCAAGCGACAGCGGTAAAACGGTCTAACATGCTATCCGCCTCACGCTTCCGCTACGCTACTCTGATACAGATCAACAAAACACAGGGTGCTCACGAGACTTCAAGCTCGACCAACACCAATTACTACCATAACTCTCAAAACACGGCCTTACTTGGATTCTTTGATCGTTTCCATCGTCCCTTGCACGGTCTTTGATCCGAGTACAACACTCCCGTTGGACATGCAACAACACAAAGGAGTCATACCCTCTTACCCAACGAACTTCATACGATGTTGTTTCTGATACGAAATGGCAACAGTTATTGTAGGCAACTCCATCAACGACAATTAACTACCCTTAGATCCATCTTGGTCCAACACACAAGCTCTCAACGAGTCCTCTTCATACTGGATAGTTTTCTTCGTTTGTCCATGCCATTCACGGACGCTAGTCAGAGCTCATCTTCAACATGGCACCCAACCGCTTTCGCAATCTTTCCCATAATCTTAACGAAAAACTTGAGTTCCCATCTAACAGAATGATTCATCTTCACTGGTAGGCAACGAGTTACTCTTGTTAATCCATTCTTAACTGTCCAAATCAGATCATACTTCCTCAAATTCATCAGAAAACCCGGCACAAAGCCCATGGGAATACTATCCCATCCCACTCGAAATACTCAACAGTTGTATCAGATCCAACCATCTCTAATGTCCATACTTCAATTCCCAGCAAGTCTAATCAACATATACAAACTCAATCAATTCCTTCTCCATTTATGGCTATCCAAAACTATTTCTCAAATTCGGTCGCATCTTCCTAGTACCTGCACGGATACTTCATCTTTCTCGATGTACTTCTCCCTGCGTACTCTTATCCAACTCACACTATTCAGAATACACACTTCATCACGACATCTCACAATACCATTTCCCTTAATCCGAAAATAAGCCCTCTGACTTTTATCCATTAAATTCAATTAATCTATCAACTCAACTCAGAATTCCGATTTCCTCGAACCTCATCAGAATACCAAAAGTCAATCTCAACATCCAAGGCTCAACTCCATAAGAAGTCTCTTCACAGGCCGAACTCATATCTGAATTTGCTTAATCAGTTCTAACTTCCTTACCATCTTCATTAGTGTATACCAAAATTCCCGATTCGATATCTTAGCTACCACTTGGTCTCATCCGAATGGTAATTTAACCAAAACCATACTCCTTCAGGAGTTCCAATTACTTCTCTGTCTCATATTTGACTCTCTCTCAAATAAAACAAATACCTTAAGGTCAGTAACCATCTCAAATCTCAACTAAACAATTGAGGCTTCCAAACTCCGGTACAAACACACAACAGCAACCCACTCCAAATTACTTGTCAGATAATCCCTCTCTGTACTTTATATTGCCTTCAAGCATAACCAAAACTCATTAATGTTGTACTTAACACATCTCTTAATCATATCAACAAAGTATCTCAAAACACAACGACAATCCTGTCGGACTTGGCAAAACCAATACACGAACTGTTGACAGCTTTCTCAAAACTCTTTGAACTTTCTTCACAGTAGTACATCACTGCCTCTTCCCCAATACTAATAACTCAAGTTCCCGACGCTCAACATGAACCCCTATACTCTCCGAACATATCCAAACACCATCAGTTACATAACCATTGACTCTCTCAATCAAGTGTGGAAAATCATTATATCAAACGGACACTCGGCTGTGAACTTATGGTGATAACACAAACCGCACTCTTCGCGCTTACCATAACATCCAAACATTTTTCGCCAATAAATACTTAATTCCATGTCACTGCTTTCCCATCACATAGAGCACTGTAATATCTTCCAACGCTTCTAATCTTGCGTCATTCCGAATTACGGTTTTCCGTTACGACAAAATCACAGAAACAACCTTTCCACACTTAAAGGTCATCCAATACCTCTCCAACTCTTGAAATGCTTAAGGGTCCAATTATACAAACCATGTATTCCACATCTCATTTCCTTTAGTAATCACTAGAAGTCATTATCCACCCTTATACTCAACTCCACAATCTGTTGCCGTAGCACACACACCAGACATAATTCTCAACACTACTCAATCAGTTTAATTCTTCGACTGTCCAAACAGATATAATTAGTCGGCAAAACCGCCATCTTCCCACTTTCATTAGCACCCCGAATTCCCATCAAAATTAACCATCTCCTCACTGTCTCGTGCCGACTCATCAACGCACTTCTTAAGCACTTGGCTTAGCTCCAAACAATTCTCTGCTCACGCCACCTAAGCTTGCAAGACACGTCCATCTCATCCAACAGAACTCCAACTACTATCAACAAGAGATTAAGGGTGATCAGTTCCTCAATTTGTCAATAGGCAGCTGAAAATCATGATGGAGTATAGACTATCTTTACCAAACCACAAGAGTTTTAACCACCCACTGAGCTACAACTTCTACACCTGCAGCATCTTGGAGAAGCACAACTTCTCCCCCACTTAGATCATTCCCACTTCTCCAGACAAGGTTAAGCAACAACATGTATCGACAGTGTTTTCACACACATGTCGCATACAAGGGAACAAATAACATTAGACAACTTGGCCGGACGGACCGACCTGCTCTGATACCACTAATGTAACACCCTTCTAAACCCCGCAAATAATATATGCATAATCAGAGTAAAAGTTAACATGCATCCATAAAAGGGCATCACACAAAACTTGCACCACATTAAAACAATCTGTCATGCTCATAAACACCTTTCCATTTAGCAGCGGATTCATTAATGAAAATCCTTTAAAAGAAACATTTACTTTCATCATATAAAATCAACATCTCTAGGCACTAAGGCCAACATCTCATTATCTCAATTACTCCAAATATGAAAACATAACTTAGGTTACATAATGTAATCCTAAAACATAAGCAATCGATCCCCGTGTTACACGACCAGAGCATGACTCGACCCATAAATAATTACTAAACTGCTACACACGTAGCAACCTCGAACTACAAGCAGAACTTCATAAAGGCCTCCAGCAACCTAATCTGCAATGCCTCATAGAGCATTATAAAACAGCAGAAGGGTGAGAAATATTACCATAATAATCAAAGCATAAAATCATGTATACATAGGTATCATATAATTAACTCCCTATTTCTCACCACAATTCAACTCATAGTCATTTACATCGTCACTTATATATATATACAACATGAATATTCACCAAGCATTTTACATCATGCATACATCCACAATTCCACAATCTTAACATTCACACGTAAACATCTCTTCATGCACGCTTCATAAGTATTCAACAAACATCTCATTCACATGCATACTTCATATATCAATGACATTATACAATGTGACTCAACAACTCAATGCAACTCAATGCAATGCGGTACCGACTCTCGTTATCTTTTTTTGGTTTTTTACATTAAACCGGGTCCACACTTCTAGACCGATAACCCGTTATCTTTTTTCGGTTTTTACATTAAACCGGGTCCACACTTCTAGACCGATAACCACAAAGGCCCGTCCTCTAAGCCTTCAAACCCACCCTTCTAGGTTTGGGACAAGCCACTAGTTTCCACGAAACTAACAGACATTGCCTCTTGACTGAATGATGCATGTACAATCAACCACAACAAATGCACTTAAGACCGACATCTTAATCTCATGTATTTACATAATTCATCTCTTCAAGAATTACATTATGATTGCACACACAACATATTCACATAACATTCATCGATGTATTCATAATTCAACACTATCACCACATTATCACTCACAATGCACACATATCCACGATATGTTCTCATGCATTCTTCATAGTTATCAAACAATGCACACATATCCACGATATGTTCTCATGCATTATTCACATTTAATCACATACATACAATATGCATTTACAACATCTATCAAGCAATGCACACATATCCATGACATGTTCTCATGCATTCTATTCATACCACCATATACCAACAATATACATTCACAATTCAATATCATCACCGCATTATCAACAATGCACACATATCCACAATATGTTCTCATGCATTCTCCATGTATCTTAACATACAACCGCATATAAACAATATACATCCACAATACATTTTTATATTATGTTTATTATTCATCTCATGTCATTTCATACAAGGTATACATGTCACAGTACCAATAATACAATTATAAGCTATGCACACATATATCCACAATGTTCTCATGCATACTTATTACTTAATTGTACACTACATCAAACCTTCACAAACTCATCAAATAATACGCACATTACCATTATTAAATAATACACACATAATCATTATCATGTTCTCATGTATTTATAATCGATCTGATTAATACTCATACCACAATTCTAGGATTCACGCCCAAAGGCTACCCACAACACATATCATCACCATGAATCACATACTTATTCATATCATAGAGGTATTAACCTATGTGAATCAACCAAACAATCACCACATGAACAACACAATAAAAAAAAGAATGATGTCTGATTCGCCTTCATTCGCCTGGCGAACCCTCGCAGCGAATACTCGCTGGACCTTCGCCCGGCGAACTCCCTAGCGAGCGAAGTCAGTAGCTACTGACTTGGTTCGCCACCATTCGCCAGCATGCTCGCCCGGCGAACATTCGCCAACAACCCTTCGCCTGGCGAACCCGCCAGCGAAGTCCACTGGGACTTAATCATATTTATTCGCCAGCATTCGCTGGGCTTCGCCCGGCGAAGCTTCGCCTTCACTCGCCTGGCGAGAGCCAGCGAACCTGCGCAGAACAGAACCCCATTCTGTCTCTCCTTCACCATTCCACCATCCACCAACTCTTGAACATCCAAATCAGTACAAATAGCATTAATACATGTTACCCGACTATTCTACGGCGTTATTACTCAGTTCCAACCGATTAAATCATCAATCTACCGATTAATCCAACATTTGCCCTAATTGGAAAGTGATGAAAAACATCCACAAACCCAAACCCAACATACATAATAGCATACAATGATTAAATAGCAATGTTTCTCACCCTTACCTCGATTAATCGGAGCTTCGAAATTGGTTCTTGAAGATTCTCCAAGCTTTTTCCCTTTTTCCTCTTCATTTCTCCTCTTCTTCTTTCTTTCTCTTTTCTTTCTTTCTTTCTATCTTTCTCTTTCTCTCCAATCCCCTTTTTATATCCTTTTATTTCTTTTCTTTTTTTTTTCCTTCCTCTCTATTATTTTCTTTCCATTCCATTTCTCTCTTCACATTTATCTCATTTTATCATTAATTGGAAAATATCTACTAAGCCCACCTTATTCCACCAAATAGAATAAATTAGTTAAATCTATTAACTCATATTAAATAAATCTCATAACTTATTTAAATCAGATAAACCACCTAAACCAATCCGTTAGTACAATTAATCAGTTATCGAAAATTGGGCTGTTACAAACTCCAGAAACGGAATGATGAGCTTCAGAGACAGATACAGTTGAAGGATGAATAATTACTTCCCCACAAGAAGAGGAAAGCTCTGGAGGATTTATTTTCCTCCGACCCACAGTGTACTATTTGGAGGTTGATTGTGGACAATCTCACCCGTGAGAAGAGCCAGTTGGAAGAGGAGCTCAAGCAGCGGAATTTGAAACTTCCTTAGGGCTTTCATTAGCTTTTATTTAGCTATTTATTTGGGACTTTTAAAAGAATTGTAATCTGTTTCAAAATTAATAAAACGCTTTCTTTTACCGCAATGTTTATAAATAATTGGAATCCCATGAAGTCCTACTCATCTTGTATTGCATTCTTTTTCTTTGTCCACTTCAAGAAACTCAATTTCGTTTTACAGGTATTGTAACAATGGATTTCAAAAGAGAAACATTGAAGTACACTTTTCAGAGTCCTAACATTGAAAGCTTAAGAGAGCTAGCAGATCTTATCGATAACCGCCATGCTTTCTCGCTAGAATATGGAGGAGTTTTCTTTTTCCTCAAGCTCAAGATGATTGATGGGTTGTAGGAGACCCTTGTTCAGTTCTATGATCCACTATATCATTGTTTCACCTTTCCAGATTACCAGTTGATGCCGACCCTGGAGGAGTATTCTGAATTTTCAGGATACCTGTGATTACCCGACCTGTGTTTACCGGATTCGAGGACATGCCCAGTGACCAAGAGATCGCAAATGCTACCCATCTCAGCCTAATAGACGTTCAAGCTTATTTAACCACCAAGGAAGAAGTCCTTGGTGTTGCACCCCAAAATTTGCCCAACATTTCTTTACCTAGCTTATGTTTCATTTCATTCACATTAGCATTATCATTTGCCTTTTATTGACATGTGTGCAGGAGATCAAGAGGTATTACTACCAATCAAGAGCTATACAAGATTTTGAAGCTAGCTAAGAAGGTTATTCAAGTGTTCAAGGGTTGATATCCTTGCTAGAGAAGTTAAAAGATCCTCAGAGAGAGTGATTGAAGCCAAGTGTGTAGGTCTCCTAACTTGAGAGTTGTGGAAAGCCATCAGATGATTCTGAGACCATGAAGATGGACTTAAGGTCTTGAGAGATCTCATGAGAAGGTTTGAAGATCACTTTGAGGCCTAGATAGGTCATTGAGCATGATTAAGAAGCCTCAGCCATGATTGGTGCAGTTAGGGTTTGACTGGGTCAACCCTAAGTCAACTAAGGACTTGAAGAAGGTTTAGACTTAATTCAAGAGCCATGTGACCATGGATGGATACATTGAGATGTTATAAGGATGATTCCAAGGTTAACTCATCATGATTGAAGAGTTTGAGAAGTTTCAGGCTAGGGTTTCTAAGGCTTGACAGTGTAAAATCCCCTAGCTTGACCCCTGACTTCAAGGCTATTTAACTCAATATGTGATCTTCATCTCATCTTGAACCCAACATCATTGTTGTAGGGCATGATCTTAGATTTAATTTGAGTACTATAAGTCCTTGATAGGGTTTATATAACTCAAGTTATGAGCCAGACAAGTTACAAGTCATTTGAGACATGTGAATTTGGAGCTTGAAAGTGACCCAACATGCATGACACTTTTTCCCTAGAAGGATGATTCCTATGAACTTTTGGTCAACATGAATGTTGTTCCTTATTCGCTTAGCTTTCCATAGAGTACTAGAAGTTCATGATTGGATGTGTAGAACTCAAGTTATGGCTTTGACAAGTCAAGGGTATTTAGGGTATTTGAGATTATAGGCCATTTTCAATCATAGGTCAAAATCTCCAACTTGCACATGTCAAATGGATTTTTGTTCAACATGGAACTTGTTCAAAATGTGGTTTTTAGGTTGACTAATGGCTCATGGTGAATTGGTTTGACTCATATCAAGGTTTGGTGTGAAGTAGTTTGAAGAAAGAAGAAATTCAAAGGCATTTTTGGTGGGAAATGGAAATAAATGGTTATGTGCACAAAACAAGTCAAATGACCACTCATTTTAATCAGAAACTATGTTTTAGAGACATTGGCAATTGTGGATTTTTCATTTGAAGTATTCTTCATTGCCTTTCATAAGGTTTCTTCATTTATAAGTTACATCGCACAAATCATTCACCAAGGCAAATTGAAGGCTATTTGTGATCTGAATTCACTCAAGGATTGTTCAACAAGCTGACCAAAGCTTCCCAAGCAAGTTTTAGTGGGAATTTCATGCATTGCCATATGAAACTTTTTGAAGAAAGTTGGAGTTGGATTTTTGATTTTGGGCTTGGGCCTTACCTCTAGAAGCTTCCAAGTCATTCTATAAAGGTCTAGGAACTCATCAGAAACAAGGTTGGTGATTGATTGGGGCAGAGAGCAGAGTTTGCCATTGAAGCTTGAAGAAGAAAAGTGAAAGATCTAATTTCTGTTAGAGGCCATTTCAAGCGCAATTGAAGCTTCAATCTTCTACTAACATCATCATTGATTGGATCTGGAACATTTTGGAACAAGAATCAAGCCAGAAACGCCTCAAATCAGGTTTTTTCTTCTTGAAATTGCACTCAATTCTTGCGTTTTCAATGCATTAGATTCATGTGGTTAGGTTTACTTTAGGTTATAGATGATTTCTGGACAATTAATTTGAGGAATAGTGACAATTTAGGATTGAATCCATTTTCGGTTAGGATGTGGAATTTGTGATTCTTGGAGTTTTAGATCGTTTAAGTAGTATGGTTGTGTTCCTCGTGAGATTTCGTACAACTTTCGTTCAGAAATCGTGGCATTTGGTGGACTATGGAGAGAGATAGGGTCACGTGAAGTTCACCGGAAAAACTGTATTCCCGTCGGCCATGAGAGTTGCGCGCGGGCTCCATTGTTCTTGCAGAAGTTCAAATTGAGGAAGACGTAATCCTGGCCCTCCGTTTGGTTGGAAATTTGGACTAAGTCTCACGATCCAAGGGCAGCGAAAGCGCCATGTCCCCCTATCCCTGGAACGACGTCGTTCCTGTAAGTGGAAATCCATGTTTGTTTCAGCGCGCCACTTGACATAAGGGACGTGAGTTCGAGTCCCCTCGTGGCTTGTTTTTTGATTAATATTGAGAACGGAATGGAATTAATGTGTGTTGTGGGGCTTGGCTTTTGAACTATGCGCACCTCCCTAGCTAGGCCCAGGCGAGAATTACACATGGTTTAGATGCCTTTTACACCTCCCTGAGCATGTTTTTGTTAGAGGGTTTTGCTGAATTTCTCACTCATTTGGACCCAGCGCCCATATGCTTTCTGAACCCCCCATTTTTCGGGCCCAAGCAAATTGTGCTTGCTTTTCTTACTAGCTACACCCCTCCCCTGTTAATTCTTCAATTTCTTTTATTTTATTTTTTAGTTTAATGCTTGTTAGAAACTAATTCATAAAAAATAGTAAATATCATGAATAAATTCTGAAAAAATGGTGATTGTAGATTTAGATGTTTAGTTATCATGCTTTGCATTTTAATTTTCCATGCATTTTCCATTTTATTGCATATTTTTTCTTTAGTGCACTTTTAAATAATGAAATAATGATGTTATGAATTTGTTGATTTTCTTTCTCTCTCATATTTTGGAGTTTGATCTTGGAATTTTGTGTGCTGTTTGTGTACATATTGTTGGACCATGTTCAACGCCATCCTTGCTCTCTGCATATATGGTATCGTTTTGTTTCCCAACCTGCCTGATTTTGTAGACTTGGACGCTTTCCATATCTTTGCATCAGGGAACCCAGTCCCTACCTTGATTGGAGATGTCTACCATTCCGTCCATTACAAAAACGAGAATAGAAGGGGTAAGAATGTGTCTTGCTGTGTGCCCCTATTCTACAGATGGTTTGATAGTCACCTACCCAAGAAGGGTCGCTTTGCTTCATCTGCAGCCACAGCTGAGTGGTCTGAGCGTTTGATGTGTCTATCAGCAGAGGATGTTGTTTGGTTTGATAGAGATATGTTGGGTACTGAGGTTATATTCAGCTGCAGTGGGTTTCCGAATGTGCCTTTGATAGGCAGGAAGGGTTGTATCAACTATATTCCATCTCTGCTTGTCCGACAGTTTGCTTATGCTTTGAGGGTCCCACCAAAGGACGAGGAGGTGCAGGAATCTCTGTACCTCACTGGTCTTCTAGAGGGGAACATGTTGTCTCAGCTTCAGCATGCTTGGAATGATATCCGTAGACGAGGGAAACCATTGTTAGGGAAAAGTAATAGCCAAGCCTACGCTCCGTATGTGACCTGGATCAGAGCCAGAGCAGAGATTATAGGGATGCCTTTTCCACCTGCTAAGCAGGAATGCCCTCTAGTGGTGAAGGAGCCTACTACCATGTCTATTCAGCAGTATAATCAGGTGTTAGCTGAGAGAGATGAGTTGAAGAAGGCAAATGAAGAATTAGAGAAAGAGCTGGCTCAGATCAGAAGCGAGAGAAATGAAGCCGTCCACTCCTTCAAAAAGCAGACCGAGCTGGTGAACCGGTTAGGTACAGATTTGACTAAGCAGATGGCCGAGCGTGAGCGTTTGGGTCGGGACTTCAAATTTGTCAATGATGTGCTCGCCACTAAGAAGCAGCACTTGGATGAAGCGTACCGGAGAATATCCAAGTTTAATCAGCAGTGGAATGCCACTCTAGCCAACGGCAAGGAACGGGAGGATAAACTGAAATAGCAGATCTCCAAATTAAAAGCTCAGGTGAAGGCTAGTGAGAAGAGGTTTGATGAAGAAACTGCTCGCAGATATGTCGCTGAAGACCTGCTAAACAAGGCTCTCGCTAACTTGAAGGAGCGCAAACAGATGTTTGAATCCAAGAAGCGGAGGTTAGAAGATTGTTTCGGCGAAGGACCATGGGAAGACTCCGTCGAAGGTCTTCAATACACTATTATGCAAAGGGAGTTACTCGTCGAGGGGTTACTCGCCCAGCCTGATCATCCAGAAACGAAGGGGTTGTTAGAAGAGTTTCGCGCCCGTGGCCGTGCTTGACTACATTTGTAATCCTTTGTTTTCGATCATTGTTGTATGCTGACCATCAGCAGGTTTGTTGGTCGAGGTCATGCTATTGATTATGCTTGTACTCAGTGACATTGTATGCTGCCTTGATGGGCTTTCTTTATATATATATATATATATATATATATATATATATATATATATATATATGAGATGTCATTTCCCTGACTGGATCCAGACTTCTTATTATCAGCACCGACACTCTGGCACTAGAATCGGGGGAGAAATCTCCCTAAGGCACAAACACACGTTTGCATTTGCATGAAGCATTTGCATGACGAGCACCTTGTCGTTTTTTCTAACCCTTTGTGTATGCAGGTTGTCTCAGGATTGACCGAAGACCGATCCACCGATACTTGACCAGGGCGAATCAAGCTAGAGCAATGGAACAAGTACAGATTGACATCCAAGAACTCCGAGAGAGGATGGACCGCTTCATGGAGCTCATGCAAGTGGTTGCTAACGGCCAAGACCAACTTAGAACATTGGTCCAGCCTCTGATCTCCAGGGTTGATAGCAGCGGTGTGCTTCATGGAGGGAGCGTTCCAGTCCCTCCACCTGTTGAAACCCCTCAGGGTGGCATCCCCGTGACCGGGGGGAATGGAAGTGGTAACGGCAATGTGGTCACTAACATCGGGCCTAATGGTAATACGACTGGCGTCGGTAACGGTAACTTTGAGGCCAATGGCAATACTGGACTAGGCCATGGCCACACAGGTGTTGGAAATCTGTATGGGCCTAATGCTACTGGATTTGCTGCTGGCAATGGAACTCAGCCATGGCTAGAAGATCTCCAAGAAGATTTGTTCTCACAGAAGAGTGCTGAGGGAGAATTGAATGCTGAGGCACGTTTGAGGTTTAAAGCACTCGAGGACAAAATGAAGAGTTTCGAGAACCTGAACACTATGGGTGTCGACATGACTAAACTGGGATTGATTTCTGATTTCAAGGTGCCTCCTAAATTTAAGGTACCTGACTTTGAGAAATACAAGGGCACCACTTGCCCTCGTGTCCACTTAAGGTCATACTACCGAAAGATGTCCGCTCACTCTGAAGATGAGAAGCTGGTGATGCACTTCTTCCAGGATAGCTTGTCCGGTCCATCTCTGGAATGGTATATGGGTTTGGAACCCACCAGTGTGCATACATGGAAAGAACTTGCTGAGGCCTTTGTACACCATTATCAGTATAACAGTGACTTGGCTCCTAACCGGGTTCAACTGCAAAACTTGTCTCGGAAGAAAAATGAGGGGTTCAAAGAGTACGCCCAGAGATGGCGTGAATTAGCAGCTAGAGTTCAGCCGCCGATGGTTGAACGAGAGCTTGTTGGGATGTTTTTAGCCACTCTCCCGGGGGTCTATTACGAGAAACTGGTCAGTGGTATGTCAGGGAGTTTCTCCGATCTCATCATTACTGGCGAACACGTTGAAAATGGGATCAAATTGGGGAAAATTCAGGGAGTTGATCTATCCTCAGCTGGAGGAGGAAAGAAACCGTACAGTAACAAAAGGCGTGAAGGAGAGACGAGCGCGGTGTCTAACGCTCGGAGGAAAGGTAAGGGCCAGCGCCTGCAGGTTGCTAGCATAACCATCCCTGCTGTCCAACAACCCCAGCAGCAGCAGCCAAATCAGCAAGGGTACAAAAGGTATCAGAACAGAGCACCTCTGGCAAACCGTCACCTTGAGACACCACCCATGTCTTATGCTCAGCTATTACAAACTTTGCTTCAGTTACAGCTAGTCCAGAAAAGAACCCTGACTCCCTTGACAGGGGCACCTCCGCAGGGTTATGATGCGAATGCAACATGTGATTTTCACTCAGGGGCACCTGGCCACACGATAGAAAACTGCAAGGCATTCAAGCACAAGGTGCAAGATATGGTGGATGCTAAAATCATCAATTTCTCAGATAATGTGCCGAATGTCACAAAGAACCCTATGTCGAACCATGGGGGAGGCGGGGTGAATGCCATCATTGAAGAAGAGGACTCAGATTTATTGACGGATGTCAAGGATCTAAAGACACCGCTTAGCTTCGTTAAAGCCAAGCTGATGAAGAAAGGCGTCTTTCCGGGTTGTGGAAAATTGCGTGGGGGTTGTGCGATGCGTTCTGACGGCTGTGAACAGTTGATAATGGGGATTCAGAGTCTGACGACCGAAGGAATCTTGCAGTTTAGTCGAAGGGATAAATACAGATCTGGAGAGGTAATGCTGAAACAGGATGATGAAATTGCCACCATCACCATCCCTCGCAAGACAATAACCATTTCTGCATCCAGGTCGCCCACAATTACCATCACAAAGGCTGGGCCGATACCTTTTGAAAGCACCAACGTTGTCCCATGACACAATGGGGCAGACGTCTACTGTAACAGACAGAAATTGGAACTGGAGCCATCTGGGCAGTCTGTGGATAACCTAGTGGGAACTGGCGGAATCACACGTAGCGGAAGAGTATTTACTCCACCTGAGGTTGTGGTTGACAAAGATGACAAAGTTGAGAAGATTGATAAGGGAAAGAGTAAAGTCGTTGAGGAAACTCCTCGTGGGGTAGAGAAGGACTTACTTGTAAAGGACGCTGAAGAGTTCATGAGGTTGATCAAGAAGAGTGATTACAAGATCGTTGACCACCTTCACCAGACACCTTCGAAAATTTCTATTCTAAATTTGTTGTTGTGTTCTGAGGCGCATCCCAATGCACTGCTAAAGGTTCTGAATGTCGCGTATGTGCCACAAGAGATCTCGGTCAACCAGTTGGAGGGGGTAGTAGCCCACGTGAATGCTGGAAACGGGTTAGGGTTCACTGACCTGGAACTGACGCCGAAGGGAAGAAACCACAACAGCGCCCTGCACATCTCGATAGAGTGTAGGGGAACAGTTATGTCCCATGTGTTGGTGAACACTGGGTCATTGCTCAATGTTGTCCCGAAGAAGGCATTGATGAAGCTGGATACGAGAGGATTGATTTGCACACCCAGTGATCTGGTTGTGAAGCCTTTCGATGGAACCAAGCGTCATGTCTTTGGAGAAGTAACTCTGCCAATCCAAGTTGGTCCGGAAATTTTCGACGCAGTCTTCTACGTCATGGACATCATGCCAGCCTATAGCTGTCTGTTAGGCCGACCATGGATCCATTCTGCTGGTGCTGTGACCTCCACGTTGCACCAGAAGCTCAAGTATGCTGTGGGGGGGAGCATTGTAACTGTCTGTGGCGAGGAAGATATAATGGTGAACCATTTGTCGTCCTTCAAATATGTTGAGATGGATGGCGAAATCCACGAAACCTTGTGTTAGGCATTCGAAACTATTAAGGTCAAAGACGTGACTCCAGTAATGATTGAGAAACCAGAGATGACCCTCTCGTCCTTCAAGGAAGCTCGGGCCGTCGTTCAAGCCGGATCTGCCCCAGGCTGGGGGCAAGTTCTAGAAATACCTAATAAACAGGACAAGGTTGGGTTAGGATACTCTCCTACTGCTGAAGCCTTCTCCTCTCACAGTGCGTCCTGAGTTAAAGGGCCGATCCAGTTTACAAGCGGCAGGGTAATATTTGAAAGTGTCAACGCAGTGTCTGAAGACGGCGAAGACAGTGATTGCGACCTGGATTCCTGGATCCAGCCAAGCAAACCAAGCCAGAGCCTCGACAACTGGTCTATCAGGGATATCATCCAAGTGACAGGCAAAGAGTAATGATTTACTTTCTCCAATTATTGTACAACCCTATGTCCTACCCGGGGCATAGTGGTTTTATTGTCAGGGCCTTGTTTGATTATGTACATGCATTTTACCAATAAATCAAAGGGCGTTTTTCTTTGCATTAGATGTTGTGATCTCTGTTATTCCTGTTTTATATTTGTTTTGAAAAACAATAAAATGGCAATAGGGTTTGTGCTAACCTGCATATCCTTGTTTTAAGCTTAACCCTTGCTATTGCAGGATCCACATCGCAGATGAAATCGACTCTGGACCTTTTACGACTCACTTCGACTTCGATTGCCCGATCTATCAAGCCGAAGAAGAGATTGATGAAGACGAAGACCTTCCCGAAGAGTTGGCCCATTTGTTGAAACAAGAAGAGAAAGTCATTCTGCCTCACGAGGAAGAGATTGAGATTGTGAATCTGGGTTCTGAGGAACTTGTTAGGAACGTCAGGATAGGGGCTGTACTGCAGAGTGGCGTCAAGCATATGATTGTTGTAGGGCATGATCTTAGCTTTAATTTGAGTACTAGAAGTCCTTGATAGGGTTTATAGAACTCAAGTTATGAGCCAGACATGTTAAAAGTCATTT
Source organism: Lathyrus sativus (assembly GCA_963859935.3). Classification (NCBI taxonomy): domain Eukaryota; kingdom Viridiplantae; phylum Streptophyta; class Magnoliopsida; order Fabales; family Fabaceae; genus Lathyrus; species Lathyrus sativus. The sequence continues at coordinate 320,559,551 of OZ012738.1, read as the reverse complement.
GAGACATGTGAATTTGGAGCTTGAAAGTGACCCAACTTGCATGACACTTTTGCCTTAGAAGGATGATTCCTATGAACTTTTGGTCAACATGAATGTTGTTCCTTATTCTCTTAGCTTTCGATAGAGTACTAGAAGTCCATGATTTGATGTGTAGAACTCAAGTTATGGCTGTGACAAGTCAAGGGTGTTTTGGATATTTGAGATTACAGGCCATTTTCAATCATAGGTTAAAATCTCCAACTTGCACATGTCAAATGGATTTTTGTTCAACATGGAACTTGTTCAAATGTGGTTTTTAGGTTTTCTAAATGCTCATGGGGAATTGGTTTGACTCATATCAAGGATTGGTGTGAAGTAGTTTGAAGAAAGAAGAAATTCAAAGGCATTTTTGGTGGGAAATGGAAATAAATGGTTATGTGCTCTAAACAAGTCAAATGACCACTCATTTTAATCAGAAACTATGTTTTAGAGACATTGTAAATTGTGGATTTTTCATTTGAAGTATGCTTCATGGCCTTTCATAAGGTTTCTTCATTTATAAGTTACATCACACAAATCATTCACCAAGGCAAATTGAAGGCTATTTGTGATCTGAATTCACTCAAGGATTGTTCAGCAAGCTGACCAAAGCTTCCCAAGCAATTTTTAGTGGGAATTTCATGCATTGCCATATGAAACTTTTTGAAGAAAGTTGGAGTTGGATTTTTGATTTTGGGCTTGGGCCTTACATCTAGAAGCTTCCAAATCATTCTATAAAGGTCTAGGAACTCATCAGAAACAAGGTTGGTGATTGATTGGGGCTGAGAGCAGAGTTTTCCATTGAAGCTTGAAGAAGAAAAGTGAAAGATCGAATTTCTGTTAGAGGCCATTTCAAGCGCAATTGAAGCTTCAACCTTCTTCTAACATCCTCACTGATTGGATCTAGAACGTTTTGGAGCAAGAATCAAGCTAGAAACGCCTCAAATCGAAGCTTGAAACCAGGTTTTTTCTTCTTGAAATTGCACTCAATTCTTGCGTTTTCAATGTATTAGATTCATGTGGTTAGGTTTACTTTAGGTTATAGATGATTTCTGGACAATTAATTTGAGGAATAGTGACAATTTAGGATTGAATCCATTTTCGGTTAGGATGTGGAATTTGTTATTCTTGGAGTTTTAGATCATTTAAGTAGTATGGTTGTGTTCCTCGTGAGATTTCGTACAACTTTCGTTCAGAAATCGTGGCATTTGGTGGACTATGGAGAGAGATAGGGTCACGTGAAGTTCACCGGAAAAACTGTATTCCCGTCGGCCATGGGAGCTGCGCGCGGGCTCCATTGTTCTTGCAGAAGTTCAAATTGAGGAAGACGTAATCCTGGCCCTCCATTTGGTTGGAAATTTGGACTAAGTCTCACGATCCAAGGGCAGCGAAAGCGCCACGTCCCCCTATCCCTAGAACGACGTCGTTCCTGTAAGTGGAAATCCAAGTTTGTTTCAGCGTGCCACTTGACATAAGGGACATGAGTTCGAGTCCCCTCGTGGCTTGTTTTTTGATTAATATTGAGAACATAATGGAATTAATGTGTGTTGTGGGCCTTGGCTTTTGAACTATGCGCACCTCCCTAGCTAGGCCCAGGCGAGAATTACACATGGTTTAGATGCCTTTTACACCTCCCTGGTCATGTTTTTGTGAGTGTTTTGCTGAATTTCTCACTCATTTGGGCCCAACGCCCATATGCTTTCTGAACCCCCCATTTTCTGGGCCCAAGCGAATTGTGCTTGCTTTTCTTACTAGCTACACCCCTCCCCTGTTAATTCTTCAATTTCTTTTCTTTTATTTTTTAGTTTAATGCTTGTTAGAAACTAATTCATAAAAAATAGTAAATATCATGAATAAATTCTGAAAAAAATGGTGATTGTAGATTTAGATGTTTAGAATCTTATCATGCTTTGCATTTTAATTTTCCATGCATTTTCCATTTTATTGCATATTTTCTCTTTAGTGCACTTTTAAATAATGAAATAATGATATTATGAATTTGTTGATTTTCTTTCTCTCTCATATTTTAGAGTTTGATCTTGGAATTTTGTGTGCTATTTGTGTACATATTGATGTTGCTATGTGATTTTTATCATGATTTTTAAATCATTTTAAATAGGATATTAGTGTAGTTGTTTAGGAGTGCTCTTTAGTGGATCTCTTTAGTGATACCTTTCAACTTAGGATTTTATTAGAGGACTTAGAAATTGAATTAGGTTATAGATCATTAACAAATGCATGTTCCCATAGAAAAATAATTAGATTTTTAGGATGTGTTTTGATATTTTAGATAGAATATTCAAGTTGATTGTTCATTTGGGGCTTCAACTTCCGGTTCCTATTGGAGGATATCATGGACATGATGAAGCTTTTGTGGAGTGGCTGGTGGAGCTTGGATTGGAGCTTTTCCTTCCTTTTTGTTAGCTTTTTGTAGCTTATAAGATTAGGGTTTTAGGAGAGAGCTTTAGAAATAGTTTTTTTCTTCAAATAATGGTTGGTTTCATTCACCTTCCATTCCCATCCTATGATTCAAAGTCCTCATGTTAAAGTCTCATCTCTCCTTTGGAGGGATGTGTGGCATTTACAATGAGTAGAACTTTTAAGGATGCCTTTCTCTGATGACTGGTTAAGTGTCAGATGGGATTCCTTTGGTTTCCTGTCTGCTTCCCATTATCAAATAATCATCTTGTTGATTCTCTTCATTCTTGGTGGAGTGCATTGTTAAATCTTGAAGATGGAGTACCCCTTTCCTTCTCTTGAAGATGGTGGACTTGAAGAACAGTTACACACTTTGGATTGGATTGCTGTCAGAAGATTGCTCTGCTGTGGAGTTTGCTGGCTTGTTTTCCCTATTTGTCTGTTTTCTTCTTGTGCAACTGTATTGATGTGACTTGATTGGTGTGATGCACTTAGATTAGGTCATGTAGTTGAATAAGCCTAAGAGCATCCTAAGGGTTGAGCTTCTCCCCTTACTTGTATTGCATTAGAGGTTGAGTTTCTCCCTCTGCTTGTATTTTTACTGTGTGGCTTTGCTTGCTGGTATTTAGTAGAGCTCAGCTCCCTTGCCTATGTGGTTTGTGGCCTTTGCGCCTTGTTTGCTTAGAAGTTGAGCTTGGCTCCTTCTGCTTGGTTGTTGCATACATGCATTTTATTTACAGCTGTTTACTGTTTACTATTTAAGCTGATGCTTTATCTGTTTCTGTATACCACTAGCATGATCCCCTAGGAATCTCACTTCCTTTGACAAGGAAGTGATGATTAGAACTTTAGGTTGAAACCTATGTATGATAACTTCTAGGAGTTCCCTGTTTCGAACCTCAACCATAGGATGAATCCTTGGCATGACAACATTATGACATGATAGTCCCCCCCTTAGTTGAGCCTGTTCATTCTCTTCTCATCTCAAAACAAATTAAAATACAGTAATAAAGGTTAACTGACATCGTACGTTACGAGCCTTAAGCTACTTGAGAAAGGGTTGTTGGAGAGTTTCTTTTCAAAAGCTTGGATGTTTAGTATGGCACCCTTTGGGTGACATGCGACGCATTCACTCCCAGGTCATAGTCTCTAGTGCGATATTAGTTGCAAACATCCATAAAAAACAGTTCTTCCATAAAAGACAAAAAACAAACTTCAAATCTTTTTGCCCCGTGGGCCCATAATTCAAAGGAAGCTTTTCTAAAGAAAAGAGTGTCGTTAACTCCCAGTTCTACCGCAAACAGTAACGCCTAAGTCTCCAAGGGTCGAGCTGCATACACCAAACTGCTGGAACTGTTTGTTAACCCTACTCAAAAAACAGATGAATCTGAATTCCCGTAATTCGTATTATCCCGAACTACGTAAGCTTTGATCTCTCGTGCCTGTTGAGAGTACATAGGCACAATACTGACGTATTAGCGAACCACCTTCCCCGTAACTTGTAGTTAGCCGAACTACGTAGACTCTGATTTCTCATTCTCTGATGAGAATACGTAGGCATAAAGCGCGACGCTTTGTCGAGTCATTTTCTTTTCTTTTTATACTGGCCTTGATAGGTAGATAGTAAAATCAACCCGTCAGATAAACACAACAAGCATGGATCCCATCGAGTACGATGGACGTGAGGGGTGCTAATACCTTCCCCTTGCGTAACCGACTCCCGAACCCAGACAATGGTTGCAATGACCTTGTCTTATACCTTTTCGTCAGGTTTTTCCGATCGTTTCCTTTCCCGCTCTGAGGGATAAATAACGAAAGATGGTGACTCTTCTGTTTTTCCGGCACCTTATTTTCGCAGTAGCGACACTTGGATTTCCGTCTGATTTCCTGATCGAGAAAGTTCATTACCACAGTGAAAGAAAGGAGGTCCCGATAATATAAGCTACCTTTGCCTTGTTAGTCTATAGGATCTTCTGGTTCCCAAAGATTGATGATTTCTCGACATGGATGCAATTAAGTTGTTCATCCTTAAGAACCCGACTCCTACTCTGTTAGCTGACACATACCATTCAATCCACTTGAGGAATGCTGAAGGAGGAGGACATATTGTTTGTTGTACCGCCTTGTTGTATTCATGGTTTATTGCCCGCCTAGCTTGGCATCCATCTGTCTGGGAGCAGATAGAAGAACCCCGTTGGTCTGAAATAGTCATGGCCCTTACTCACTCTGATATTGTGTGGTACGACCCTACTTATGGAGGTGCTAAGATGATCCACAGTTGTGGAGGATTCCCCAATGTACCACTTATTGAGAGAAAAGGATGCATCAGTTACAACCCCGCTTTGCCTCGCCGACAATTGGGGCACCTGATGAACGAAGTAGCTGATCTAACTCTGATGGAAGGGATCTTTTTGAAGGAAGGAGAGGATCCAGAATTGAAGGCTACCATAATATATGTATGGAAGTACGTAAACATGGAAGGGACAACTGCTTTAGGATTCCCTAATTGTGCTGCCTCTAAAGACTATCTACATTGGGTGCGAGAGAGGGCTCTCGACCTCATGATGCCTTTCCTTTTTCACGAACCTATGGTGCTCACCTTTCACGATCCCGATTGGTTTGATGTGTGAGATAAATCTGTTGAAGACTGCCTTGGACGAGGCTCAGAAGTTGAAGACCGCTTGGAGAAACAAGTTTTTCACCCTTAAGGTAGAGAAGGAGAAGTCTCAGAAGTTTCCAGAAATAGAATCTGCAAGAAAAAGGAAGGCGCGAGAGGATTTATTTTCCTCTCACACCTCTTCAAGAACCGTCACCAGTGATGATCTTCCCCCAGCTACTGTGGCTTGGAAGGAGTATGTAGATCGACTCATCAGTGATAAGGCCAAACTGCAGGAACACGTCAACCAGCTAGTAAAAGAGCTTTGTGCGCAGAAGGAGCATAAGGAGTAGATCTCTAAGTTTTCTTTTGCTTTTGTTTCAATGTAATAAACTCTTAAAAGAGTACTTTGCTTTGTAATGCTTCTCGAATGTCAAAAATAAAATAAGTTTTTATCCAACGTTATAATACCGAAAAAACAATTTGAGTTTCTTGAAGTTTCATACTCATTTGCATTTTTGCATCAGCATAACATCATTTGCATTCCAGGGTCTCACTCTTCCTTCATCTCCACAGACAAGTTGAATCACCAGTATAATACTCATGCCAGTCAACGTCAAAAGATGGATCAGCTTGAACAAGAGAATAAGGTGCTCCGTGACGAAGTTGCAATTCTGAAGGAAAACTTGGAGAAATTGAATGGTTTAGTTGAAGCTCTGTCCAACCAGTCTGCACTCAACAATCATGACATGCAGAGGACTGTTATCTCTGAAGTTGTGACAGCATTGATCCCAGTGGTGCCCACTGTTGCTGAAGTGACCTATAGCATGCCGCTAGGTTTTCCATGGGGAATGCCTCCTCATTTCACTCCTGCTGGCTATCGCCCACCTGTTCCTGAGGTCCCTGTCATGACCGCGTCTCAAGCCGTCCCTATTGCTGTTTCCGTAATGACCACCGCACCGCCACATGTGAATGTTGCTCCATGTATTATGGACGAGCCGATTTTCCATGGGTCTCCAACGGAAACTGTGGGTTTTGAAGAAAGGATGAATGGTTTTCAAGACCAGTTTTCTGAGATTCAGAAAGAATTGAAAGCCCTTCTTGGAAAGGATTTGTTTGGAAAGAGTGCTTCTGACTTGTGTTTGGTTCCGAATGTCAAGGTTCCACCAAAATTCAAATTTCCTGATTTCGAGAAGTACAAAGGAAATAATTGCCCTCAGAGTCATCTCATCATGTATGCCAGAAACATGTCTGCACAAACTGACAATGATCAATTGCTCATCCACTACTTCCAGGATAGTCTGACAGGCGTTGCGCTCAAATGGTACATGGGGTTGGATAGTGAGAAGATCTGGACCTTCAATGATCTTGGTGGGGCCTTCATCAAGCAGTACAAATATAATGTAGACATGGCTCCTGACCGAGATCAGTTGAGGGCCATGATGCAGAAGGATAAGGAGAACTTTAAGGAATATTCTCAGCGTTGGTGTGAGTTGGCCCGCAGGTAACGCCACCATTGGAGGAAAGGGAAATGACCAAGATTTTTCTGAAAACCCTTGGTCCTTTATTTTATGAGAAAATGGTAGCAAGCGCACCCAGCGACTTCATTGAAATGGTGAATATGGGAATGTGTTTGGAGGAGGGAGTCCGAGAGGGCAGATTAGTCAAAGAAGAGAGTGCTCCTAGCAGTGCTAAGAAGTATGGAAGTGGTTTTGTGAAGAAAAAGGAAAAGGAAGTGAATGAGGTACAAGAAGGAAGACTCAGAAAAAGGTATTCACCATCGTATCAGGTTGCAGCAGTATCGCCAGTATTCAACGCTCCAGCCTATCAACCATAACAAAGTCCACAATCTCCTCAATAGAATCGACCATTCAATAATCAGGGTCGTGTATACAGGAAGATAAACTTTGATCCCATCCCTATGACATACGCTAATTTGTTCCCAGTATTGATCCATAAAGGTCACATTCAGACAAAAGCTCCTCCCGAGGTTCCTAAGAACCCTCCTCCTTACTATAAAGCTGACAGATTTTTCCTTTACCATCAGGGAGCTACGGGTCATGACATTGAGAGTTGTTTTGGTATGAAAGCAGACGTCCAGAGGCTCATTAAGTGCGGAATCTTATCCTTTAAGGATTCCAATCCTAATGTGCAGGACAATCCATTGCCTCCGTATGGTTCACCCCCCGTAAACATGATTCAAAGTTACCCAGAAGAAAGTGATAAGGAAGTTTCATACAAGAAGATTAGAGAGGTATGTGTTATAGTGCCCCACTTCAAGGAAGTGGAACATATTGAAATCACGTATGACAGTAGAAAGCTGACCGTTACTCCCCTAGTAATCAATGTGCCAGGACCTGTCCCTTACACTTCTAGTAAGGCTATCCCATACCGGTATAATTCTACGATGTTGGAAAACGGAAAGGAGGTACCTTTACCTACTTTTCCTTCGGTTGTTAACATCGCGGACGTCAATAGAGTAACAAGAAGTGGCCGAGTTTACCCTTCAGTGCCTTCAAAAGACAAAGGGATCTCAGTAGAGCAACCGAGTTCAAAGGACCCAATTGTGGATCAATCTGGTCGATCCAACTTGTCCAAAGAGGACGAAGTGCTGAAAGTAATCAAGAGAAGTGAATATAAAGTTGCGGATCAACTTCTGCAAACCCCATCTAAGATCTCTGTTTTGCAGTTGCTAATGAGTTCTGAGGCACACAGGGAAGCGCTCCAAAAGATATTGGAGCAAGCATATGTGGAACAAGACGTTACAATGGAGTACTTTGATAACATCATAGGCAACATTACTGCATGTGACAATCTCGGTTTTAATGAGGAAGACCTCCCAGAGGAAGGAAAGAAACATAATATGGCCTTGCATATTTCTGTGAATTGTGGGAACGACTCTTTGTCCAGTGTATTGGTTGACACCGGTTCCTCTCTGAATGTGATGCCTAGAACCACTTTATCCAAGTTATCTTATCAGGGACCGCCTATGAGTCCCAGTCATGTCATTGTCAAAGCTTTTGATGGATCTAGAAAGGCGGTAATTGGTGAAGTAGATCTACCAATGACCATCGGTTTGCAGACTTTCATGATCATGTTCCAAGTCATGGACATTCGCGCCGCCTATAGCTGTTTGTTAGGGAGGCCGTGGATACATGAAGCTAGGCCAGTTACCTCCACTCTGCATCAGAAACTGAAATATGCTTTTGAAGGCAAGACGGTTACAGTTTATGGAGAGAGGGCTTTAGTGGTGAGTCATTTATCATCGTTTTCGTATGTTGAAGCTGAGGAAGAGGTTGGTACGCAGTTCCAGGCTTTATCTATTATAGAAAATAATGCTCAGAAACCCAGAGTACCCATGTCATCATTCAAGGATGCGCAGTAGGTTGTGAGCGGTGGTCCTCAGACAGGCTGGGGCAAAATGTTGTTTTTTCCAGAGAATAAGAACAAGAAAGGTCTTGGTTTTTCCAGTGGGTCTGCTTAACAGGTCATCAGAAATTAGGAGTTCCTGTCGATCAACAAAGTGTTCCGCAGTGGAGGGATCATCCACCCTCCTCATATCAACGCTGTGTCCGAAGACGAGTGTGAAGGCTACATATCAGATGGTTCAGCAAGTCTCTCCATTCCATTTGAAGATTATGAGCCCTATATGGAAGATCTAGGTTATGTCTCGGATGACTTTGATTATAGTTTTGGAGTCTATGTAGTTACTGAAGGAGATTCTGATGAAGATGTTCCAGATTTTGTGACTCCGAGAATTTTTGTTAAGAATTGGAGTGTGGCTGAAGCCCCTGCTGTGATTCATATATCAAAGTAAACATTTGTTTTTTAAAAAATTTTCGCTCTGCCCAAGGCGAAAATGTGTTGTGTGGGCTTGCTTTCAATAATCCCATTTTCTCTGCCCAAGGCAAAGGTGACCTTGTTGGGCATTTCTTTGTTCGGATTTTGCTATCATCAATAAACTTTTGTTTCCATTTGTGTGTTATTTTACCTTTCTTTATTTATTATTACTATGTTAGAAAATAATAATAAGTAGCATCTCGCGTACACACACTTTCCACTTTATAAAACTAAATAAAATAATATCACATGCGCAGATTGCTACACCCGTTACATCCCGGGAATAGTGACCCTCTTCCTTCGCCGAACTTCGAATTCCCTGTGTTTGAGGCTGAAGACGAAGAAGACGATATTCCAGAGAGATCTCCAGACTGATTGAGAAAGAAGAAAAGGCTATCCAACCTCATCAAGAGCCAGTGGAAGTAATCAATTTGGGAACAGAAGAAATCCGTAGGGAAGTGAAAATTGGAGCTCTGCTCAAGCGAGATGTGAAAGAACAGTTGATTGAGTTGCTCAAAGATTTTGTTGACGTGTTCGCCTGGTCCTATCAAGACATGCCTGGATTGGATACTGCCATAGTTGAACATCGTCTGCCGCTGAAACCAGATTGCCCACCAGTTAAACAAAAACTCAGAAGAACTCGGCCCGATATAGCTCTGAAAATCAAGGAGGAGGTACAGAAGCAGATTGATGCAGGTTTTCTTGTCACTGCCAAGTATCCGCTTTGGTTAGCCAACATTGTGCCCGTCCCGAAGAAAGACGGAAAAATGCGTATGTGTGTGGATTACAGGAATCTGAACAAGGCCAGTCTGAAGGATGATTTTCCATTTCCTCACATCGACATTTTGGTTGACAGTACTGCGAGATATGAAATCTTCTCTTTTATGGATGGATTTTCAGGATACAATCAGATCAGAATGGCTCCCGAAGATAGAAAGAAGACGTCGTTCATCACTCCCTGGGGAACCTTTTGTTATAGAGTTATGCCATTTGGATTGAAGAACGTTGGGGCAACATATCATAGGGCTATGACTACTCTGTTCCATGATATGATGCACAAAGAGATCGAAGTTTACGTAGACGATATGATAGCTAAGTCAAAGACCAAAGATGATCATGTCAGGCATTTGTTGAAACTGTTTGGTCGATTGAGAGAATACAAGCTCCGTTTGAATCCCAACAAGTGCACGTTTGGAGTACGATCAGGGAAATTATTGGGTTTCATTGTCAGCTAGAGGGGTATCGAAGTGGATCCTGATAAGGTGAAGGCTATTCAGGAAATGCCAGCTCCATCTACAGAGAAACAAGTCAGAGGATTTTTGGGACATTTGAACTACATCTCCCAATTTATATCTAATATGACTACAACGTGTAAGCCAATTTTTAAACTCTTAAGGAAAGAACAAGGTTGCGTTTGGACTGAAGATTGTCAGAAGGCTTTTGATAGCATCAAAGAGTATTTGCTTGAACCACCTATTCTGATACCGCCAGTGGAAGGACGACCTTTGATCATGTATTTGACTGTATTGGAAGACTCGATAGGTTGTGTGCTCGGTCAGCGAGATGAAACAGGAAAGCAAGATCATGTCACCTATTACCTGAGCAAGAAGTTTACAGACTATGAAACAAGGTATACCATATTAGAGAAGACTTGTTGTGCTTTGGCCTAGGCCACCAAACGTCTGCGCCAGTACATGTTGAATCATACCACCTGGTTAGTATCGAAGATGGATCCTATCAAGTATATCTTTGAGAAGCCTGCATTGACTGGGAGAATTTCCAGATGGCAGATGCTGTTATCTGAATATGACATTGAGTACCGTACCCAAAAAGCCATTAGAGGAAGTATTTTGGCTGACCATTTGACCCATCAGCCTATTTTGGATCATCAACCTTTGAATGATGATTTCTCGAACGAAGAGGTTATGTATTTGAAAATGAAGGATTGTGAAGAACCTCTGCCAGATGAAGGACCCGAGTCCGGTTCTCAATGGGGTTTAATTTTTGATGGAGCTGTCAACGCTCATGGGAGAGGAATAGGCGCGATTATTGTGACTCCTCATGGGTCTCATATTCTGTTTACCTCTAGGTTAACGTTCAAGTGTACCAACAATGAAGCCGAGTATGAAGCATGTATTATGGGCCTTGAGGAGGCAGTGGACTTAAGAATTAAGAATTTGGATGTGTTCGGTGATTCTGCTGTAGTCATTTATCAAATTACAGGATAGTGGGTAACTCGACAAGATGATTTGGTCCCGTATAGAGATTATGCAAGAAGACTGTTACCTTTCTTTGACAGGGTCGATTTTCACCATGTTCCTCGAGACGAGAATAGGATGACAGATGCATTAGCAACTTTGGCCTCCATGATTGTGGTAAAATTTGGGAATGATTGTCCTCGGATTGAGGTAAGACGTCTTGACATACCTGCTTATGTTTTTGCCATCGAGAGTGCTGAGGATGGAAAACCTTGGTATTATGACATTGAAGTATTTCTCAGAACATAGGAGTATCCTTTGGGAGCCTCCAACAAGGATAAGAAAATGTTGAGAAGATTGGCTGGCAATTTCCTCCTGAGTAATAATGTTTTATACAAGAGGAACTTTGACATGGTCTTGCTAAGATGCGTTGACAAGTGAGAAGCAGACATGCTAATGACGGAAATTCACGAAGGGTCCTTTGGTACTCATACAAATGGACATGCTATGGCTAAGAAACTCTTAAGAGCTGGTTATTATTGGATTACAATGGAATCTGACTGCTACAAGTTCGCCAGGAAATGTCACAAGTGTTAGATCTACGCAGATAAGATTTATGTGCCTCCGACCTTATTGAATGTTATCTCGTCTCCTTGGCCATTCTCCATGTGGGGAATTGATATGATTGGAATGATAGAACCAAAGGCATCTAATGGACACCGATTCATCTTAGTGGCAATTGACTACTTCAATAAGTGGGTCGAAGTTGCGTCTTATGCTAACGTAACTCGACATGTGGTTGTCAAATTTATCAAGAATCAGCTCATCTGCAGATATGGTGTGCCGAGAAGGATTATTACAGATAATGGGTCCAACTTGAATAATAGTATGATGAAAGAACTGTGCGAAGAATTCAAGATTGAGCATCATAATTCTTCTCCCTACAGACCGAAGATAAATGGGGCTGTTGAAGTCGCCAATAAGAATATTAAGAAGATAATTCAGAAGATGGTTGTCACATACAAGGATTGGCATGAAATGCTACCGTTCGCTCTACATGGATATCGTACTTCGGTACACACATCAACTGGGGAAACTCCTTTTTCACATGTCTACGGTATGGAAGTTGTACTCCCGATAGAGGTCGAGATTCCCTCCATGAGGATATTGATGGAAACAAAGTTGTCGGAAGCCAAATGGTGCCAGAGCAGATATGATCAATTAAACCTAATTGAAGAGAAGAGGATGACGGCCTTGTGCCATGGGCAGTTGTACTAGCAGAGGATGAAGAAGGCATTTGACAAGAAAGTTTGACTCCAAAAATTCAAGGAAGGCGACCTTGTGCTCAAGAAGATCCAGTCCTTCCTCACCGATGCCAGAGGAAAATGGGCTCCAAACTATGATGGGCTGTATGTGGTAAAGAAGGTCTTCTCAAGTGGCGCCCTGATGTTAGAAACAATGGACGGAGAAGAAATCACCCGCCCCATGAACGTAGATGCTGTCAAGAAGTATTTTGCTTAGAACTTAAGAAGTTCCAGTTGACTTAGGAACAAAATCATTATTCCATCGATGTAATCACTCTTATTACTTTCCAACATTGTAATATTGGAGTCGTGTTGTTCTGCCGACTGCCGTTTAATAAATAAAGTTTTTCCAATTGTGGCGTGTTAAATATTTTCGTTATGATGGCAAAACCCTGAATAATATCCTTTTAAAAGAGTGCCTTGTGTTTATTTGATATATGAATAACAAAAGGATGTCCGTGGACGTTTATTTCATCCACGGAGACGGAATTTCGTCATGCCCCGTACAAGACAGGTGAAGGTTTCCCTCAGGAGGTGACCGATTTGTGGAGATTTGGCTCGAGTGGGGACTTTGGTTTCCGGCCCATTGGTTTTGTTAGCATACGCATAGCATATAGATAGATGGCATAACATTTGCATTTTTGCATCTTTGTGTTTGTTTGTCTTGTCACTTCGGGTTGTGGTTATCCCCAAGTGACTGGGTAAGTCTTATCCCTCCAGATAGAGTTGTCAGCCCTAGGCAGAAAGCGCTCAACATTTCTATTTCCCCATGGAGTTTGATCCTCATGGAGAACGGTTGTTTTAGTACATTCCCATCTGAGTTCATACCTCAATGGTCGAGTCCTGCTTGGCAGTTTCTCTTCGGTTATTTCTCGAAGTGAACTTCGGTCCTTGGCGATCACATTGTAGATATCTCCAGTTTTAAAAAAAACGGAATTAAGCACGCATTTGTTTTGCACTTCATTCCCCAGGGAGAATTTATGGAGATAATTATTGAAGACAGACATTTCTCCGACAATGATCTCAACAATTTATATCTGGACCACAAGCGTTCTCTTTATTTGAGCAACTCGTTTTGACCAAGATCTTATTCAAAATGACAAATGGCAATCTCTGCGAGACAGTTCGCCCATCCCTAGTGGATTTATCAAGATTATCAATTCATCAAAGGGCATTCCTCTGGAAATCTGTCAGAGAAACGCGTTGAAGACATTACAAATTTTTCTCTTTATTTGAGAATCTACACTACAAAGATATACACTTTTACAGCTACAACAAGAGATACTCCGCATGAGCGTATTTCCCCAGTGAGTTCACTACACAAGTTTATTTCCATCAAATGGCATCTCTCCCGAGAAGTTTGGTGAAGTCTATTACATTTGATCTCTTTTATTTGAGAAGACATATGTTGCAAATCAACCGGCCTACATCTCTCCCGAAGATCCTCGGTGAAGCTTTAGGATCTCCAGTACATTATGGATTATCGCTAAAGTTCTACAATCTACAATGACATTCTAAATCCCCTGTGAAGATGCTCTCACGAGTTTTCATCATTTCGGGTAGAAACCAAGACCCGTTCATGGAAAACACACCATGAGTCATTGAGGAGGGTTATTTCAATAAACTAAAACCTGTAACACCCCCTTCTATACCCCCAAATAAATGCAAATACAACTTTATCAGAGTGAAAATTTTAGAATAAGGTATAAAGGAAGAATGTCACAATTTCACCAATGAAACACTTTAACATTTGCTCCATAAAATATGTAACATTTTCATGGTTTAGAAATCACATTTCAACATTTAAATTAAAGCGGAAGATAAAATCATTTAATTATTTCCAAAATATTAATTCACATACAGATAAGATATCCAGATTGATACATCATGTCAGGTCATTACAAAACCACATCAGCTGATACATCGCAATGTATCACAAAAGAATAACTATACTAGTCTAACTACCCGGTGTTACATATCAGAGCAGCCGACTCAAAAGAATGAAGATAACTTCACACAAAAACTCCAGCATCCTAATCTGCAATGCCTCGTAGAGCATTATAAAACAGCAGAAGGGTGAGAAATATTACCATAATAATCAATGCATAAGATTATATATATATATACAGGTATCACATAATTACATTCTACATTTCTCACCACAAATTCATTTCATAGTCATATTTACCATGTTGTAAATATAAACAAATATGAACATACCCAAACATATCCCTTCATACATATTCCCCAATCATCCAAAATCCATCATATTCACAAGCATACTTCATATATCCATGACATTTATGCTATTACCACATCATCAAATAATGCACATATATCCACGATATGTTCTCATGCATTTCTCACAATTATTAACGATGCACACATATCCACGATATGTTCCCATTCATCTCTCACAATTATTAACGATGCACGCATATCCACAATATGTTCCCATGCATCTCTCACAATTATTAACGATGCACACATATCCACAATATGTTCCCATGCATCTCTCACAATTATTAACGATGCACACATATCCACAATATGTTCCCATGCATCTCTCACAATTATTAACGATGCACGCATATCCACAATATGTTCCCATGCATCTCATACATTTATTAACCGATGCACACATATCCACGATATGTTCCCATGCATCTCGTACATTTATTAACCGATGCACACATATCCATGATATGTTCCCATGCATCTCGTACATTTGCATACAACAACATACACTCATAATTCATCGAATAATACACAAATAATCATTACTATGTTCTCGTGTATTTTCTAATCGATGCAAACATTATGCATATCGCAATCTATGATTCACGCCCAAAGACTACCCACAGCACATACACATACAGTATATAACATTTCATTCCATTAAGGATCGAACCCGATCGAACCACAACACAACATAGAATGAAATCACAGAAAAAAGAAATCCTGTCATGTTCGCCACCACCTCGCTAGGCGGGCACCTTGCGAACGCTCGCTACCTGTTCGCCTAGCGAACAAGCTCGCGAACCCCAACAGAAGCTACTGGAAGGCTTCGCTACCTGCTCGCTGCAGCGAGCTTCCCAG
Organism: Lathyrus sativus; assembly: GCA_963859935.3. Classification (NCBI taxonomy): domain Eukaryota; kingdom Viridiplantae; phylum Streptophyta; class Magnoliopsida; order Fabales; family Fabaceae; genus Lathyrus; species Lathyrus sativus. The sequence continues at coordinate 320,544,078 of OZ012738.1, read as the reverse complement.
CGAACCATTTCGCTATCTGTTTGCTACACTTTCGCTACCAGCGAACACACCAAAATCCATTCTGTCCAAGTCTGGGACCATTCGCTATTTGTTCGCTGAGCTAACCCCTAGCGAGGATTCGCTACCTGCTCGCCTAGCGAGTCGCTAGCGAATGTCTGCGTATTTTGTTTTTCACTTACTGTTATCCAACTCAACCAACTCCGAAAACCCCAAACTCACCAATCCAATTCCAATACTCGTAGTCTAACATTTCTAGACTATTATACATCATCTATTTCAGTATCTAACCGATTAAATTGAGTTCTACCGATTAAATCCAACTTTTGCCCTAAATGGAAAATAGGGGAAAACATCCAACAATCCTACTCAAACATACACAATCACATACATTGATCAAATAATAATGTTTTTCACCCTTACCTTGATTGGATTGAAGCTTTGGGTTGATCTTGATCTCTTCCAATTTTTTCCTCTTCTCTTTTCTCCTCTTCCTCTATTCTTTCTCCTTCTTTCTCTTATATTTCCTTTTCTTTCCACAATGTTTCTATATTTTCCTTTTCCTCATATAATTCTTTTATTTCTTTCCACTCTACTTCCCTCTTCAATTTTCTATCAAAATTCCAAATTATCCAAATCATTAAAATTAATTCCAATAAAACAATTAATTAACATAATTAATTATTTAATGAAATTTGGGCTTTTACAACCCTCCCCCACTTTAGGAATTTCCGTCCTCGAAAATGTTACCTGGTTCAAACAGTTCTGGATAAGACTCCCTCATTTGGCTCTCCAGTTCCCAAGTCACATTTCCACCAGCCGGTCCTCCCCAAGCGACCTTCACCAAAGAAATCTCTTTGCTTCGAAGTTGCTTCAATTTCCGATCCTCTATCCGCATAGGTGATGTCTCAACAGTCAGGTTATCTCTCACCTACACATCATCTAATTGGACTACATGAGACGGATCCGCAATGTATTTCCTCAACTGAGATACATGGAATACGTCATGAAGATTAGCAAGCGACGGTGGTAAAGCCACACGATAGGCCACTTCTCCTATCCTCTACAAAATATGATAAGGACCAATGAAACGCGGCGACAACTTGCGCGACTTTAATGCCCTACCAACACCTGTCATCGGAGTGACTCGAAGAAACACATGATCTCCCTCTTGAAATTCAAGTGCCTTCCTCCTCTTGTCATAATAACTCTTCTGACGACTCTGAGCAACTCTCATCTTCTCTTGAATCATCTTGATCTTATCAGTAGTCTGTTGAACTAACTCGGGTCCAACAACAGAACTCTCTCCGGACTCAAACCAACACAATGGTGTCCTACACCTCCTACCATACAACGCCTCAAATGGTGCCATACTGATACTCGAATGAAAACTGTTGTTGTAGGTAAACTCAATCAAAGGCAAGTAGCTATCCCAAACTCCTCCTTTTTCCAATACACAAGCTCTCAAAAGATCTTCAAGCGACTGAATCGTCCTCTCGATCTGACCATCTGTCTGAGGATGATAAGCTGAACTCAAACGCAACTTAGTACCCAAAGCACTCTGCAAGCTCTCCCAAAATCTCGAAGTGAACCTCAGATCTCTATCCGAAACAATACTCGACGGAATACCATGCAAACACACAATCCTCTCAATATACAATTTAGCCAACTTCTCCAACAGGTAATCCACACGCATAGGGATAAAGTGAGCAGATTTAGTCAATCTATCCACAATAACCCAAATAGCCTCAAAATTACTCGACGTCCTCGACAAACCCAATACAAAATCCATGGAGATACTATCCCACTTCCACTCAGGAATAAACAACGACTTCATCAAACCCGACAGCTTCTGATGCTCAATCTTTGACTTCTGGCAAGTCAAACAAGAATACACAAATTCCGCAATATCCTTCTTCATACTAGGCTACCAAAACACTTTCCTCAAATCCTGATACATCTTAGTAGCACCCGGATGAATACTCAATCCGCTACGATGTCCTTCCTCAAGGATACTCTTTTTAAGCTCCACAACATTCGGAACACAAACTCGATCCCGACATCTCATAATCCCATTCTCATCAATCCGAAAATCACCACCTTGGCCTTGGTTGATTAAAGTCAACCGATCAACTAAACTCAAATCCGATTTCTGTCCTTCTCGAATTTCATCCAAAATACCACTTGTAAGCTTTAACATACCCAACTTAAATCCAAAAGAAGTTCTCTCACATACTAAACTCAAATCCCGAAATTGCTCGACCAATTCCAACTCTTTCACCATCAACGCCGACATATGCAATGATTTGCGACTCAATGCATCCGCTACTACATTTGCTTTACCCGGATGGTAATTCAAACCAAAATCATAATCCTTTAAAAGTTCAATCCATCTTCTTTGTCTTGCATTCAATTCCTTTTGATCAAAAAGATATCTCAAACTCTTGTGGTCACTAAACACTTCAAATCTTGCACCAAACAGATAATGCCTCCAAAGTTTCAACACGAACACAACGGCTGCCAACTCTAAGTCATGCGTCGGATATTTCTTCTCATGCACTTTGAGTTTCCTTGAAGCATAAGCCACAACTTGATTATTCTGCATCAACACACCTCCCAAGACCATTAAAGATGCATCACAATACACAACGAACGGTTCTTCCGGATTTGGCAAAATCAAAATAGGGGCTGTCGTCAACCTTCGCTTAAGTTCTTGGAAACTCGCTTCACACTTGGCATCCCAAACAAAAGCTTGACCCTTCCTAGTCAACTGCGTCAAAGGTAACTATAACTTAGCAAATCCTTCAATGAACTTACGGTAATAACCCGCTAAACCAAGAAAACTTCTAATCTCAAAAACTGATTTCGGAGTCTCCCATTGTGATACCGCTTCAACCTTCGACGGATCAACCGCAATACCATTACTCGAAATTACATGACCAAGGAAACTAACTTCCTTCAACCAAAACTCACACTTAGAAAGCTTTGCAAACAACTGCTTCTCTCTCAACATAGATAACACAATCTTCAGATGCTCGGCATGCTCTTCTTCGCTCTTCGAATAAACCAAGATGTCATCGATAAACACAACCAAAAACTTATCCAAATAAGGATGGAAAATCCTATTCATGTACTCCATAAATACACCTGGTGCATTAGTCACGCCAAATGGCATTACAGAATACTCATAGTGTCCATACCTCGTTCTAAAAGCAGTCTTCTGAATATCCTTAGCTTTCACACGAATCTGATGATACCCAGATCTCAAATCAATCTTGCTGAACACACTCGCACCAACCAACTGATCCATCAGATCATCAATCCTCGGGAGTGGATACTTGTTCTTAATAGTCACCTTGTTCAACTGTCTGTAATCCACACAGAGCCTCATAGAACCCTCTTTCTTCTTAACCAACAACACCGGTGCATCCCACGGCGACACACTCGGACGAATAAACCTTTTTTCAAGCAAATCCTCAAGTTGACTCTTCAACTCTTTCAATTCTGATGCCGACATACGATAAGGAGCCATCGATATCGGACTAGTTCCAGGAATCAAATCTATTGAAAACTCCACTTCTCGCTCCGGTGGTAAATCCTTTATCTCTTCAGGGAAAACTTCCGGAAAATCTCTAACAATTGGTAAAGCACCAATCTCTTCACTTCCACCAATTCTCAAAGTTGCCATAAGCATTAATACCTTAGCTCCGTCTTGCACTGATTCTTTCACTTGTCTCGCTGACATAAACAAATCTCTTGCAACGTCCGATTCCAGAAAAATAACCGTCTTGTCAAAACAATTAATATGTACCCGGTTGAATTCCAACCAATTCATCCCAAGGATGACATCGAGTTGGTCTAGGTGAAGACACACTAAACCAATTCCAAAATCTTAACCGAAGATACTCAACGGACAATTCAAACAAACATACGGTGTAGTTACCAGACCCATAGCAGGAGTATCAATAACCATACCGCCACCAATCACAGACAACTCAAGATTCAACCTTCTAACACAATCCAAAGAAATAAAAGAATGTGTAGCTCCGGTATCAATTATAGCGATCAAAGGTATACCATTAATAAAACACGTACCTCTGATCAAGCGATCGTCACTAGCAGTCTCGGATCCAGATAGAGCGAATACTTTTCCGCTTCCTTGATTCTTCTTCGGCTTATCACATTTGGTATTAATGTGTCCTTGCTCGCCACAGTTGTAGCAAGTCACATTTGCACCGCTTCTGCATTCAAGGGCTTTGTGGCCTGGCTTGCCACACTTAAAACACACCTTCTCAACACTCTTGCATTCCAAAGCACGGTGTCCCTCTTCACCGCACCTATAACACTTCATCGGAGTAGAAACTCCCCCACTTGGCTTCTTACCGAAACCAACCCCTTGTTTCCCCTTATCAGCAGGAGTCACGTAAGGTTTCCCTCGGAAGTGGCCCTTTCCTTTCTTATCACTTAGGCTCTTGTAGTGGCTAGATCGAGCCCTACTATCCTCATCGTAAATCCTACTCTTGTTTACCAACTCCGAAAATCACTGGATTTCCTGGTAACCAATAGCTTGCTTGATCTCAGGTCTCAAGCCATTCACAAATTTGAGACACTTAGATCTCTCGGCATTAGCAGTGTTGTAGTAAGGACAAAACTTGATCAACTCCTCAAATTTTGCCGCATACTCAGCTACCGTTGAATTACCTTGCTTCATCTCAAGGAATTCAATCTCTTTCTTTCCGCGCACATCTTCTGGAAAATACTTCTCCAGAAATGTCTCTCTAAAAAGATCCCAGGTGATCACAATATCATCCTCTTCAAATCTTTGGCGAGTATTACCCCACCAGTCTTCGGCTTCCTCTTCGAGCATGTGAGTCCCAAACTGCACCTTTTGTGCATCTGAGCAATTCATAACCCGAAAAATCTTTTCGATAGCTTTCAACCAAATTTGTGCTTTTTCAGGCTCGTGGGTTCCCTTGAACGTCGGTGGATTATTCCTTTGGAACCTTCCCAAAGCACGGAATTCATCATCAGCATTATTCCCCACATTCACATTGGCCGGAGGATTCTGCCCAATCGCTCCCGCCAACCTTGTCAAAGCTTCTGCGATCGCTTCATCGTTCCTCCCTGCAACCATCTTACTTGATTCCAACAACAGAACCACGTAAGAACAACCAATATTGATGATGCAACACACGCATATCAATAACACACAGGGAAAAAAAACACTCTAACAACTTGGCCGGACGGACCGACCTGCTCTGATACCACTATTGTAACACCCCCTTCTATACCCCCAAATAAATGCATATACAAATTTATCAGAGTGAAAATTTTAGAATAAGGTATAAAGGAAGAATGTCACAATTTCACCAATGAAACACTTTAACATTTGCTCCATAAAATATGTAACATTTTCATGGTTTAGAAATCACATTTCAACATTTAAATTAAAGCGGAAGATAAAATCATTTAATCATTTCCAAAATATTAATTCACATACAGATAAGATATCCAGATTGATACATCATGTCAGGTCATTACAAAACCACATCAGCTGATACATCGCAATGTATCACAAAAGAATAACTATACTAGTCTAACTACCCGGTGTTACATATCAGAGCAGCCGACTCAAAAGAATGAAGATAACTTCACAAAAAAACTCCAGCATCCTAATCTGCAATGCCTCGTAGAGCATTATAAAACAGCAGAAGGGTGAGAAATATTACCATAATAATCAATGCATAAGATTATATATATATATATATATATATATATATATATATATATATATATATATATATATATATATATATATATATATATATATATATATATATATATATATATATATATATATATATATATATATATATATATATATATATATATATATATATATATATATATATATATATATATATATATATATATATATATATATATATATATATATATATATATATATATATATATATATATATATATATATATATATATATATATATATATATATATATATATATATATATATATATATATATATATATATATATATATATATATATATATATATATATACAGGTATCACATAATTACATTCTACATTTCTCACCACAAATTCATTTCATAGTCATATTTACCATGTTGTAAATATAAACAAATATGAACATACCCAAACATATCCCTACATACATATTCCCCAATCATCCAAAACCCATCATATTCACAAGCATACTTCATATATCCATGACATTTATGCTATTACCACATCATCAAACAATGCACATATATCCACGATATGTTCCCATGCATTTCTCACAATTATTAACGATGCACACATATCCACGATATGTTCCCATGCATCTCTCACAATTATTAACGATGCACACATATCCACAATATGTTCCCATGCATCTCTCACAATTATTAACGATGCACACATATCCACAATATGTTCCCATGCATCTCTCACAATTATTAACGATGCACACATATCCACAATATGTTCCCATGCATCTCTCACAATTATTAACGATGCACGCATATCCATAATATGTTCCCATGCATCTCATACATTTATTAACCGATGCACACATATCCATGATATGTTCCCATGCATCTCGTACATTTATTAACCGATGCACACATATCCACGATATGTTCCCATGCATCTCGTACATTTGCATACAACAACATGCACTCATAATTCATCGAATAATACACACATAATCATTACTATGTTCTCGTGTATTTTCTAATCGATGCAAACATTATGCATATCGCAATCTATGATTCACGCCCAAAGACTACCCACAACACATACACATACAGTATATAACATTTCATTCCATTAAGGATCGAACCCGATCGAACCACAACACAACATAGAATGAAATCACAGAAAAACGAAATCCTGTCATGTTTGCCACCACCTCGCTAGGTGGGCACCTGGCGAACGCTCGCTACCTGCTCGCATAGCGAACAAGCTCGCGAACCCCAACAGAAGCTACTGGAAGGCTTCGCTACCTGCTCACTGCAGCGAGCTTCCCAGCGAACCATTTCGCTATCTGTTCGCTACACTTTCGCTACCAGCGAACACACCAAAATCCATTCTGTCCAAGTCTGGGACCATTCGCTATCTGTTCGCTGAGCTAACCCCTAGCGAGCATTCGCTACCTGCTCGCCTAGCCAGTCGCTAGCGAATGTCTGCGTATTTTGTTTTTCACTTACTGTTATCCAACTCAACCAACTCCGAAAACCCCAAACTCACCAATCCAATTCCAATACTCTTAGTCTAACATTTCTAGACTATTCTACATCATCTATTTCAGTATCTAACCGATTAAATTAAGTTCTACCGATTAAATCCAACTTTTGCCCTAAATGGAAAATAGGGGAAAACATCCAACAATCCTACTCAAACATACACAATCACATACATTGATCAAATAATAATGTTTCTCACCCTTACCTTGATTGGATTGAAGCTTTGGGTTGATCTTGATCTCTTCCAAGTTTTTCCTCTTCTCTTTTCTCCTCTTCCTCTATTCTTTCTCCTTCTTTCTCTTATATTTCCTTTTCTTTCCACAATGTTTCTATATTTTCCTTTTACTTATATAATTCTTTTATTTCTTTCCACTCTATTTCCCTCTTCAATTTTCTATCAAAATTCCAAATTATCCAAATCATTAAAATTAATTCCAATAAACCAATTAATTAACATAATTAATTATTTAATGAAATTTGGGTTGTTACAAGACCCGTTCATGGTAAACACACCATGAGTCATTGGGGAGGTTTATTTCAAGAAACTGAGACTCGTTCATGGCAAAGACACCATGAGTCATTGGGATGTTTATTTCAAGAAACTGAGACCCGTTCATGGCAAACACACCATGAGTCGTTTGGGAGGTTTATTTCAAGAAACTGAGACCCGTTGATGGCAAACACACCATGAGTCGTTGGGGAGGTTTATTTCAAGAATTTGAGACCCATTCATGGCAAACACACCATGAGTCATTGGGGAGCTTTATTTCATGAAACTGAGACCCGTTCATGGCAAACACACCATGATTCGTTGGGGAGGTTTATTTCAAGAAACTGAAACCCGTTCATGGCAAACACACCATGAAGCGGGGGGGAGTTTTATTTGCACTATTATCAACACTACATTCAACTAAGAAACATAATTCTACACTGATCAAGAGAGTTTGTTTTGGTTATTACCATTGTTGAGACTGTCACACGTTGGTAGTAAATTAGCCTTCGATTACAAGTATCTCACATGTTGTCCAAACTGCCATATTCTTGGCATACATGTTACGCTCTTATATTTTTGGAGATTCCTCGTTGCTAGTTGTTTCCTTTCCCCGTGGAGTCTCATTTTGTTGGGCCCGTCTTTTCTGTTGCTCCTGTGTTTCTCGCATGCTGTGTCCCGTCTTCCCCCGTGGCATCTTTTTCTCCACGGGACTTTTGTTTTGCATTCCATATCATTGCATATCATATGCATTCGTGGCTTCTTAGGGCCAAAAATTCGTGCAATGTTTGTATTTAAGTCCCTCCTATCTCGTCGAGACGGAGATTTCAATCTCCATATCTCCAGATAGAAATAACTTAAATAGGGGCATCTGTCACACCCTAATTTTTGACCTTAAGATCCCACCTCCTTGTGCGGTTTCTTGCATTTTATTTAGGTCATGTTTTTTAGCGCAACTAACCTTTTAACCAGTTTGTTCGTGCTGTTTTGTGAGGCTATGGTCACTAAAGTAAGTTTGGAGGTCATGAAGACTTTGTGTACTCCTTACCTCCTCCCAGTTGTGCTGAGTATTGTGGAACCACACACCCTTGTTCTCATAACCCTTTAATCAACAAAGGACCGGGGTGTCTCTGTTTATTTGATTAGAAGCAAGTTGATTTAAAGTACGAAGTATTATGTGGTTTTAACGAGATTGCATACTGCACATTCAAGAGGAGATTTGAGTTGGGGGTGAATCCATCATGGGGTTAGAAATCTCATCAATTTGGTTTGTGTTGGGAGTTCATGTCCGGTATTGTTCCTAGTTATGGATTTTGAATCGTTACGCTCTCGTTTTTAAGGGAAAAGAACCGGAATTTTTATTGGCGTTATGAGGTTGCCATTGATTGAATAAGACATCCAATCAAGTACTTGCTATAACATCTCAAGGTGGCATTTAAGATTTGTGGAATCGTTGAAATGATATCATGAGTTACAATGTGAAGTTTATAATTTCAAGCACAAAGACCAATTTTAAACATATGATCAAGATGGTAAGTTGTACCAACTCAAAGCACGTACAAGTTTATCAGCAAGAGTATGAGCTTACAGAGTTACAGTCTCAAAATTAATTCTGGAGCCTTTTTTATTATTTTATTTCCACAAGACAGTTGTTTTACAAAGATGATAAACATTGCTGTTAGACGTTTGGTAACGAGAAAACCCTTGTTTTCTTTTGAGGTTGCTGGTGTTGTTGGGATAAACCTATCCTTTTCCTTGGAGTACACATTCATGTTTTGAACTTCATGGAGAGACCCACCCTTTACTCCCCGAGACGTTCAGTACTTTGCTGCAAGCATCTGGAAAATGTGGAATGTATAATCAAGATGAGAACACTTAATTGTTGAAAAGATCAAAATGAAGTATGGTTATCATCAGTGAATTGACATACCTCAGAGATCAATCATAATCACTAGTATCCCAAGCTCATGTGTCGATATCCCAATCTCGCCGAAGCCACTCCAAACAAACCGTATGCGAGCTACTAAGAACATCTCCATAATGTTGCTCCATGCCATACTCATGCCGCCGAGTCCATTAAGAACGATGAAAAAGAAAGCATTAGGACTAACAAGCCGAGTAAAATTCACCAGGTTCCAAATGATGCAATAGTAGTCCACGCTTGATAACAACCTTTGTGTCTCTCAATAGTAATGTTCTAAGCTGCTTAGTCCTGCAACAAACAACATTACGGAAGCTACGGTTATTTGATCCAAAGATAAGTGTAAAATGATTAAAATACTATCAAGCATTTGACAAACTTCTTTTAGAAAGAGGTCATTGTTGGTTACAGTATGGACCCGTCCATGAATGCTTAACGATACACATAAAGAAGGATGGATCCTAGTTTTCGTTCTTACAATTCCTGCTAACACAACAGCTTTCGTCAAGAAATTGAATTAGGACGAGCTCATTGTTTGTTTTCCAGCCCACTCCTTTTTCCTGCCCAGGATGTTGTCATTCCGCCATTTGAAGCAGAAGGGTTTTTGCATATGTGAAAAAGAATTACAGTTATCAAGTCATTGTCGATTGCAAACCCATTCTATGCAGTAAAATTGAGTTACCGTGTCGTATAACCAAGCAAGCTACAGAAAGGAAGGCTAAGTACAACTCCTCCAACTAACAAGCTCAGTGTGACGCTCCTGAAAACACCTTCTGACCCTTTACGCAGATTTACCTACATGGCACCCCTTGAGATAGAAGTACGCCAGGTAATGATTAAGAGGCTTCCGCGTAAAAATCGCTCAGACTCAGCAGTGGCATCATATCCTATCAATAACAGCAAGCAGTGTAAATATTTTGAGAACAAGTCATCAGTATTTTGGGAATACAAGTTAGCAAGGCTTCCTCAGTGAAGACGTGGCCAAGGCATAAGTAATTTCACGGTTCGTTATAGCAGGATAACATCAAAGTAACCCGTAAAGAAGACCTTGTAGTTGCTTCACAATGTTTGTGTAAACCGTGGTTTTCGTAAACTTGTTCACTATGACACGACCTACTGTGTTACCGGCACCATAGATCTGTCAACAAAAGAGGAAGTAATTCAAATCATGCATAAACTCAAAAGAAAACAAGAAGAACTAAACGAAGCTAAGCGTAACCACGAGATTATCTGCATCTTATAACATCCTTGCTATAATCTATGAGCAGCAAGGAAATTACGCAGATGCCATACCTTGCAACAATGAGGTCCTCCGCATTGATCCCTTGGCAACTGTTGGTCCTGTAAACAGAAGCAATACATATAAGGAGATTGGAAGAGTTAATGTTTGCTATCCAGGATTACATAAGCGCAATTATCGTCAGGCCACCATCAACGACTTAGCAGCAGGTGTAACACCCATTTTAATTATTTAGTCATTTTATTATTATTTTAAATATTATGTGTTGGTGTGCCATTTGGTGGGGGTGTATTTGGTGATGTTTGGTGGGTGTCCCTAATGTGGGAGGATTATTGGTGGTATTCTGGTGTGGAATATAATAATATAAAAATAATAGTAACATTGGTGGGGGTGTTATTATTATTATTATTATTATATTTATTATATTTGTTAATATTACTAATATTATTATTATTTTGGTGAAATAATGATATTAGTATTATTATTATTATTATTATTATTATTATTATTATTATTATTATTATTATTATTATTAATAATGAGTATTATTATTATGATTATTATTATTACTATTAATAGTATTATAATATTATTAGTATTAATAATAATGTTGTATTATTTTATTAAGTTATTATTATTATTATTAAGTTATTATTATTATTGGGATTAGAGAATTAAAATAGAGAAGGTGAGGGGTTATTGGGAAGTTAGAGAGAAGTGTGAGAAGTCACGATAGAAAGGAGAGGAGTGAGAAGAACGGAAAAGGGAACGGAAAAGGGAGCGAAGAACGAAGGAACAGGGGAAAATCAGAATTGGCCAAACCTTGGAAGATTCTTTCATCGATCAACCGATTAACAAGGTAAGGGGGGGAGAAACTTGATTGGGAAATGGTTTATACATGTATAGGGTAGTTGGGGATTCCTTAACCCCGTAGGAAGATCATCTATATATGATATTGTGAATTGATATGTTATGATTGATGATGATTGTTGTTAATTATATAGTGATCGTTAATGAATTGGTGATTTGGGTTGATTTGGCGTATAGGGCATATAGGGTGTTTTACAGTTTTTAAGGAAAGTTCTGTATGGCTTTTGAGGTATCGATAAAGTGTGTAGGTGATGATTTTGAGATTGGGATTAGGAATCATTTAGGCTGAATTACGTGTAATGTTGGTACTGATGTTAAGGTGTGAATTGGGATAGGAGATTAGAATTATTTGGCCTAGATAGCAATCTGCAGAACTGTGAGAAATTGGTGAAATCGCAGCATTCGCTGGGCTTCGCCTGGCGAGTGTTGGCGAAGCATCGCCTGGCGAGTGGAGGCGAGTGTTCGCCTGCCGAGCTGAGGCGAGTGGCAGCGAATAATTCAGAATTAAGTCCCAGACCTATAGGGTAGGAACTTCGCCTGGCGAGTGTGGCCAGCGAAGGTTCGCATGGCGAATGGGGGTTCGCCTGGCGAGTGCACGATAGTGAAATGAGGGCTTCGCCAGCAGGTTCGCCTGGCGAATGCTAGCGAAGGTTCGCTACGGGGCTTCGCCTGGCGAATGCCAGCGAACGTAGCAGAACCAGAATGTGATTTTGTGATGTTTTGGCCTTGAGCTTGGGCTGGTGTGATCCCTTTGGCCTTGATGCACTGTAAGAATGATGAGTGTGGGAACTAACTTGTGTACTTGGTGATAGTGCAGGTTTCCCGTAATAATGACTGGTGGACAATTAGTTGATGTATATGTAGGTAGTGATCAATAATATCGTGTATCCCCGAGTAGTGGGATGTGTTTGTATCTTGGTGATAGAATATGAACTTGTTTACTATCTGGTTGAATTATATGGTGTTGGTGCATGTTATATCTATGCTTATATATGTGATGTATAATGATACGATCAGGTGGATCGTGTGCACTTAGTGTGCCTGAACATAATAGTTATGCATTGGTGTGTGCATATCATGGTGTCTTGGTGGGATGGATCATGTCTCGGATGGAGCGTAAGTGATATGTTTGTACTCCTTTGTGGAGAATGGTGGGGTTGAATCATGTCTCGGATGGAGCGTAAGTGATTCACCCGTACTCCTTTGTGGAGAATGGTGGGGTCGAATCATGTCTCGGATGGAGCGTAAGTGATTCACCCGTACTCCTTCGTGGAGAATGGTGGGTTCAATTGAACGAACCAATGAGTCGGTACCGCATGCATGGTGTTGAGTTGCATTTTGCATTATAATATGTTATATTGTAATTTGAACAGTAGGTTCGTTATATGGAGTTGTTGGGGTGAATATTGGTGTGTTGGTGTGTTTTACTACCTTGTTTACATGTATTACATTACCATTATATTCTGATCATTATTTCTCACCCCTTTGTTGTTGTTGTGGTCTATGCTTCTTCGGAAGTACAGATAATCCAGGTGCTTAGCTAACTTGGATAGTGGTGTGACAGTCGAGTCGTAGGATGCTCTGATACGTAACACGGGATATGGGTGTTTTAACTATTTTATGTCAAACTTATTGTAATCCTGTGACGTATCATGAATTTGATGTATTTTATCTTATTAAACAAATTCCGCTGTATTATTTTGAAAAGAATGAATAAAGTATTTTTATAAAATTTGGAGATGTGATATCCCACTTTTTGGTGAAAACTCTGATTATTATTATAACATTTATATTTTATTTAATACGGGGAAGTGGGGTGTTACAATTGGTATCAGAGTAGGTCGGTCCGTCCGGCCAGTGTTGTTGAGTTGAGTTGAGTCTGTCCTTTGGGATGGAGACTGTGTGTTGTTTAACCTGGTGTTGTGGTTTAAATCCCTAGTATGCGGCATGTGTGTGAAAACACTGTCGGTACATGTTGTTGACTAACTTAGTTGGCAGGAGAGGAATGATTCCAGTGGGGGAGAAGTTTGTATTTCTCCGGAATGCTACGGTGTGGTGGCTTAGTGTGTTGAGGAATGCTATCATAGTTTGGTAAAGATGGTTTGTACCCCATCATGATTTCGGCTGTCTATTAACAAATTGAGGAACTGATCACCCTTAATCTCTTGTTAATAGTAGACGGGATTGTGTTGGATGGGATAGACGTGTCTTGCAAGCTTGTGTGGCGTGAGCAACGAATTGTCTTGAGTTAAGCTAAGTGCTTAAGGGATTATTTTGAGGAGTTGGCGTAATACGGTGTTGAGACGTTTATTTTGACGGAAACTTTGAATGAGGAGGAAAGTGAGAAAATTGGGATTTGTCAATTAGTTGAAATTGCCAGAGGTTCCCTGAGGAAGTAAGCGATTTACTATCGGAGTGTGAAGTAAAGCTTACACGTTTATTTTGTTTTTGGGACGAGTCTGATATTGATGACTCCATATTGTATGTTTACGTTGGGAGTGGAGAAGTTGAAGAGTCAACTTGAAGACCCGCTGGGGGAGAGGTTCTTTTGTTTGAGTGTGTTACCGTAAGGTGCACCAATTTTGTTGGTTAGACAGACAGAAGGTTTTGTGAAGCTTTGGGTGAACTATAGATAAGTGAACAAGGTGACTGTCAAGGATAAGTGTTCGCTTCCAAGAGTTAATGATTTGATGGATCAATTGATTGAAGGACGTGAGTTTCCATGTTCGTGAGATCGCGAGTAGAATTATTGTGTTGTGGTGTCGAAGGTCGAAGTGGTATCGTAATAGGAGGCTCCACGATCTGCTATTGAGATTGGAAGTAATCGGGTTTTAAAATATTTAAAGATTGAAAGTGTGTTGGGCGGCCTCCTAAGTATGAAATTGTGGTTATACGTTGAATTCCGAGATCGCAGCTTTTTACGGAATCGAAATCGGACACTCAGAAGTCAGGTAACGGTCGAAAATAGAATTTCGGGACTGTCATGTTCGCCGAGATTCGCCTGGCGAAGTGCCCTGAGCAGAAAAATGTTGTTGTGGTATTTTTGTCGTAACGGGAGAACCGTAACTCAGAATGACGCCCGGTTCAAAGCGTTGGAAAGCTATTGAAATTATCTATGAGATGGTGAAGTATTGACATGGAATTAAGCTATTTATTGATTAAGTGTGTTTGAATGTTGCAGTAAGGGCTGGCAGTACGGTACGTGTTCCCGCCATAACTCACAACTTGTTTGTCCATTTGGCATGGGATCTTCTTTAATTATTTATATAAGGCAATGGTTGTGTTAATAAATGATATTTTAAGGTATTCGAAGAGTATAGAGGATTATGTTGAGCATAAGGAACTGGAGTTATCAGTGTTAGAAAAAGAGCGGTGATATACTTCCGTAAGGAAAGTTCTGCCGAATCCGATAGAACTGACTGTGGTGTTTGTGATGCTTGTTGATATAATTAGGGGATTTGCTAAAGACAACTTCAGCGAGTTTCAGTTATGCAAAAGGAAACTTGAAGTGTGTAAGAGAAACCATCCGACCAGTGATTTAGAGTTGGTTGCTATTGTGGTTGTACCGGAGTCGGAGGCTTCGAAAGTTCAGACTGAGATCGGAGACGTTTGGTGATCTTAAGAGTTTAAGGTGTTTGTTTGATTTGAAAAAGTTGAAAATGAGGCAAAGGAAATAATTAGGATTTCTGAAGGATTACGACTTTGAGTGTAATTACCCTTTGGGTAAAGTGGATGTGGTAGATGATGCGGTGAGTTGGAAATGTTTGTGCATACCGAAGATGATGGTGAAAAGAGGTAGAACTGATTGAGAAATTTCATAATATGCGCTTTGTGAGTAAGGATACTTCTTATAGAGTTAAGCTTTTATTATTAAGATCTGACTAGTGATATCCTTGAGAAGAATCGAGAAAGTCAGAAATCTGGGTTGAGTAGTGAATTAGTTGAAATTGATAAATTAGAGTCGAAGAGTGGATTGTCGGGTTTGTGGAAATAATACCACGAGGTGTTATGATAGAGTATGTGTACTAGATGTGGTTGAGGTTGAATATGCTGGTTAGAATTGTCGAAATTCGAAGAGTGAACATCAGAGACTGTTGAGTCTGATGCAGCCGTGAATATTCCAGAGTGGGAATCGGGTAGTATTTTCGTGGAGTTGGTGTTGAGATTTCCAAAGAATTGGGAAGATATAATTTTAATTTGGATTATTGTTAGTGGATTAACTATTCTACGTTGAGGATATATGAGATGCATATTGGGTAAGTGGCGAAGTTAGATGAGATACTGACGAATGTTGTGTCAGATGGGAATTTAAGGTTTATATTGAGATTTTGGAGGGGCTTACTGGAAGCATCGGGTACTAAGTTGAAGTTGAGTTCGACTTACCATCCGCAAATTGATGGTCAGTCAGAGAGGACTATTGAGTCTGTAGAGAATTGGTGAGAGCTTGGGTGTTGGATCGAGGTGGATTGTGGGATGATTAATTACCGTTGATTGAGTTACCTATAATAACGGTTACCATCCTAGTGTCGGAATGGCACTATATGTGGCTTGGTGAAATAGGGAGTGTAGGACTCTGCTGTGTTAGAATGGGTCGAGTGAGAGTGTTGTGCTCAGACCTGAAAATTATGTTGAGATGGCTGAAAAGATCAAGAGGATCCAAGGAAAGATGTGTTTGGAGAGTCACGCTGGTGACTGATGTTGGTCGAGCTTCAAATTCTCAGAAGTTCGCACCGTTTTCTGTGGTTCGTATCAGAGTGGCGCAGCGGAGGCATGGGAGGAGTAACATGTTAGACTGTTTTCCGTTGTCGCTGTGAATTGGCATGATATGTTTCATGTGTCTTCGTTGAGGAAGTACATTGAAGCGGGTGGATGATGTACAAGTGAAAAGTAATTTGATTGTTGAGGCATTGCTAGTTTGTTTGACGGATGAGAAACAGCTCCGACGGAAGGAAATACCTTTGGTGAAGGTAGCGTGGGGAGATGCTGCAGGAGGCAGTGTGACCTGGGAGTTGGAAAGCAGGATGCGAGAAGCGTATCCGGAGCTATTTCCATCAGGTAATTTTCGAGGAAGAAAATAATTAAAGTGGGGGAGAGTTGTAACACCCATTTTAATTATTTAGTCATTTTATTATTATTTTAAATATTATGTGTTGGTGTGCCCTTTGGTGGGGGTGTATTTGGTGATGTTTGGTGGGTGTCCCTAATGTGGGAGGATTATTGGTGGTATTCTAGTGTGGAATATAATAATATAAAAATAATAGTAACATTGGTGGGGGTGTTATTATTATTATTATTATTATATTTATTATATTTGTTAATATTACTAATATTATTATTATTTTGGTGAAATAATGATATTATTATTATTATTATTATTATTATTATTAATAATGAGTATTATTATTATGATTATTATTATTACTATTAATAGTATTATAATATTATTAGTATTAATAATAATGTTGTATTATTTTATTAAGTTATTATTATTATTATTAAGTTATTATTATTATTGGGATTAGAGAATTAAAATAGAGAAGGTGAGGGGTTATTGGGAAGTTAGAGAGAAGTGTGAGAAGTCACGATAGAAAGGAGAGGAGTGAGAAGAACGGAAAAGGGAACGGAAAAGGGAGCGAAGAACGAAGGAACAGGGGAAAATCAGAATTGGCCAAACCTTGGAAGATTCTTTCATCGATCAACCGATTAACAAGGTAAGGGGGGAGAAACTTGATTGGGAAATGGTTTATACATGTATAGGGTAGTTGGGGATTCCTTAACCCCGTAGGAAGATCATCTATATATGATATTGTGAATTGATATGTTATGATTGATGATGATTGTTGTTAATTATATAGTGATCGTTAATGAATTGGTGATTTGGGTTGATTTGGCGTATAGGGCATATAAGGTGTTTTACAGTTTTTAAGGAAAGTTCTGTATGGCTTTTGAGGTATCGATAAAGTGTGTAGGTGATGATTTTGAGATTGGGATTAGGAATCATTTAGGCTGAATTACGTGTAATGTTGGTACTGATGTTAAGGTGTGAATTGGGATAGGAGATTAGAATTATTTGGCCTAGATAGCAATCTGCAGAACTGTGAGAAATTGGTGAAATCGCAGCATTCGCTGGGCTTCGCCTGGTGAGTGTTGGCGAAGCATCGTCTGGCAAGTGGAGGCGAGTGTTCGCCTGGCGAGCTGAGGCGAGTGGCAGAGAATAATTCAGAATTAAGTCCCAGACCTAAAGGGTAGGAACTTCGCCTGGCGAGTGTGGCCAGCGAAGGTTCGCCTGGCGAATGGGGGTTCGCCTGGCAAGTGCACGATAGTGAAATGAGGGCTTCGCCAGCAGGTTCGCCTGGCGAATGCTAGCGAAGGTTCGCTACGGGGCTTCGCCTGGCGAATGCCAGCGAACGTAGCAGAACCAGAATGTGATTTTGTGATGTTTTGGCCTTGAGCTTGGGCTGGTGTGATCCCTTTGGCCTTGATGCACTGTAAGAATGATGAGTGTGGGAACTAACTTGTGTACTTGGTGATAGTGCATGTTTCCCGTAATAATGACTGGTGGACAATTAGTTGATGTATATGTAGGTAGTGATCAATAATATCGTGTATCCCCGAGTAGTGGGATGTGTTTGTATCTTGGTGATAGAATATGAACTTGTTTACTATCTGGTTGAATTATATGGTGTTGGTGCATGTTATATCTATGCTTATATATGTGATGTATAATGATACGATCAGGTGGATCGTGTGCACTTAGTGTGCCTGAACATAATAGTTATGCATTGGTGTGTGCATATCATGGTGTCTTGGTGGGATGGATCATGTCTCGGATGGAGCGTAAGTGATATGTCCGTACTCCTTTATGGAGAATGGTGGGGTTGAATCATGTCTCGGATGGAGCGTAAGTGATTCACCCGTACTCCTTTGTGGAGAATGGTGGGGTCGAATCATGTCTCGGATGGAGCGTAAGTGATTCACCCGTACTCCTTCGTGGAGAATGGTGGGTTCAATTGAACGAACCAATGAGTCGGTACCGCATGCATGGTGTTGAGTTGCATTTTTCATTATAATATGTTATATTGTAATTTGAACAGTAGGTTCGTTATATGGAGTTGTTAGGGTGAATATTGGTGTGTTGGTGTGTTTTACTACCTTGTTTACATGTATTACATTACCATTATATTCTGATCATTATTTCTCACCCCTTTGTTGTTGTTGTGGTCTGTGCTTCTTCGGAAGTACAGATAATCCAGGTGCTTAGCTAACTTGGATAGTGGTGTGACAGTCGAGTCGTAGGATGCTCTGATACGTAACACGGGATATGGGTGTTTTAACTGTTTTATGTCAAACTTATTGTAATCCTGTGACGTATCATGAATTTGATGTATTTTATCTTATTAAACAAATTCCGCTGTATTATTTTGAAAAGAATGAATAAAGTATTTTTATAAAATTTGGAGATGTGATATCCCACTTTTTGGTGAAAACTCTGATTATTATTATAACATTTATATTTTATTTAATATGGGGAAGTGGGGTGTTACAGCAGGCACTTCAGCAACTAATTTCGAACAGCTCCGCACAGTTCGAAGCAACAACATGTCAAAGCAATACAAGTGTTATTCAGATTAACAACGGCGGAAGTAATTCAAAGACTGAGAGTTGAGAATCAAAGTGAATTTAGCTCCCAGTCCAAGTCATCATCGGATACCAAACAACATCAACTGTAGTGCAACTGTGAACCTTTGTAAAGGTGAGTTAAGGCCTAAGAATTGGGAACCTCAGATAGGCTTTGGCCCTCAGCTTAATTCATCATCGGGCGTAAGTCCGAGCAGCCGGAAGGGTGACAACTGAAGTTGTCGCCGACTCCCTACCGAGCAACGAACAAACTAAAAGCAAATTCATCATAGGCAACAGTAACATGCCAACACGGTTCAGACAAAGGTCATCATCACCGTTGAACCCTTCTCGCCAATGGCGTAGAACCGGCAGCCTCCAAACTTTAAGATGGACCCTGAAAGAAATAAGAAGAAAAGTCAGTTTGCTTCCAAACAGCTCAAGAATTCGTCACAAGAAAATCAAAACCACATCATTTTATCAGAGGCAAGCATCTCAACACAGTTTGCAACAGGTATCACACCAAGTCACGAAAAGCAACTTCAACCTGCTTAAAACAATTCACAAGGCAGATAACTTTTAAAACCTCGTTGCCCTCAACAATGCTTGACATAATGGTAAGAGACTCAACAAACGGAGGTGGCCATTCAGCACAGGTAATCCCAGAACAGCTCAACAAATTTCGAAGTGGCGACAGCAGTCCTAAACACCCGGTTCAGACTTAATATCTTCATCACTGTTTTAACGTTCCCCGGCAGTAGTAGTTTCTGAGCTACAAACAACAACAACAGTAAATATCAGTCACAAACTAGCTACAATCAACAACAGAACAACATCAGTCGCATATCAGTTCCCGATCAACAATCTCAGCACCTTAACCACCAAAGGCAATTTGAGGTTAAGAAAGGACTTTAGTCTCAGCCCTCAGATCTTAACTCATCATTGGGCAAAGCTCGAGTAACCAGGAGGATAACAAGGAGATTTGTCGTCAACTCCCTACCAACTCGAAAGCATCCACGGACGTTCAAAAGCAACATCGGCAACTACAACTCCCAGCTCAGACACGATGTCGTCATCGCCGGCTCAACCCTATCTCAACCGCAACATAAGATCAAGCTAATATCTGAACTCATATGAGGCTCCCTGCAAGAAGAAGAGGAAAATAAGTATTAATGTGAAAGCCAACAAGTAACAAGAGATTATTAATTACACAAAGTCAAACATCTCAAATCAACACGGAAAAGGGAAGATTTAAACTTCCCAAATCAAAGTCGACATTTCTCCAACAGAATCAAAAAGAATTAACTACTGGTTCCAAAAATAATGCCAGCTCTCGACAAGCCCAGACGAAATAGGAAGGATTCGAGCAAGCCATCATTAGCATCAGACAAAAATCAACAGATTGGGAAAGTTTTCAAAACGTCTTCAATGGAGGCCCAACAAATCCCTCTATAAAAAGGACAAGGGAAATCCATTCAAGGGATCGTGAAAGAAAATCGATGTACCGCAAAGAGGCCATCACACTCGAAGCTCAGAATCGGAGGAGAATCTTCATCGCCGTAAAGCTCCGACCAATCCCCAGCTTCATCATCGCCGCCCAAAGGAGAGAACTCGGAGATCGCATCCCCATATCACCGCCGCCGACTTCTGTTTGTGGGTAAAGAGTTTGTTCCCAAATCGTTTTGCATGTTAATTTTGCTTGATTGCAGGTTATCGTGAAAGGAAAACAGAGAAGAGGACCGATGGACAAAGTGAAGGGAGGCCACGACGGAAATCGCGAAAGGGAAGGTTAACGACACCGCGAGAGAAAATGGAGGAGAGCATATCTGAGTTTATGTTATTTTGTTATTTTTGTAAAATATAAAAGTGATCATATGTAACTGCACCCACACGTACACGATCAGCCGCCCACTAATTGACCCCATTAATCCCTAATTAACCTAATAATTAGTATTTAACCCAATTACTAATTAACCTTTTTTCAATCAGTTTTTATTTAAAATGAATTAACAAATCTTTATTTAATTAACTTGTAATCAACTTTAATCAACTTTTTTAAAACTAAACTAATAACCTTCTTAATTATTAGACCCTTTTATCATCCTTTTATTTAAAATAATTTGGTAACCCCTTTTAAAAAAACAATGATATATCAATTGGTTTATCCTTTTCATATTGAATTTAATTTTCAAAACATATAATAATAAACAATCTTTTTTTTTCAAATTAACTTTTTTTTAATAACTAAAAATTCATCCTAATTAATAAAAATTGCTTTCTCAAAATTTATATTAATTAAAATCTTTCTTATTAAAAATCTAATCATCATTTTTAAAACCAATAATAAATTAAAACTTTTACTAAAACGAATCCAATATAAATTTTTATTAAAATTAATATAATTAATATAACTTTTCCTAAAAAACTAATCTCACTAAAAAAATAATAAATCAAATAACTTTTTCAAATTAATTTATCATCTAAAACATTTATTAAAACTAATAAAATTAATTCACATAAATTAATACAACATTTTCGTAAAATCAATTTCACTAAAATAATCTCAGCCATAATTAATCAATCGTGCACGCGCCCGCCTTCGCCCCGATCCGTTCACATGTTCACTTACACTTTCACTCACTTAGCGCTTTCATGTGTTTGTGTATGGAATTATTTATTTGCCTTTACTTTACCGCTATTTATCTTTATCCGCAATTTATTTTATCGTATTGCATAAGCGTCCAAAGGAAGAATTTGCGCATAATCTAAACAATCGCATATCATTTGCATCATACTCCCCATTGATCCTTGATCCCATTCAAGTCGATCTTCTAAGTTTAGATCCTACCCCATAAGGAAGACCTTTTATCTGTACAACTTAGACAAACACATTCAACAACTCAATTCAAACTATTCAAACATATTAGAGAATAAGATGTTAATCATCTTAAGCGAGATAAAACTCCTACCCCCTAACAATTCAATCAATATGTAGGGACTTTGCCTTAGGAGAGATAGAGGCGTACTTGTTGACAATTCGAGTACTTGAGCCCTTCTCTTAAGACGATGCAAAGACTATTTTCCTACAAAGTTGTGGCGGTTAAATCAAGTGATCTCCCTTAAATGACAACTCATCTTTTCTCCTAAAATCAATCAATCAACTACCCTTATCCCGTAGGAACTTTGACCACAGTCAAAGAACTCCTTAAACCCTTTAGGGGAACTACAGATACTCTGATTCCATTCCCGTCAGGATATGTAGGCACAAGATGTGATATCTTGTCGAGTATACTTAGAAATAAACCCCTAGGTCTCTTATCCCTTAAGCAAATAAACCTTAGCAATAAAACAAACATAAAACAAGAGGTTCTTGTAAAGTACTACAGAAACTTAGGATGCCAGCACCTTCCCTAAGTTTAACCAACCCCCGAACCTATAACTCTCTAACCTTTGCATTTGCATTGCATTGTGGGTAATTCGATCTTTTTCCCTTCCTTTGGACAAATTAAAGTTCGGTTGCAAATGAATAAGATTCAAGCTCATCAATAGATTGGTATCCAAATTTCACTACGACATCGTGCATTATGGGTTTAGAAGAGGCCGTTGATATGAGGATCAAGAATTTGGATGTGTACGGTGACTCAGCGTTAGTCGTTAACCAAATCAAAGGAGAGTGGGAAACTCGTCAGGCCAACCTGGTGCCTTACAGGGATTATGCAAGGAGATTGTTGTCGTTCTTTGATAGAATCGAGTTCCACCACGTGCCAAGAGTCGAAAATCAGATGGCAGATGCCTTGGCCACGCTATCTTTGATGTATAAAGTGAATTTCTGGAACGAAACTCCAGCCATCACCATTATGCGACTTAATAGACCTGCTTTTGTGTTTGCAATTGAGAAAGCATCATATGGAAAGCCTTGGTATTTTGATATCAAGCATTTTCTCAAGACTCAGGAATATCCATCTGGGGCATCTGGCAAAGATAAGAGGACCTTGAGGAGGTTAGCTGGTAACTTTTATCTGAATAAAGACGATGTGCTCTACAGGAGAAATTTCGACATGGTCTTGCTGCGTTGTGTTGATGAACTTAAAGAAAACCTGTTGATGGAGGAAGTCCACGAGGGTTCTTTCGGTACTCATGCCAATGGACATGCAATGGCTAGAAAATTGTTGAGAGCTGGGTATTATTGGATGACTATGGAATCCGATTGCTTCAAATACGCCAGAACATGCCATAAATGCCATATTTATGCAGATAAGGTGCATGTGCCACCGGCTCCTCTGAATGTGTTAAAGTCCCCTTGGCCTCTTGCTATGTGGGGAATCGATATGATCGGAAACATTGAGTCGACTGCTTCTAATGTACAACGCTTTATTCTGGTTGCGATTGATTACTTTACGGAGTGGGTAGAAGCAGCGTCCTACGTTAATGTCACGAAGCAGGTGGTAGCCCGATTCATAAAGAAGGACATCATTTGTCGTTATGGAATTCCTGAGAGAATCATTACTGATAATGGTTCAAATTTGAATAACAAAATGATGAAGGAACTTTGTCAGGGTTTCAAGATTGAGAATCACAATTCTTCTTCATATCGTCCGAATATGAATGGCGCTGTTGAGGTAGCTAACAAGAGTATCAAGAAGATTGTGCAGAAGATGGTGGTAACCTATAAGGACCGGCATGAGATGTTTCCCTTTGCTCTTCATGGTTATCGTACTTCGGTGCATACATCAATAGGGGCAAATACTTTCTCACTGGTGTATGGTATGAAAGCAGTCCTACCATTGGAAGTTGAGATTCCTTCTTTAAGGGTATTGTCGGATGTAAAGCTTGATGAAGCTGAGTGGGTGTAAACCGGGTTGAATCAACTGAGCTTGATTAATGAGAAGAGATTGGTGGTTATCGCTCATGGTCGGGTGTACCAAAGTAGGATGAAGAAATCCTTTGATCAGAAAGTGCGTCCTCGGTGCTTCCAGACGGGTAACTTGGTGTTGAAAAGGATCCTTCCTCCTCAGGCAAATCACAGGGGAAAATGGACTCCTAACTATGAAGGTCCGTATATGGTAAGAAAGGTTTTCTCTGGAGGAGCCTTATTACTATCTACCATGGATGGTGAAGATTTTTCGTCCCCTGTGAATGCAGACGTGGTTAAAAAATACTTTCCTTAAAGAGACCTGCTGGACAGAAAAAGAAACGTCTAGGCAAAAATGGGGCATCCCGGCGAACCATAAAAAGAGAAGGTTCGGGCAAAAATTAGGGACAAAAAGGAAAGATGTAAACCCGCTAAGTTGAAAACCTGAAAAGGAGACTTTGGCAAAAATGGGTATCCCGGTGGATTGAAAACCCGAAAGGGTGATCTAGGCAAAAGTTAGGGATTTAAAAGCAAACGGATGCAGTCTGCGTTCGATCTATGAGCTTAAGAGCAGTTATCCCGAAGGAAAGGAATCAGTCCAGTTAGTCTTTTCAGAAGGAAAAACACGGGGCACGTCGAAGACATACAGGTCATAGCAGAATCGACACATGGTGGTTATCTGTTTCCATGTTGCTGATATTTGTATATATTCTTTTGCTTTTACGCAATTGCCTATTTTCAGGAATTGCACCCGAATTGTAATTTGCCTATTTACAGGCCTTTTATCAATAAAGTATTCACTTCAGTCAAAGAGATTTCCCTTTCTTGTTTTACTTTTATTGGTTTGTTTGCAAAAACGTCCGATATTTTGATTAACATTGCAGGTGAAAACAAGAGGCTTTACAGACTGTAACGAAAGCAAATGACTTTGCTCGCGTGGTAAGTGTCATGAATGGTAACTAAGGTAACCATTTCGCATGTGTATATTCTTTTGTTTTATTGCAGGATGCCCCAACAGATGTGTTCCTCCACGGCATTGAAATTATAATACAGACTTATTTCTCCCCTAGCAGAGATTTTGTCTTACCCACAGAGTCTCACTATCAAGTCAGGTAGCGCCAGCGAAGGTGTCTAGTGAATCTCCAGCGGAATAGGGTTTCGTCTCCCTGCAAAGGCCAACCCCCAGCGGGGTGGGTTTGTTCTCAGCGTATTATTCTCCAGCGGAGGTAACATTTTCGAAGCCCTCTCCCCAACGGAGTTGACTTTCTGGTGTTTTCCCAGTAGTACCAGTATTCAGGGTTTTTTCCTCGAGCAGAGTTCAGTGCTGATTCCCTCGACGTGACAAATGTTTAGGAGAAGCGTAATCCATTTCCCGGTAGAGTGAAGCTCTCAGTAGAAGTATTTGATATTCCCCGGCAGGGTGGAATTTCTTTCCAAGCAGAGTGGAGCTCTCAGTAGAAGTATTTGATATTCTTCAGCAGGGTGGAATTTCTTTCCAAGCAGAGTGGAGTTATTTCCCAACAATTTACTTTACTTCCCGGTAGGATCGTATTCTGAACGGTTCTCCCCGGTTGAGTGTGTTTATTCTCCAGAGTGTTGGAAGGATGTTCTGGGCGTTTCCCTAGCCTAGGGATTTGATCCCCATAAGAGTTGTTTTCTGGGAAGCCTCCAGGGCTTTTCTTTCAGCAGAGTGTTGATTCCCAGTGGAGTGGATTTTTGTTCTCTTTAGAACGGTTGTATCCGAGAGGTGCTTTACAAGGAGGTCATCCAGGGCTTGTTTGTTCCCCAGTATAAGTCTGATCGTACTCGGCACGTCCTATTTCTCCCCGGCAGAATTGGTCGCTTCTCTCCAGCATTTATGTTGCTGGGGTGGTCCCTTAGCATTTGCATTTTGCATAGCATCCTCCCAAGTGTGTAGCATTTCCATTTCGTATGGAGCATTATGCAATTTTCAAACATATGCATTGAAGCATAAGCCAGGGTCGGTACCTTTAAGATCGGTTGCCTTGTCAGCACGGGCTGTTTGATTCATGGGGTTTTTGTGTTATCCATGTCAGGGTGGATCTTTGGGATACTCATGTTGGTGGATTGTTCCCAGTCATTTGTTTGGTCAAACGCCTACTTCTTCAGCTGGGTCGTTTGTTTAAATGTCTTCATTCTCCCCAGGTGAGTCGCTTGCGAGTGTTATCTTCCTTAGTCGAGTCTGTTGGTCAGACATTTCTCCCCCAACAGAGTTGTTTGTGAACTGATGTTCCTTGGCAGAGTCGGTTGTGTGAACCTCTCTTTTCCTATCGGATGTTTCTTTGCAAGTCATGAGTCGGTTGATTATGTTGCCTGCCTGTTCTGGGTGCGTTATCCCAACCTTTGGTTGGTAATCCCCAGCGTAGTCCAAATTATTGTGCTTGGTTTTCCAGCTTTTGGTTCGTAATTTCTGGGATATGTTATTCTAACTTTTGGTTGGTAATCTTCGATTCCCTCTGCAGAGTCCTTGTTCCAAGTCTTGGTTGGTAATCTTTGTTTCATTCCAACTCTTGGTTGGTGACCCATTGGCGTTTAGATGTTATTCCAACTTTTGGTGGTTAATCCTTATTTTCCTCAACAAAGTTGGGGATTCTAACTTTTTGTTCGTAATTTTTGTTGTGGTCAGCTCGTTTTCATTTAGCATGGTCGACAATTCTAACTTTTGGTTAGTAGTTTGTATCCTAACTTTTGGTTAGTAGCTTTTATCCTAACTTTTGGTTAGTAGCTTTTATCCTAACTCTTGATTAGTAGCTTTTATTCTAACTCTTGGTTAGTGGCTCTTGTTCCGACTTTTGGTCGATGGGGACTTTTCCTGGCAATCCTAACTCTTGGTTAGTAGCTCTTGTTCTGACTTTTGGTCGATGGTGATCTTTTCATAGTGATCCTAAATTTTGGTTAGTAGCTTTGTTTCCCAACTTTTGGTTGGATGTTATCCCCTGCAGTTGTTATTCCGACTTTTGGTTGGTAGTTTGTTGCTTGATTGGTTGTGGTTCTAACTTTTGGTTGGTAGTCCTCCTGTATTCCTCAGCGGAGTTGTTATCCCAACTCTTGGTTGGTAAGGTTTGGTTGACGTTATTCCTACTTTTGGTTGGTAGTCTTTGATTTCCCAGTAAGGTCGTAATATCCAGTTTGGTCGCCTTGTTGACGTTATTCCGACTCTTGGTTGGTAACCTTTGTTTTCTAGTTGATGATTCTGACTTTTGGTCAGTATACTTCCCTAGCAAAGTCGCCTCGCCATTTAAATTCAGTTAGGGTTGTGGTGATTCCCACTCTTGGTTGGTAGTGCTTGGTTGTTATCCCTGGAGAGTAAGTATTATCCCGTCTTTTGGATGGTATTGTTCGAATGTTATCTTTTGATGGATGTTTGTCCCATGCAGAGTCGTCTGGTTAGTCTACTTTTTCCCTAATGAAGTCGCCACAAGGTTGTTTGGTTAATTTTCTCTTTTGTTCACCAGCAAGGTCGTTATCCCAACTCTTGGTTGGTATCCAGGGTTTGTTGTTCCAACTCTAGGTTGGTATCCTTTGGGCATTACTCCTAACTCTTGGTTGGTATCTGGTGTTCGTCATCCCAAATCTTGGTTGACATCCTTTGATTATTATCCTGACTCTTGGTCGGTATCTTTTGGATGATGTTTTGTTCATATTGGATTGTTATCCCCAGCGTGTCGTATTCTAACTCTTGGTTGGTATTCGCTGTTTGGCATCCCTGCAGGGTGCAAATTTTCGGGTTCTTTTATATTTAATCACCTTATGCCTTGAATGTTTGAAAGCGATTTCTTTTCCTCCCTTCAGGTCCAAGTTGTTTGAATAGGGGCAGCTGTTGCACCCCAAAATTTGCCCAACCTTTTCTTCACTTGGTTTACGTTGCATCTCATTGTTCTAGCATTTGCATCTGCATACCATTGTTCACTTGCAGGGGGTCAAGAGAGGTGTGTATAGCAAGAGAAGGTTACCAAGGGTCTGAGCCTAAGCAAGAGGTTTTATTCAAGTGGCCAGATGTTCATCATCATCAGGGGAGGATCAAAGCTCTTTGAGAAAGGAGATGGACAGTTGTGGTTTACCTCCTATCTTGGAGGCTAATTGAAGATCATCAGAGGATCATGAGTCCATGGTTGTGCATGGAGAATGTGGTGGAAGCTCATTGAATGCTTTGAGAGCCATTGTTGAGATTATCCAATCATTAGTTCCATGGTTCTCTAATATAGAATTGTCCATGGTTCTATGATTGGCTAAATTTTGGTAAAACATGATCCTGCACTAATGATTAAGCAGGATGTTATAACATCTCCATCTGCTGTGGTGACAGAACTGTTGTGGAGTGTTTTAATGTGAATGCCATGTTGAATGTTGTGACATCCATCACGACATCCATCTACTGTCATGACAAAACTACTGTCATGTGTGAGAAACAGCAGGAGTAGTGGCATAGCAGGGGCTGAGGACTCATGACGTTGCTACTGGTGCAACAGGAGCTGATGACAGAACTGTTGTTATGGATGTCATGGATGCAGAAGGAGCTAGCAGGAGCTGATGACATAACTGATGTCATGGATTTCATACTGAGTATCACTGCTGCTATGTGTTAGCAGTAGCCACAACAGGTTGAGTTGTGATGAAGTTCCTCACAGGTGGGGAGTGAGGCATGATGTCATGTGTTTTAAGCAGGACATCGCTGCACGACAACAGAAGGAGCTGCTAGTGTATATCACTTGACAGAAGTGATTCGGATATACATCATCAGTATGTGCAGGCCAAAGAGAATTAGTAGGAACAAAGTGCAAATTTAATCAGTGTTCATAAAAAGGATCTTTGAGACTTTTTAGGAAACTATAATATGCTTGTTTCTACTGTCATGAAAAAGATTTTGCAGAAGTGTGCAACAGAGCAAGTTGGTCAGCTAAGAGTGAGTAAAAGCTGAATGTCATGACATTGATCGTATGACATCAAACGAGCAGGGTTTGGTTTTCTGTTATATTGCAAGAGGAAACTTAGGCTATACTTCAGGAAACCTGTTATGACTCCTGAGTTATCTCAGGAGAGATTCGAGGCAGTGATGACCATATCATGAAAAGCCATGACCTAATTTGACAGCACCTTGAATTGTGGAAATTAGTTTTACTTTGTTAAAACTAATGTTTGTTACTTGTGACCAGCCCAAGCCCAGTCTGCACTACTATAAAAGGAGGAGCAGAAGCAGAGGAATGTAAGCACTCACATCAAGAAAAACCAGAGTGTAAAGTAAAGGTCTAGGGTTTGAGAGTCCCTTGTGTGTAAGTCACCCTTTGTATCTTTTGATACATTGTGGTAGACATATTTGTAAGTGAAGAAGGCTAGTCTTCACGTGTGAATTCTGTCTAGGAATACTTATACTCCAAGCAATTGTCTGGTGGATGATTTGCATTGGATAGGTAGATTCTAGGTTGTGTCTCACTCAGAGCTGTGAAGCAAGAGTGTGTGAGTTCCTTGATCAAAGTTGTGAAGCAAGATCAAGGTGTGTATGAAGTATCTCTTCATATTAAATTTTGTAATTATGTATTGAAATCATTGTTGTGTGATTTAGGGGGAGTGAGTGGGTATACTCAAGTACTAGAGTGTCTCTAGGCTGAAATTGCATTGGGTAGAGATTAAGTGAGAAGTGCAAACTGGTTCTTTGACTTTGAATTGATTCTGCTAATAGTGAATTTCCTCCCTGGCTTGGTAGCCCCCAGATGTAGGTGATGTTGCACCGAACTGGGTAAACAATTACTGATGTTATTTATCTTTCTGCATTTACAATTATGCACAATTTAAATGGTGAGATAAATTGATCTGTCGGCCTGCAGATGTCACAACAGAGGTCATGACGTTGGTCATGACATTGGTACAATTTAAAGAAATTTAAATTGTTCATGATCTGTCCTCGTCCTTGTTTCAGCAGAGATCAATGTTCCTGGGACATATGAGATCTGCACACTAGAATTTCAATTGGTATTAGAGCAGGCATCCTGTCTATTCTGGATGAGATCTTGGGAAATACTTTCTGGTGTTTTAGAACAAGGAAAAGCTGTAGCTGAGTTGCTGATCTTGCTGAATGTGTGCGCTACTGCTTATGGAGCTAAGGAGAAGGTTGTATTTGCTGCTGTGCCCTCTGATATAGGAACTTCCATGACCTACTGTAGGTTCTGCCAAAGGAGGAGTGACTACTTCTCCCTGTCGCTACTGCGAAAATCGAGGCCGGCAATGACAGAAGAGTCGCCACCGTGCGTTATTTATCCCAAGAGAGGGAAAGGAAACGCTCAGAGAAAACCTAACAAAAAGGAGGATAAGATCGGTCATCGCAACCAAATCTCGGGTTCGGGAGTCGATTACACAAGAGGAAGGTGTTATCACCCCTCACGTCCGTCGTACTCGACGGGATCTCTGCTTGTTGTCTATCTAAAAGTGTGATTGAAACTATCTAACTACAGGCTTGAGGACAAAAGAAAAAGAAGTGACTCGGCATAGCAACGGCGCTTTGTGCCTATGTATCTCATCTGAAGTGAGAAGTCAGAGTCAACGTAGTTCGACTAACTACGGGTGAAAGGGGGGAAGGTTGCTCGCCAAGACATCACGTCTTATGCCTACGTACTTTCATCTGGTATGAAAGATCAGAGCAAACGTAGTTCAGGCAAAAAGGGAACATAGGTTTGTTCAACTATTTTACCCGAGTGGGGTTAACAATCAGTTCTAGCAGTTTGGTGTATACAGCTCGACCATTAGAGACTTAGGCATTACCGTTTGCGATAGAACCAAGAGTTAACAAAACTCTCCTTATGAAAATTATTTTCCAAGATTAAAGGCCCCAAAGGGCAAAAAGAAGTTTGAATGATTTGTTTTTGTGTTTTTAGATAAGAAGTGTTTTTGGATTGTTTGCAATTCATATTGCACTAGAGACTATGACTTAGGGGTGAATGCGTCGCATATCACCCAAAGGGTGCTATACTAAACATCCAAGCCATTAAAGGGAAACCCCTCAACAACCATTTCCCAAGTGCTTAAGGCTCGTAACGCACAATAATCATTAACCTTTATTAGGTGCTTTGTGATTGTTTTGAGATGAGAAGAGAAAGGACACTAAAGGGGGACTAAACTCAAACCTAAAGTTGTCATGCAATGGTGATCCTAAGATTGAGATGAAAGGGAATGAAACTATCCTAATGTTATCATGCAAAGGATTGAACACATAATGTCTCTCCTACTCCCATCCTAAACGGAGGGACTAGGAATCCTAGGGGGGATCATGGCAAAAGGCCTAGTCAACACCAAATAAATTCACTCACAAATGAAATGAAAAAAGAAAAGGAATTGAAGAAATAAAATAAAATGATAAAATAGAAAATAAAATAAAATAAAATAAAAAGGATGGAAAATAAAACAGCACATAAAAATAATAAAATAAGATTTTTGGATTTTTGATATTTAAAACTAGTTTTAAAATAAAGTGAAAGTTAAATAATAAATAAAAGAAAATAGAAGAAATAAAATAAACTAAACACTAAAAAAGAGAAGGTGTCCCCCAAGGCTTGAACCCAAGACCTTGGGGTTGCAAGCTGAAAATTAAGCCAACCAGACTGCTCTCATGCGCTTGACAAATGATGGAGAAGGAAAAAAGAAATATTAAAAACGTGAAAAATAAATGATTAGAGCAAAAATGCCCCCAGCAGGGGTCGAACTCAGGTTCTGAACATGGCATGGCAAGGCTTTAACCACTGGGGTGGCGATACATCCGTGTATTAATGCCACCCCATAAATACAAGTACCAAAAGCATGTGTGTGACTGGGCAAAAAACAAGGCAAGTTATCCAAATGCATTTTGATCGTAACTCACTCAAATCTCATCCAAATTGAGCAAACGTTTAGTCAAACTCACTCAATTTTTCACAACGAACAAGATGGTACTGTTAGTTTTCCCAAATAATGTACACACAAAGAAATTTGATGGTTCACGCATAATGGAGCTTGAGATGCATTTTGATATCCAAAGGTCAGAACAGATGCTTTTAAAGTCATGTAATGGCTTGAGCAAACCAAAAATATGTTATGGAAGGAGTTCTAGCAAGAAAATCAGTCAAAAGATCCCAAAATAAGAAATTAGTACATGAGCTGCAAGTGTCATCCAAGAGTAGAAAATGGGACTTTCAAAAAAACAGTTGGGATGCATTACCCTCCAAGTGATTCAAACAACATCTTGATTTTGAACATTAGCAAGGCATTCACTTAAACAGTCCAGATTTCCTTTTAAAAGTTTCAAACATGAAAAATGATGGATCCGAAAAGATTGACAATCCTCCAACAGAACTGGACAACAAGCATACACATTCAAACAATTGCTTTAAAATCCCACACACAGAACCCTTGTGTCAAAACCAAAATACCATGCCTCTCATGACAGTTCCAATACAAACCTATCCAAAATGTGAGAACTGAATACAATAGCCACTCAAAAACTTCATGACAGTGCTAAATGGTCTATGTCAAATTACACTCAAACACTAATCACTCAGTGTTATCCAACACATTAAGGCAAATTTCAAAACAAACTCTAGTGAGAGCAACGAATCTAAACAGCCAGCAGTAATCCAAAGCCTTGCCTTTTTGATAGCCCAAATGAGCTCACAAGAACTGACCTTGACAGAACTCATGGCCACAAACATAACCAACCACACTCAGCCTACATAGACAGTTACTAAGACCTGGACTTAATTCTTATGAACTCTACAAGCTGACTGAGATTCTTGCAAGAAAAGGAGGTTAACAGACCTCAAAACCAAAACATCAACAGCCATACTCTTCCAATGCAATATCATCTACTGGCAAGGTAAATGGTACAGACTTAGCAAACCTATATCAGCAAAGTCTAACAACATGGTTGTAAGTTCAAAAGCAAAGCAAAGTTCAAATGGTCTAAGCTAATCCTAATGACAGCAATAAGCTAATTTCTGCATAAGGACCTAATTTTGGCAGCAGTGATATCTCAAACAGCATTCATGCCAAAACCAAAATCTCTGGAGCATGAATCCAATTAGCAAGCAACATGGGCCAGTTGATTTACCACCTTATACATCAAGGTTTTAAACAGTCAAGGCCAAAACCACAATCAAAAACTCATGAAACCAAACTATCTCAAATGGAGGACAGTTATAAACCTAGACCATGAATTCTAAGAAACAAACTGATATTGGATAAAGGACGTTGTCAAACCATGATAGTTGGGTCCTCAATAGGCTGTTGGCACAAATCTCCAAATCAAATGGCCAAAGACACCCAACTAGCAAAACAAAGCAGATATGGTTGTAAGGGAATACTTCCACAAACTGACATTACAATGCCTAGGATATCCAAACCAAGAGATAACCACTTAAATATTTGACCAAGGCCTGATAATTCCAACTTCACACATCCTGTCAGCAGCCCCCTAAACCAAGCAATTCTCAAGCAGCCCTAAATCTTAATAATTGCAGGCTTACCATGGTTTAAAAAGTTTGCAACAAAATTTCAGTTTATCAAGTCAACAACAGCAGCAGGTCTTAACTTATGACCATGTCTAGTTCACAAACTGCCCAGCACACACAAGACTTCCATTCACCAATCAAGCAGGGTACCGATCAGGATTAAAACAAAAGCAACACTACAGGGTCAGGCCAAGTCAAACAGATGCACTAAAGGGAAGAGTTCATGATGCAACATAGGTCAAAATGATCAATGACCTCATACCTCAAGGTTTCAGTAGTTAATGTCAAAGCAGCCACTAAGTCTCATAAATCCAACAGGTAGCAGTTATGACATGAGATAAGATCAACACCAACTGAGATTGGGTGAAAGGTTAAGTTGGCAGACCCCAACATCAACAAATTTAAACAAACAGACCTCAAAAGCCAAAGTTTCAAAGGTGGACAACATCTTAAACAAACCCGAATCTACCAATAGTGTGTTGCCAAGACTGAAGCAAACATCCTTTGATATAAACATGCTAACCAACCCCCAAATACCTTGATAACCAAAAATGAAACAGCCTATTTAACCAACAACAATCCCTAGCAGAACAAAGCAAATTCACCAAGCTAATGCTCTTAAAGGCCCAGCTGAACAACAGTCACAGCAGTAGCAGGTTTACTTGTTTCAATCATTCTGCCTTAAGCCTAGGTTTCAAACAGATATTCACAAATCCAACAGCACCCTCAAGACAGCATAGTCACAAACCAACCATCAAATACATTTACAGCCTACAGCAGTTGGAGAATTTGAACCCAAAAGGCTTGATAGAACCAAAGCAGATTTCTATGAAAACAACCTCCCCTAAATTGTCTAAGACTTGCCATCATAGGTGGACCAAACCTGATGTACTAAAACACTCAAGACCTTATGACAGTAAGCCCCTCCTATCACACAAAAACAACCCCTTTGGCATAACCAAACCCAGTAACTAAGCAACAGCCCTAGAGCAAAAATTATGAAGGCAGCCTAATCCAAACAAACAGCAAGCATGACAAGTCTAGTGGAATTTTCCACATGATAAACACAAAATCAATCATGCTTTTCTTATGAGTCATAACTCAACAGTCAAATATAAGTCAAACTCACCACAGCTTGTTTATCACAGATTCAACACATCCAAGACTAGGTCCTTATGACAGTTGCAACTTAAAAGTCCACTTAAGCCTCCAACAGTCAATTTAAAACAACAAGTCTCAAAACAAAAAGCAGCCCTGGTGTAACAGTCTCCTAATCAAAAGGGATATCATTAGGAGTAACCTGCTGAGTCCTACCAACCTAAACTCATCGTTCTACTTAGAACACCAACTCTTGCTAAAGCCTAAACAGACCTGAAGCACATCACAGTTCTATCTCGTACCAAAGGTTGACTGCCCTAATCAGTCAACACCCTCATGACAGTCCTCCAACTCTGCACAACCAACTCAAACTTAGTAAGGCAAGAGGTTCCAGAACAGTAGTGAAACAAAAGCTGACGAACTTTAATCCAAAGTGACTACGACAGCAAAACACATGAATTTAACATAAGCCAACCAAACTAACTAAACAGCCTAAGAAACTAAATTGGAAATGAAGCATCATAATAACAACTTGCAAAACTGAACACAACAGTGTTGTACAACCAAAGCCAGCAAACTTGACATCATAATAAAAAAACAACTTTTTAAATGATAGTTAACCAACTCCAAGAACACATACAAATTCAAACATGTTTTAATGATATTGATGCAATAAAATAGAGGGTTTAGAAGTGCTTACCTCTTGCAGACTCCAAAATAAACTAGCAGCAAAAGCAAAGTTTTGAAGTTCCTTCCCTTTGCAAACAACCAGCTGATTTTCAGAACAACTTGAGAGAAGAACTAATAACTCCTCCTTTGGCAAGCAGTTTCCAAGTAGTGTTGAGGTGATAAAGTTGTGATGAATGGTTTTAAAAATGGTGAGGAAATGAGTGAGATTCAAGGGGATTTTCAGAGGAGAGCAAAAATGTCAAATCTGATGCGACTGATGCTTAGCTTAAATACTGAAGGAAAATTAGGTTTTTAGGGTTTGACTAAAGCAAGAAAGTGAATGGACAGATTTTCATCTCCATGGTCGCTTTTTGAATCAAGGATGGATGCAGAAATGGTGTTGCAGTTGCTGCATCAGTTGCTTTCCTTACAACAGTGTGGGAAGACCTTGGGTTGTGTTGATTTTGGCTCATAGCTCATTTGGGCAATTATTTGAAAATGAACAAAATGGCAAAAAGGGGTATTAGGTTGGTTTTGGAAAAGTTTGGGGGGTAACAGTCACAGCATCCCATGCGCCTAGAAGAGCTCTAGGGCTGATAAACAAAACAAATCAGCAAAACACACCTTTCATCTTTTGGCAAAAATGTTCAATGTACCAACTTTGATCAATGATAACTTTGTGCTCACAAATCCAATTACTTTGATCTTGGACTCAAATGAAAGAGGGCATGGAGTAGAACAAATTTCATGTTGGAGTCATCTTAATTTGAGGATTGGAAGATCATGAAATTTGTGGTTGAAAACCGTGGCAAGCAAACTGCTCATGAATAACTTAGAAAAAATTCTAAGTTATGAAATTGGCTCATTTTTTCCCCAACTTTGCACATCTATAACTTGAGCTTCTCAAATCCAATTGAGGACTTCTTGTACTCTTTGGAAAGCTTGGAACACACTCTACAACTTTCATTTGGGACAAAGTTTCATTTGACATCAAGAAAGTGATGAAAATAGGCTTGCAAAGCGATGCAAAAATCTGCCCAAACTTAACAACTTTTGAAGTCATTGAAATCTCCAACTTTGATTGATCATAACTTGAGCTCCAAATATCATATGATTATGAATTGGTACTCAAAAGAAAGCTTGAAATACAAGGAACAATTTTGATGTTGGCCAAAGGTTAATTTGAAACCTTGATCATGAAGAAAAATGGCTTTGGAGATGGTTGTTCCAAACATAAAACTTTCCAAAAATGGAAAGTTTCTAAAACCCTAATTCCCAAAATGGCAACTTTCAACAACCTTTAATTTTTCATGATTTCCTTGACTTTTCTTAATCAAATTCCACTCATTGGTTATATTGAAATTAAGGATCATGATCTTGACCTCAAAAAGTCAGGAGTTGACTTTTTCACTACACAATTGATTTTTCTCCAAA
The DNA here is from genome assembly GCA_963859935.3 of Lathyrus sativus. Lineage (NCBI taxonomy): Eukaryota > Viridiplantae > Streptophyta > Magnoliopsida > Fabales > Fabaceae > Lathyrus > Lathyrus sativus. Next base: position 320,507,130 of record OZ012738.1, on the reverse strand, counting down.
TCTCCCGATTTTCAATCAACTGATCAATTTGTGCTCTTCGGATTAAAATTGATGGTCAATCACCCATCCTAAAACACCTTAGGACATATGGAAGACCATGGAAACAAGTTTTTCTTCAAAAGCAAATTTAGCCTGATTAAAAATGAAACCCTAATTCCAACCCCTTTGGCCCGGGCATTGTGCAGATGAACTGAGTAACCATTTCCACTCCTCCATGACCTATGAGGTATTCAACAAACTTCTACCTCATGTTCACACTAGTGATAAGACCTTATGGATCCCTTGACAATCTTCTGATGGTTTGTACCAGTGCCTTTGCTTGAGCTTGAAACCAATAAAGACTTTCCTCGTGGATGGTACACAGACAAACACTTGATCCCCTGTAAGAACTATGCTATGCAAATGCAAGAATGCTAAAATTCAATGAAACATAAGCCAAATGTTAAGAAAAAGGTTGGTCAAATTTTGGGGTATAACACTCTCCTATGAATTGTTGAATAATCAGACATCTTGTTTAGGGCATGTTCTTTTGGTGGTTCCGCTGCATATTTCTTTGATAAAAGAACTCAGATGCCCCTGGGAGAAGACTGGCCCATATACAGTGTGATGTATGATTGTTGGAAGCTGTGCTAAAGAAGATAGTGGGAGGTGATTTATTTTCACCACTCATGACTTGCAAGGATTCTATCAGCAGAGGAAGTCATAGGCAGGTTTAGTCAAGGATGTCAGCCTTGGTATTCCTGAAGTTGTGTGGATTTAAGATCAATTGCTATTTGTGTTCTACACATGTATTTAATTGATTATCCATGAAGTTCAGAGAAGGATCTGTTACAAGGATTTAAGATTCATTGCTATTTGAGATATTCTAAAATATTTAATGGATTATCCTTAGTTGATGATCAAGATTTCTCATCAGTAGCAGCACAAGCAGAAGGCCCTTGATTTGTTTGGTCTACTTCAAGAATTTGATGCTCAAGCAGATGTTGAGACATTCTATCAGCAGAGATTGTGCAGAATTCGGTTGATTCAAGGAGTGAATCACAGGTACCATACGCATGTGTGGTAGGACCTGACCTTATTCTAGTAGGTTTCCTGACAAGAAACTAAGACTAGAATGTAGTGCTGAAGACAGTCTCTTGAATCAGCTTATTGGAGTGCAGCAGATGTGAAAGTTTCCTGGCAAGAAGCTGGTCTAGAAGATGGTGCTGGTAGCTTTGCTTGGGTCAGTTTATTTCTGATCTAAGTGCATAGGAGCATGAGACCTTGCTCAGCTTGGAGGTCAAGGATAAGTGGCAGTTATCTTTGAGTTTATGAAGAAGTCTATACTTAAGGAAAGCGGGAATCCTTTTGTAAAGACTTGTGTGATCCTTCCTCCCTAAAAGAATCAAGCCTTGGCACCCTTGGTTTCTCTTAAGAAGAGTTCATGAAGCAAATGCATTTCAAGCACTATGGTGAGGTCCAATAAAGCAAGATGGAGGTTGTCTACTCAAACTCAAGTCTGTGTGCCCAGTGGCAGAATGAAAGCCTGAACTCTCCAGCTGGATGTCTTAACCAAAGTTGTGACATCAAGCAGTAACTTCAAGGCCTTCATTGATAAGTTGATCTTCTCAGGTATGAATGAAATTAATGCTTAACCTCATGCAGTTTGCGGGAGCTGTGTGAAGGAGTAGATGCCTTGCCTTAGAGCAAGTAAAATGTGTGACCTGAAGATCAAAGTGGCTTGGTGGAGTAGCAGAAAGATGTTGAATAACCAAACAGTGGCATTTGTTTATTCAAGCAGTGTGCCTTTAAAAAACTATTCTTATGCATAAGGGTAGTCATTTGAAGACCACAGAAGGTTCTGGAACTGTTCATGCTTGGTGTTAGAACACAGATTGGTTCTTAATAATATCTCTATGTTTTGATGATAACTATTATGAAATTTTGTATTTAAGAATTATATACTCTAAAATTTGCTTGAGAATGTTTGCTGCAGATGTTAAAGTAAATATCACTCCAGAAGAAAATTAGATCTGAACATAAGAAATATGCAAGGCTCTGAAGCATCTCTCCAGAAGATTCTGAGCGCTGCCTACAGAAGAATCTGAAGCAGAAGCTACAGAAGAATCTGAAGCAGGAGCTACAGAAGAATCTGAAGCAGAAGCCAGAAGCATCTGAAGCAATGAAGAATTCTGTATGAAGAGTTTTCAAGCACAGTTACTTCAGAAGACTCTGATAGTACTAACGCTGCCAGTACTGAGGATCTGATCCAAAACTCTGCTCTGAACATTTACACGCTGAAAGCACACTTGCTGCAAAGACTTTGATTCGGCAAACTCTGATGAACATCAGAAGGCTCTGACCAATTTAGACTCTGATGATTCTTGCTGAAAACTATTGAAGAAGAATTCAAAGTTATGTCCGTTGGAATAACCAAACGACTCTTTCCTTATTTATGCTAGACACAAGAACACAGACAAAAAGGATTTCTCTGTGCATTCTTCTTCTAGGAAAGGTCATATGATGTGAAGACAAAAAGGCTCAGACCTTTTTAGTACACTGTTCTCAACGTGAAAAGCTATTGTATCACTGTGCCTATAAAAGCAAGTCTCCACTCATCTTCTTTAGTTGACGAAACACTTGAAAAGAATTCATTACAAAGCTCTCATACAACTCGTACATTCTTGCTAGAATTATTTCATTGTTCTTCATCTTAAGTGAAAAATCACAGTTGTGATAAAGCTTTATTAGAAGCATTTTTAACACTTGTAGTATTATTTCATTTGATTGTAAAAGAACCTTAAGAAGATCCAGTTAGGATCAGTAGTTCTTGAGAAGACTTTGAGCAGTTGTTCTTAGTGCTTACTATTGTAATCAGTTGATTAAATAGTGGATTAAGTCCTTGTTTGAGAAAGGCAAATCACTCTAGATAGGGTGGACTGGAGTAGTTGAGTTCAACAAACCAGGATAAAAATCCTTGAGTTTTTATTTCTAAGTTTTATCTTCATACTTATTCAACCCCCCTTCTAAGTATTTTCTCACCTTCAGTTGGCATCAGAGCTCCGGTTCTGTATGTGCTACCACTTCACAGTGACAGAAAAGATCCAGTGAGAAAAACTTTGATATATATTTGGTTGTTACTATGGATGATACTTCAACATCTAACATTAATAACAAATATGAAGAAAGGGACAGAATCAGCACTAAATCCCCTATGTTTGATGGGGAGAAATTTGATTATTGGAAGGACAGGATTGAAAGTTTCTTCCTTGGTTATGATGTTGATTTATAGGACTTGGTCATAGATGGGTATGTTCATCCCATTGATGGGAATGGCAAGAAAATAGATAGAAAATCTATGACAGAAGCCCAAAAGAAGGAATTTAGAAATCATCACAAGGCCAGAACAATATTGTTAAATGCAATATCTCACACTGAGTATGAAAAGATCACAAATAGAGAAACTGCATTTGACATGTTTGAGTCCTTGAAGATAACTCATGAAGGAAACCTTCAAGTAAAAGAGACCAAGGCTCTAGCGTTAATACAGAAGTATGAAGCGTTCAAGATGGAAGAATCTGAGTCCATAGAAACTATGTTCTCTAGATTCCAGATTCTTATAGTTGGTCTAAAAGTTCTGGACAAGGGCTACTCAACTGTTGATCATGTGAAGAAGATCATCAAAAGCTTTCCTATTAGATGGAGACCTATGGTCACTGCTCTGAAGCTTGCCAAGGATCTAAACAAGATCACTCTGGAGGAGCTAATCAGCTCTCTAAGGAGTCATGAAATTGAACTTGAGGAAGATGAGCCTCAAAAGAAAGGTAAGTTTATTGCTTTAAAATCTCACAAATCTGTAAAAGCCTTGCAGGTGTTAGAGGAAAGCTCTGAAGAATCTTCTTCTGAAGAAGAAGATGAACTATCTTTGCTGTCCAGAAGAATCAACAGACTCTGGAAGCACAAGCAAAGGAAGTTCAAGAACTTCAAAAGACCAGATCAGCGCAAGGAGTCCTCTGGACCAAAAAGATCTGGAAAGAAGGAAGTTGCCTGCTTTGAATGCAAAGAACCTGGCCATTACAAGAGTGAATGTCCAAAGCTTCTTAAAGAAAAGCCAAAAAGGAAGTTTGACAAAAAAAAGAAGGTTCTAATGGCAACTTGGGATGACTCTGATGAATCTAGATCCTCATCAGAATTTGAAGATGAATGCGCCAACATGGCTCTGATGGCAGGCATAGAAGATCAGAATGAAGAATCATCTGGATCTGAGTCTGATTCTGAATCTGACTCAGAAGAGGTACTTTCTGATCTCACTAGGGAAGAGCTTATTAAAGTCTTATCTGAAGTCCTGAAAAATTATAATCAGATTAAGCTCAAATGCAAGAAGCTTAAGTGCAATCTTGGCTCTGAGAATAATCTGTTAAAATTAGAAATTGCTGAGCTAAAAGAAAACAATTTAAAAATAAAAGCTGATTTTGAAATAGCTCAACAAAATTTTGAATCTGAAAGTAAGTCTAAATGTAAAAATATTTTAGAAGAATATGACTTTAGCTTTCAGAAATTTCTTGCTAAAAGCATAGACCGAAGCAAGATTGCTTCTATGATCTATGGGGTTAGCAGAAATAACAGGAAAGGAATTGGATATGAATCCTCTTCTGGAAAGGATTTAAATCCAATGCCTGTTGATAAACTTGTTATCAATAAAACTCCCTTGTACTCTCATTTCAAGTTTGGTCATCTGAATGACATTAAACACACAAGTACTGATCAGAACGTTCCTGTGTTTAAGCCAAAAGTAAGTCAGAATAATACTGTTGTAAAAAGACAGAAGTTCAGACCAACTTTCAAAGCAACTAACCAAAAAGGACCCAAAAAGATCTGGGTACCTAAGGATAAGATTATCCCTGTTGCAGATGTTTTTAGCAGAAAAGTCAAGACGCCAGTCATGGTACCTGGACTCTGGCTGCTCACGTCACATGACGGGAGAAAGGTTTATGTTCCAAAGCCTGGAGCTTAAATCTGGAGGAGAAGTGAAGTTTGGAGGGAATCAGAAGGGCAAGATCATTGGCTCTAGTACTATTGGTAATGGTAACCTTCCCTCTATATCTAATGTTCTTCTTGTAGAAGGATTAAAGCATAACCTATTGTCCATAAGTCAATTAAGTGACAATGGTTATGATATAATCTTTAATCAACAATGTTGTAAAGCTGTTAGTCAGAAGGATGGCTCAATCCTATTCAATGGAAAGAGGAAGAACAACATTTACAAAATAAATCTTTCAGAACTTAAAGTTCAAAATGTTAAATGCCTCTTGTGTGTTAATGATGAGCAATGGGTCTGGCACAGAAGATTAGGGCATATTAATATGAGACGTATATCTCAGATTAATAAACTCAATCTGGTCAGAGGACTTCCTAAGCTGAAGTTCAACTCAGATGCTCTTTGTGAAGCATGTCAAAAGGGAAAGTTTTCAAAATCTTCCTTTAAATCTAAAAATGTTGTTTCAACCTCAAGACCATTAGAATTACTTCACATTGATTTTTTTGGACCAGTGAAAACTGCATCCATCAGAGGCAAGAAGTATGGATTAGTAATTGTTGATGACTACAGCAGATGGACATGGGTAAAGTTCCTAAAACACAAGGATGAGTCACATTCTGTGTTCTTTGACTTCTGCAAACAAGTCCAGAATGAAAAAGATTTCAAAATTATAAAAGTCAGAAGTGATCATGGTGGTGAATTTGAAAAAAAAATATTTTGAAAAATAATTTAACGAAAATGGCATTGCTCATGATCTTTCCTGTCCTAGAACTCCACAACAGAATGGGGCTGTAGAGAGGGAAAATAGAACTCTGCAAGAAATGGCCAAAACCATGATCAATGAGACTAATCTAGCAAATCACTTTTGGGCAGAAGCAATCAACACAACATGTTACATTCAGAACAGAGTGTCTGTAAGACCTCTTCTGGAAAAGACTCCCTATGAATTGTGGAGGAACAGAAATCCCAACATTTCATATTTCCATCCTTTTGGATGTATTTGCTATATGTTGAATACTAAAAAGAATTTGAACAAGTTTGATTCTAAAGCACAGAAGTGTTTCATGTTTGGGTATTCTGAACGCTCTAAAGGCTACAGAGTATACAATACTGAAACACAGATTGTGGAAGAATCTATTCATGTTAGATTTGATGATAAGCTTGGCATTGAAAAGCCAAAGCAGTTTGAAGTTCTGCAGATAGAGAAGTAATTCTCACAGACTCTGAAGGCTCAGAGGCAGACAAAGCTCAAATGAAGGAACCTGGAGCAACGCCAGATGCAATTCCTTTAACTTCTCAGATGAATAACTTAAACATTTCTGAAGAATCAACTGTTAGAGGATCATCTTCCAGAATCAAAGCCTCTCATCCAGAGGATATGATCATTGGAAAGAAGGATGACCCCATTAGAACAAGATCCTTCCTCAGATCATCTGAAGCATAATTATTTGGACCGGTGTCAGTAATTGAACCAACTTTTGTGGATGAAGCTCTGCAAGACAATGACTGGATTATTGCCATGCAAGAAGAGCTAAATCAATTCACAAGAATTGATGTGTGGGATTTAGTTCCAAGACCAAAAGGATTCAACATAATTGGAACTAAATGGGTCTTCAGAAACAAGCTTAATGAGAAAGGAGAATTTGAAAGAAATAAGGCAAGGCTAGTTGCTCAAGGTTACAGCCAGCAAGAAGGAATTGATTATACAGAGACTTATGCTCCTATAGCAAGGTTAGAGTCTATTGGTTTACTCATTTCTTTTGCTGCACAATATAACATCACTCTATATCAGATGGATCTTAAAAGTGCCTTCCTAAATGGTATTATAGAAGAAGAAGTTTATGTTCACCAACCTCCTGGTTTTGAGACTGAAAAATTTCCAAAACATGTTTTCAAACTAAAGAAATCTCTATATGGTTTAAAACAAGCTCCCAGAGCTTGGTATGAGAGATTCAGCAATTTTCTTCTGGAGAAAATTTTCATCAGAGGCAAAGTGGACACAACACTCTTTTGTAAAACATTTAAGAAAGATCTTCTAATTTGTCAAATATATGTGGATGATATTATATTTGGATCTACCAATGTTATGCTGGGAAAGGAGTTTGCTCAATGTATGCAGGCAGAATTTGAAATGAGCATGATGGGAGAATTGAGATTCTTTCTGGGAATTCAAGTCAACCAAACTCCAGAGTGCACTTACATTCATCAGACAAAATATGTTAAAGAACTTCTGAAGAAATTTAACATGACTGATGGTAAGATGGCAAAGACTCTCATGCATCCAACTAGTACACTAGGCAAGGAAGAGGTAAGTAAGAAAGTAGATCAGAAACTCTATAGAGGTATGATAGGATCTCTTCTCTACTTAACTGCTTCTAGACCTAACATTTTGTTCAGTGTATACTTGTGTGCAAGATTCTAATCAGATCCTAGAGAATCACATTTAACAGCTGTTAAGAGGATTCTAAGGTATCTAAAAGGTGCTTTTAATGTGGGTTTGTGTTACAGAAAATTTGATGATTTCAAGTTAGTTGGATTCTGTGATGCTGATTATGCTGGAGACAGAGTGGAAAGAAAAAGTACTTCTAGAAGTTGTCAATATCTAGGAAGAAATCTAATATCTTGGTACAACAAGAAGCAACCCACAATTGCACTTTCAACTACAGAGGCAGAATATATTGCTGTTGTTGGATGTAGCACGCAGATGATCTGGATGAAAAGTCAGCTAGAAGACTATCAGATATTTGAAAGTAACGTATCTTAATTCTGTGATAATACTTCTGCTATATGTTTGTCTAAAAACCCCATTTTACACTCTAAGGCAAAACATATAGAAATTAAACATCATTTCATCAGAGACTATGTTCAGAAGGGAATTATAAACTTAGCCTTTGTTGATAGAGATTATCAATGGGCAGATATTTTCACAAAACCCCTTGCTGAAGATAGGTTCAAATTTATTCTAAAAAATATTGGTATGGATTTTTGTCCAGAATAATATTTATTAGAAGCAAATTTTTCAGATGTAAAATGTTTATAACTCTGAAGTATTTCATCTGTTGCTTATTAGATTTATGTTTATTTGTGTGTATCTGAACTAACCAATCTTAGAGGATCTGAACGTTGGCTAACGTTTCATTTCTTAAGAGAATTCAGAAGCACATGCAAGCAAACACGTGTCACTCTAAATCTGAAAAGATAGCGTGTACACTACTGAAGAGACATTTGAGGTATGGTTTGAATAGTGGAAATCTTGATTTTTTCCCCCAATTTGTCAGAATCAATTAATGCTTGAAATTATTTTTATTCTCTTTCATTAATTGTCATTAAATGCTATGTGAAAACATGCTTTGTATGTCTGTTTGAGTGCCTTAAGTGTTTTCTATAAATACCACATCTCACACCAATTTCACACTTTTCACATCACAAACAAGTTTATGCATTTCTGTCTTCTATTCTCTCTTCACAAAAACCCTAAACCTTCGTCCAAATCATCTTCATCATCTTCAATGGCAACCTCATCTTCTATAGCAGCTCAGGTTCAATCAACCATGGCTGCAGTTACTTCTGCAAATATGGGTGTGACTCCATTCACTGTACCTAAAAGGACATTGTTAACTCCTGTTGACAAACTTGAAGTTCTCTGTGAATCAATGGTGGAATTTGATTCGTTAGCTGAAAATGGGTTTGAATTTCGTTCAATAATTGATGCACAAGGCTGGGTAAAACATTTTGACAGATTATTTGGACCAGTTTACCCTCATCTGGTGAAGGAGTTCTGGATACATGCTTCTGTTTATCCAAAATTTATTTTATCTTCTGTTCTGGGAAAGGAGATCATAATAACTGAAGATCTCATCAGGAAACTAATAGGGTATGAGGAGACTGATGGAGTATGTCATATGCCAGCTAGGCGTGTGGACACGGAGGAAGTTTATGAGGAACTCACCTCTTCTGGACAGGCCTCTAACAAATTTAAAGATCTGAAGCCTGACTACAAAATCTGGGCAAAGATTTTTTTGGGATGTATTCATCACAGAAAATCTACCAACTCTCCAGATTATGTGAATAATGAACAACTCTACTTTATGTAGTGTTTGAGTCAGAGTACTAAGGTAGATCTTCCTTACATTTTATTTATGCATTTATGGAACCATATAAATGCTTCAAGAGAATCTGTAAAGGATAAGGGTCAGAAGATCAGAACATGGATCCCCTTTAGAAGGTTGATTTCAGACATTCTGACAGAGAATGGTCTGGTGACTGCTCTATATAAAGCTGGAGTTAAGGATGAACTTGAATCCATTTTTGGAAAACCTCTGAATGCAAAGAGTCTTCAGAGACTAAAAATTGTAGAGGAACTCACAACTGCACCCAAGAAGTTGAATATTTCTGAAATCAGTCAGAAGAGAATTCCTGTTGATAATTTTCCACTGTTTGGTGCTGAAGAACCAAGGGATATCATTGTGAGATATATTGATTCATGCAAAGCAGATGGAACACCCATTCCTGCAGATATTCTGAAAAGAGCAAGAGAACCAATGCCAGATGTATACAATGAGAACGTGAGGAAAATAAGTCATTCAGAAGCAGAAGAAACTGATGCTCAGAAGAAGCCAAAAGTTGCTGACAAGCCACAGAAGTTGATCAAGAGAAAAGCCTCTGGAGACGTTCCCTCTGTTCCCACAAAGCGTATCAAGACTAAAGGTACTAAAACATCTGTATCTTCTTTCTCTAAAATTGTTATAAATGAATCAACATTTAGTTCTATTCCAAAACCACCTCCTACTCAAAAACAATCTATTCCTGCTCCATCCCAAAAATATGAACCATCAAAAATTCCTTCCCCACAAAATTCATCTGATCCTATTCCCACTACTCCACTAAATACTTTTGTTATTCCACCATCTGAACCAACAACAACAACACCAGCAAATCAAACTCCACCACCTATAACAAAACCAACAGAACAACCTTCATCACAACAACATCCAGAAAAACAACAACCAAATTCATCTGAACCCATACAATCTGATCCAGTTGCATCTGATCCTGTTGCACCTGAACAAGTTGTTAGTGAACCACCTATCTCTGAACCACTTGTATCTGAACCTCCATCAAAACCTTCTGAGAATCAACCAGAATCAACCAATCCTCCTGAAACACATATACCTGAGACAGAGGTTCTAAATGTTAAACCACTCAAGACTGTATTTGAAGTGTCTTCTACATCTTGTACCCCAACCACCTCCTCTGATTCCTCGGAATCTGATATCCATCCAGATATTTTTTCACCTCCCTCTCTCAGAACTTTTGAAGCTAACCAACCAGAACCACCCATTTCTTCTGAATTTACCATTTCTGAAACCATTCCTGAACCAAGAACATCTGAATTTGTTTCAGTTGTTTCTGTTAAACCTTTTCCATCTGATCACCTTCCATCTGGACTTGAGATTGACAATTTCTTTGATCAACCACCTCAATCTGCTTTTATTCCTTTTCTTATTAAGGAAAAACAATCTGCATTTGTTCCCTATTTTGACAATCCAAAGGCTGTGATACCGTCTATTCGCAGAATCAAACCATTCTTTCGTATCATGCTAGCCCAGAAGAAACCATCATATCCTAGCCCTCTCATTATTATTCCTGAATTTACCATTCCACCACCACCTCAACCTAAGCCTTTCCCTTTGGAAACCCTTCTGAAACCAAAATCTAGGTTGAATGTTGATCATTTATTTACAAGTTTTATGAAAGAAATAGAGATGCTTTTAGGCTCTGTTCAGAGGAAGTGCTTATCAACAATGGATGCAAATGAATCTGATGCTATTTGGAATAGCTTCATTCACAGATTCAATAATGTAGCCTCAAATCTGAAGAATGTATGTTCTGATGATGCGAAGCTCAGATTTGCTGAGACTGCTAGAAGTTTGATCTGGACTGTTAAAAGATCTGCACCATTGCTTCTTGAAGATGTTCCTTCATCCTCTGCAGTATGTGATACAGAAGTAAATGTTGAATCTGCATCTAAAGAAAACCCTCTGGCTATGACTCTTGTAGAACATCCCTCTGCATCTGTTGCTCCTGACTCTGCATCTCCTATGGAAATTGACTTTGTTCCTGCCTCAGAATCTCCCCACCTTCTTCATCTGAGATCAAGAAAGAGTATCCAGATCTTGAAGATAAGATTGCAGTTCTGGAAGCTGGTCAATCTGAGATTAAGTCATGGATGGTCAAACAAGATCAGAAGTCTGAAGACATGGCTCAATGGATGTCCAACAAGGTCAGAAGAATGAAAATATGGCTAAGTGGATGTCAAAGCAAGAACATTCCTTATCTGAGATCACTAACCTGTTGAAGATGATTTTGTCCAAACAAACTTAGTTTATTTTTTTAATCTGATGTTTGCACATGTACTTGAATCTTATCTGATGTTTGTTTTATTTGCTCTGAATGAATGAATGACTCAATGTTTTCTCTACCTGATTTATCTTTTCTGTATTTCCTTTTATTTGTCTTTTAAAGTTTTTTTTACTTTTTGATTATGACAAAAAAGCGGGAGAAAATAGATTTGACTGTTTAAATAAACTCTACCTAAATGAGACTTTAGACATATCAACTCTAACTAACGTAAACTCTTAGTGTTTCAAAACATTTAATAAATCTGACATATTCTTTAAAAGAAACTCTGAGACTCCCAGATCATATTTAACTTATCAGACTCTGACCCTGAAACATGCAAGATTGAATGATTGGAACATTCAGGATCTGATTCTGAAAGGAATACTCATGCAAAATGGGAAGTTTCTATTTCTTCTTAGTATTCAATTCAGGGGGAGATTCATCATCTCAGGGGGAGTTATAATTATTTTCTTTACTATTGAACAAAATTTCTGATGTTTTTGTCATCATCAAAAAGGGGGAGATTGTTAGAACACATATTGGTTCTTAATAATATCTCTATGTTTTGATGATAACTATTATGAAATTTTGTATTTAAGAATTATATACTCTAAAATTTGCTTGAGAATGTTTGCTGCAGATGTTAAAGTAAATATCACTCCAGAAGCAAATTAGATCTGAACATAAGAAATATGCAAGGCTCTGAAGCATCTCTCCAGAAGATTATGAGCGCTGCCTACAGAAGAATCTGAAGCAGAAGCTACAGAAGAATCTGAAGCAGGAGCTACAGAAGAATCTGAAGCAGAAGCCAGAAGCATCTGAAGCAATGAAGAATTCTGTATGAAGAGTTTTCAAGCACAGTTACTTCAGAAGACTCTGATAGTACTAATGCTGCCAGTACTGAGGATCTGATCCAAAACTCTGCTTTGAACATTTACACGCTGAAAGCACACTTGCTGCAAAGACTCTGATTCGGCAAACTCTGATGAACATCAGAAGGCTCTGACCAATTTAGACTCTGATGATTCTTGCTGAAAATTATTGAAGAAGAATTCAAAGTTATGTCTGTTGGAATAACCAAACGACTCTTTCCTTATTTATGCTAGACACAAGAACACAGACAAAAAGGATTTCTCTATGCATTCTTCTTCTAGGAAAGGTCATATGATGTGAAGACAAAAAGGCTCAGACCTTTTTAGTACATTGTTCTCAACGTGAAAAGCTATTGTATCACTGTGCCTATAAAAGCAAGTCTCCACTCATCTTCTTTAGTTGACGAAACACTTGAAAAGAATTCATTACAAAGCTCTCATAAAACTCATACATTCTTGCTAGAATTATTTCATTGTTCTTCATCTTAAGTGAAAAATCACAGTTGTGATAAAGCTTTATTAGAAGCATTTTTAACACTTGTAGTATTATTTCATTTAATTGTAAAATAACCTTAAGAAGATCCAGTTAGGATCAGTAGTTCTTGAGAAGACTTTGAGCAGTTGTTCTTAGTGCTTACTATTGTAATCAGTTGATTAAATAGTGGACTAAGTCCTTGTTTGAGAAAGGCAAATCACTCTAGATAGGGTGGACTGGAGTAGTTGAGTTCAACGAACCAGGATAAAAATCCTTGAGTTTATATTTCTAAGTTTTATCTTCATACTTATTCAACCCCCCTTCTAAGTATTTTTCACCTTCACTTGGAACTAAGTACTCTTGTGCAGAAGGGAAGTTGGTTGAAGACCAAAGGAGGATTTGTTTCTGTTCATATAGTGGAGCTTGTGGTATAAGCCCCAAGTTGTGTTTGGAAGATTACCCTCTTTTGGATCAAGATGGTGGTGTTGTGTTCTCTGAAGATCTTCAGTTGGATTACTAGGCAGAAGTAAGTCCAGTTATAGGCAGATAAAGAACCAGTGGATATGGTTTGGTTGTCCTTGGAAAAGGACTTGAAGATCTGGTGCAGAACATGTGATTCACATCTTAACTAAGAAGTACTCTATCTTGTCATACGGGAGAATGATGAGGTAAAAGGACTGTCTTGGAGGATGATGTGAAGACATTATACAAGACTGGAGTGGATCATTGGTTGATTGCATCCTAATGTGGCATATGGAAGTGATCAAGTCACTAGGCGACTCAGAAGTGTTCTAACCCATCATACGGGAGAATGATGAGGTAAAGAATGTTTTGGAGTATGAGAGATCCATCTTAAGCTCTAGAAAGAAGTGTAGCAGGTTGATACCCTCTCACTGAATGAGCTTGAAGGGAGTCTTGAGATATAAAGTAGTGACCTTGGAGCAGCTTTTATCAAGGATAGAGAGAGAGAGAGAGAGCTTTTGGTTGATAGGTGTAATATTTGCTTGTGTTTCAAGCAGTAAGTGAATGTGTTCAACATGTGTGTTGAACAGAGAATGAGTTCTTGAAGACATAAAGATGCGTCTTATGTTTTCCATTCATGTGCACTGGTTACCCTTGATATGGGGAGATATATTTCCATCAAGGATGGGTTGCTGCAAGAGTGCAGGTATGTGTCAAGATTGTTTGTGGTTTCAAACAAATCTGGGACTTGATGAAGGTAGAATGTCAGACAAGATGTTGTGACATTGGGTTACTGCTCCAAGCTCATGGTGAACATGACAAGTGCCTTCCTTTTGGTTCTGTCCTTAGGATGTTCATGGATCCAGTCAAGTTTATAGGCCTCTATCCTAGTGTGTCTGGTGAAGATAAAGATCAAGACATCAGCAGCTCTGATCCTGTGCAGATGGAAGGACCTTTACCCTGACATCATGGAGATCTTCCAGATAGTTATTCTGCAACTCTTCTGCTATCTGTTCCAGTATGGTTTGTAGGAATGTAAAGCTGCATTCTCTTTTAGGGGGAGTACTGAGTATGCATGACAGGGGGAGTTGTGTGCTAATATGGAGTTGTATGCAAAAGGTGTTGATTCTCAGGCAAACTTATGAGGGTGTAATGTCAAGATGTCTTGATATTATGTTGGCTAGTGTATTGTTGTGCCTTGGCAACATGGTTAAGGTTACTGTCTGGGAGAACATATGTGGGTCTCAAATTGGGGATTTAAGATCAATTGTTACTTGTGGCAAGTAGTTAATTGATTATCCTTTAATTGGTGATGTCAAAAGTGTCATTCCTGAAGGTGCAGCTTCGGACAAGACAAGAACCCAAGATTCAAGACTGATTCAAGAGATCAAGAAATGGAAGACTTGGACACCATGTGCAGTATGTACACTTACTCCAATTTTTGTCCATTTTTGACTAAACCACGAGGGAGTTAAGTGCTAATAAGGGCTATTATCAGTTGCAACTATCAAGGGGGAGCATGATACTGTGTGAGGCTGGGAAAACTACTGCTGCTAAGTTGTTTTATCCAAAATTTGCCAAAGGGGGAGATTTTTAGTTCCATGGTTCTCTGATATAGAATTGTACATGGTTCTATGATTGGCTAGATTTTGGTAAAACATGATCCTGCACTGATGATTAAGCAGGATGTTATAACATCTCCATCTGCTGTGGTGACAGAACTGCTGTGGAGTGTGTTAATGTGAATTCCGTGTTGAATGTTGTGACATCCATCACGACATCCATCTGCTGTCATGACAGAACTACTGTCATGTGTGAGAAACAGCAAGAGTAGTGGTGTAGCAGGGGCTGATGACTCATGACGTTGCTACTGGTGCAGCAGGAGCTGATGACAAAACTGTTGTTATGGATGTCATGGATGCAGAAGGAGCTACCAGGAGCTGATGACATAACTGCTGTCATGGATGTCATACTGAGTATCACTGCTGCTATGTATTAGCAGTAGCCATAACAGGTTGAGTTGTGATGAAGTTCCTCACGTGTGGGGAGTGAGGTGTGATGTCATGTGTTTTAAGCAAGACATCGCTGCATGACAACAGAAGGAGCTGCTAATGTATATCACTTGACAAAAGTGATTTGGATATACCTCATCAGTATGTGCAGGCCAAAGAGAATTAGTAGGAACAAAGTGCAGATTTAATCAGTGTTCATAAAAAGGATATTTGAGACTTTATAGGAAACTATAATATGCTTGTTTCTACTGTCATGAAGAAGATTCTGCAGAAGTGTGCAGCAGAGCAAGTTGGTCAGCTAAGAATGAGTAAAAGCTGAATGTCATATTGAATGTCATGACATTGATAGTATGACATCCGACGAGCAGGGTTTGGTTTTCTGTTATATTGCAAGAGGAAACTCAGGCTATACTTCAGGAAACCTGTTATGACTCCTGAGTTATCTCAGGAGAGATTTGAGGCAGTGCTAACCATATCATGAAAAGCCATGACCTAATTTGACAGCACCTTGAATTGTGGAAATTAGTTTTACTTTGTTAAAACTAATATTTGTTACTTGTGACCAGCCCAAGCCCAGTCTGCACTACTATAAAAGGAGGAGCAGAAGTAGAGGAAAGTAAGCACTCACATCAAGAAAAACCAGAGTGTAAAATAAAGGTCTAGGGTTTGAGAGTCCCTTGTGTGTAAGTCACCCTTTGTATCTTTTGATACATTGTGGTAGACATATTTGTAAGTGAAGAAGGCTAGTCTTCACGTGTGAATTCTGTCTAGGAATACTTGTACTCCAAGCAATTGTCTGGTGGATGATTTGCATTGGATAGGTAGATTCTAGGCTGTGTCTCACTCAAAGTTGTGAAGCAAAAGTGTGTGAGTTCCTTGATTAAAGCTGTGAAGCAAGATCAAGGTGTGTATGAAGTGTCTCTTCATATTGAATTTTGTAATTGTGTATTGAAATCACTATTGTGTGATTGAGGGGGAGTGAGTGGGTATACTGAGGTACTAGAGTGTCTCTAGGGTGAAATTGCATTGTGTAGAGATTAAGTGAGAAGTGCAAACTGGTTGTTTGACTTTGAATTGATTCTGCTAATAGTGAATTTCCTCCTTGGCTTGGTAGCCCCCAGATGTAGGTGATGTTGCACCGAACTGGGTAAACAATTACTGATGTTATTTATCTTTCTGCATTTAGAATTATGCACAATTTAAATGGTGAGATAAATTGATCTGTCAGCCTGCAGATGTCACAACAGAGGTCATGACATTGGTACAATTTAAAGAAATTTAAATTGTTCATGATCTGTCCTCGTCCTTGTTTCAGTAGAGATCAATGTTCCTGGGACATATGAGATCTGCATACCAGAATTTCAATCCAAGTGATTATATCATGTATAAAAGGTTGCAATCAGAAGATTGCACACCTAGGGTTTCATCTGCCCTGTGCAAGGTCGACTGGAGATTTGAAGTGGTTTGAGACTTAATTCCAAGTCATTTTGATCATGGAAAGTTGTGTTAAGACATATGAGATGTCATTTCAAGATCAATTTAAGAAGAAGCAAGAATGTGAGAAGTTGCTAAATTAGGGTTTCTAAGCTTGTCAGTGTAAAATCCTCTGCTTTAGTGCCTAACTTCAAGACCACATATCTCAAGATACAAGCTTCATCTCACTTTGATGCCAACATGAAACTTGTAGAGAATGTTCTCACCTTTCTTTTGAGTACTAGAACTCATCCATCTGATTTCTAGAACTCATGTTATGAGGCTGACAAGTTATAGGTCATCAGATGAATATGATTTTAGTCAACAAAAGTCAACCAACTTCCAAAGCATTTTTGTCCTAGAATCATGTTTCATCTAACTTTAACCCAAACATGAAAGTTGTTCCTTATGATCTTAGCTTTCCAAAAACTCCTAGAAGTCCTTCATCTGATTTGTAGAACTCAAGATATGAGGCTTGCAAGGCAGGGGTATTTTGGGAAAGTGAGATTATATGCCCTTTTCATTATAGGTCCATTTCATGACTTTGTGCACTTCAAATGGAACTTTGTCCAACATGAAACTTGATTCAAATGACATCAATTTCATCATGGAACATTCATTTGTCATGGATTTGGCTAGGGTTTGGAGATTGGTAGGAAAAATCAAGAAAAAGGACTTTAAAGATCATGAATTCAATTGAATTGATTTAAATCCTTTTTATACTATATTTGTGCATTTTTTGATTCACTTAGACATACTAAGAATAATGCACAAGTTGGATTTGGTTTGTGATGAGCAAAACATGAGCATTTTCAAGTAACTTCATGTTGAAGTTACACATTCAATTATAACCATAGGATTAATTCAAGGGTTAATTCTTATCCCTTTGATCACCACTCATCACCAGCAAGCTATTCAAATCAAAAACAAGGCCTTTGGAGCTATTTTTTGGCTCGTGTATGAAGCTTCCAACTTTCAACTTTGGATTTTTCAATTCATCCTAACAGGCCACAATTGGGCCTCCAATTGATCATAGATCCAAAATATATAAACTCCTGATGAAGAACAAACTCTCAGAAGTGGAATTTGGTGGAAATTGGAGCGAAATACAGTTGGAGTTTCTCAAGAGCAATTGAAAATCGTGAATTCCATTTGAGAGCAGTTCAAGCCAAATCAAGATTGGCTATAGCTTCCTTAAAGTTCAGTGATTGTTTCTGGATCATTTTGCGCAAGATTAACGACAATTCAAGAGCCAACGGAGGAGCTCCGTTAGGTAAATTTCCTTTCCAAAATTCACTCTCTGTGAGCATTCATTTCATGCCATTGTTGATGTATGCTGAAGTCCTACTCACATAGGCAAATTCTGGATTAGTTAGAGGCTTGTTCTTGATGATTTATGTTAGGTGCTTGATTCTTGAATGCTTCGTATTGCTTTAATCTTAAGTAATAAATTGAAATGGAACCTAGAATCTTAATGTACATAACACGAGGATCGTTTTGGTATTGAGAATTGCGCATTTTGGTTAGGTTTTACATCGTCTTCTCCGGCAAGCCAAACGGAGAAGACGACCAGAGCCACCGTCTGGTTCGCTTGCTCTGTTACCAGCGTGTCTTGCCACGCACACGTTTGAACCTTTGACCCAAGCCTGATGAACGCCCATGATGTGTTTGACTGGCCATATTAAATTTGTTGACCACCACGTCATTAATGAAACGATTCGTTTCATGTAAATTCTGTTTGTTTTGGACTCTGGGCTGAAATCACTAACCACACCCCTCTAATACTGAGTCCAATGGATTTTAACTATATTGGATTGCTATTTGGCACGCGTTTTTGTTTTTTTCTCTTCTTTTATTTTCTTTTACATTTTAATGTCTGTTTTGATTTTAAATCAAGAAAAATATCTCTAAAGGTTGTAAAATCCCAAAAAAATACTTTTCATACATTTTAAGATGTCTTCTGATTTTAGAAAATTTTTCTTTATTTTTTTGGATCATTCTTCAATTAAATAAATAATTTTACATTTGAGGTATTTTTGGTGGTTTAAAATTGATCATTGTTTGTTCTTGATTTTATTTCTTGACCAATTTTCATTTCCAACAGCTGGAAACTTTTCCTCATGTTCATGATATGTTAAAGAATTTTTTAAGACCATTTTACCCCTGTTTGGATTATTTTTGGGTTGGTTTTGAAGCCACTTTTTCTCATCCCCGATTAATCTATTACATTTGGTACCTTTTAGGGTTTATTTTCATTTGTGGATACTTTGTGAGGACCCTGCCCTTGATGTGTTGGCCCCTGGTTGCCAACACCCTTAGGGCCTTGTGGGATTTTATTTGGTAATTTTTTAGCATGCTTTCTATTTTTGGAGTAATTTTCAAGTTGATTGACCCCTAGATGATGTTAATACAAGTGATGGAACTAGTTTGCTTTGAAAATGACTTTTTTGCATTCCTTGAACCCCTAATTCTGGTGGACTCATATTATAGACATGTTGAAGTCTCTACGTGCTCATTTATAGGTCAAAATTTTGCTCATAGCTTGTGTCATACCCCAAATTTTTCCTACCTTGTATATAGCTTTCATTTTGTATGCTCGGCCCCTAGCCAGGACTCAGGAAAAATACAAAAAAATGTCGCTTTGACTTTTATTTGGTTTTATTTTATTTTGCCCAAGTTCAGGTTCATTTGAGGCCATCAGGATAATAAGGTGAGGTGTTGGGGGAAGTTTATGTGACTTTGACCTGGGGCGTTGGTCAGAGAGGATTTGGTCTCTTGATTGAGACCAGGGAATGCTTTATTCAGTTGGCGAGGTTTAGAACTTTCAGTCAAGGTTTTATGCTAATTCAGGCCATCGGGGTGGTCTAAGTTACCAGAATATGGCGTATTGTCAGGTGTCAGAGGGTATAACCATTTGGATCCAGTTGTTTCTATAGACAAAGTTTTGTGCAAAGTAAAATCTAGAAAGTCTTAGTCAATACCTTTTGTTTGATGTCTCAAGTCCAAAGTTTTTTTGTGTAAAAAATTATTACAAAAATACATTGGATCAAAGATTTAGAACACATTCTCATTGGTTGTCCTCACGAGAAGCCCATTCAAAGACTATTGTGGAGGAGGTTAAAACGTAGTCGAAAGCCCATTTCATTTCAAAAGTTCAAAAAGAATGCGAACATATCCAAATAAATTGCAAGCCAATGTTTTTGTTTCTCAAACTACAAACGGAGCCCGTATCATACAAGTTTACAACTGTTACAGGATTAAACCAAGCCCATATTACAATTTACCAAAAGAGCAAACCAGGAAATGGTACAAAAGTGACAGCAGCCCCGCGCTAATAACGAGTTGATGCAAAGGTCGCGGTAACCGAGCCACAAGGCCACTTCCCTGTACTCCACAAATTAATCCATGTTACCTGCATAAAACTTCATAAGTCGCCTTTGTTGCTCAACCATAACCTGCATTAAATAACAAGACAGTCATTTTAGCATTTGGTATGTGAAAAAGTTAGTCAAAAGAAAGTCCAATAAAGGCAGTAAGGATGACTCTATTGTATGCGAGGATGGGACTTCTAAATCTGCACCAAGTGCAAAGAAAAAGCAGAAGAATAGAAGGAAAAAAGAAGAGACAGTGCGAGATGATACTCTGAAAGAAAGTGATGCTTCTGTTGTTGTGCCAGCTCAGCAAGATATTGTAGTCCTAGCCAACTCTTCAGAGCCTGCACAGGATGATTATAGTGCAACAGACAGTCTGACTGTCAACGTTGACGCTGAAACATAACTGAGTTCGTGCCAGTATTAACTTCTTCAGGGTCTGAACAAATTGGTTATGCTGCAACAGACAATCTGACTGGGAGCGTCGATGCCGAAACAAATGAATTGGTGCTGGTATACCACTATCAAGCCTCCAACAAGCAGAGAAAGAAAGGTTACTTTTGCTGGAACAGGTCCTTCATAAGAGGGTGATTGGTCAGGACATTGCTGTAAAATCCGTGGCTGATGCTATTCGCCGCTCAAGGGCCGGATTGTCTGACCCAAACAGGCCAATTGCAAGTTTTATGTACATGGGTCCAGCCGGTGTTGGCAAAACTGAGCTTGGAAAGGCTTTGGCCAATTACTTGTTTAACACGGAAAATACAAGTTATGAAGCTTTCATACAGTCACAAACCGAAGCCTCCCACCTCAAGCTGGAGCTGTGAACTACAACCAATCAAAGCCTGTTCTGTGCAATCCTTATGACACCACTCTCACACAACCTGCGATGTGAGGACGATCATCAAACTTGTGCAAACAAAAACACAATGGAAAAAATGAAAAAGTTGATGCAAAAGTTGTAGTAGCGAAGCCACTCACACAAGGACCTGTACCTGCAGCAGCTTTATTGATGCAGGCCCCTCCGACTTCCCTTGTTTATGACCTTGCAACCTGCAAGTGAAAACGCCACACAAATCCAACCGTAATATCACGCAGCAACCATCACCAAGATTCCTAAGGAAAAAACAGTTAGCCACGAACAGATTTAAGTGTTGGGAAATGGTCTAGTAGCAGGGTATTCATTTTTACGGGTCGGCATACGTGTTTAGGATGCTTACGCCATACAAAATACAACATGGTCCAGTTTTCGATCTCCATACTAGAAAGAACTCATAAAATACTGAAGGTTGCAACACAACCAGAGAGAAAACAACAGAAAACTATGAAGGATTAGCGAAGAGAGACGAGAAACAAAGAGAAGAAAAAACCTTGGAAGACCCGCTACTTTTATTGCAAACATCGCAATTGTGCTGCTGCTATTTTATTGAATCCGATTTTGGTCACTGTTGTTGTTACCACTGCATCGCCTTCAACAGCCACGGTTCAAGTCAACAAAAGCCGACAACAACGTCGAGCAGCTTTAAACAAATTCAGCGTTGTAGCTTGATGTATGATTATGAATCTTCATTATCATCTCTAGCCTTAATCATTACCATGGTTCTGAAGTTTCTTCAAGTCACTTCCATGCAATCAATATATCATGTTGTTGTTCTTGTCCGTGACCCCTCTTGCATATGTCGTCCACGAACTTTCATTTCTTCTTTAGCAACATACACCCTGCAAAAGACAAAACCAATTCTAAGCAGTGAATTAACACACAAAACCTATGTATTGAATTACAAACAAAAACCTGCAAAATCGGATACAGAGGCACATGGTTCAAAGCCATAACAGGATCTTGTTTGCGCAAGCCATGAGTTAAAAGGTCACAATAAGTCATGAGTCATTTGGAATTAAAACAGCAGGTGAGACCATTTTGTGACCAAGTTTTGGAAGACATTCACAATTGAGTTTCTCCCAAAGATTGACTTCGAACTTATGATCGGGTACGCTCCTGCTGGGGTATGATGAAAGCCTTGCTGATAATGAAAATCCTTCATCAAACAAAGGAAAACTATGCATACTCAATGAGGACTATTGAAGGAAGGGCGCAAATTCTGTTGTACGGCAGGATACGTCTAGCTTGAAGTTCATTTCGCCTTTCCGTTAGAAGCAACATTTTCACCTTGGATTTTACCGGTTGCCCCCACCTGCACGTGTTAGGTCGAAACTTCTTTTAGGATGAAAATATGTCATTAATCCTATATTGTACAAACCGAAAATGCTCCGCAGAATAAGTTATAAGAGGTATTCATCTGC
This sequence comes from Lathyrus sativus, assembly GCA_963859935.3. Taxonomy (NCBI): domain Eukaryota; kingdom Viridiplantae; phylum Streptophyta; class Magnoliopsida; order Fabales; family Fabaceae; genus Lathyrus; species Lathyrus sativus. Next base: position 320,484,748 of record OZ012738.1, on the reverse strand, counting down.
ATAATCTAGTGTCAACCATATGTGTCATACTGCATAATCTGCATAAGTCATAAGAGGTGTTATCAGTATGGGCATGAATCATGACAAATTACAAGAAAATCCTCCATTGAAGCGCAAGTACGTACATGAAAAGAAAAGAGAAGAAATGTTATTATGCTGCAGTACATACATGCTAAATTAAAATCGCAAGAGAAGGACTTTCCTGATACACATTGGCAGCAACAAAGGATCTTTTTTCTGCTGTACAGTTTATGCAGACATGTACCAAGCAATATGGGATCTCAGCACACCAAGGCCTATCACAAGGCAAGGAGATATTAATACAGTGTACTTTTGAATTGAGAAGCAATAGGATAACACACGAAGATTAGAATGAGGAAAGACCTTACCATATTCCAACATAACAAGCAGCCTATACTACAATACGAAGCTCATGCCATACCAACAGCAGTCCATGCCGTCTCATCACACTCCTCATAATGAGCTGTTGCTGCAACAATCCAGTCGTACAGCGCACTCCTCACAAAACCGTTTCGGCATCTTTCTCGTATGCCATGGTATGACCTGAAAATGGCAGTATGTGAATTATGTAAAAGATAGTGCCAATACCACAACTCGTGAGCTGCAAGGGAAAATTGAAACGCAATGACAAATGGACAAACTCGCACCAACTTGCTGTTGTTCATAAGGATTGTGTGAATTGAACTACACGGAAATGTCACGCGGCAACTGTAAATTAATTGAGCCGGTTGCTTTGAAACAACTCTCTCCCTCAAAACCACCAACAAATCGCCTTCAGTTTCGGCTACTTTTCTTCTCCGAAACTCAACACAATAGCATACCCATTGAAAAAAACACCATCTGAAACCTATCTCTAAACCGTTTTCCACCTAAACCCCATCATCTTCTCCAACTTCAACAAACCCACATAATCGTTAAATCTCAAACCTTCTCCTTTCAACCCAGAAACCTTTTTTAATCAAGACCCTCAAGACCCATCCGATCTTCTTCTTCACTAGCCACAAAAAAAGGCCTCAACCCAAACTTCGAATCCTTTAACCTCATGAACCGAACAGCAACAAATCAGATCGAAACTGAGATAGAAAAGAGAATGATTCACCAGGTGTTGAGCGAGGACGAATAGGAAAAGTGTTGTTCATCTCAACTTGTTTTTCTTTTGAAAGTAAGAAGACGTTGATGTCACGATTGAATAGCTGCTCATTTTTTCTCACATATTAGTTTGTTTTCTGGTGGTTTGACATTTTGAGATGGTGATAGCTTTTGACCATGACATGTTGTGGTGGGTCTTTTGTTTTTTTTCTCAGTCCATGATTTTGGTAATACTAGTATACACCCCCATTTGGATCTCAGACCACTTTTTCTTAAATCGTGGCTTTGTGAATAAGGAGGTGATGGGCTTTGAGAAGCCCAAGTGATCCTCTCCATTTCATATTTACAGTCCCCCTGTTCATATATAAACCCCCTCCCTTTTTTTTAATTGTATTCCTTAACCTTTTTTTATGTAGTTATTACATATATGGTTTTTTAAACTTTATTTTATATATATTGTTATGTATATATTGTTTGTATCATGTAAATATTTTTTATTAGATTGTATTATATTAAGTTTTAAAACAAACTTTATTATATTTTATGTATAGTTTTTCCTAATATTATTTTCTTTTAAGTTCATAATGTTAGAAGTTTATTTTCCATTTTTAGGAGTTGATTTTATTCCGCTTTTGTTATTGGGCATTTTGTCCCATTTTCACTTGTTATGGGTCGATGACGATACCCCAAGTTATAACTTTGTCAAATTTTTGACGAGTAATGACAAACCCGAGACCGTTTTCTTTTTAACTTCTTTCATTTTCGATTTTTATCGATTTCTTGCTTATTTTGGTCAAATGACAATTTTTAAATTATTATCGGTCAAAATTATTGATAGATGATAATTTTAGTCGAGACTTTTCACTTGCACTTCAAATTATCTTTTAAACATTTTCTCGAAAAAACTCCGAAAGAGGGAGATTCTTGAAATCTAGCATTTCTTGGATCTTCGAATGAGCAACTCTCGAGACTCGCTCTTGAGTTGTTGTTCATTCAATCTTTTGATTTTCTCAAGCATATTCTCAACGTCTTTTTGATCAAAACCCCGAAAGAAAGAGGTACTTGGAGTCTAGCATTCCTTGTGTCTTCGAGTGAATAATTCTTGAAGCACTCCCTTTGAGTTGTTATTCACTCAACCTTTCGAATTCAATCATTTTTAAACATTCTCCTAAGTCGAATGCTCGTCTGCATTCGCAACCCATTTCTTTCACAACTCCTCGTGGTTTTTGATATTAGGGGCACCCTCAGGGACTAATATCATTTCTCACAACCCTAATACTTGACACTTCGTCAAGTCGATTCCATTTTCAAACAAATCCTCAACACGTCGTTGAGCTATTCCAAACCAACTTCCTTTTGGCCACGCATGCCATTCTTCGATTCGATCCTTTCACAAATTTTTTTTAAAACTTACGAAAGAGAGATATTCTTGGAATCTAGCATTCTTTGAATATTTGAATGAGTAACTCTCGAGGCGCGCCCTTGAGTTGTTATTAGTTCATTCTTTCGACTTCAAAACATCCAACTCTTTATCTTCAATTTATTCAGTCAATTCCCGAAAGAATTGAGTTCTTGGAGTCTCGCATTCCTTGAATTCTTGAGTGACAAGCTCTTGAGACACGCTCTTGGGTTGCTTGTCAGTCACCCTTTCGTCTCAAACTCAACGTCAAACCAATTCAAACCTCACCTTTTCGTGGTTGTTACCACGAACTACGACTGCTCTGATTCTTCATTCTCGTCCGAATGTAAGATACGTAGGCACAAGATTGCGATGATCTTGGCGAGCTACCTCCCCTCCATCTTCCATTTCCCCCCATCTTTTCCCGTAGTCGAACTACGACGCTCTGATTTCTCATTCTCGTCCGAATGAGCATACGTAGGCACAAGGGCCCCAATCCTTGGCGAGCACCCCATCTTCTAACTACCCCATTCCCCTAACGTCTTTACCTATTATCCTACCAATTCTACCCTTATTAACGAGAAGAAAACAAGTAAACCTAAACAACACTCCCCACAATTACCTTAAGAGGTTCCCGTCGAGTACGACGGACGTGAGGGGTGCTAATACCTTCCCCTCGCGTAACCGACTCCCGAACCCGGAACTTGGTTGCGACAGCCCTGTTCCTATCCTTTCGTTTTCAAGAGGTTTTCTCGATATTTTCCTCTCCCGTTTATTCGGGAAAAATAAAGTTCGGTGGCGACTCTGTCGAACCGCATTTCCGCGCCTTTCGCGCGAGGGTCGTATGTTCGAATGATTTTTCGAGGTGCGACAGTTGGCGACTCTGCTGGGGACATTTTTGCTCCATGCAAAGAGAGAGTCGATCCTATCTTTTGGTTTGTGAGGAGTGTTTGTTTTTTATTTGTTTTCTTTTTGTATTCGCTCTCTTGTGGAATTTATTTATGCTTGTTATCTTAGCCTGTTGGTTCTTGGGATGACATCATGAGTAAAGCTCTACACCCGAGCTTTGGTAAAAGCAGAGAGAACACATAGTTTAGAATTGGTAGTCGAGTAGTGTTAGTCACTGAGGATTCGCTCCTTGTGTGCCTAGCATGAAAGCTCCTCCAGAGGAGACCTATTTGTGGATCTTGTTGTAACACAGCTAGCCTGTTGCACGACTTGATTAATGAAGGGCCCGTGATTTTGGGAACCTTTTGTTAGCACCAGTTTCGATATTGATGGCCGTGTAATGTTAGTCTCCAAGGACTCGCTCCTTGTGCGCCTAGCACGAGGACCCCGCTCAGGAGAGACCTTGTCGTTATTATCGTTGTAATACAGCCAGCCTGTTGCGCGACGCTAATACGACTAGTGTCCGTGATCCTGGGAACCAAGCGTAGAAACCATCCCGTAAGAGGGTCTATGGGTAGAATGTTTAGATCTTCCCGCATAGGTCGTACTTGTCAATGTTCTTTGAGAAGGAATTGTGGTTACTTATCTATTACAGTTACCAGCTTCAGGAGTTGTTTGATTGTGATCCTGTGATCCTGGATCTTGTATCTTGCATTGCATCTTGCATATCATTCGCATTGCATTTCATATGTTGTGCATTTTGCATTTCCAGTCTGCCAACAGAATCTTATGTCTCCGTTCCTTCCTCTCCAGTAAATCAAGCTGATTCCCCGACACCAGTACGCAACTAGAGCCAATACCAGACGAATGATGGAGCAGATTCAACAGGAGCAAGTCACCTTCAGGGAAGAATTGGATTCTATGAAAGGAAAGATCGACCAGATCCTCGAAGCCATCCTCACAGCCAGGAGAGAGGAAGAACAGCGTGAAGTCGCCGTTGTCGTCAACAACAATGGACAAGGGTCTACTGCCATCCCTTTGGTTCCAATTCCAAATTCTCATGGGATGCCGTTAAACTTCAACAACGCAGTCGAAGTAAACACTTCTCAGCCAATCCCAGGCCTGGAGTTACCATTGGAGCCATCCCGCAGGCCCAGCCTACTGCTGTGCAAATCCCGGTTCCTCATATCGAAGATACTCTGATGGATCAGTATGACGATGTTCAGAACTATCATGCTGCTATTCCCATCGCCAGTCCTGTTGCTGCTCAGGATTCAGAAGCCATGAAGATGTGTCGAGATCTAGCCGAGAAACTCCGCGCCATGGAGGGGCATAACTCAAATTCTTTCAGTGCTCTGGAATTGTGCTTGGTGCCTGATGTTGTCATTCCTCCAAAGTTCAAGGTGCCCGAATTTTCAAAGTACAAAGGTCTCAGTTGCCCAAACATTCATCTGAAGATGTACTGTCGCAAGATGGCTGCATATGCCAGAGACGAGAAGCTCATGATCCATTGCTTCCAGGACAGCTTGTCTGGGGCATCACTCGAATGGTATATGCAGCTGGAACGTAATAGTGTGCGCACCTGGGCCGAGCTAGCCGATGCATTTGTCAAGCAGTACAAGTACAACACCGACCTTGCTCCGAATCGTACTCAGCTTCAGAGTATGACTCAGAAGGACAGTGAATCTTTTAAGGAGTACGCGCAACGATGGAGAGAGCTAGCTGCAAGGGTGCATCCACCTCTTGTTGACCGTGAATTGATTGACATCTTCATGGGTACCTTGCAAGGCCAGTACTACGAAAAGCTGATCGGTAGTGTCTCCGTTGGATTCTCTGACTTGGTGATCGTCGGTGAGAGAATTGAAGAAGGGCTGAAGAGTGGGAAGATCCCAGGAGGTTCCAACAGTCAGGCTAATGCCAAGAAGCCTTTTAATGGATACAAGAAGAAAGAGGGCGAGACAAATGCCATCTTTTTGCAGAAAGGGCAAGCTTCTCAACAAGCTCCTGCTCCTATGCCTTATCAAGTTCCCTACTATCAGTATCCATATGTTGCTGCTGCGCAATATGCTCCAATGCCTTATCAGCCAGCTGTTCAAGCAGCGCAAGCTCAGATGCCACGGCAACAGGCTCCTCAGCAACAAGCCTACAACTAACAAGGATATCAGTATCCTCCTCAGCAACAACAGATGCAAGCTACTCAGCAACGACAAGGGGCTCGCCCACAGCGTCCGCAGAGAACATGGAGACCAGATAGAGTCTTTGATCGTCTACCAATGACATATGCCAAAATCTTCGCTCAATTAATGGAGAAGAAAGTTGCTGTTCCGAGAGATCTGGCTTCTCTAACTGTCATTCCTGCCGATTACGATGCAAATGCTCATTGTGAGTTTCATAAGGGCGCTCCAGGGCACACCATTGAGGACTGCAGGGCTTTCAAGCACATAATTCAAGATATAATCGATAGGGATGCTATCAACTTCAATGGGAAATCTCCGAATATCATCAACAATCCGATGCCACCAGTCAACTAGTGCCAACAATCAATTCCAGTCAAGTTCATTCCCCAAAGAAGGCAGTCATGTTGCCATTTCATTATTCGCAGTTTCTTATGTTTTGTCTTTGTTTATTTAAGTGATGTATGCTTTGAACAATTGTCATTCGAATTTGGTTTCATTAATGTATCGTTTATGCATGTTTTGAATTAGTTATGTCGTATTCACTCTTTTTTTTTTTTACTTATCACTGACACATTTATTCACTCCACCCCATTCACTGTTGTTTAGCATTATTTGAGGGAGGATGATGAAAACGAGATACCCATAATTGCAAATCGTATGCTTTCAGACCGAATTTGGTCAATGATGTACAGGCATTGCTCCAATTCCCCTAAACACCGGAGACATAAGGAGTTAATCCCTAGTAAACCACTTCGAGCCTAGAAGTAGCAGTTTCCTTCGGATATTCAAACCTTTACACTCAACCTGGGGCAGGGTAGTGTTCAGTTAATTCAACCCCACACTCGAACCAACCAAGTAAAATCCAGAAGACGGTTGTTCTTCAACGACCCATAACATGGCAGTCACAACCTTCCAAAAAAATCCAAAAAACATCAAAAGCCTGCTAAGTCAGACACCTTAGAGGGGACTTAGACAAAATCAAGGCAATCCCAATGGGTCTGACAAACAAAGTCAATCCAGGCAAAAGTTAGGGATCAAAACAAAAGCAAAAGAGGACCCCGAAATCCTCAACAAAAACAAAAAGGGATTCAGTGGCCACCCAAATCAAGGGGTTACTGACATCCATCAAAATAAGGTGACTGCCACATCGAGCAAACCTTGAACCACAAAGGTTACATCGTCAAGATAGGTGCATAATTAACTGAACATAGGACTGGAGACAATTAAGAAGAGGGGTGGGTACAAATCATACTTTGAGCCTAATATCCTTTGTTTCATAATCGTGAATCAGACCACGTTACAACCCTCTAAAGACCTAATTGAGGCGAGGTTTATTCTGAAAGCATACTATTGCAAGGTTGCGTAACCTGACTCCTCACATGATTTCTAATCATCAATATTGGTGTCATTTTGCTTACTATATCTTTTCGCACCAATCAAACAGCACAACGTCTGGGCTAGCAGTCCATTCGTCTCACTATCACGACACTTCAATAAAAGACACTTTTTCAAAACAAACCTTGAACTTTGCATTAATATTACCATCTATGAATGTACAATTTTAATTGCAAATCAGTGCTAGGTATTCAAAGACACTCCAGCAAGGGGCAATTGAGGAGGAACTTGACCTTCACTAGCATACACGAGGCAAGACTACTTCAGAACCCACAGGCTGGGGCAAATCACTCAACAGCTCGAGCAGGGGCAAGCCATTAACAAGTTCCAACTGGGGCAAGACCAGGTCGTCCTGACCATCAAGCAGAGCTGCAACCTTCTCTGAAGCAAATTCACAGTAAACCACAAAGTACCCAGACTTAGGGCATCCAGAGCATCATCTTCTGCTTCAATCGTGACGTCTTCAACGAACTGCGTGTCGAGGAAGTCAATCCCTCCCACCACCCGAAGTCCAATCCGCATTGGCAACTACCAAAAGTCCACCACGCTGGCATCTCCACCTACATTTCCAATTACCCGTCTGCGTCATGTGTATCATAAGCATCGCATTCAACATCATAAGCATCTTGCATCATATGCATACTCCAATCATACCATACTTCCCCAATTCTTGCATCTCCGCGCGTCAGCATTTGCATTTGCACTTCCACGTATATGGAATATCATTTATCATCCAACATTCATATATGCAAGTCAAGGTCCAGGATCAATCCCGAAGATTTCCAAGACCATTGGTAGCCCAGTCAGGGGCATCTTCCGCAAGATGGTGGGTTTGTCCCACGATTTTCAAGAGCTTCAAAGCAATCACCAGCCCAGGCAGGGGCAATCTTCTGCAATTGTGGGTCTCTCCCATCGAAATTCAAAGACATTCAAATCAAGATTCAGCCTAGTCAGGGGCATTCTTTTCAAGGCCATGGGTATTTCCCATGACGTATTTCAACCTCGTGGTTGATCAAATCTGCAAATCAACATTCAGCTCAGCCAGGGGCATACCATTCAAGACCGTGGGCATTCTCCACAAAGCTGTTCAACCGTTTGTTGGGCAGATTCAAGAAGTTCAGTGCAAGATCCAGCCCGAGCAGGGGCATCTTCAGCAAAACCGTGAGCGTTCCTTACAAAGTTGTTCAACCTTTTGTTGCCCAAAACAAGACATTTCAAACTCAGCCCAGTCAGGGGCATCCTCTCCAGAATTCATGGGCGTAACCATGAAATTATTTCAGAACAACTTCGAACTCCAAGCAAGTCAGTGGTCATCCCCATTGATTCATTACAACCCAATCTTCCTCTTGGGTATTCCCCAACAAGTTGTATTCAGCAAGCATGACCGTTGTCAATTGCCTTACTATCATCCTTTTGGTGATAGTCGAACTTCGTCAGTTCAACCTAGCCTGCATCCTTTTGGTGGGTAAACCTCAAATCTGTGTTGTCCTATCATCCTTTTGGTGATAGCGACCTGTGCGTGTGAGTTTCGCTCCGTCATCCTTTTGGTGGTGGGTCTGGCATTTCGTCGATGTCAGATTGCGCGATATGTTTAGCATGAGTTCGCTCCGTCATCCTTTTGGTGAGGGGTCTATCATGGTCATTGATGATAGATTGTGCGATCGTTTATTTGTGTTTCGCTCCATCATCCTTTTGGTGGGGGGTCTATCATGGTCATTAATGATAGATTGTGCGATTTGTTTTGTGTTTCGCTTCGTCATCCTTTTGGTGGGGGGTCTATCATGGTCATTAATGATAGATTGTGCGATTTGTTTTGTGTTTCGCTCCGTCATCCTTTTGGTGGGGGGTATATCATGGTCATTAATGATAGATTGTGCGATAGTTTATTTCTGTTTTGCTCCGTCATCCTTTTGGTGGGGGGTCTATCATAGTCATTAATGATAGATTGTGCGATAGTTTATTTGTGTTCGCTCCGTCATCCTTTTGGTGAGGGGTCTATCATGGTCATTGATGATAGATTGTGCGATCGTTTATTTGTGTTTCGCTTCGTCATCCTTTTGGTGGGGGGTCTATCATGGTCATTAATGATAGATTGTGCGATTTGTTTTGTGTTTCGCTCCGTCATCCTTTTGGTGGGGGGTCTATCATGGTCATTAATGATAGATTGTGCGATTTGTTTTGTGTTTCGCTCCGTCATCCTTTTGGTGGGGGGTCTATCATGGTCATTAATGATAGATTGTACGATTTGTTTTGTGTTTCGCTCCGTCATCCTTTTGGTGAGGGGTCTATCATGGTCATTAATGATAGATTGTGCGATAGTTTATTTGTGTTTCGCTCCGTCATCCTTTTGGTGGGGGGTCTATCATAGTCATTAATGATAGATTGTGCGATAGTTTATTTGTGTTCCGCTCCATCATCCTTTTGGTGGGGGGTTTATCATGGTCATTAATGATAGATTGTGCGATAGTTTATTTGTGTTCCGCTCCGTCATCCTTTTGGTGGGGGGTCTATCATAGTCATTAATGATAGATTGTGCGATAGTTTATTTGTGTTCCGCTCCGTCATCCTTTTGGTGGGGGGTCTATCATAGTCATTAATGATAGATTGTGCGATAGTTTCTTTGTGTTTCGCTACGTCATCCTTTTGATGGGGGGTCTATCATAGTCATTAATGATAGATTGTGCGATGGTTTATTTGTGTGAGTTTTGCTCCGTCGTCCTTTTGGTGGAGGGTCTGTCATAGTCATTAATGTCGGATTGTTCGATTGTGTTTGGCTCTACCATCCTTTTAGTGGTAGTAGCTATGTGTGTTTCATCCCATCATCCTTTTGGTGATGACGACCTTTTGCTTATTATTCACAGTCTACTCAGAGGTACCTCATCCATCATTTTCAATTCTCAGGATTTACTTTCCTTTTCGGACAAATTCAAGGTCTTCTTTATATCTAATTGTCTTCTACCTCAAAAGAATGAACGCCGCGGCATTTCATCTTACTCGGTTTAAGTCAATTAGATAGGGGCATCTGTCATACCCCAAATTTGTCCTACCCTGTATATAGCTTTCATTTTGTATGCTCGGCCCCTAGCCAAGACTCAAGAAAAATACAAAAAAAATGTCGCTTTGACTTTTATTTGGTTTTATTTTATTTTGCCCAAGTTCAGGTTCATTTGAGGCCATCAGGATAATAAGGTGAGGTGTTGGGGGAAGTTTATGTGACTTTTACCTGGGGCGTTGGTCAGAGAGGATTTGGTCTCTTGATTGAGACCAGGGAATGCTTTATTCAGTTGGCGAGGTTTAGAACTTTCAGTCAAGGTTTTATGCTAATTCAGAGCATCGGGGTGGTCTAAGTTACCAGAATATGGCGTATTGTCAGGTGTCAGAGGGTATAACCATTTGGATCCAGTTGTTTCTATAGACAAAGTTTTGTGCAAAGTAAAATCTAGAAAGTCTTAGTCAATACCTTTTGTTTGATGTCTCAAGTCCAAAGTTTTTTTGTGTAAAAAATTATTACAAAAATACATTGGATCAAAGATTTAGAACACATTCTCATTGGTTGTCCTCACGAGAAGCCCATTCAAAGACTATTGTGGAGGAGGTTAAAACATAGTCGAAAGCCCATTTCATTTCAAAAGTTCAAAAAGAATGCGAACATATCCAAATAAATTACAATCCAATGTTTTTGTTTCTCAAACTATAAACGGAGCCCGTATCATACAAGTTTACAACTGTTACATGATTAAACCAAGCCCATATTACAATTTACCAAAAGAGCAAACCAGGAAATGGTACAAAAGTGACAGCAGCCCCGCGCTAATAACGAGTTGATGCAAAGGTCGCGGTAACCGAGCCACAAGGCCACTTCCCTGTACTCCACAAATTAATCCATGTTACCTGCATAAAACTTCATAAGTCGCCTTTGTTGCTCGACCATAACCTGCATTAAATAACAAGACAGTCATTTTGGCATTTGGTATGTGAAAAAGCTTGGAAAGGCTTTGGCCAATTACTTGTTTAACACAGAAAATACAAGTTATGAAGCTTTCATACAGTCACAAACCGAAGCCTCCCACCTCAAGCTGGAGCTGTGAACTACAACCAATCAAAGCCTGTTCTGTGCAATCCTTATGACACCACTCTCACACAACCTGCGATGTGAGGACGATCATCAAACTTGTGCAAACAAAAACACAATGGAAAAAATGAAAAAGTTGATGCAAAAGTTGTAGTAGCGAAGCCACTCACACAAGGACCTGTACCTGCAGCAGCTTTATTGATGCAGGCCCCTCTGACTTCCCTCGTTTATGACCTTGCAACCTGCAAGTGAAAACGCCACACAAATCCAACCGTAATATCACGCAGCAACCATCACCAAGATTCCTAAGGAAAAAACAGTTAGCCACGAACAAATTTAAGTGTTGGGAAATGGTCTAGTAGCAGGGTATTCATTTTTACGGGTCGGCATACGTGTTTAGGATGCTTACGCCATACAAAATACAACATGGTCCAGTTTTCGATCTCCATACTAGAAAGAACTCATAAAATACTGAAGGTTGCAACACAACCAGAGAGAAAACAACAGAAAACTATGAAGGATTAGCGAAGAGAGACGAGAAACAAAGAGAAGAAAAAACCTTGGAGGACCCGCTACTTTTATTGCAAACATCGCAATTGTGCTGCTGCTATTTTATTGAATCCGATTTTGGTCACTGTTGTTGTTACCACTGCATCGCCTTCAACAGCCACGGTTCAAGTCAACAAAAGCCGACAATAACGTCGAGCAGCTTTAAACAAATTCAGCGTTGTAGCTTGATGTATGATTATGAATCTTCATTATCATCTCTAGCCTTAATCATTACCATGGTTCTGAAGTTTCTTCAAGTCACTTCCATGCAATCAATATATCGTGTTGTTGTTCTTGTCCGTGACCCCTCTTGCATATGTCGTCCACGAACTTTCATTTCTTCTTTAGCAACATACACCCTGCAAAAGACAAAACCAATTCTAAGCAGTGAATTAACACACAAAACCTATGTATTGAATTACAAACAAAAACCTGCAAAACCGGATACAGAGGCACATGGTTCAAAGCCATAACAGGATCTTGTTTGCGCAAGCCATGAGTTAAAAGGTCACAATAAGTCATGAGTCATTTGGAATTAAAACAGCAGGTGAGACCATTTTGTGACCAAGTTTTGGAAGACATTCACAATTGAGTTTCTCCCAAAGATTGACTTCGAACTTATGATCAGGTACGCTCCTGCTGGGGTATGATGAAAGCCTCGCTGATAATGAAAATCCTTCATCAAACAAAGGAAAACTGTGCATACTCAATGAGGACTATTGAAGGAAGGGCGCGAATTCTGTTGTACGGCAGGATACGTCTAGCTTGAAGTTCATTTCGCCTTTCCGTTAGAAGCAACATTTTCACCTTGGATTTTACCGGTTGCCCCCACCTGCACGTGTTAGGTCGAAACTTCTTTTAGGATGAAAATATGTCATTAATCCTATATTATACAAACCGAAAATGCTCCGCAGAATAAGTTATAAGAGGTATTCATCTGCATAATCTAGTGTCAACCATATGTGTCATACTGCATAATCTGCATAAGTCATAAGAGGTGTTATCAGTATGGGCATGAATCATGACAAATTACAAGAAAATCCTCCATTGAAGCGCAAGTACGTACATGAAAAGAAAAGAGAAGAAATGTTATTATGCTGCAGTACATACATGCTAAATTAAAATCGCAAGAGAAGGACTTTCCTGATACACATTGGCAGCAACAAAGGATCTTTTTTCTGTTGTACAGTTTATGCAGACATGTACCGAGCAATATGGGATCTCAGCACACCAAGGCCTATCACAAGGCAAGGAGATATTAATACAGTGTACTTTTGAATTGAGAAGCAATAGGATAACACACGAAGATTAGAATGAGGAAAGACCTTACCATATTCCAACATAAGAAGCAGCCTATACTACAATACGAAGCTCATGCCATACCAACAGCAGTCCATGCCATCTCATCACACTCCTCATAATGAGCTGTTGCTGCAACAATCCAGCCGTACAGCGCACTCCTCACAAAACCGTTTCGGCATCTTTCTCGTATGCCATGGTATGACCTGAAAATGGCAGTATGTGAATTATGTAAAAGATAGTGCCAATACCACAACTCGTGAGCTGCAAGGGAAAAATTGAAACGCAATGACAAATGGACAAACTCGCACCAACTTGCTGCTGTTCATAAGGATTGTGTGAATTGAACTACACGGAAATGTCACGCGGCAACTGTAAATTAATTGAGGTATGAGGTGTATCCACACCTGCACCGATTCACAATTTGAATCATAATATTACTACACATGAAAAAGAAAAATGATAAAAAGCAAATCACAACACATATTGTCAAGGAAGCTTCCCTGGCCAAAGCAAAACCGAAAGGCCGCAAAACCTCCTAGCTCACAAGCTCCTGGCCTTGGTTACCTATCAAACATGAGAAAATTAAATGAAAAGATTGAGATAAGTTTGCAAAGCCATTACACAAAAGTTGTTAGAAAGTAGACAAAAGACGGGTACGCACCCTTGTCTGTGGGACCACTTCAACCAATTGGTAATGACCCCACCAATATTTCACACAGAGTACGAAGGACGCCTGCTAATCCGCACAATGTATCCACAACAGCTTCTTCCGCAAATACCCTCCAAAAAAGCCTACATAAATACATCTCTTCCCTAAAACTAGGGGGGACCTTTTCCTTCAATGATTCTTCAAAAACCCTACAAAACCCTAATCCATGAACCCTACACGAAAAAACCTAGCCGCCGGTTGCTTTGAAACAACTCTCTCCCTCAAAACCACCAACAAATCGCCTTCAGTTTCGGCTACTTTTCTTCTCCGAAACTCAACACAATAGCATACCCATTGAAAAAAACACCATCTGAAACCTATCTCTAAACCGTTTTCCACCTAAACCCCATCATCTTCTCCAACTTCAACAAACCCACATAATCGTTAAATCTCAAACCTTCTCCTTTCAACCCAGAAACCTTTTTTAATCAATACCCTCAAGACCCATCCGATCTTCTTCTTCACTAGCCACAAAAAAAGGCCTCAACCCAAACTTCGAATCCTTTAACCTCATGAACCGAACAGCAACAAATCAGATCGAAACTGAGATAGAAAAGAGAATGATTCACCAGGTGTTGAGCGAGGACGAATAGGAAAAGTGTTGTTCATCTCAACTTGTTTTTCTTTTGAAAGTAAGAAGACGTTGATGTCACGATTGAATAGCTGCTCATTTTTTCTCACATATTAGTTTGTTTTCTGGTGGTTTGACATTTTGAGATGGTGATAGCTTTTGACCATGACATGTTGTGGTGGGTCTTTTGTTTTTTTTCTCAGTCCATGATTTTGGTAATACTAGTATACACCCCCATTTGGATCTCAGACCACTTTTTCTTAAATCGTGGCTTTGTGAATAAGGAGGTGATGGGCTTTGAGAAGCCCAAGTGATCCTCTCCATTTCATATTTACAGTCCCCCTGTTCATATATAAACCCCCTCCCTTTTTTTTAATTGTATTCCTTAACCTTTTTTTATGTAGTTATTACATATATGGTTTTTTAAACTTTATTTTATATATATTGTTATGTATATATTGTTTGTATCATGTAAATATTTTTTATTAGATTGTATTATATTAAATTTTAAAACAAACTTTATTATATTTTATGTATAGTTTTTCCTAATATTATTTTCTTTTAAGTTCATAATGTTAGAAGTTTATTTTCCATTTTTAGGAGTTGATTTTATTCCGCTTTTGTTATTGGGCATTTTGTCCCATTTTCACTTGTTATGGGTCGATGACGATACCCCAAGTTATAACTTTGTCAAATTTTTGACGAGTAATGACAAACCCGAGACCGTTTTCTTTTTAACTTCTTTCATTTTCGATTTTTATCGATTTCTTGCTTATTTTGGTCAAATGACAATTTTTAAATTATTATCGGTCAAAATTATTGATAGATGATAATTTTAGTCGAGACTTTTCACTTGCACTTCAAATTATCTTTTAAACATTTTCTCGAAAAAACTCCGAAAGAGGGAGATTCTTGAAATCTAGCATTTCTTGGATCTTCGAATGAGCAACTCTCGAGACTCGCTCTTGAGTTGTTGTTCATTCAATCTTTTGATTTTCTCAAGCATATTCTCAACGTCTTTTTGATCAAAACCCCGAAAGAAAAAGGTACTTGGATTCTAGTATTCCTTGTGTCTTCGAGTGAATAATTCTTGAAGCACGCCCTTTGAGTTGTTATTCACTCAACCTTTCGAATTCAATCATTTTTAAACATTCTCCTAAGTCGAATGCTCGTCCGCATTCGCAACCCATTTCTTTCACAACTCCTCGTGGTTTTTGATATTAGGGGCACCCTCAGGGACTAATATCATTTCTCACAACCCTAATTCTTGACACGTCGTCAAGTCGATTCCATTTTCAAACAAATCCTCAACACGTCGTTGAGCTATTCCAAACCAACTTCCTTTTGGCCACCATGCCATTCTTCGATTCGATCCTTTCACAAACTTTTTTTAAAACTTACGAAAGAGAGATATTCTTGGAATCTAGCATTCTTTGAATATTTGAATGAGTAACTCTCGAGGCGTGCCCTTGAGTTGTTATTAGTTCATTCTTTCGACTTCAAAACATCCAACTCTTTATCTTCAATTTATTCAGTCAATTCCCGAAAGAATTGAGTTCTTGGAGTCTCGCATTCCTTGAATTCTTGAGTGACAAGCTCTTGAGACCCGCTCTTGGGTTGCTTGTCAGTCACCCTTTCGTCTCAAACTCAACGTCAAACCAATTCAAACCTCACCTTTTCGTGGTTGTTACCACGAACTACGACTGCTCTGATTCTTCATTCTCGTCCGAATGTAAGATACGTAGGCACAAGATTGTGATGATCTTGGCGAGCTACCTCCCCTCCATCTTCCATTTCCCCCCATCTTTTCCCGTAGTCGAACTACGACGCTCTGATTTCTCATTTTCGTCCGAATGAGCATACGTAGGCACAAGGGCCCCAATCCTTGGAGAGCACCCCATCTTCTAACTACCCTATTCCCCTAGCGTCTTTACCTATTATCCTACCAATTCTACCCTTATTAACGAGAAGAAAACAAGTAAACCTAAACAACACTCCCCACAATTACCTTAAGAGGTTCCCGTCTAGTACGACGGACGTGAGGGGTGCTAATACCTTCCCCTCGCGTAACCGACTCCCGAACCCGGAACTTGGTTGCGACAGCCCTGTTCCTATCCTTTCGTTTTCAAGAGGTTTTCTCGATATTTTCCTCTCCCGTTTATTCGGGAAAAATAAAGTTCGGTGGAGACTCTGTCGAACCGCATTTCCGCGCCTTTCGCGCGAGGGTCGTATGTTCGAATGATTTTCCGAGGTGCGACAGCTTGTTAAAGTTTGTGCATCTTTTTAAGCTTGCCATTAGGGTTTCACATGATGTACGTATTGCATTTCTTTTGTGTATGTGTTTGCATTCTCTTTTATGCATTCCTTCTCTTTTCTTCTTTGCATTTCCATATGCATGATTGAGGTCGAGATGGGCTTGTGGAGGCTAATGCCCCACACTTTTTTTCCTCCCTCCCTTTCATTCTAAATGTGCATTAATGTTTGCATATTGCATTTTATTTCATGCTTCCTTCTTTTTTCTCTTTTCTTTGCCATGTCCCCTTAGGATCTCTAATCTCTTTGAGGTTATGATATACCTTAGGTTTGAATCCATGTATGACAACATTAGGTAGTATCCCCCTTTTACCTCAATTATAGGTACACTTTGCATGACAACTAATAGGTTTGAGTTAGTCTCCCTTTAGTTTGTCCTTTCTCTTCTCATCTTCAAATTCTCTTAAAGCATTTAATAAAGATTAATGAATATTGTACATTACGAGCCTTAAGTACTTAAAAAATAGTGATTGGGGAGCCTCCTCTCAATTGCTTAGAGTGTTTAGCGTATGTCCATTGGACGATATGCGACGCATTCGCTCCTAGGTCATAGTCTTTAGTGCAACATGAATTACAAACAATAATCAACGCACTTCTTCATAAAAAAAAACATTAAAACAAAGTTCAAACCATTTTATCCTTCGGGATCTTAATAATGGAAACTCTTTTTTCAGAAAAAAGAGTTTTATTAACTCTTAGTTCTATCGCAAACAGGTAACGCCTAAGTCTCCAACGGTCGAGCTGCATACACCTAACTGCTAGAACTAAGTTTTAACCCTACTCGGGTAAAGCATTTTAAACCATCCGATGTTCTAATTGCCCGAACTATGTTTGCTCTGATTTCTCATACCAGATGAGAATACGTAAGCACAAGACTGCAACGTCTTGGAAAGCAACCTTCCCCCACCTTTCACCCGTAGTTAGCCGAACTATGTTGACTCTGACTTTCCAATTGCACGAGGGAGTACGTAGGCACAGAGCGGCGATGCTCTGCCGAGTCATTTTTCTTTTCTTTTGTCCTTGAGACCCGCAGCTAGATAGTAAACACCCTTTTTAGAAAGACAATAAAGTGTGGATCCCGTCGAGTATGACAGACGTGAGGGGTGCTAATACCTTTCCCTTGCGTAAACGACTTCTGAACCCGAGATATGGTTGCGATGACCTGTCTTCTCCCATTTTCGCCAGGTTTTCTCTGATCGTTTCCTTTCCCTCTTTTGGGATAAATAACGAACGGTGGCGACTCTTCTGTCATTGTCGACACCTTTTTTCGTAGTAGCGACAATATTCACTCACAAAAATCATTTTTCATAACTTATAATTCCAACTTTACCCAATCTCTTGCTCTGATAGAGAATTGGGAGGAGGATGATGAACCAAAAACGTCAGATCTATTGTCGTATGCTTTCGATTGAAACCCCGCTGATGATGTAAGGCATTGTTTCAAATCCTAAACGCTAGAGATATAAGGATGATAATCCCTCTTTAACCTTTTTGAGCCTTGAAGTAGGAGTTTTGATATCCAAATAAAAACCCTTAATTTTAACCTGGGGCAGGGTAGTTTTTCATTTAAACTGATCGAGCACTCATACTTTCAAAAGGTGGAGTGAACACTTGAGAACCCATTTCATCTATCCTTAACATGTTAGGAGGCTAAAAAAACATAATGATTATACCTCTACTACCTAAAGAGTGGGCAGTCGCAAGCCTTTCAAAAAAAGTCACACGACTCGTGCATAAAAAAAATGAAAACTAATAAAAGAGCCCGCTAAGTCAAAACCTATGAAGGAGACTTAGGCAAAACTGGGGCATCCCGCTGGACTCCAAAGTCAAATCCAAAGGACGCCGTCCAGGCACAAGTTAGGGAATAAAACGAAAAAACAAAGGATTACAATAAATAATCCCCAATAAAGAACAAGGTCGTGTGATCAAATACCAAAAGAAATAGGTGAGTGACTGCCATGTCCAAAGCCTTAATGGGTCCTCGACCATATCAAATCCGCTTGAGAGATGAGTGTTCGTATCTAGTAACTGAATATAAGATTGGAGAACATCACGAAGAAGGGGTGGGTACAAATAACTTTGAGCCTTTATCCTTTGTTTCTTAAAACCATGAGCCAAGCCACGATACAACCTTTAAAAGACCTAATTGAAGTAGGATCTCTTTTGAAAGCATACTCGACGACATAATGTTTCCTGACTCCTACGAGCTACGCTCAATTTAAGGTTGGCATCATAAATTAAATTCATAACCTAACTAGTGATTTCGGTCATAAGTTATTGCGATATCCTTTTTCAAAAAATCCTCTTGAGATGACTCTCCTCTTATAAACCAGGTACTCTGGGGCATTATGTTTTCCAAATGGCGAGTACTACAAAGTCCATTAAGATAAAAACTACTTGTTTCACAACATGCTTCATGCACCCGATGAATCTTACTCCAGGAGCTCTTCATTCCCCCAATAAGTCTCATTGTTGCAGAAATATTTATGAACCATTGCCTCAGCACCAGTCCCCGGCGAGACTTTAAGCTGATAACACTTTGGATTAACTCGGTAATCTCCAGTGACTCTCAAGACTGCAGAGATCTCCCCAAGTATCTTCCAAATGTTTCATGTCCTTGAGGACCCGCTCCCAGTGGAATCATTTATTCCTCAGTGAAATTGCCTTACTTTCCTCAGGAAATACTCCCCAAGAGATTGTTGTTCTCCCTAAGAAGTCAAGATACTTTCCCTAGGAATGTCGGGTGAATTTTTCCCCAGTAAGTCTGATGAATTCTCCTCAGAGAAGTTTGATATACCTCTCCCTAGGGAAGTTTGATATACCTCTCCTCAGGGAAGTTTGATATATTATCCCCAGGGAATTTGGATACACCTTTCTCCCAGGAAGATGATGTATTATTCCCAGGAAGCCGCTACACTTTCTCCATGAAGCTGCCAAGCTTCATATCTTCCCCATGAAGGGATATTTATTTTATCCCCGGAAGTCTCTAATCCTAGGATTTTCTTTGGCTAATTATGATTCATGATAGCAATCCCTCCAGTGAAGTCATGATACCATACTCTCTAGTGAGGTCGTATCGTATCCCCATGAGGAAGTCATGATATTGAGTCCCCAAATGGATTTATTTTCTCCCCGGAGAAGTTGGAACTTTGAAGCAAGATTAGGTTCCACCGTCCACTTTTCCTATCCCTTGATAGAAGTACTGTTGTAGAGGTCACCGGGTATCCCCGTTGAGATTTTTATTTCATCTCATGTTTCCTCCTCTCGTTTGTTTTGTCAGCATATGCATGTGCATGAGCATGAGCATGGAATTTTCATACACATTAACACAAGCATCAGCATCTGCATGTTTGTTATCCTTGTCGTTCTTTGTCGTTACCGCCAAGTAACTGGGTTTGTTTGCTCTCTCCAAGTAGATCGTCAGCCCTAAGCATAAAATACTTATATGTTCCTCCCCATAGAGTTCAACCCTCGTCGACGATGGTTATTTCAGTTATCTTTACGCACTAGGATAAGATAATCCCCATTTGAGTTCATTTCCTCAGTGGAGTCTTGTTTGACAGTTTCTTTCTAACTCGATTCTAGATCGAACTTCGGTCCTGTGGGTCGCCGAACCCACTTGGACGTGTATTTATTTTGCACTATTTGTCAAGAAGAGCCTTTACAATCCTTTGCAAATATGTGACAGTTATCCTCTAAGAAGCGTATCATTACATTTTATAGCCGATATACGACGGTTCTTGTCCGAGAAGCTTATCACTACATTTTACAACCTTACATTACACTTTACAACCTTCATATCATTACATCTTACAATACAGATAAACGACTGTTCTCGTGCAAAAAGCATATCATTACATTTTACAATCGATCAGCGACAGTTCTTGTACGAGAAGCTTATCATTACATTACAACCTTCATTACATTACAACCTTCATTACATTACAACAACGGTATGCGACAGTTCTCGTACAAGAAGCTTATCATTACATTACAACCTTACATTACATTTTACAACCTCGACAAGAAGTTCTCATCCGAGAAGCTTATCATTTCTACTCTTGCAAATAAGTGGTATTTCTCACCTGAGAAGTTTATCCTATCTTCATCATGACTAGCAGCAAGTGGCCATCTCCATCGAGAAGCTGGTTTCCATTGCCCTTTCATCTTGAAGAGTGGGGAGGTTTAAACTGAATCATATTCAGAACAACAGATCTTGAAGTGTGAAGAAGTTTATTTTACCCTTTAGTAAAAGAAGGAACTGACTCATCTTCAGAACACCAGACCTTGAAGTATGGGGAAGTTTATTTTACCCTTTAGTAAAAGAAGAAACCGAGACCTATTCAGGGCACCAAACCTTAAAGTATGGGGAAGTTTATTTTACCCTTTAGTAAAAGAGGAAACCAAGAGCTATTCAGGGAACCAAACCTTGAAGTATGGGGAAGTTTATTTTACCCTTTAGTAAAAGAAGGAACTGACTCATCTTCAGAACACCAGACCTTGAAGTATGGGGAAGTTTATTTTACTCTTTAGTAAAAGAAGAAACTGAGACCTATTCAGGGCACCAAACCTTGAAGTATGGGGAAATTTATTTTACCCTTTAGTAAAAGAAGAAACCGAGACCTATTCAGGGCACCAAACCTTGAAGTATGGGGAAGTTTATTTTACCCTTTAGTAAAAGAAGAAACTGAGACCTATTCAGGGCACCAGACCTTGAAACGTGGGGAGGTTTATTTTACCCTTTAGTAAAAGAAGGAACTGACTCATCTTCAGAACACCAGACCTTGAAGTATGGGGAAGTTCATTTTACCCTTTAGTAAAAGAAGAAACCGAGACCTATTCAGGGCACCAAACCTTTAAGTATGGGGAAGTTTATTTTACCCTTTAGTAAAAGAAGAAACTGAGACCTATTCAGGGCACCAAACCTTGAAGTATGGAGAAGTTTATTTTACCCTTTAGTAAAAGAAGAAACTGAGACCTATTCAGGGCACCAGACCTTGAAGACATGGGGAGGTTTATTTTACCCTTTAGTAAAAGAAGAAACTGAGACCTATTCAGGGTACCAGACCTTGAAGCGTGGGGAAGTTTATTTACCCTTTCTAAGTGAATCATTTAGTTAAAGAAGAAGTTGAACCATGTCTTGTTCATGGAGGCTTATTTTCATCAGATGAGCGACAGTCCCTCCAGAGTAGCTTATTATTTCTTCATCCCTTATCCCCAGATAAGTGACAGTCTCTTTATTTGAGAGCTTATCCATCTTAGCATATAAGTCCCTTCCAACGATAAGTGGCAGTTCTCTCTCGAGAAACTTATCAGGGATGTCCCCCTTAAAGTTCATTTATTGTGACATACAACAGGTTTCTACCCTGTATATTTTCTAATGACTCCTGAAGACTCCATTCAATCCCGTCACGTAAAGAGTTTCCAGAAGCTCGGATGTTATTCTTGCTCAATGCTCCAGCATTCTTTTTACTTGATCCTACCATCGTGCGGATCCTGGTTGCCTTTTATCCTAGAGTATCGGTCGGTCATGCCTGAACCTGTTCAACAGTACTCTCAGATATTCCCCAGTGGAGGACGTCTCGTCGGTGCCATCTCCATTGAGGACCCCCTTCTTACCGCTTCTTCGAAAGTGATAATTGGTCGTGCTTGCCCATCACTTTATATTTCCCAGTGTCGTGTTGTCTCCCTATTGCGTTTGTTTTCCCCAGCGTGTGGTTGCTCGTTGCGTCTGTCCCTGTGTCGTCGTATCGTCTGCATCCTTGCATTTATCATTTTAGTCATATGCATTATACTAGATTCATAGCTTTGTCAGCATTACAGTTTATTTCATTTTGTCCATAGCATTGAATGTCACTGCCTTTAAGGGCAAAATTTTCGGTTATCTATATTTAAATCCCTTTCCCCATGATTTCTCGAGCCTTCGTCGCTGAAATCATCCGGTGAAGTTATTTAAATAGAGGCAACTATCATACCCCAAATTTTACCCTTAGATTATTAGGTTCATGTCGCATTTCATTTCATTCTGCATTGCATTTTAACTAACCGCTAACCGGTTTGCCCAGTCTGTTGGTTTTCGCAGGAAAATCACGTTGTGCGCACTTTAATCTATGAAGGGCAAAAGGGTCATTATTTTACAGTCTGTCGACGATTATGAAGCACAGTCATTATTAGAGACCCCTCAAATGATTAGGGTTTCTACCTCTGAATCATGCGACGTTTATATGAGAATGGGTTGAATTTTACGTCGGTTTTGACGTCAGAGTCCTCGTGACACAGGACATTTTTGTTCAAGAACCAAATTTAGTCGTCAGTTGGATTTCAGAAGTGTTGTTTGATTCATAAACCATATGGAGCTGAGTGAATCGAAATATAAGTGAATTTTCATTGAATCGGTGTGAGAATCGGCTTCAAGGAATTTATTTTAACAAACTCATGTTTTCTTGTTTCTCTGCTGGTTACAGGCTAATTGTCAGAGGCACTGTGGAGTTACGTTTTGCATTGACGTTATAGTAAATATCAGTTGGTTTGATTACGATTATAAGTCGAGTTGATTCAGGTTACAGAGTTAGATTGTCCGAGATACAAGTTGAATTTTAAAGGCGGAGGAAAGTTTATTTTTGCCGTTAAAATGGATTTTCTGTTTATCTGTTCAAGGTCGTATTCACCGATTTTATTATCGAGTGCGAATTAATTTTCAAGGGGTCCGATTGAATTCAGAAGTTGTGGTGGATGCAATTTAATCTCAAGTATGGTGAAAAGTCGTTAATTGCCAAATTCGGGTTATGGAACGTCAGGTTTATTCGAAAGAAACACGAAATGAATTTAGAGTCGAAAAATAAGAATTCATTTATTGAATTTATTTATTCAATTTCCATACAACTTTTATTACAATTTACATTTGCAAAAATTACAAAATAAATTAAAACTCCTAATTTTCCTAAAAGTTCCTAATTGTTTTCGTGTCCGATCTTCAATCTCTGAATCTTCAAACCTGCAAAACCGACAACATCAGAAAAATCGCCAATTGGTTAGAATTAATCAAAAAAGTGGGTTTTTTAATTATTTCGACCCCCTCAGAAAAGTTTCATCACTAGGCGTGTCGGGAGGGCAACAAGTAAATGACGCCGCATCCCTCGACTTTTTAATGTCTGACCCCGGCACGACCCGACAATATCTGTTCAAGTTTGCCTCAGAGAGAGAGAGAGAGAGAGAGAGAGAGAGAGAGAGAGAGAGAAAGTGCTTTTGGAAAAATTGATTATTTGGAAAAAGTGATTTTTCTTAGTTTAGCCAAACAAGACATAGGAACATCTAAAATCCATAAAAGCCAAATGGATATCCAAATCCATCAAGAAAAATGGATATCTAGTTTAGCCAGACAAATCCAATAAATCTGCAAGCCTCAAGTTCCTCTGAACCAAAACAAGATCAAAACAAACTTTCGCAAATTTCTACTCCAAAACAGGTCAATTAGTAACAAATCAAGGCATGAAAATCGTAACAGCTCAATAAAACCCAGGCCCATAAAATTAAATGAAGAATAATATAAGAACAACATAAGTGTTCATCAAGGAAAGAAAGGAGAAGAAGCGAAAATCATCAGTTCATCAAGAACAAAAGGGTTTTTTTTTAAGAACAGCATCATCATCATCTGCGAAATCAACAAAGAGGAGAGAAAAGTTCATCACAAAGTTCATCAAAGTTCATCAGCAAAGAACATCCGCGAAGAACACTAAGAACAAAAGCTTTCGGCGGACCACCCCACAGCCTCAGAAGCTCCACTTCATCACGGGCCAGCCAACGGAAACACCACCGCGCTGCAAGTTACCCACACAACCATCACCAAATCGCTTTGAACCCGGAAGTGAGCAATTTTCCATTTCTAACATGATTTTTGTTGAGTTTTGTTTGCAGAAATTATCACGAAAATGAAAAGAGAAGTGCAAGCAGCAGCCAGAGTGAACAGAAGCAAGAAGAAGACACAAATAGCCATGGCTGCCACCGCCGCATGTGAAGAAGAAGACGATGGGAGAGACCCAAATGGGTCGGCACTGCAGGAAAAAGACGGATAGGGACAAAACCCTAAATGCATTTCAGCCTAACATTACCCTCATTTCCCTTTATATTTTGCTGTCTTTTCTTTTTAATTTTATTTTATTACTTTAATTTAGGTAATTAAAATGCTATAAAAATATAATGCCTATTTAGTTTGTTGTAATTAAACCTTTTTTTTTACAAACTTAAATTAAAAACCTGAAAAAACATTTTCTTAAAACTTAACATTAATACATTTTTAAAACCTTAATTAAAAGCATTTTTTAAAAAAAAAAGAAAACTTAAATTGAAAGCTTAAATTAAAATCGTTTTTAATTAAACCCTTTTTTAAAAGTAAGATTCTTTTTGTAATTAAATTAATACTAACATTTTTAAAACATAGACTTAAAACTATTTTTAATTACTTACAAACCCTTTCATTCTAATTTCTGACATAAAAATTCAAAAGTAAAATTCCTAACAGTCCCGTTAATTGTTATTCGACTTTCATTGTTTCTCATTCGTCTTTGGTTACTAACTTCATATTTTGTCGTATTTCTTTTTTTTTCATGGTTGTAATTTATGCGAGGACATCGTCGCTTTTCAATTCCGTTATTATTCTCGCACTTTCCCATATTTCAATCCCGTTGCTTAATTATTTATTCATTGCATTATTTGTCGTATATTCCATTCGAAGGAATAGGTCTAGCCGTTTGACCGTCGCGTCAATAGTCCTTACCCTTGACCATTTCATCTTTCAAACCCTAATTGCATAGGTGTCCTGCTGTGGACAGTCTTACCCTTTACCCTAGCATTAGGATAAGGAGTCTCCGCACTCCATATTAGGTTTCCCGCCGTGGAATACCTACCTTACCCTTTTTTCAATTAAAACTTTACAACGTAGAAATAGGAGTCGCCACACTCCACGCAAGCGCTTCCTTAAGAACGTTTGCATCCCCATGAAACCTTGACCACAGTCAAGAAGTTTCTCTTCCTCCCTTTCGAGGGAAACTACGATTACTCTGATTTCATCCCCTACCTCGGATACGTAGGCACAAGATGCGAATCTTGGCGAGTAAACTTAGGACTAACCCTTAGGTCTTTCTTTAACTTCCAACCCTTAGCATATACCCTTAAGCAGATAATAATTAGCAAAATATCAGCATTAAAACAAGAGGTTCCTGTAGAGTACTATAGAAGTTTAGGGTGTTAATACCTTCCCTAAGCTTAACCAACCCCCGAACCCTAGATCTTTCCCCGCATTGTGTTTACGATGCAAAATTAGGTTTTTCCTTCCTTTGACCTTTCCTTCGGATAAATTAAAGATCGGTTGTGAATTAAAGATGTGATTCAAATTAATTAATAATTTGATATCCTATTCTCACCTCAACAAGTAACAAACAACTTCCATAAAAAAACACCTGAACCCCAAACATGTGCCTCTTTAATTGCATCAATAAATTCTCTATCATCTTGTAAGAATCTCATAACAAAGCATGCTTCTCTAAAAGTTTCATGTTGTACACCATCAACAAATTTGACATCTTTGTAACATAATGCCCCTTTCATGGAAGTCAACATCATCCTAAATAAAATAATTTACCTGTGCTCTGAGGAACCCAAATAAGACAACCAATGGTATACCCTATTTTTCTAGGTTTCCAACTCCTACTTGGTTTATGGTAAATAAACTTAGAGACAGAGTCACCATATGTTAACAACTATGCACCTTCATATTTTTTGTTTGCCTTAAACGATGTTGTAAACATTGATTCAGTTACACTCGGTTTGAGTAAAACATTCCCAATTTGCTCAAAGTCTTTTAGATAACACATTTTTCTCCCTCCATGTGAAAATACAATCTCTCAACAGCTGGATTTCTACCATGTATAGAATATAAGAATATCCTCCAACATGTTTCACTTTGCGAGATATAGCGACAATCCAAATATTGCTTAATTTTGTCAATGTTATTTTTCTCACCACATCCAGTGTTCTCAGTAGGTTGAATAATAGCAAAAATTCGAATAGAACCTTTGTTGATGTACTTGAATAAGTACTTGATCAAAGTACTTTGATTGCACCATTCCATGTTTATATGAGCTTCATACTTCAACAATAAACTTGGATTGTGAGGAACCACGTGACCACTATGAAGGATGATTTTGTTTTTATCAATTGTGTGTCCATTGTCTCTTCTCCTATATATTGGATAGCCATCCTGATCCACTATGGTTGAAGATTGAAACTTTTTTGGGTAGAACTTAAAACATTTCATGTCATTCATGCAAGGTGAATTCAGATGTGCCAAACCATAAGGCCTATGAACCATGTGCATTTTAACCGAATTATACAACTTTGGATCTTTCAAAGGATCAGGAAACTCAGCACTAATAATTTTTTCCATGTCTCTAGGGTCTGGATACTTGTTAGAAGGATGCAAAAATATCAAAATATGTGCATGTGGAAACCCTCGCTTTTAAAACTCAATAGTGTACATATCTATAAAAAATGTAAAAGATAATGACTTAGAATTATCAAAATGCAGATCAATTAAAATTAAGGTTGAGAAATATAACTTAAATGCAAGTACTTTTCCTAAGACACCCTTCTTTCTTAAATCTGAAAGTAATTGGTCAAACTTGATTTTGAATATCCTCGAGATGACATCCGGTCTATCTTGTGCTTTAAAATGTAGAGGTGACAACACTTTTTGTATCTCAAGTCAATTTGGATTGCAAGTAAAAGTAATGAACAAATTAGGAAACCCTATTTTTCTACAAATAGCCATGCCATCATAGTGCAGTTGATCCATAAACCTATAACCACCAACATAGGGAGATGGCAATACCATACTTTTAATTGTGCTTGATCCTGGTGTCTGACTTTGATCACCTTCTTCATTCATACTTTTGTACTTTGACACCTGAAGTTTTGGTTGATTTTTACAGATCCATTCTAATTTTTCAGACTCCAACATCGTGTAACCATCAACCAAAAATTGTTGGAATAGTCTTCTCGATGATAACAATGTCTTGGCTTCATTGACTTTGCTTTGAATTTGAAATGAAAGCCATTCCCTTATGGTTACTCTGTTTCTCTTGTTGTCTTGGAATATGTCTAAGTCTCTATGAGCTATTTTAGGCCTATAACTATCTTCTCCATAGGCAAAAATCAATGGATACTGATAAACTAAGTAACTTGCATGTAGCTCATTAATCCGTTGTAGTTGCCCTCCTTTTGTTGGCATGATTATATCTCTCATTTCTGTTGTTTCAATATCACCAATAACTAATGTAGGAATCTCAGATACAGTTGGTTGATTATATATCCGACTATCAGTGGTTCTATTAGAAATTAGTCTCAATTTCAAGTTTTTAGTATTTCCATCACTTAACCATTGTTTGGCCATCTAAAAGCTTTTTGCATGAGTTTTATGTTCATAAAGCATATCAGACAATTGTTGTACAATCACGGAATCAATGTTTTTGGTGTTTCTAAAAAAGAAAATAAATATAAATGTGTTAAATTGTTTATTTGTATCTACTATAGAGACATAAGAAATTTCATGTAAATGGGAAAGCTTGTATGAAAGTGGTAATGTAAAGATAAAAGAAAAGAGTTAGTTTAATTATACCTTAGACCTTGCATTCGATTTTGGACCTCATTTTTCGGTGCCATAAATATAAAGTTGAGCAAATTTTGGTGGTTGACCTTCAGGTGGTAGCAAACTTCCAATTCGATGACACAATTGACATTGAATCCAAAGTGTTGATGGTCCACCACCATTGTTAAAACGGTTATCCAACTTCGCATCAGGTGATGTGAAGGCAAACATCATGTTGTAAATTCGAATGTGTTATTGAAGTTTTTGACTAACTAAACTTTTTTTATCAAACAGAAGACTGAGAGTAACACGGGAGGTTGCTTTAGTAAAGGAAGTTGAACCTTTGCATTCCCACAACATAAATAAAATTTGGGATTAGCTGAATGGGAAATTTTGTTCATCCTCTTCTGATACCACATTATGGTTTTACTGAAGGTGTGAGAAAAACACAAGAAAGGGGGTTTTGAATTGGGTTTTCACCTCATTAAACTTTTTCGTCTTTTCACTTGTTGCTTTATAAGTTCTATAAGATGCATTGCGGAAGCATAAATGACAAAGCATAATATAAGTAAAGAACACATGATATATCCTGGTTCACTTGAGCAACTCTCAAGCTAATCCAGTCCACCCTTCCAAGGTGATTTTGCTTCTCTCAATTGAGGTCTTAATCCACTATAACCAAACTAATTACAGATGCACAAGCTAACTGCAGGTGACTAACAAATAGACAATGACACGTTCAGGGATCCCTTAGGATATAGCGTTCATTGACATCTAATAGAATCCGATCAATTAAGATCTCCTATTAGATTCCACAAATGACTACAGTTACTTGTCATCTCAAGTATTCTGACCTTCACAAGATCACTTGAGGAACCACTAATTCAAAATTCAATTTGTGTTGCCGGAGATTACATGAGTGCTTCTTATCAAGCAGATTACTCCTAATTAAAGTACATGGCAAGTATTGAGCAACAGCTCCTTGCTTCCTAATACAGAAACTAATCTAAGGATAAATCTCTACGAGATTATTAGAACACTAGTTTCCATATTGCTTAAAAGCTTTCTTACGTGAGCACTGTGGCTTCTTAGCATAAAGTTTTTCTTGTTAATTAACTAGCTTGCTAACATGCTTTTCAACCAGCTACGTTGCTAACATTGCTAACATTTGAATGAATCAAATGTTCTTCTTTTATAGTGCATCCAAGAGAGTCGTTGTGAGGGTAGAGATGTCCTTTCAATATTCCAACGGTCATTTCCAACGGATAGAATAAGCATGTGTTGGATAGTACAGTGACATCACTTTCTTTGTCCTTTTGTAACGTTAATATATCATTGCGGGAGATAGCTTTTATCCACAAATGATGTGATCTTCAGTTATCAACTTGGACAGATCAGCTTCTGGCTTTGGTTCTTCTGATGATGTATCTGATGAGTAGTTCAGAAACTACTTTGGTATGATAGCATAATAACATCAGAGTTGTTTGACTTCAGCACCTTGTTTATCAGAGTGGATAGCAACAGCTTATCTGATTAACACGTCTTTGTCTGGGTGAAGCTATATAATCTTCAACTTTAGAATCTAGTCTTCAGAGTCTTTCTGCACTTGGTCTTCAGAGCCTTCAACCTTCAGAGCTTCAAGTCATCAGAGTCTTCAGCACGTAGATCTTCAGAGGATTATATCTTCAGAGTCTTGATCTTCAGAACCCTTAAGTCTTCAGAGTCTTTCTGCACTTGGTCTTCAGAGCCTACAGCCTTCATAGCTTGGTTCATCAGAGGACTATATCTCAGATGCGTTATTAGCTTCTAGATCAAATACACATCTCAGAGCAAAATCCACAAGAGCATTGCAACTGCAATATCCATCATCCTTGGATCTTACTGATCGTGATCAGATACAGAGGCAAACTTGCTTCTTCAATATGCTTTGTTTGCTTTCAGATCAGATGCACTTCTCATAGCAGAATCCACAGGAGCATTGCAACAGCAATATACAACATCCTTGGATCTTTCTGATCGTGATCAGATGCAGATGCAAACTTGCTTCTTCAATAAGCGCTATATGAAACGTCACACATAGTAACTCTCATATTGTATTAAATGCACATCTTGATATTGTTTGTTTGATCTGATATCTATAATTGACGTGATCTGCACACAACAAACATTATAACATAAAATGGTTCTTTCACAAATACTTAATTGTTATCATCAAAACATAGAGATAACTTGCAGAAACAATTCTTGTTCTTACATTTACAATAACGACATTCGATTAAAGGGTCCCCAATGTCGTAATATTATAGATAAAAAAATAGGGTCATAAAAGGATAAGTTAAAATGGCTATATATCATGTAAAAAATGTCCAACCTTCAGTTGTTCCTATATGATGCTCATTGATAACAAAAGTCGCATCTTCATCGTCTAAATTAGAACATGTATCGTCTTCAAATTGATGGGCTAGAAAGTTTGAAAATGTAGCGTTACAACTCAGAAATATATTGTGGGATTGTTATAAGAACACAAAAGTTAGTCCACTTACTTGCAAAAGAGTCATAGTCGGATTCATCATCATTGTCACTGTTAAAATCTAAATTGACTGTTGGATGAAAAATTGAAGGATGAGTTTGTACAGCATGACCACCATCAGTTCTAGGATGCGGCACATCCTATTCCACCGACAACACTTGTCTAAAACTTTGAACATCCGTGTCTTTTTGAAGGAAAGTAGGATTCGATGTACTCCTACACAACAGTGAGAGTATTTTATTAATCAATGAACTCTTATGTTTGGTATTCTTGAAGTACTTACAAAACCAATGCAAGAAAACAATATAAAGAATTCATATATATTAAATCAAACATGTGATATCTAATGAGAAAACAACATAAAGCATTCATACAATTTTCAACCATGTGATATGTTGTGCTCATTAAAAATTTGTATACATACCCAACACTTCCTGCAGGTATACTTTTGAGGATGTATATGCACGGGTAAGTTCCTGCATATATATAGACCATGTATATTTTAAATCAACCACTGGTACAAAAATATATAATGAAACACTCATCATGCACACCTCACTCAAGTATACTCAAGAAACTTTCATCAAGTCATGTGCATAGATTTGTCGGTGTTATTAAGTTACGTCCATAAACTTGATTTAGAAATCTGTCATACAAAACACGTAACAACTTACCTAGGTGGTGATGGAGAATTCCGTAAAACTTGGTTTTGTCCTTGTCAAATTCCTAGCAAGATTTGGTATTTCCATTGAGTTTCGAGGTCTGCCACGCAGACGTTTACCAATTGTTGGAAACCTGAAACTCAAATATGCATTCAACTTATAGGATGTTGCATGGCACATGAATTTACCGGAAACTCGGTGAACTACAAATATGTTACAGTAAGTATGGTAGGTGTAATGAAACTATAATATGATTGAGTGAGAAACAAACATTGGCTAGTATCTCATATCATCTGACATAGAATTGGTAGACATGTCTTCATGAAGTCGTTGTGACGGGGC
The DNA here is from genome assembly GCA_963859935.3 of Lathyrus sativus. Lineage (NCBI taxonomy): Eukaryota > Viridiplantae > Streptophyta > Magnoliopsida > Fabales > Fabaceae > Lathyrus > Lathyrus sativus. The sequence continues at coordinate 320,453,088 of OZ012738.1, read as the reverse complement.
GATGGTTGACACATTACTACTGTAACTTGGAATGACAAATTTTTTCCGAGGCCTTCCTCGAGCAGCTTTAACGATGCCTACAACCCTATCATAACATAAATTTTATAGGCTAACCATGAACTGTAACAAAGTATTTGTTTGAATAAGAAATATGACTTCGAATGGAAACTAACATTGGGATACACAAATTGTCTTCCAGCTGTGTAGTTTGTGAAGAACTAACAGTATGGTTTTGGCTGATGGAAGGTGTAGGAAATGTTGATTTTCTTGTATTCTTAATGCTGCATGGAAATATTAGAGTAGAAATTAGGTAGTTTCTTAAAGTGTAGGACAAGAATAATAACATATCACATATAAAAAAAGGTATGACAACAGTCTTACATTTTTTTATGAGAAGAACTTGCAACATTTTCTACAGGGCTGGTATGTTGGTATCCAAATTTGTTAAGTGATTTTAGGGCAGGAGGTTGTGTATTTTCATCAAAGTCACGTGTAAGGCATTAGAAAAGTTGGCAAACAGATTTTTGCCCAAGCTGTGAATGTTGTAGGCATGTTTCGTAGCTCTAAATCCATGTCTGGTCTGGCTTGGTTTAGAACATTGAAACCTTCCTTCTTCAATAACTTGCTCAACATTTTTTTGGTTAGATGTGATGGGGTAAGTTCGGACAAAGGAGTTCATTGTTCCAGAATTTTGTGTAGGAATTTGGGCATTAGATGTTACTTGTTCTTGAGTAGCAAGTTTTTGACGCTTTGATCGCGTCTGTTTTATTATCAAAGATCTACGTGCTCTTGCTTTCTTAGCTGTAAATTAATTGTTCGTAATGTCCATATTTGAGGATCAAAAACTTTGACGGGTGTTTAAACCTGATATATGAGCCATTAGTTTTTGATAAAAATTATTTATGATTAAAGTTCAAATCACAACAAATTTCATAAGGCACTAATGAAAATAATGTTCAATTAGGTCTCTTGCTCTATATGCTATGGAAGGAATTAGTTTTTCAAACTGTAATGACCAAAAGAAGAAAATTGCATCAAATATGGCCAATGTTAATGTTCTTCGGTTAGTGTTATCTTCTATATTCATTTAACATAGTTATAATTCAAAAACAATAAGAATTATAGAATAGATACAGTTTGTACCTCATTCTCATTAATAACAAACCAACACCAAAAAGAACATCATCTAATTTAAAATTACAGCAGCACAATCAATGTTATTGTTGGAAGTAGGTAAGACATTAATGAACTGTAAAATGATATGAGGTGCTATAAATGTAAGGTTTTTATTGTTGCAGGCCTCTACTATGAAGTATCATTTCATTTCATACCATTAATTCAAACTTTCATGTTTATATATGGCAATTATAATGCAGACTTTTCCATCAATAAAAGGTAAATTTTCATGGCCATTCTAGAATTCTGAAAATGTAAAACATGTATGCAGGGAGTTCACAGAAGGTACATAATTTTACATGTTTATCAAGCACATACTTTTTTAGATACAATTATAAATGGTATAAAACTAAACTTATATCATACCATGAAATATGTTCCTAAACTTAGATAATATTTATTTGACAGGTTTTCACAACATTGTATAGATTAAGATCAGGGTAAAACATGAGCAGTTTCAATGAAAGACATGTAATGGCAGTTTACTGTTCAACAAAACCATCACAAAAAATAACCTTTATGATAATACAACCTTATGAATGTGTTGACTGCCAAGAGATTAACCTACTAAGCTGAATTAACCTACTAAGCTGAACTGGTATTGCTCCCCAATCCATTTGTTAAAGTGTTTACTGCCATACCATTGAATAACAACACTTCCTTTCAGTGTCTGCATAGCATGAATGGGAAGAAATGTATGTCATTAAATTTGATTGAGTTTTAGGAAAGTTGAAGGAGTGCAGTGCAATTTCTTAAAGTTTGTTATAATTACAAAAAGGTACCTAAAGTTTGTAATTTGAAAAACCATGTTTAGTTGGAAATCTAGTTAGAAATCATGTTTAGTTGGAAATCTAGTTGTCAAAACCATGCGGTAATCTAATCATGAAAATTCATGTTTGGTTGGAAATTAATAGAAGAAAATATTTTTTTATTTGATAAGGTACAATGGTACATGCAAGATAAAAGATTTCCAAGGTATTTACACGATTGTGCCAGCTACAAAGGATGCATATTTACACGATTATTTTGTACACAGGATAGGATAGTGGCATATATAAAAAATTTACATTAATATAGGAAGTGATAGGCCTCATGGATAAAGAATTTTATAATACCCTCTACAAAAGAAAATTATAGCTTATTTGAGATGACCTGACATTAAAACAGTCAATGATGTACCTTTTGCAAATTTCAGCTTTGCTTACATTGGAGAATGTGTCTGGTTCATAGCTTTTAGGAGAGGAGAGCAGGTTGCATTAAATGGAGAAATGACAACACCCTGTCTTATTCCCTAAAATATGGAATTCCAACATATACAAAGCAACTAGAAGTTAGTTGAAAGAGGTAAGTAGTCAAGTTAAAAATTTGAAATGTTGATTTCGATCACCTACACACTGCTGATGTTTTACATGAAACATAGTCTAAAACCTGCTGGATTGTGTTCACGAATATTGCTTATGATTTTGTATATTCGTTATGTGATATAAAAATATTTACAGATGCGACTTCATAAGAGTCAATACATGGTCAATTTTGTGTAGAATTGTGTGTAGTTGATAAGGCAACAAAACTGATATGCTATACATGAAAGAGCTTTTAATCTAACAATGTGTGAGTTAAAGTTGAAACCAAAACTGCTATTGATAGTACACATGTATAAGTTAATTGGTTTGAAACAAAAACTGATCAATTAAAAGTCTTAAAGAACTGCTATCCAACTAACAGTACCAAGGCATTAATAAACTAACATTTAGACTTTAGTAAAAATATCTAGTTTATACCAACTTAAACTTCAATCATGTTTCACAACAATTCAATGTACATAGCAGTGCAATTTCAACATCCATATCCTTCTAACATAGTCAAACACGGCTCAGAATTCAATCAAGGTCCTAACCTTTTATTTTGCTAGCACTGCAGTTTAGCTCATTTCCAAATTTAGTACAAACTTCACTAATAACTAATTAATTTTAACATCCATTTCCTTTAAAAATTTCACAGCTATAACTAATAATTTAACTACTTCCAACTAACAGCTTTTCCAATCTTCCAATTCTTGGTCATCGTTAGCACTGAAAGGGCTTTAATTCAAGACCTCATTCACATTTTGAGCTTGCTATAACATAACAGTAGTAACTAATTATTTCAACTGCCCTTATTACATTTCAAAGTAGCTTAGCATAACATAGCAGTTTTTATCCTAACATCACATAATTGTCTAAGCTGCACCCTGGCCATTATCACTTAATAGGTTTTAATCCTAACATCACATGTATAATTCAAACATTGACTGATAAAAGTCTTAAAGAACTTATATCATTGATTGATAAAACTCATATTTAGAAGCATTCAAACTATCAAAACAGTGAAAGAACTATTAGGTAGAAGCATTCAAACTATGAAAACAGGGACAAAAGCATTCAAACTCAAAAGCATTCAAAGTATAAAACTCATTTAGGTATAACGATTAGATTAAAAATTGGAACCATCGGAAAATGAAAGATTTGTTATAGAAGTTAAAGCAACAGAATTAGGAAGCATACAATATGTATAGAGGTTATTTCAAACAGCAATGAAAGAATTATAAAATGTTGCTTCCAAAAATAATAGAAAACAACATGTAGGAAATAACACATTAAATATGGAAGCCTCATTACAAAAATATTAATCCATGAGATAATGAGTTCAAGTTATATAGAAAAAGATAGCTGTATTGCGACACGCTAAAACAATATTAAGGTTTAGTGTTTGGTATCATTCCTTACACAAGTGGTGTCAACAAACAAAACGAATTTACAAAATATGAGGCTTCCAATGGTATGACCAGTACATCACTCCTTCTTCAAGTGTTTGGCTTTTGTTGCGGGTTGCTTATGGGTTAGGTCTTCATTTTGGAAAAGCTCATCAAGAGATGTTGAAATAGAAACCATTTTAGTCGGGGTATTACTCGAGCTGGCAGATGGACTCCAAGTATGGTTCACAGAGGTGGATGGTTGAGCAGATTTAGTATGTTCAGCTGAGGGTGTCATCTGCATATAAAAATAGAAAACAACATTGGAATGATGATGCAAACCAAAACTTAGTAGTTAAAGTTTAAAAGATGACATACAATGGGATAGTCTTGAACTTCCTTTGGATTGGAAGTGTCAAAGTTGAAAACAGAAGCATTAGATGTATGCTGAAAAAAATGATGAAATTTAAATTCAAAATGATTATGAATTCATAAAAAATAGACATTCGAAATAGAAGAGGTGTGAACCTCATTAGGGTTAATCAATTTGTCCAAGTTCTTGTAAACATCATCATCCTTTATTATGGTCACAATGGAGAATTGTTGGAAAAAAGACTGATACTTGATACGAAAAGCTAGGTCTTTGTTCAACAGTTTATCGAGCTGTGCCGGATATATTTTAGGGTTGTCGTCACCAGCCTAGGCCATAAGCAAAGTTTCAATGGTTAATAGAGGAATTTGATGGAAAACATGAAATAGAATGCACTATAGTGTGTGCAGGGCATACCTCCTTCATGAGTTCTCTTAATTGTGTAGTTGTCATTTCAACGAAAGGGATACAACCCTTATCCCAAAACACAAAGTAACCAACATGGTTTTCATACTCAACATCAAATTCTATTTTGAACCTAAAACATGAAGAGAATAAATGGAAATGTGAAACTTGCTATGTGAAAAAGTAAGATGGCGTAGTAGCAAATACTATTGATTGCTTACTTAGTGATAGGTTCCACATCCTTCACTCTACAAATGCACACAAAATTCTCTCTGGGAGACTTGTTAGAGGTCTTACAAGACAGGCAAGACTCAAAATACCATTCATGCTTGGAGGCTTTGAATCTCTTTGTAGTGCCAATTGTGGTGGCGAAACAATCCTTTCCCAATGCATTGATATGATAAATACTCTCGACCTCATTCGAGCTAGTCCAGCCTTTGTTGGTGGTTTGAATAGATGAATCACATGGTTGGATAAGAGAATGTGACAAAGCTACTGATAATTAAGTTGATCATAAACTACAAGTCATTTACATATAATAGTTCTAATGGTTAACATGGCAGAAATGAAATGCATATGAAGTTTCCATTGGATATTAGAATAAACATAAGGCAGTATTGACTACCTGGATTTAAAGGATTCAACTTGGGGATGATCAAGGTTAATAAGAAGTCTAGAGCCATTCCAAGCACTAGAAAGGATAGCAGTCCATAAACTGATTAATCAATATAGAAATGTAGGTATAGTGCATCATAAGTATGAATCATTGAAAAACCACAATGTTGACACAGTGGCATGTAGTTAGAGTGCTAATACTAACCTGCATTTTTCTTATACCAAGCATGTGTCAACACAATGATTGTTGGACCATCAGTCTTGTTAGACATATTATTGTTCATAAATTGTTTGCCATAATCATCCCATAATGCAACCTTAATGACATTACCATGTTCGTCACACAGTGTGATACTGGCGCAGGATTTCTTTCCACCACCACCCATTTGAGTTTTCACCACATCTGTAAAATCCCAATAACATCTGAAGGATCATAAAATAGAAAACAACTCGTGTTAGTTACAAAGATTAACTATCGTTACAATGACAATGATAAAATCAGTATTCACAAAGAAAATATCACCATATAACATGTCAATTTGGATATGGACATTGAGGAAATCTTCAATAGCCTTAAACTTGTAATGATGTGGAGGTATCTTAGGTTTTGCAATCTCAGAAATTGTTGTCACTCCATTGAAGACAAGTTTAAGGCTATTGGGAGACACTTTGAAAGGGCCATCATTAACAACTGATTCTTCATTATATAGTGTATAAGTTTGATGTTCCTTAAGTTGCTTAAGCTAGTCCTTAAAATCGTGGTTCCTCGTCATGACATGAATTTGATCTCCCTGTTTAATAATTGTTTAGTTAGAAGCAATGAAGACATAAACATAGAAAATGAGTGGGCAAGTCATAACTTTTCATCTTGTATGACCAACTCAATATGTTGTTGTCCACTTTTCTTCTTAACAACCCAAAGATCAACAATGTGAATGTGCATCTTCCACACTTGATTTCCTTTGACCAAATCGTTGATCATAATAGGAGGCCTTAACATTGTTGAGGAAAAAACTGCACAATGAAAAAGATTGAGAAGCAAAGATGCAACATTAAACAGTTGTGTCATAGATTTCTTCAAACACAAAACCATAAGTTGAAAACAAAATTTTAAACACCAATAAAACTTCTTATTTACAGTATTTTTTCCAGGAATATATCAATGATATAAAGCTATCATGCTATCAAAAAATAAGGCAATGTAGAAGAATAAGTCAAATTGAAATGAAAAAAAGTTCTATCAAGATGCAACATTAAACAATTATGTCAAACATAAAACCAATCTGTCAAAGATGAAACACAAAGGTCAAGTTTTTTTTTATGCCTAGTCCACAAACCATAAGTTTAAAACAAAAGTGTAGACACCAAAAAACCTTCTTGTTTAAAGTCTTTTTTCCAGGAATATATCAATGATATAAAGCTATCAAGCTATCCAAAAACTGCTACTTCGTAGAAGAATGAATTGGAAACTGAAATGAAAAATAGTTCTTCAAGCATAAAACAATTGTGTCAAAGTGAAACATTTTTGTCAAGTGTTTTTTATCCCAAGTTCACACCAACCATAAGATGGAAACTAAACTTTATACATCAAGAAACTATAAAAAATGATATGAAATACTGCACAATGTAAAAGAATAAAAACCATTCTTAAAGTTTAGAAGTTTAGAAAAGAAATGTTATGAAGTTTAGAATATAGAAATTCAAATCATTTATTCAAAACATTCTTGCAGGGAAAACTTTTGAAGTTTGCAGGAAACATAAGATGAAACATACGACGAAAACAAAGGTTATAAAGTTTGCGGAAAAAACTACCTTAAATACATAACAAATACATGATTTTGAATGTGAATCAATGATGAAAACAACTTAAGCTAGATCATAGAACATAGGAGAGTTGATCTAACCTTGGAAGTGAATGAAATACGATAAAATGAGTTCTTGAGAGTGAAGAATACCATCTTGGAAAAGATGTGTTCTTGGAGTGAAAACGTGAGAGACAGAGATTGTTCAAAATGACAAAATGTATTTGAAGGATTTCTCTAACATGTGCTATCTGATGCAATGGGAATTTGGGGGAAAAAATTAGTATCAATTGTGAGAATGTAAAGCTGCCACATGGGCTTCTAAGATGCAAGGGAATTGAGAAAATTTTGTCATTTGTTAATTACATAAGAACTCCTTTTGAAGTGTAAATAATATTTGTTAAAAGGGAAATTTTGGGATTATATATATATATATATATATATATATATATATATATATATATATATATATATATATATATATATATATATATATATATATATATATATATATATATATATATATATATATATATATATATATATATATATATATATATATATATATATATATATATATATATATATATATATATATATATATATATATATATATATATATATATATATATATATATATATATATATATATATATATATATATATATATAGAGAGAGAGAGAGAGAGAGAGAGAGAGAGAGAGAGAGAGAGAGAGAGAGAGAGAGAGAGAGAGAGAGAGAGAGAGAGAGAGAGTCAACTGAGAAGAGGAAGAATCAATGGAGAGAGAAACAACCAAATAGAATAACCAATAGAAAGAGGATGTTGTGCAATCTCAAGCAGTTAGTTGTTATGATTGCTTAGTTACCAAGTAACTGGAGTTAGTTACTTATTCATCAAGTAACTTTCGCAGTCAATGTTTTCATAGTATAATTACTAGTTGGTACTTGGTAATTGAATGAGAATTGACTTTTTGATCTAACAAGTGGTATCATGAGCCATTGGTTTGAGTGAAGGACCTCCTCGCTTGCATCGAAAGACCTCCCCACATGATGGTTGGTAGGAGGCATTCAAATCATCTCTTTTGTTTAAACAGAAAAGCTACAGTTAGTTTAAACATTGCGATCTTTCTCTCCTCTTGCGTAATACCCTCTTTCTTACACCTTCATTATTAAATCTTGTTTGCTTTCTCACCTTTCTCCATGACTAACCCTCACAAGAAAAAATCCTTCAGCCTGAAATTCCAAGGTTTGATTATTTCTATGATCATTGGTCCATGTTAATGGAGAATTTACTGCGATCAAAAGAGTATTGGGGAATGATCGAAACGGGTATCATGGTAGCACCTTCAAATACGACTCAAAAGCACTTGAAGGCCATGGAGGATAGCAAATTGAAAGACTTGAAGGCCAAGAAGTATTCGTTCTAATCCATTGGTAGGTCAATTTTAGAGAATGTCCTCGTGTGTGACACATCCAAAGATATTTGAGATACAATGCATTGCAAATATCATGGTTCTTCTAAGGTTAAAACAACATATTTAAAGTCATTACAAAGAGAATTTAAGGTTCTTACAATGGGTGAGAGTGAAAATGTTGATGAGTACTTTGCAAGAACACTTGCTATTTCCAATTGGATGACTTCACATGGAGAAAAACTGGAGCAAGTTGTTGTGGAGAAGATCTTGAGATCTATGTCAGCAAGTTTCAACCATGTCATGTGTTTCATCAAAGGGTCCAATGATGTGACTACTCTTTCCATTGATGAATTGTAAAGCATCTTGCTTGTGCATGAGCAAAGAATGAAAGGTCACAGAGATTTCATGGAAGAAGAACAAACACTGAAAGTTTCTAATACAGGAAGAGGAGATGAAAGAGGTCGAGGAAGATTATTGAGTCGAGGACGTGGCAGGGGTAGGCAGAGTAAAGAATTTGTGGAATGCTACAAAGGTCACAAGTTAGATAACTATCAAAGTAAGTGTCCTAGATGGGAAGAAAATGTGAACTATGTTGAATTCAATGAAGAAGAAAATATGATATTAATGGCCAAAAGTGAATTAAAAGGATTGGCTAAGGAAGAAATATGGTATCTTGATTCAGGATGTAGTAACCAATTATTGGGGTTAAAGCTTGGTTCTTTGATTTTGATGAAAATTTCACAGAATCTGTTAAGCTATGTGTTAACTCAACAATGAAGGTCATGGGAAAAGGGAACGTGAAGTCGGGCATTGAAAATAAGGCATATGTGATAGTTGATGTTAACTACATACTAGGTTTGAAGAACAATATTCTAAGCATTGGTTAACTTCTACAGAAGAAATAACGTGTAGTATTCAATCATGACTTCTGTCAAATCTTTGATGAAAAGAATGGTATAATCTTGAATACACAAATGTCTCAAAACAAGATGTATGTCATCCATGATCTAGTCATTATGACAATGTGTTTTCAAACAACCAAATAAATGGAATCTCGGTTATAGTATATTAGATATGCACATTTGAGCATCAAGGGACTAGATTTACTTGTGAAGAAGGAAATGGTGAAAGGCTTACCAAAACTAATGAACACTGAAGAAAGATGCACTGATTGCTTGACTGGAAAGAAACACATATATCATATCCCTAAATAGGCTACTTGGAGAGTTGGTGCAAAGATGGAGCATGTTCACTATGATATTTGTGGACCTATCAAGTCGGAGTCACTTGGAGGAAATAAGTACTTCATCACCTTCATAGATGATTTCAGTAGAAATACTTGGGTTTATTTTCTAAAGAAAAAAAGTTATGTGCCTTTGATATTTTCAAAAGGTTCAAGGAATTAGTTGAAAAGGAACCCAACTACTTGATTCAGTGTCTCATAACTGATAGGGGTGGAGAATTCACGTCAAATGCTTCAAATGAGTTCTGCAACATATAAGGAATCAAGAGACAATCAATTGTTTCATATAATCCACACAAAAATGGAGTATCTAAAAGTAATAAACGTCCCTCATGAATATGGTCAAAAGTATGTTGTAATGTAGAAATGTTCCAAAGCATTTATGGCCTAAAGCAAACTCTAAGGGCCTGATATAGCAAGATAGACTAATACTTCGGCATTGACAATTTTTTAAAATGTTCATATGAGAACACTCTATTTGTCAAGCATGTTCTTGAAAGGAAGATACTCATTATCAGCTTGTATGTAGATGATTTTATCTACTCATGCTACGATCTTCGGATAATGGGTAAGTTCAAGTAGTCATTGAAAGGAAAGTTTGCAATAACTGAGGACATCTTTATACATCAACAAAAGTATGCAGCAGAAACCCTATCAAGATATGGCATGGAAAAATGCAATAAATTGTGATGTCCCATTGCTCCAAGCTGCAAAATTGGTGAAAGATGAAGATGGTAAACCTGCATATGTCATCACCTTCAAGCAAATGGTAGGAAGCCTATTTTACATCTTGGAAACAATACATGATGTGACATTTTATGTGTGTTTAGTGGCCAGATACATGGAAAGACCCACAAAAATGCATTTTGTTGCAGTCAAGAGAATCATGAGGTATCTACAAGGAACCTTGGATCTTGGAATTTGGTTCAAACATAAAGGAAAAACAACTTGCAGTTGTTGGGATGGATAGACTCTGATTATGCAAGAGATATTGATAATAGGAAAAACACCTTAGGGCATGTGCTCGAGATAAGATCAAGGTCAGTCTCATGGTCATCAAAGAAGCAACTGATAGTCACACTATCAACAACAAAAGCAGAGTTTGTAGTTGCTACTTAATGTGCTTTCTAGGGAGTATGGTTGAGAAAGGTACTAGCTTACTAAAAAGTACCTCAAAAACATGAAGGATCGATCATCTTTTGTGATAATAATTAATCTATCAAATTATAAAAAAAATGTATCATGCATGGAAGGTGTAAGCACGTAGATGTAAGGTTTAATTTCTTAAGGGACCTAACCAAGGTTGGAGTCATTGAATTAAAGTACTGCAACACTCAAGATCAACTAGCTAACATTCTTACTAAGCCATTAAAGCTTAGAAATGGTAACTCTAGTTAGTGTTACTTGACTTTGTAAGAGCACAGATTGTGTCTCAGTAATATCTCTATGTTTTGATGATAACATTAATGATAATTTGTATACAAGAATTATACTCTCTAAATTTGTTCTAAACTGTTTTTCTACAGGCACAAAAGATTTTAATCTTAAAGAGCAAATTTGAAGTGAACAATGAATTCTGAATGGCTCAAGAGCATCTGAAGATTAGAAGAATCTGAAGTATAAGAGCTTTGTTATCAAGATTCTGAAGATACAACACGCTGCATGTATTATCAAGAATCTGAATTAATGAAGACTCTGAGTGAAGAGACTCTGAATGAGAGAAGACTCTGATCTGAGTGAAGACTCTGATCTAAGAGCATGTTACGCTTCAAGCACACAGCTGCACCAGACTCTGATTCATCAACATCTGAAGAACATCTTATGCTCTGAAGTTTCCAGAAGAATCTGAAGACTGAAGGCTCTGATATTGATTGTTGATCTGAACTATTTGAAGAATTATTTGAAGAAGGTTATTTTAATATATCCGTTGGAATATGCCAGCAAATCTTTCCTTAATTGGGATAGACAAAATTCTCTGCAAAAATATTATTCCTCTGGTACATTCCATATATGGTATAATCACAGCTCAGCAGACAATTGCTACACCCACTATTTGTGCGCCGTCTCTCTGCTGTAATAGTACAAAGGACAGTACTATTTTGATATTGGAAATATCTTCTCTAACGGTAAAATATTCTCTCCAATATTCAAGTGGCTATATAAAGGACATCATAGCTCATTCTTCAAGTGCTGAATTAAGACTAATATTGAAAATCTTCTCTCACGCGAAAATCTCTCAAGCTCTCATATTCTTTGCTGTTCATACACTGTTCTAAACTTAGAGAAATAACACAGTTGTGTTTATAGCTTTCATAGAAGCATTTATTACTCTTTCATTGTATTACATTAATTTGTAAAGGAAGTTTTCCTTAAGAGGATCTAGGTTAGATCAGTAGCTCTTAAGAAGACTAAGAACAGTTGTTCTTAGGTGTGCTATTTGTAATCAGTTGATTTGAATAGTGGATTAAGTCCTTGTTGAGAAAGGCAAATCACTCTTGAAAAGGGTGGACTGGAGTAGTTGAGTTCAACGAACCAGGATAAAAATACTTGTGTTTTTATCTTTGATTATTTTCTGTCATACTTATTCAACCCCCCCCCCCCCCCCCTTCTAAGTATTTTCTCACCTTCAGTTGGCATCAGAGCTCCGGTTCTGAGTGTGCATTCGCTTAACCGTGACAGATAAAGATCCAGTGAGAAAAATACTCTGTTATTTATTTGGTTGCTAATATGGGTGATATTCCTACATCAAGCAACAAATATGAAGGAGACAGAATCAGCACCAAACCTCCAATGTTTGATGGAGAAAAATTTGATTATTGGAAAGATAGACTTGAAAGTTTTTTCTTGGGGTATGATGCTGATCTCTGGGATTTAGTCATTGATGGGTATGAACATCCTACTAAGGATGGCAAAAAGATTGATAGAAAATCAATGACTGAGGAGCAGAAGAAAGAATTCAAGAATCATCACAAAGCCAGAACCATACTTCTGAATGCAATCTCTCATACAGAGTATGAAAAGATTACCAACAGAGAAACTGCTCATGATATGTTTGAGTCTCTCAAAATGACTCATGAGGGAAATTCTCAGGTGAAAGAAACAAAGGCTCTGGCGCTGATACAGAAGTATGAAGCGTTCAAAATGGAAGAATCTGAGAACATTGAGACTATGTTTTCCAGATTTCAGATTCTAACAGCTGGGTTGAAAGTTCTGGACAAGGGCTACTCAACATCTGATCATGTCAAGAAGATCATCAGAAGTCTTCCTACCAGATGGAGACCTATGGTGACTGCATTGAAGCTGGCCAAGGATCTGAACAAAATCTCATTAGAAGAACTCATCAGTTCTTTGAGAAGTCATGAGATTGAGCTGGAGGAAGATGAACCCCAGAAGAAAGATAAAGGTAAATCCTTAGCTTTTAAATCTAACAAATCTGTTAAAGCTTTGCAGGTTAATGAAGAAAGCTCTGAGGAATCTTCTTCTGAAGAAGAAGATGAACTATCTATGCTGTCCAGAAGGATCAACAAACTCTGGAAGCACAAAGGGAAAAAGTTCAACAACTTCAGAAGATCTGATCAAAAGAGAGAATCTTCTGGACACAAAAGATCGGGCAAGAAAGAGATCACTTGCTTTGAATGTAAAGAACCTGGACACTACAAGAGTGAATGTCCCAAACTTCAAAAGGAAAAACCCAAAAGGAAGTTTGATAAAAAGAAAAAGGTTCTGATGGCTACATGGGATGACTCAGATGAATCTGAATCATCTTCTGAATCTGAGGAAGAATGTGCAAATGTTGCGCTGATGGCCAACACAAATGATCAAGATGAAGGAACGTCATCATCTGAATCTGAGTCAGAATCAGACTCTGACTCTGAAGAGGTATTTTCTGAACTCTCTAGAGCTGAACTTGTTGAAAGTTTATCTGACATGTTGGAAAGCTACAGCAAGATTAAACTCAAATACAAGAAGCTGAAAAGCAATCTTGAATCTGAGATTGATCTTCTGAGAACAGAACTTGTTGAGCAGAAAGAAATAAATTTAAAACTCAAAAATGATTTAGAAACAACTCAACAAGAATCTGATACTGAAACAGAGTCAAGTGAAAATATTTTAGAAAAATATGACTCCAGTTTCAAAAGATTCCTCACTAAAAGCATAGACAGAAGCAAGATGGCTTCTATGATCTATGGTGTTAGTGGGAACAACAGAAGAGGCATTGGATGTGAATCCTCCTCTGGAAGCAATCCAAAGTCTGTTGATAAACTCTTCATCAAGAAGACTCCTCTGTATTCTCATTTCAAGTTTGGTCATCTGAATGATATTAAACATACAAGCTCTGAAAAGAGTACTTATGTGTTTAAGCCAAGGGTTAGCCAGAATAAACACTATGTTGAAAAACAGAAGTTTAGGCAAAACCACAGAACATCTAACCCCAAAGGACCCAAGAAGATCTGGGTACCTAAAAGTCAAATAATACCTGTTGCAGATGTTCTTAGCAGCAAAATCCAGACACCAATCATGGTACCTGGACTCTGGATGCTCACGACATATGACGGGCGAAAGGTCTATGTTCCAAAGCCTGGAACTTAGATCTGGAGGGGACGTGAAATTTGGAGGGAACCAGAGGGGCAAGATCATTGGCTCTGGTACAATAGGTAATGGTAACCTACCCTCTATTTCTAATGTTCTGTTAGTTGAAGGATTGAAACATAATCTATTGTCCATAAGTCAATTAAGTGACAATGGTTATGATATCATCTTTAATCAAAAATGTTGCAAAGCTGTTTGTCAAAAGAATGGCTCAACCTTATTCAGTGGAAAGAGGAAAAACAACATTTACAAAATTAACCTTTCAGAACTTAAAGTTCAAAATGTAAAATGCCTTTTATCTGTGAATGATGAGCAATGGGTCTGGCATAGAAGATTGGGACATATTAATATGAGACGTATATCTCAGATTAATAAACTCAATCTGGTCAGAGGACTCCCTAATCTGAAGTTCAATTCAGATGCTCTGTGTGGCGCATGTCAAAAGGGTAAATTTTCAAAATCTCATTTTAAACCAAAAAATGTTGTTTCCACCTCTAGACCATTGGAATTACTTCACATTGATCTGTTTGGACCAGTGAAAACTGCATCCATCAGAGGCAAGAAGTATGGGTTAGTCATTGTAGATGACTACAGCAGATGGACATGGGTAAAGTTTCTAAAACACAAGGTTGAGTCTCATTCTGTGTTCATTGACTTCTGCAATCAAGTCCAGACTGAAAAAGAATGCAAAATTATTAAAGTCAGAAGTGATCATGGTGGCGAATTTGAAAACAAATATTTTGAAAAATATTTTTCTGAAAAAGGAATTGCACATGATTTCTCCTGTCCTAGAACTCCACAACAAAATGGAGTTGTAGAGAGGAAAAATAGAACTTTGCAAGAAATGGCCAGAACCATGATCAACGAGACAAATCTGGCAAAATACTTTTGGGCAGAAGCAATAAATACAGCATGTTATATTCAGAACAGAGTGTCTGTAAGACCTCTTCTGGAAAAGACTCCCTATGAATTGTGGAGAAACAGAAAGCCCAACATTGCTTATTTTCATCCATTTGGATGTATTTGTTATATGCTTAACACTAAAGATCATCTAAACAAGTTTGATTCCAAAGCACAGAAGTGTTTCATGCTTGGTTATTCTGAACGCTCTAAAGGCTACAGAGTATTCAATACTGAAACACAGATTGTGGAAGAATCTATTCATGTTAGATTTGATGATAAGCTTGGCTCTGAAAAGCCAAAGCAAGTTGAAAGTTTTGCAGATAGAGAAGTTATTCTCACAGACTCTGAAGGTTCAGAGGCAAACAAGACTAAAGACAAAGACTCTGAAGAAAACCCAGATGCTACGCCTTTAACTTCCCAACTTGACAATCTGCATATTTCTGAAAGACCAACAGTCAGAGGATCTTCTTCCAGAATGAAAGCTTCTCATCCAGAGGATGTGATAATTGGAAAGAAAGATGATCCAATAAGGACAAGAGCATTTCTCAGAACTTCTGAATCTTCCTTCTGTGGCTTAGTGTCAATTATAGAACCATCATCTGTTGATGAGGCTCTGGAAGATAATGAATGGATTTTAGCTATGCAAGAGGAGCTGAATCAATTCACAAGGAATGAAGTCTGGGATCTGGTTCCAAGACCTAAAGGTTTCAATGTCATTGGAACAAAATGGGTTTTCAGAAATAAACTGAATGAAAAAGGAGAAGTTGAAAGGAACAAAGCAAGACTGGTTGCTCAAGGCTACAGTCAACAAGAAGGCATAGACTACACAGAAACATATGCTCCTGTTGCAAGGTTAGAGTCTATACGCTTGCTTATTTCATTTGCTGCACAACATAACATCACTCTTTATCAGATGGATGTTAAAAGTGCTTTTCTTAATGGAATTATAGAAGAGGAAGTGTATGTCCACCAACCTCCTGGTTTTGAAAATGAAAATTTTCCAGATCATGTTTACAAACTGAAAAAATCTCTTTATGGACTAAAACAAGCTCCCAGAGCTTGGTATGAGAGGTTGAGTAATTTTCTTCTGAAGAAAAATTTCATCAGAGGAAAAGTGGATACCACACTATTTTGTAAAACCATTAAGAAAGATTTGTTGATTTGTCAAATTTATGTAGATGATATTATTTTTGGATCAACAAATATTATGCTTGGAAAGGAGTTTGCTAAATGTATGCAGGAAGAATTTGAGATGAGCATGATGGGAGAACTGAAATTCTTTCTGGGAATCCAAGTAAATCAGACTCCAGAGTGCACCTACATACATCAGACCAAGTATGTTAAAGAGCTTCTGAAGAAGTTTAACATGCTGGATAGCAAAATGGCAAAGACTCCAATGCATCCTACAAGCACTCTAGGTAAGGAAGAGGTAAGTAAGAAGGTAGATCAGAAACTCTACAGAGGTATGATAGGATCTCTTCTTTATTTGACTGCCTCTAGACCAGACATTCTGTTTAGTGTTTGTTTATGTGCTAGATTCCAATCAGATCCTAGAGAATCACACTTAACTGCTGTTAAGAGGATTCTAAGGTATCTGAAAGGTACTGCTAATGTTGGTTTGTGTTACAGAAGATCTGACAAATATTCACTAGTTGGATTCTGTGATGCTGACTATGCTGGAGATAGAGTTGAGCGCAAAAGTACTTCTGGAAGCTGTCAGTTTCTTGGAAGTCATCTGATCTCATGGTACAGCAAGAAGCAACCAACAATTGCACTATCAACCACAGAGGCAGAATACATTGCTGCTGCTGGGTGTTCCACTCAGATGCTCTGGATGAAGAGTCAACTAGAAGATTATCAAATCTATGAGAGTAATCTTTCTATCTTCTGTGACAATACTTCAGCTATATGTTTATCCAAAAATCCAATTTTACACTCTAAGGCCAAACATATAGAGATTAAACATCATTTCATCAGAGACTATGTTCAGAAGGGTGTAATAAATTTAGCCTTTGTTGATACAGATCATCAATGGGCAGATATTTTCACAAAACCCCTTGCTGAAGATAGGTTTAAGTTTATTCTGAAAAATATTTGTATGGATTTTTGTCCAGAGTAATATTTCTCAGAGTCACCTTCTCAGATGCTAAGTGTTTAACACTCTGAAGTATTTCATCTGTTTTGCTTGTTTAATTTATCTGTGATTTATTTTTTGTGAAACTCTGTACTGACCATCTCAGAGGATCTGAAATCTGAAAACGTTTCATTTCTTAAGAGTTACAGAATCACATGCAAAGCAAACACTTGTCACTCAGAATCTGAAAAGATGGAGTACACCTACTGATTATGACGTTTAAGGTATTGCTTTGAAAATCTCAATCTGTCTTGATTTTCCCCCCAAATGTCATATCATAATTAAAAATGATTACTTTTCATTTAATGCAAACGTGCGTATGTGTCCTATGTATGTCTGTTGTGTTTCCCATGCGTGTTTTATTTTTCTATATAAACCACTCTCTTAACACATTCACACTTTTCACATTCTCAAACACATATGCGTTTTTGCTTGTTGTTCTCTCTCTTCGCAAACCCTAAAAGAACCCAGAAACCTTCATCTCCTTCTTTATCATCGACAATGGCATCCACTTCAAAAGCAGTTACCACCAAAGATGCTACCACTATCATTGAACCAGTACGCACTCTCCTGACTCCTGTTGATTCTCTAGAAGTGTTGTGTGAAAGTTTCGTGGATTTGGAAGATCTCGCTGAAAATGGGTTTGATCTGATTCCTTCAATCAAAGCACAAGGCTGGGACGGTTACTTTGATAGGCTTATGGGTCCTGTGTATCCAAAGTTAGTGAAGGAGTTTTGGATCCATGCATTCGCTACTCCAAAGTTCGTTCATTCTTCTGTGCTGGGTAAGAAGATTGTTATCACTGAAAATCTGATCAGGAAACTCATAGGTTTCAAGGCAACTGATGGAGTAACCTCTCTGTCTTCTGCGCGTGAAGACCTGAAAGATGTTTGTCAAGAAATCTGCACTACTGGTGAACCTTGTAAGAAGGTTAAGTTTTTGAAACCCACTTACAAGTTATGGGCTAAGATTTTCTTGAACACCATTTTTCACAGACCCTCTTCAAACTCATCTGACTATGTTAATGTTGAACAACTTTACTTCATGTATTGTTTACATCAAAACATTCAGATTGATCTTCCATATCTGTTGTTTAATCATCTGGTGTCTCACGTCAAGGAAACAAGGGAAACTGCCAGAGATAAAACTGGAAGAGTCAGAACATGGATCCCTATGGGAAGACTGATTTCAGATATTCTGATAGAAAACCAACTTGTGGCGCATCTGCAAGAGGCTGGGCTGACAGAAGATCTGAATTTTATCATTGGCTCTGAAATAAATGGTTTAACTCTGAGAAGAATGAAACTGGTTGAAGATTTATCTGAGAAACCAAGGAAAACTAACTCTGAAGAAGTTAGGGGGAGAAGGATTCCTGTTGAGGATTTTCCTTTATTCACCTCAGATGAACCCAGAGAACTTATTGCTGAGTATGTTGCTCGTTGCATAAGAGATGGTGTTGAGATCCCTGCAAATCTTGTGCAGAAGGAAGGCCAAGTTCTTCCTGATTTGACAAGGGAAAGAAGACGTAAGAGAAAAGCTGATAAAGAAGGTCATCAGAAGAAAAGAAAGCATTCAGATGCTGAAAAGAAGAAGAAAAGAAAGAAGCTGAAGAAGGTTCAACAAAATCCTCCTGCAGCAACTTTTGAAGAGATAAGAGATACTCTGAAACAGGTATTTAACACTGATTCTAATCCTGTTCTTCATTCTGCTTCCCCCACACCATCTGACTCACCCCTCATATTTAAAAGATCTAGACCATCTGAGACTCTTACACCACAATCCAAACAAACTCAACAAACAACACCACAACCTCAAAACACCATCCCAGAACATACCATTCCAGAGGATGTTCACCCTGAACACTCTGAACAACCTGAAAATCTCATTAATTCTAATGAGATATTAGATATCACACCCTTAAACCGTTCTATCATTTTATCTTCAACTTCTGAAAAATCTAACCAATCTGATACATCATCTGATGATGAATCATCTGGTTTCATTAATGAATGCTTGAATGATCTCAAACAACCTCGTACTGAGAGTGTTTGGAAACAACTTTTTATATCTCCCACTTCTGAACATCCACCCTCTCCACAAAACTCCCCATCTCAAACTCTCAATCCACAACCTCTTGAAATCCAAAACACTCCACAACCAACATCTGAACCACAACCAACATCTGAACCAACCAACCAACAAACATCTGAACCACAAAACAACCAACCAACATCTGAACATCCATCTTCACAACCTCAAACCTCTGAACCACAAACATCTGAACATCCATCCTCACAACCTCAACCTTCTAAACAAACACCACAAACACAACCAACCCAACCCAGAATCCCTGATGAAGCAGAATTGGGATCAAGTGTTTATACTATGTTAAGAGATTTTGAAAAGGATAATGTCTCAGACTTTGCTGACATTATGGATGTGTGCATGACTACTATGGACAAAGAGGCTGCTAATGCTGTTTGGAAGAAATATCTTTACAGATTGAATAGGGAGGCTTTGAAAATCAGGACTCAATGTCTTAGATTATCAAAAGTAAGGTTTGCTGCTTATCAAAAACGGATTAAGAGAAACCCTCCTCCTATTCTTCTTCTAGAAGCTCCTCCACCTCCAGAAATTCCTGCACATGATGTCACTCAGATTGTTTCAGAATCCACTGCTCCAGAATCTTCTATCTCAGTATCTACAGATCTTCAGAAGGATGTCAAAGAACTAAAGGATTTTATGGTTGATCAAAAGAAGACAAATGAAGAGATGAAAACTTGGATGGCTAAGCAAGATGAGAACTCAGAAAGGATTACAGCATTGCTGCAACTCATTGCTTCTCAACAAGCCTCATCTGCTAAACCTACTTGATGTTTTTGCACAAGTTTTTCATGTTTTGTTTTGTTTTTGATCTTCTTCTGATATGTCTTGCATGCTTGTATCTGATTGTTTTCCTATCTTAATGACATTGATCTTTTTATCTGGATATGTGTTTCTTCTGCATCTTTACTGTCTTTTAAAATTCTTTTTGATTATGACAAAAAGGGGGAGAAACAAAATAGAATCTGATTGTTCAAATCTATAAGCAATTATCTGAACTAAGTCAGACATGTTACTAACATTCTTTGAATCTAGCCAGACTCTGACAAATTAATCTAACCAGACTCTGACAAATTTCATTGAAGTTTTTCCTGAGATCTATCTTTTCAGAACCTGATCAAAAATAGCTAAATCTGAGTAGACCAGACTCTGATATCTAACCTTGAGTACTATGATCTGAAAGATAACTCAAGACAGGATATGGCAAGATAAACAACCAAGTGTTCAGAAGTTGTTCATCTGTCATCAAGCTTTAATATGACATCAAGCTTTGGCATCAAGCTTTAATATGGCATCAAGCTTTGACTCTAGAAGTCAAACATATGTCAACCAGGATTTGTCAACCAGGCTTCAATCAGGATGTTAATCAGGCTCTGAACCCGAAATTCAATCAGGCTCTGAATCTGAAGTGTAATCAGGCTCTGAATCTGAAATGTACTCAACCAGAAAGGGAAGTATCTAATTCCATCAGAGTATTCATTTCAGGGGGAGATTGTTAATCTCAGGGGGAGTAATTTTAATTCATATTTTTTTTTGAACAAATTGCTCATGTTTTGTCATCATCAAAAAGGGGGAGATTGTAAGAGCACAGATTGTGTCTCAGTAATATCTCTATGTTTTGATGATAACATTAATGATAATTTGTATACAAGAATTATACTCTCTAAATTTGTTCTAAACTGTTTTTCTACAGGCACAAAAGATTTTAATCTTAAAGAGCAAATTTGAAGTGAACAATGAATTCTGAATGGCTCAAGAGCATCTGAAGATTAGAAGAATCTGAAGTATAAGAGCTTTGTTATCAAGATTCTGAAGATACAACACGCTGCATGTATTATCAAGAATCTGAATTAATGAAGACTCTGAGTGAAGAGACTCTGAATGAGAGAAGACTCTGATCTGAGTGAAGACTCTGATCTAAGAGCATGTTACGCTTCAAGCACACAGCTGCACCAGACTCTGATTCATCAACATCTGAAGAACATCTTATGCTCTGAAGTTTCCAGAAGAATCTGAAGACTGAAGGCTCTGATATTGATTGTTGATCTGAACTATTTGAAGAATTATTTGAAGAAGGTTATTTTAATATATCCGTTGGAATATGCCAGCAAATCTTTCCTTAATTGGGATAGACAAAATTCTCTGCAAAAATATTATTCCTCTGGTACATTCCATATATGGTATAATCACAGCTCAGCAGACAATTGCTACACCCACTATTTGTGCGCCGTCTCTCTGCTGTAATAGTACAAAGGACAGTACTATTTTGATATTGGAAATATCTTCTCTAACGGTAAAATATTCTCTCCAATATTCAAGTGGCTATATAAAGGACATCATAGCTCATTCTTCAAGTGCTGAATTAAGACTAATATTGAAAATCTTCTCTCACGCGAAAATCTCTCAAGCTCTCATATTCTTTGCTGTTCATACACTGTTCTAAACTTAGAGAAATAACACAGTTGTGTTTATAGCTTTCATAGAAGCATTTATTACTCTTTCATTGTATTACATTAATTTGTAAAGGAAGTTTTCCTTAAGAGGATCTAGGTTAGATCAGTAGCTCTTAAGAAGACTAAGAACAGTTGTTCTTAGGTGTGCTATTTGTAATCAGTTGATTTGAATAGTGGATTAAGTCCTTGTTGAGAAAGGCAAATCACTCTTGAAAAGGGTGGACTGGAGTAGTTGAGTTCAACGAACCAGGATAAAAATACTTGTGTTTTTATCTTTGATTATTTTCTGTCATACTTATTCAACCCCCCCCCCCCCTTCTAAGTATTTTCTCACCTTCAGACTTCCATCTAGAGAAGTCAAAGTAAGGTAGGGTTTGTTGTGTAATCTCAAGTAGTTAGTTGTGTTCATTTCTTGGTTACCAAGCCACCTTGTAGCAAGTAATTCTTGTTGCCAGTGTTTTCCTAGTATAAGTACTAGTTGGTACTTAGTAATCGATTAAGAGTCAACTCTTTGATCTAATAGAGGAGTACTCAAAGAGGGATATATATATATATATATATATATATATATATATATATATATATATATATATATATATATATATATATATATATATATATATATATATATATATATATATATATATATATATATATATATATAGAGAGAGAGAGAGAGAGAGAGAGAGAGAGAGAGAGAGAGGACCAAACAAAAGAACCCATAAGAATAGGAAGAATCAATGGAGAGAAAACAACTAATAGGAAGAGAGTCAACCAAAGTCTTGTATAATTCAATCTTGATCTTCATGTACACAAAAGAGCGAAACAACCCGAGAATAATTTAACCATTCAACATTAAGATTTTTTCTTCAATAAACTTATCATTATAAAATCAAAACAAACACATTTTGAACTTTTTGAAAACTCAATAGCAAAAGCAACAATTAGTTCAAGAATGATTGAACCAAACTCTATATACCATATTAACAATAGATATAACAAAGTATGGAAGGAAAGAAAAGACTAGGATTTCAATAATTAACATGCAAATAAGGGTTGCAAAGAGAATATATAATAAAATACACATAATTTAATTATAAGTAAAGGTTTATTGCATATTATCTAACACAAATAAAACTAAAATGATTTTTCCACTTTTAGGAATAAAAAATTATAATTAAATAAAATGATATTGAAAAAAAATAATGAAGGATAATATGGACAGAATAATATTATAAATAATCAATGTAATGGAATTTATTTTATTACAAAACAATGAAAGTTGCAATTTTTTTCTTAGAGAATAGAGAGAGTGTATTGAACAACAATATTTCAATATTTCATTGATTTTTTAAAATAATATTATCTCCGTTGTTTTTTATAAGGGACAATTTACTTTTTAGATTCGTCGAATAATAAATATATTTAGTCTAAAAACTGACCAAATATATTGATTATTTAATAAATTTAAAAAGTGAGTTGTCTCTTATAAAATAAAATAATATATAATTTGAGCATGAGAGAAGGGAGGGAGTTTTTTTTTCTTTCTGTTTTTTCTTTAAGTAACTTAGGTTATGTTATTTTTATGAGGAATGAGAATTGAACTTCACTGTTAGTATTATTTTTATTTTGGTGTAGTGAGCATGTCAAATATCTAGAATACTATGTATAAACATTATGAAACCGAAACATAACCTTAACCTTTACCAAAAAAAACATGTCCATTTCAGAAAGATATCTCTGCGTTAAGCTATACATTTCATAAAAGCAAAATCATATCTTGCTTTCACATGAATTAAGATGCACTATATTTTCAACTTACAACCCCACAACCAACAATAGTATCTTTACATGACACATGAAATTAAAACATGCACCTCAATACTTTAAAACTTAACCTTATTTCTCCACAAGAGTTATCATATCATATATATAATAACTAATATCTCCATTGATTCTCCATCCTTGCACACTCATCATGAAAGCTAAGAGTGGCCTCTTTGCAGGGTCTCTTAACAGCAATGAACTTGTTATCATCCAAGAACACAATGAGGTAAACCATACAGAACTAATTAGCTGATAATTGTATTACGATTTGTAGACATTTTATGAATGATTTTTGTGTTTCTGCAGCCTAAGACAGTGAAAAACTTGGATGGTCAAGTATGTGAGATATGTGGCGATTCTGTAGGACTTACAGTAGATGGAGATTTGTTTGTAGCTTGTGAAGAGTGTGGCTTCCCTGTCTGCAGGCCATGTTATGAGTATGAAAGAAGAGAAGGCACACAAGTTTGCCCTCAATGCCATACACGATACAAGCGAATCAAAGGTATGACTGGAGTACGGCACTTGTCTGTAGTGTCAGTGTTGTGTCTGATGTCTGTATCTGTAGATTTCTGGATTTCTCTAATCATGTAACTTTATAATTGATTGTTATTTCTTGCGATGCAAAAGGTAGTCCAAGAGTGGTGGGAGATGAAGATGAAGAAGACGTGGATGATATTGAACAAGAATTTAAAATGGAAGAGGAAAAGTACAAGCTTATGCATGAAGAGGATATTAATAGTAGAGATGATGATGATGAGAATACTAAATATCGGGAGCTTCCCGGTGGTGCAAAATTAGATAGGAAGGAGAAAACAGATGAGTGGAAGTCGCAGCAAGGCAATCTGTTGATTGAAACTGATGCAGTTGATCCTGAAAAGGCCATGTATGTATGTTATGAAAACAATTTATATGATAAACACTTATACAATAAGTGATTAATTAATCTGTTTATCCAAACAAGATATAAACTAGTTAATGTTTTGTGTAACATGATGGGTGCAGGAAAGATGAAACTAGACAACCACTTTCAAGAAAAGTGGCAATACCTTCAGGAAAACTGAGTCCTTATAGGATGATGGTTGTGGCTAGGCTCATCCTTCTAATACTCTTTTTTGAGTACAGAATGTTCCATCCAGTACCTGAAGCAATTGAACTATGGTTCATATCAGTATCATGTGAAATCTGGCTTGCATTGTCATGGATGGTTGATCAGATTCCTAAATGGTTCCCTATTGATCGCGAAACATATCTCGACCGCCTTTCAGTAAGGTGATCAATCGTTTTACAACTATCTCTAAGGGAATTTGAACTCCGTCTCTTGAGATTATAAGGATAAACTCTTACTGCTAAGCTGACATATCATGGATTTCTCTGTAACGCAGGTTTGAGCCGGAAAACAAGCCGAATATGCTTTCTCCGATAGATATCTTTGTGACAACGGTAGATCCGATTAAGGAACCACCTCTTGTTACAGCAAATACTATTCTTTCAATTTTGGCACTAGATTATCCTGCGCGCAAAATCTCATGCTATGTTTCTGATGACGGGGCTTCCATGCTCACCTTTGAAGCTCTTCAAGAAACGGCTGAATTTGCGCAAAAATGGGTACCTTTCTGTAAACAATATTCTGTGGAACCTCGAGCTCCCGAGAAGTACTTCTCTGAGAAGATAGACTTTTTGAAGGATAAGGTTCAAACCTCGTATGTAAAAGAACGCCGAACTATGAAGGTTAGTACCAAACATGTAATAAATTTCAAAAAAGTTATTTCAACATCAATTAAACAACAAAGTTCGACAATTTGCAACACAAGGACTTTCAAGGAAGTCTTTATTCTAGTACTTGTCTCGTCTGAGCACGCTTAACTGCGGAATTCTGAATATCTATTAGTCAAAACTAACACTTCTTTAACACTTGGCTAACAGAGAGAATATGAAGAATTTAAGGTGAGAATAAATGCACTTGTGGCTAAATCCATGAGAGTTCCGTCCGAAGGGTGGAGTATGAAAGACGAAACACCGTGGCCAGGAAACAATACAAAAGATCATCCAAGTATGATTCAAATCCTTCTTGGTCATAATGGAGGAGACAATGAAGGGAATGAACTTCCATCACTTGTCTACATCTCTAGAGAGAAAAGGCCTGCATTTCAACATCACACAAAAGCCGGTGCAATGAACGCCCTGGTAACTTATACTCCAAGTTTCATCATTACATTCATTATTTTTTTTTCTAATCAAAACTCATCAAGCAAAACTTTTAAACTTCTGGTTTCAGCTTCGCGTATCGGCAGTGTTGAGCAATGCTCCTTTTGTGCTCAACTTGGATTGCAATCATTATGTGAACAACAGCAGGGTTGTTAGAGAAGCCATGTGTTTCTTTATGGACATACAACTTGGGAATAGTATAGCTTTTGTCCAGTTTCCTCTAAGATTCGATAGCCTTGATAAGAATGATCGTTACGCTAACAAAAACACCATTTTATTTGATGCAAGTATCAAATTAAAATCTTGAATTCATCTACCGCGTTCATTGAATTCGTGTCAACGGAATTCGACAATAACATGATATCCTTTCTATTTTGTTCTTCTGCAGATTACCCTGAGGTGTCTAGATGGAATTCAAGGACCTGTTTATATTGGATCAGGTTGTATATTCAGAAGAAAAGCTTTAAATGGCTTTGAACCTCCTAAGACAACTAAGCGCTCTCAAGTCGTACAAGTTCACTCAAAACAAGATGAAAATGGAGAGGATGCAAGCATTATAGGTTAGGCTAATTTTACTAAAAAAACAAACAAAACAACCGTTTTCCATTTCCATAACATATTTTTCTTTTTATAGAAGCAACTGATGAAGATAAGCAGCTATTGCAATCAGATATGAACACTGAAGATAAATTCGGAAAGTCTACACTCTTCATGAATTCTTCATTAACAGAAGAAGGTGGTGTAGATCCTTCTTCAACTCAAGAAGCGTTGCTTAAAGAAGCCATTCATGTCATGAGTTGTAGCTACGAAGATCGAACTCTGTGGGGATACGAGGTACATTATAGATTAGAAATGATAAGATCCGTCTCAAGTTTTTAGAGGCATTGTGTAGGTTATCTGCAGTTTAATCATGGCAAAACAAATAAATGTTCTATTTAAGCGCGTTATTTAACTATGACAATATTTCATGAAACCCTATTTAACTACAGTTTAAACCTATTTACCCACAGTTTAAAAGTGAAAATTTTGGACCCAGTCTGTCTTATACGCTCTCAAACATGGCCCTAAAAATGATACTTTGACACGCAAATTTTGATAATAGTTTGAACGGTTAACACAGTTCAAATACAATTTCGCGGTGTATATTTGAATACATACCATGTTCAAATACAACTTTCTACTGTACTTAAGATCTTTCAGGTGTATATAACAACTTGTTAACCATCTAAACTGGTGTCGAAAATTATTTGTGTGAAAATAGCACAGCGCGGGTGTGAAAATAACACAGCGCGTTATAGAAAGGACAAAACTTGGTTCACAAGTTATCAAATAAGACAGACAAATGCATTATTGAAACTTCTTGATGATTTTTTTCCATCAACAGGTTGGTATGAGCTATGGATCTATTGCAGCCGACACTCTAACAAGTTTGAAAATGCATACTCGCGGTTGGAGATCGGTATACTGCATGCCAAAGAGAGCTGCATTTAGAGGAACGGCACCAATCAATCTCACAGAAAGACTTAACCAAGTTCTTAGATGGGCAGTAGGATCACTCGAAATCCTATTCAGCCGCCACTGTCCGTTGTGGTACGGTTTTAAAGAAGGAAGACTCAAGGTTCTCCAGAGGATTGCCTATATTAACAGCACTGTCTACCCTTTTAGTGCATTACCTCTCATTATCTATTGTATCATTCCCGCCGTCTGCTTACTTACAGATAAATTCATCACACCGTCGGTAATCCATTTTCTTCTATTCGTTTTCTGGATTTATATTTTGTATACAATATCACATCGTGATTTGATTGGATGCATGTGTAAAAATGTTCAGGTAGGAACTTTTGCGAGCCTAGTATTCATTTCTCTATTCATCTCAATCTTCGCATCGGCTATTCTTGAATTGAGATGGAGTGGAGTTACTCTTGAGGAATGGTGGAGAAATCAACAGTTTTGGGTCATTGGAAGTGTATCAGCGCACCTTTTTGCAATCGCGCAGCGCCTAATGGGAAGGTTTCTCGGAAAAGTTAATGCGCATTTCAGCATTGTATCGAAAGCACCAGACGACGACGGGCAGTTTATCGAGTTGTACACGATTAGATGGACAGCATTGCTGATACCTCCAACAACAGTCACAATAATCAACCTTATTGGCATTGTGGCGGGTTTCACGGATGCTATAAATAGTGGTGAACATGAATGGGGACCATTGATTGGGAAACTGTTCTTTTCTTCATGGGTTATTGCTCATCTTTATCCTTTTCTTAAAGGACTAATGGGGAGACAGAATAGGACACCAACTCTTATTGTTATTTGGTCTGTGCTTTTGGCTTCTATATTCTCTTTGGTTTGGGTGAGAATTGATCCTTTTGTGTTGAAAACTAAAGGGCCTGATGTTAAACAGTGTGGAATTAGTTGTTGATTATGTTTTTACATGCGAATCTAAAAAAAAGTTTTGTGAAATACATACAAACTATGTTGCATTGACACTTCGAATTGAAGATGACGAGTTTGTTGTTTTTGGATACGTGTTGGAATTATTACTAGTATTGACGTGTTAGTGTCGTTTTTATGAATTTGTCTGTGTGCATGCTTTATAGCGTGTAAGGGAGAACACTTTGTGCTTATTTTTGTAACCAGTGGAACACAACAGAAGTTTTTACTTGTGATTTTTCATTTTATTTTGGATGCATTGAGGTTGTGATGACCTAACAAATCATGCTGGAATTGCTGTTGCTTGAATAAAGTGAAACCTAGATTCAATAATCTAGCAACACATTTTAAACATGGGAATTTTTTATTAGAACTCCAATTAAAGTTCATTTTGAAAAAATTTCTGCCATGCACAGTTATGTGTATGTTTGAAAGTTTTTTTTATCTCTAACAAGATAGTTCATTTTTCGTGTGTTCGTAAAAAATAGGGTTGAAAGCTTTTAGTGTAGAATTCTGAGTGCTGAGTTGTAGTGAAAATCAATAACAACATGATAATTTTGTGTTTCACTGCATACTTGTTGGCTTAAGACCATAAATAAATTTATTTAGCTTGCAGACACTATTCTTGCTAGAGCAATTAAGAACATAGGTAATTTCATGTAGATATCTTCATCTATATTAGCATGCAAGAATGCATAAACATCTAATTGGTAAATATATCAATTTGGTAAATATACCTATTAGATGAGGGAGCCAAGATTATGTGACTCCACACATAAAAAGAGGTGAATTGTGGGATTTGAAAAACATTTGTTTAAAATATAATTGTT
This sequence comes from Lathyrus sativus, assembly GCA_963859935.3. Taxonomy (NCBI): domain Eukaryota; kingdom Viridiplantae; phylum Streptophyta; class Magnoliopsida; order Fabales; family Fabaceae; genus Lathyrus; species Lathyrus sativus. The sequence goes on along the minus strand of OZ012738.1, from coordinate 320,423,856 downwards.
TTTTAAATGGCAAAATATCCTTCTTGGTCCCTTAACTATACCTCGGGGTTCATTTTGATCCCTTAACTTTAAAAAGTTCCATATTGGTCCCTTAACTCTTCAAATGTTCCATATTAGTCCTTTTTGACCTATTAGCGACGGTTTTTTGATTTTTTTTTCGTTGCTAATAGGTCAAAAAAGGACTAATATGGAACGTTTGAAGAGTTAAGGGACCAATATGAAACTTTTTAAAGTTAAGGGACCAAAATGAACCCCGAGGTATAGTTAAGGGACCAAGAAGGATATTTTGCCTTTTTAAATCAAAGTTCAAAAACATTTTTAATTTTTTTTTAATATTGCAGCGGAAAAACAATGTAAAGAAAGTATGCAGGAAGTAAAAGATAAAGAAAAAGAGATGACATCATATATTTATAGAAATTCGGTTTAAATGAAATGACTTACTCTTCTCTTCAAGAATTAACCTTGAGAGTTTTCAATAATGATTATGAACTTTTAGTGGGTTAAGCTCGCGAGCCCCCTTATACAAGAAAAAATAAAGTTTGAGGTTAACTTCCAGCCAAACAGCGAATAATGAAATGAAGCAGTTAGTCTTTCTTTCAAACATGAACGAAACTTCGAGCGGTTAGTCTCAAAGGTAAACCAAGAATTTATACGGACTTATCTCAAACCAATGCGGGGTTTTGAACTAGATATACTCCGAACAAAATAGAAGTTTTACACAGACTGACAACAAACCAAATCGAGATTTTATGCAGACTTATCTTGAACCAACTGAGCTTTTATATCGGAATGAGCTCAAGAATCATGAGAAGATTTTTCACTAGTTTCTTCAAGAATCAAGAGCTCAAGAGAGTTTTTCATAAAGAGAGTTTTTCTTCAAGAATCATTTGAGCTCAATAACCAAACAAAGACTTAATGCTAAATCCCCTAACCTAAACTTTTAACGGGTTTAACTTCGAAACCAAACAAACACTTTCTAAAAAAGATATATTCACTCAAGAAGAAAAATAACTCTTGGTGAATTTATAATATCAATCTTTCCAGAACAATTTCATCACTTAAATACAAAATCCTTTCTCGAAACACTATAGACAAATTAATTATGTGAGAGAAAATGGAAATATTTTAGAGAGTGTGTGTGATGAATGTGAGAAATATTACGTTTCTATATGTGTAAGAATGATGGGAGAGACTTATATTTATAGATCAAAGGTTGGTTAAATAAGGGAAACTATCCCTGGACAAAATTAATTGTCGAATTGATTGGGTCATCATTCCAATCGATTGGATTACTTAAATAATCGATTATTTTGCTCATTTTAGAAAGATTTGATAGAGACTCGCTATCTTTCATTAAGACACTGTCATTATCGATTATGGATTCATTTTTCTCTTATCCAATCGAATGGGTGTATGGTCAAATCGATTGGGCAGTTCAAAACACATGTCTTAATCATTCTAACAGTTAATTCATCTGGATAGACTCCAAACATTTTTAGGTTATTTTCTTTGAGAAATAGATGTTTTAAAAGGTGTTTTAGTGAGTGCGCCATTTATCCATATTACTTTACGAAAATTCCCTTGTATTTTTACAAAAAATTGATCACTCGGACACGATCAGACAAACTTTCACATTTCCTCTCTTTCATACCCTGAAACTTTAAGTCATTTGTCAAATACGCAAATAAGATAAGCACTTCACTTGAATTTTTTTTAAGATGAGTCTTGAGATATATTCAAGTTGGACGTCATTATTAAGTTTCAATTGTGAATGCAGAAATTAATGATCAATTCATCAATATCAACATTAAACGCACATATTAAACCTAAATCTATATCTAGACTTTAACACCTAATAGATAACAGACTTGGATCTAGTAATGATTAGTACCTTTCAAATATCAAGTCATACCACAGAAACATATTTTAGGTAGCTAATCCAAAACAAGCATTAAGAATAAAAAATATATCAATATTAAACCTTAAGAAGAATTACATAGAACGTCATGGTCGGTATCAAAACATGAGTAACAAGACAACTAAATCTAATATAACACCCTTTTCTACCCCAAAAATATAATGGCAAATCATTCACATTTATCAGAGTAATATTTTAAACATAATAAAAATCACCTCAAAGGGCGTACATTTCTCAATAATTCAAATCAAAGTCAATGCTCCGTAAACAACGGATTTTCTCAAAATTACTCAAAAATTGCTCAAAAGGCAGTGGAACTCAAAAAGGAAAAATCCAAAGTTTTCCTTGCGCAACAACATAATCAAAATAACAATAATCAATAAAATATGGTTTAACTCAAAGACCCCAACTCGATGTTACACTATTAGAGGAAGACCCTCTAAGTCAACCAAAAGTCAAAAACTCCAAAAAGTCCTCAACGACATCCAAGGCTAAACCTGGTCATCTGCACGTTACCCACGCGGAGGCAACATTCAAACAGGCAGGGTGAGTAAAACGATTCATAATAATAAATATAGGAATCAATATATAAAATAGCGTCATTTTTGTATTCAACATCATCATAATCATCAAGGAAACATCAAAAAGCCATAATATCATAAATTACATCAAATTGTAACATAAATGCAAATGCAACAAGACTCATGCATGTGGTACCAATTCATCAAAGTTCGATGGACACTAAGCCATCAACCCTCCATAGATCCCCATCAATAGGATCGATTCTACACAAGAACCGGAGCACAACAAAATACTTCACATCCGCACAATGGGAATGAAGCCACAAGAATCAAACACTAGACCGAAGTTCGGAATGCATATGAATGCATGATGCACACGTCAATATCATCCTCATAATAAACTCATTAGGTTCATCATCGTTCATCAAAATCATCATAATGATCATGTCATCGTATAATCATCAAAAACTCATGGAATCAACATCATAAACAATCACAATTACTCATGGGAATTCATTATACAGTCATGTATTATTCTCATAAAATTCACAATTATACTTACGGTAATTCATCAAGAAAATCACAGCATCAAAACATCAAGACAGCATTGCACAAGGACACAATTCGTAAAACTCTGTTACGTTCGCTGGACAGTTCGTCGTGCGAGTCTAGGGCGAATGTTCGTCGTGCGAAGCATCATTCGTTGTGCGAACTCGCGATTACAACAAATTGCTGCTATGCAACAGTAGCAAAATTAGTCCAAAGTCCCTACGATTTCCTTCCCCAATACCCCAAAAACATCCCTAAATCATTCCTAAGGTATTACGACGATAAAGACACAAAATCTACGACTTATTAGGCCAATCCCATATCATATTTACGGCTCCAATTCCCATAATTTCTTACAAGTACCCATAGTCATTAACGTAAGAACAAGAATTGTCTCTGCAAGATTATCTCTATGTTTAGATGATAACAATTAAGTATTTGTGAAAGAACCATTTTATGTTCTAATGTTTGTTGTGTGCAGATCATGTTAATTACAGATACCAGATCAAACAAACAATATCAAGATGTGCATTTAATACAATATGAGAGTTACTATGTGTGAAGTGTCATAAAGCGCTTATTGAAGAAGCAAGTTTGCGCCTGTATCTGATCACGATCAGAAAGATCCAAGGATGCTGTATATTGTTGTTGCAATGCTCCTGTGGATTCTGCTCTGAGAAGTGCATCTGATCTGAAAGCAAACAAAGCATATTGAAGAAGCAAGTTTGCCTCTGTATCTGATCACGATTAGTAAGATCCAAGGATGTTGGATATTGCGGTTGCAATGCTCCTGTGGATTCTGCTCTGAGATGTGTATCTGATCTGGAAGTTAATAACATATCTGTGATATAGTCCTCTGAAGAACCAAGCTCTGAAGACTCTAATGACTTGAAGCTCTGAAGGCTGTAGGCTCTGAAGACCAAGTGCAGAAAGAATCTGAAGACTTAAGGGTTCGGAAGATCAAGACTCTGAAGATATAATCCTCTGAAGAACTACGTGTCGAAGACTCTGATGACTTGAAGCTCTGAAGGCTGAAGGCTCTGAAGACCAAGTACAGAAAGACTAGATTCTGACGTTGAAGATTATATAGCTTCACCCAGACAAAGACGTGTTAATCAGATAAGTTGTTGCTATCCACTCTGATAAACAAGGTGCTGAAGTCAAACAACTCTAATGTTATTATGCTATCATACCAAAGTAGTTTCTGAACTACTCATCAGATACATCATCAGAAGAACCAAAGCCAGAAGCTGAAATGTCCAAGCTGATAAATGAAGATCACATCATTTGTGGATAAGAGCTGTCTCCCACAATGATATATTAACGTCACAAGAAAAGGACAAAGAAAGTGATGTCACTGTACTATCCAACACGTGCTTATTCTATCCGTTGGGAAATGACCGTTGGAATTTGAAAGGACATCTCTACCCTCACAACGACTCTCTTGGATGCACTATAAAAGAAGAACATTTGATTCGTTCTAATGTTAGCAACGTAGCTGGTTGACAAGCATGTTAGAAAGCTAGTTGATTAACAAGAAAAGCTTTATGCTAAGAAGCCTCGGTGCTCACATAAGAAAGCTTTTAAGCAATATGGAAACTAATGTTTTAATAATCTCTTTGAGATTTATCTTTAAATAGTTTATGTATTAGGAAGCAAGGAGTTGTTGCTCAATACTTGTCGTGTATTTTAATTAGGAGTAATCTGCTTGATAAAAAGCACTCGTGTAAACTCGGACAACACAAATTCAATTTAAAATTGGTGGTTCCTCAAGTGATCAAGTGAAGATCAAAATACTTGAGAAGACGAGTGGCTGTTGTCATCGTGATTAAAATCCTAACAGGAGATCTTGAGGGATTGGATTCTGTTAGCTCAATGAATGTTATATCTGAAAGGATCACTGAATATGTCATTGTCTGATTGTTAGTCCCCAACAGTTTTCTTGTGCATCTGTAATCAGTTTAGTTATAGTGGATTAAGTCCTTGATTGAGTAAGGCAAAATCACCTTGGAAGGGTGGACTGGAGTAGCTTGAGAGTTGCTCAAGTGAACCAGGATATATCATGTGTTCTTTACTTGTATTATGCTTTATCATTTATGCTTCCGCAATGCATCTTATAGAATCACGCAAAGCAACAAGTGAAAAGGCGAAAAAGTTTATTAAGGTGAAAACCCAATTCAACACCCCCCCCCCCCTTTCTTGTGTTTTTCTCACACCTTCAATTGGTATCAGAGCTCCGGTTCTATTATTGATGAATATCAAACACCTAACAGTGTCAGATAAAGATCCAAAAGCTATGTGAAGAAATACTCTTGGGGATTTTTCACTTCTCTTACAATTTCAGTCTCATATCAGATATTGATGAAGATGATTACTAAAATTTTAATCTATTGGGTTACCTTGAGCAAGTCACTGATTCCTTGAAGTTTGAAATTTGAAGTTATCAACAACAAAATCTCCTCCATTAAATCTTCAGAAGATTGAAGAATCAGATGACAAGATAGACTCATCAGATAAGAAGTTATATCTGTTGAATGCCTATCTTAAAATATGTATGGATAAACAACGTATTCACTCAAAGATCAAATCATCAAAAAGCAAGAAATCTTGTTTTTCTGAAGATTAATTTTATGTGAGTATGAGATGTTTTCAAGAAACGGATTAGTCCACTCTTTACTTTCTCATGAAAAGCTCATTGGGAATTATCTTAAGTAAGAAAAGAAATATTGTTGACTAATGAATTTGATTCTTAAGAACTTCAGAATGAAGTCTGCAGAAAAGGGCAAGAATAAAGAAAGTTCAAATCTTGAAGAAATGATCCTTCTAATTCAAAGCATTTGAAAGCTGCTTTCCTTGAAAAGCTTCAAAGAAATATGTAGAGGTTTCAAGAAAGGAAGACCATTAACTCATCAGGGATTTGATGAAAGATGAATTCTGAGACCTTAATAGAAGTAGCATGGACAATTAAGTTCTGTTAACTTGAGAATGTATCTCAGTTGAACAAACAGTGATTGGTCTAATGTTATCAGATATTAGTCTCAGAAATTCATTATGATTGATTCCTGAAATCAAGATTGTTTGGAAAGATACATTGACAGAAGTCATTTAGTCTGATTTAAAAGGGATTTAAGTCTCTGGTGTTATTAAGAATGAATAAGTGTCATACCCTAAATTTGCCCTACCATGTGTATAACTTGCATTTGTATACCCATCCATCAACTGTTATCCAGAAAAATCAAAAAAATATATATATAAGATTGAGTTGAATTGGATCAGGTTTTGTTTGAGGTTTAGTAAGTCAGGAAGGAGTGAAGTATTTGTGGAAGTTCAGGTTTGACTTAATTCATCAATGAGAAGGGGTTCTATTTTGTTATCGAGGTCAAGATATGCGTGATTTGAGTGGGATGTTGCTGAACGAGCTTTTGATGCATGGTGAAAGTTTGGTATAGTATTGCAAATGAAAATCTCAGAGATTTATTTTGTTAATGGTTTTTATTGGTTCAAAACTCTAACTCATTCAAAATCCAAGTTTGATTCATGTTTAATATCATATCAAGAAGATTGATTCAATTCAGGTTTAATATCATATCAAGAAGATTGATTCGATATTGGTTTATATTCTTTTTTTTAAGGATCGGTTCGAGTTTCAAATAAGTACTCCAAGAAAGGCATATGTTTGGGAAATTAGAGATGTTGGATCCAACATAGAAATTCAAATGTTAATTGTTATGTAAGCCTATCAACAAAGGAAAATATCAAAAAAAATAGGAATCCTTGTCTAATTCAACCCCAAAGCAAGCAAGGATTATGTCATGTGAGAAGCATGAATATTTGTCTTACAAAATATAATATTGTTCTTATAAAACATTAAACCCACATGCCATTTGTTCAAAAATTCACAATTGAGGTTTAGAGTTCATCATCATTTAAATTCCATATCAAAAATCTCAACAAGAAGGCAAAAGCATCAAACAATATGTGTTAACAAACAAAAAATCAACCGCTACATTAGCTTTTCTAAACACAAGATTAGGCATCAAACCATCTCCTATAGTAGCTGCATTTTCATCGAGAGGGCCTAACTTTCTTACGCTCGAAATTCTCAAACCCGATATTGTAGCTCCTGGTGTGAACATTCTCGCCGCATGGAGTGGTGTTACAGGTCCATCAAGCTTACCAACAGATCACAGAAGAGTGAAATTCAACATCCTTTCCGGAACTTCCATGTCGTGTCCTCACGTAAGTGGAATCGCGGCGATGATCAAAGCTAAACATCCTGAATGGAGTCCAGCTGCTATAAAATCTGCAATCATGACAACAGCTTATGTTCATGATAATACTATTAAACCTCTTCGAGACGCTTCTTCTGCCGAGTTTTCAACTCCTTACGATCACGGTGCCGGTCACATTAATCCTAGAAAAGCTCTTGAACCAGGTTTAGTATACGATATCAAACCGCAAGACTACTTCGAGTTTCTTTGCAAACAGAAACTGAGTGCTTCAGAATTAGCATTTTTTTCTAAACATTCAAACAAAACTTGTAAACACACTCTTGCTAATGTTGGTGACTTGAACTATCCTGCTATATCAATAGTGTTTCCTGAGAAAACAACCGGTTCGGCATCAACGATTCATCGAACTGTCACCAATGTTGGACCTGCTGTTTCGAAATATCGGGTGATTGTTACACCATTCAAAGGTGCTGAAGTTAAAGTTGAGCCTGATACATCAAAATTTACAAGGAAGTATCAGAAGTTATCTTATAAGATTAGTTTCAAAGTTACAACAAGGCACTTAGAAACCAGAAATGTAGAGAAGAGTTTTTTATGTTGGCCGGTGGCATTCAGTAATACCTCTTTGAGGTTGATTCTGCTCGTTTGAGGTTTGATCCATCTGCCAAGATAATTGGGCTACTGCCTCCAGAAGTTAGATGCTCCGTCGATTGTGTTATTGCAGTTCCACTCGCGAACATACGAGAACCTTTCAAAAGCTTCGCGTGGGAGTTTGATAAGGGAGACTCTCATCACCGGTTTGATCTTGGTCCTGGACAGCAATACCCATGCATTCACTTGTATGCTTTCATAGTTCTGATTCAAGCAAATTGGTGTCACTACTGAACCATATAGATGCAGTTTGGGTAATAATAAAAAGGAACAAGCCATGATATGAGGGGAGATCAGTTTTTCAGCAAGCCAAACGGTTTGTTTTCCGGTAAAAATAAAGCTATGCAGCAGTAATTTCATATCAATAAAAACTTTCCCTACAAAAAACACATAGAAAGATACAGTCAGCATAAAAAACAAATTTTAAAGACAAGAAAATAGGATAACAGAGGACAGCAGGGCCAAGTTTACTAAAATGGAAGGACAGGGTCTTGACATCAGAAAGTGATAAGCAGAGAATGCATTTTCAAACAGAGGAAAACCCTAATCTCACACCATATATATTTGGCTACTATTCATTCAGAAAGGAGGCTGGTAGAGAAAAAACCTAGAACTCTTGCTGCACAGCCCCCCAAGCTCTTCACCAAATTCATCTTCACCTTCTTCCCCATTCAACTGTCATAAGACAAACCACCATAGTCAACCATCATAACACGAAAACACCCATAAAGAACTGAAAAAGAGAGATTGAAAAAGGAGCTTATCTGCTTTCGGTATTGATAATCTGGTGGCATCGGTGCAACAAGAAGCTTTGCATCATCCAAACTCTTCATCACTAGCGTGAGAACCTGTCGGATTCGCTCCAGCTCTGTAAGTATTCCATTGTCTTTTTCTTTGTCTTCATAATTTTAATCTATTGTCGCTTTGTTTTCTGATGACAAGCCTGCGAGAGAGAGGCGGTGGGTTGTTGTGGATAAAAAGGAACCTCCAAACCCTAGTCACAAGGCCAGCCCCCCCCAGCTCCCTCATCCATCTTCACCATTCTCCTCCAACAACAGAACTTCACCTCTAAACTTCAACCAAATATTTCATTCTTCTCAGAAAACTAAAACTCTTCACCATTCAATCACACTCACCTTTCTTCACCTTCTATCTTCACTCACGATTTGCATCTATGTGAAACTCAACCCCAACTTCATTCAATGAAGTTCATTTTCTCGCCGTGAAAAATTCGCTGTAACTCATACAACAACCACCGTTTGGACAACAACGATACATACCACAACATCAGCTACCTACACACACCTTCAAACAACTCAGATTTCCAAACTTCATAACGCACCTTCAATCACCAGAAAATCCCTGATTTCGAACCACCGGCGATGATACCTTCATCAACCTACAGAAAAACAAACCCCCAAACCTGAACTCAGAAATATCCGGCCGTAAAACCCAATACTCTCTTCGGAATGCTCTTCTTCACGGATTCCTCACTTCCCAATCTTCAAAAAACGAATAACTTTCTAACCCCAAAATCCCTTCATCAAACCCTTCAAATCCGAAAATCAACCAACCATCTTCAAAACCTAGACTTGTAACCTACCATTCCCAGAAATCATTCAACACCGTTAAACCTCCAACATAATCCCATAACTTTCTTCAAACAACATTATCCAATCTCTTTCCGTAAACTCGCGAACAACCCTCTTCACCAGTTTAAACCCATCTCTATGAGGCCCGACCAACACCTAGACCAGAACAAAGCAGAGCGAAGGGAAAAATGAGAATCGAAAATGTTGGGTTTGAAGCTGGATTGAGAGTTGAAACTGAGAAGCAAACGCGAAGAGAGAGAGGTTTATTTTTTTTTTCTCTGAAAATTAAGTTTGGACTGAGTTTTCAAGGAGGGAAGTTTCATTTTCTTTATTAAACAATTACTATCAAGTAGTGCCTTGGCTGTTCCCAAAGTCGAATGTGTTTGGTGACTGGTAACGTGGTTTTTTTTTTCCTTGGATCCTTCCTCTCCTTTTGAGTCACCTCACTCGTGGCATGCCTATTGCCTCATGAGTTGTCGTGCGGAGAGAGTCCAGCGTATGGACTGCCCTTTTGGGCTTTATTTTTTTCATCATTTATTTGGTTACTTATTAAATTAAGTTGTTTACATTATAAATTAATTATGTTTCTAACTTTAGGATATGGTTTTGTTTTATTAATTGATAATCTATTTTTATTCTTTAGAGTTTTAAAAGTAAAATAATTTGGCCAAACTTTTTATGGAGATTTTTATTTAATTTCATGTATATACTCATTTTCTTTTAATCATAAAGTTAATATTCTTTATTAATAGTGTTAGAGTTATTTGGATATAAATTTTGGTTTATACGTTCGATTATATTTTCTTTTATCGCGTTAGGGTCGATGACGAGACCTCCGTAATTCATTACCAGTCAAATTATTGATAAGTAATGTTGGATCTGAGACCACCCCTTTTCTCTCTTCGTCACTTGTCCCGACTCGATTCAAAACTTTGTCAAACAATTTTCAAAATCAAATTATCTTTGTATTAAATTAAAAAGAGGGGATTAAGTGTAGACTTTCTTCCTCTCCGAGTGTTGGGATGCCCACTGTAGTGAGGGTGGTTCCGACACTCGTCTTTCAATACGAAGACGTTTCCCATCCATTTTCAAATCTCATCTCCCTAAAATCATTTCTTTGTATTGAATTCGACGAGAGGATTGGGTGTAGACCCCTTCTTCTTCGAGCGTAGGGATGCCCACTGTAGTGAGGGTGGTCTCGATGCTCGTCTGTCAACGCAAAGACGCTTCCAACGTTTCCTCATAAAACCTCGGTCTCGTACTGAGTATACTTTCAACAATAATATCATTTCTCTTTGTATTGAATTAAAGAGAGAGGATTGGGTGTAGACCTCTTCCTCTTCGAATGTTGGGATGCCCACTGTAGTGAGGGTGGTCTTGATATTCGTCTTTCAATACGAAGACACGCCTCCATCCACCACCTCTCCCTCTTTAACTTTATTCCGTAACCTTTCTCACCTAAAACCTCGGTCCCGTACTGAGTGCATTTTCAAATCATTTTCGTAACAAAAACTTGAATGGTCGTGGAGTGGTTAGGCGTAGGCCTTCTCCTATCCCGAGTGCGGACGTTTACCGTAGGGTTCTCTGTCGCAAAGCACTTACCATTCAAAACCAAAAACATATTTAATAAGAGAACGAAGTTCTCTTTGCATTGAATTAAAGAGAGAGGATTGGGTGTAGACCTCTTCTTCTCCGAGCACAGGGATGCCCACTGTAGTGAGGGTGGTTTCGACGCTCGTCTTTCAATACAAAGACGCCTCGTTCGCGACACCTTTTTTATAACAAAAACTTTGAGATAACGAATTGGGTACTACCCGTAGGGGTTACTATCCGAGGACCTATCTCGCCCCTAAAAAACAATCCAATCAATAAAACGTGACTTCTTGCCCCGCGTGGCGAAAACTAATCAATCTTTCAAAAGGATATGCTACGTCCGTTCTACCGCAAACAGGTAACGCCTAAGTCTCCAACGAGCGAGCAGCAAAACACCTAACTGCTAGAATGCGCATGATAGCATCATCCATAAAAAAACATCAACACACCGTAGGCCGAACTACGGCTGCTCTGATTCTTTACTTCTTTCAAGTAAAGATACGTAGGCACAAGGGCCACAATCCTTACCGAGCATATTCCCCCATATTTGTAGTTCCCCGAACTACGTCGACTCTGACTTTCTCACATCTATTGAGAATACGTAGGCCTAGGACTGCGAAGTCCTACCGAGTCAGTTCTTTCTCTCTTCTTCCCCCGTTACCTCTCTTTCCCTTGTTTCTAAACCCTCTCTCTTTACCCTTTGGAAAACACTTGTATAGCATAATATTTAAGCAGATATCTTCACACATCGACAAACAAAAGGTTCCCATCGAGTACGATGGATGCGAGGGGTGTTAATACCTTCCCCTCGCATAACCGGCTTCCGAACCCGTTCTTGGTTGCGAGACCATCTTATCCATTTTCTTTCTTAAGGTTTTCTCGATATTTTCCTTTCCCCTCATGGGATAAATAAAGTTCGGTGGCGACTCTTCTGTCCTTTCTTTTCGCCTCCCCGTCGTTGCGCGATGCATTTTTCGAGTAGCGACAGCTGGCGACTCTGCTGGGGACTCTGCTGGGGACAATTCTAGCGAGCCAGACCTATTTTATTTGTCGTGTCTGTGTTTTATTTGCTTTTATTTTTTTTATTATGTTATGTTCACTAACTGTTGGGTTTATTTGGATGGTTTGTGAGATAAGGCTTCCTACCCGAGCTTTCAAGTACACACTAAGATAGGAGGTGGGTTCTTTCTGATTTGCGAGACTTAGGACTCGTTGAGTTGGATCGAATTCCATCGCTCAGATGAGACCCCGTTGGAATGATTATGTCTTACGTGTAGTCGTAATGACGTCTTTATTTCCGACGTGGGAGTCCGCGACTCTGAGGACCTTTGTAGAACCTTATTCCAAAGGTTGCTAGGACATGACTCTGTGTTCATCCTTTGAAGGGATTACCGTCTTACGAGTAGTCGTTATGATGGAAAACTTTCGAGGGTTAGTGCACGGGACTTTGTTTAAAAGCCTTTGGGATACCCTCTTATAAACCATTAGACAACCCACCCGATGGGAGAAATGTTTTGTGTTGTTTTGCAGGACCAGTGATCTTGATCTCGTGTTGTGCTCTTTATCATGTGCATTCATAAAACATTGCATTGCATATCATTTCTCGCATATCAAGGGACTTAAGAGACTGTGATTATCTCAGGTATTGGTGAATACAATGATTGACCAAAGAAAGCGAAGCACAAATTCCATCAAGTTTAGAGAACCAAAGCTGGAACTAATTCAAGACATTCTGATTGACGTACCAAAGGCTATCAAGATCAACTTTCAGGGGAAGTATGGGAAATTGCTTGATCTCCTCCATTCTAGGGTCGATACTTGGGCTTTGTTCGCTATGGCTCAGTTCTATGATGCACCTCTCAGATGTTTCACTTTTCAAAACTATCAGTTGGCCCCTACTCTTGAGGAATATTCTCACATTTTGAACATCAAGATTAAGGATCAACCTATATACACAGGCTTGGAAGAAGAACCAAAACCTCCTGCCATTGCTCTTGCTCTACGTATGACCAAAGAGGAAGTCAAAGAGGGTCTAACCAGTAAAGGGGGTGTTCAGGGTTTTCCATTGAAATTTCTGCTAGAAAAGGCTGCTCAATACAAGGTGGATGAAGATTGGGAAAAGTTCGGAATAAGCGTTGCTCTAATGATTTATGGGATTGTCCTCTTTCCAAATGTGGACAATTTCATAGACATCACTGCCATCGTTCTCTTCATGCAGAAGAATCCTATCCCTACACTCCTTGCCGATGTTTATCACTCCATTCATTGGAGGAGTGAAAAGAAGGCGGGAATGATCCAATGCTGCTCTCACCTACTATACAAGTGGTATGCTTCTCATTTACCCAAGAAAGGGCCATTCATGGAAAACAAGAAGAAATTAAAATGGTCTCAACGCATCATGTCTCTGGAAGCTAGTGATATTGCTTGGTACTCTCCTGAGTACTATGATGTGGAAATCATTTTCAGTTGTGGAGAATTCGGTAATGTACCTTTGATCGGTAGGGCCGGCTGTATTAATTATAACCCAGTCATGGCATTACGTCAGTTGGGCTATGCTATGGAGGGCGAGCCCGAGGCAGAGAAGGTTCAGAGTTTCTTTTTGCTAGCCACATCAGAGGACCCTGCGTTTGTCAGGAAGATTGCTAAGGCTTGGGGTAAGATTCATACAAAGGGGAGGAAGGAGTTAAAAGCGAAGAATTGCGTGGCAAAGGAGCCATACAACCGGTGGTTACTAGCTAGAGTAGCTGAAAGGTCGTTACCATTTCCCTTAGAGCCCTCTATGCAAGAAGCACCTCCTGCTCCCACTCATGTGTCCATAGAAGAATATGAAAAATTGAAGCTAATAGTGGAGAGATTGACTAAGGAGAACCAGGACCTTCAGAATGAAGTCCACCAAGCAAAGGTGGAGAGTGGTCAGTACAAAAGAAAGGTGGAGTTTGAACAGGATCAAGCAGCTGAAAGTAGCAAGAAGCTAAAATTAGAAACGGATCTGAGAGTCAGGTACCAACAGGGTTACGAAGGGGCTGATGCATCATTAACAACTCTCCGACAACGCTTAAAGGACACCAAAGCTTCTTGTGATAGGGCGTGGCACCTCTTTGAGATAGCCTCTGCCGAAAAGAAGGAAGTACGAGAGAATCTTGAGGCCGATATTGGGGATCTTGAAGAACGACTGAGAAATGCCTTGACCCTAGCGGAAAATGAACGAAGACTCAAAGAGGAGGCATTGAAAGACTCATATGTCACGTCTGACCTGTGGAATAACAAATGTCAAGAATTGGAAACTGCCCAAGAAACAGCCCTTCTGTGGAGGAATCGTTTCGAGGCTTTGCAAAGGGATAGTGCGCAGTGGCTCGAGAAGGAGGCCCAGCTCAATGAGTTGTTGGACACCCATGTGGATTCTATTTGTTATTACCAGTCAACTCTAGATATGTGTCGTGCTAGGTACAACAATTTGGTGGAGCATTGCAACCTCATGATCCGTGATATCCCATGGAGGTTGGAAAGCGCCATTCAAGACTTGGAAGGAAATGATATCCCCCCTTCTGTTCACCACTTTATCCAGCTCTGCGACCAAATGGTTAGGAGGTTCATGTTTGAGACGAAGAAGCTTGAAGAACGTCTCCAAAAGAGAGAATTTTAGTTATTCAGTTATCTTTTGTAGCACGACTTGTAGTTTCGGCTTATTCAGCTTTTGTCTGTATGAATTTTTTTCTAAAAAATTAATGAAAGATTGCTTTTTGGTCCAAATTGTGCATTTATTTATTATTCAGTCATGATTCTATGATACCAATGATAATCACAAGCCTCGAAAGTCTCTCGAGCATTTTGCATACGTTTGCGCATTTTTCTTTTTGCATTTCCTACAACCCGATCTTACACACCGCTTACCCCTTTCAGAAAGAGTAAACAAGCTGACTTCACGGCATCGGTATAACACAAGGAATAGCCAGAAGAGAATCATGGATCAGATAGAGCAGGACCAGGCTACTATGAGGAGCAAGATGCTAGGCATGAAAACGCAAATGAATCAACTCATGGAGGTGATTCAGAATATGGCCAGAAGTCAAGAGGAGATGAGACAAGCAGCGGAGAGGAGCGCTAATCAGACTTTGGCTGGTGCAGTTCCCAATGCAAGTGGTGCAATTCCAATTCCTGTTGATGCCACCCCAACCCCTGTTGGGGCAATTCCTACTTCTGTCGGCGCCGTACCTATCAACACCGTCCCTCCGCCAGTCGGTACTACTCATCCTCATGGTACTACGATCCCAACACAAGTCCAGTACGACGATCATGAAGGTTTCTATGAGAATTCAGGTGAAGCGTATGGACCACAGACCGCCGAATTAGAGAAGAAGTTTAATGCTTTACAGGAGATGGTGAAGACATTGCAAGGCCCCGATGTTTTGGGACTGGATGCCGCTGAAATATGTCTTGTACCCGGAGTTAAGATACCTCCAAAGTTTGTAATTCCAATCTTTGAGAAGTACAAGGGTAACAGTTGTCCAAAGACCCACATAAGGTCTTACTGTAGGAAGATGGCCGCTTATTCTGATGACGAGAAGCTACTAATCCATTTCTTTCAAGATAGCTTAACAGAGGCATCCCTAGAATGGTATATGCACCTTGAACGATCCAATGTAAGAAGCTGGAAAGAGTTAGCAGACGCTTTCGTGAAGCATTATCAGTATAATACTGACATGGCTCCGAATCGTATGCAGCTTCAGAATTTGACTCAGAAGCCGAATGAGTGTTTTAAGGACTTCGCGCAGAGATGGAGGGGAGTAGCTGCAAGGGTACAACCTCCACTGATGGAGAAGGAACTGACAGACCTATTCATGGGCACGCTACAAGGACCGATCTTTGAGCGGTTAGCATCCTCAACCTCCACGGTTTTTTCTGAACTTGTTATGGCTGGAGAGAGATTAGAGAGTTTCATGAAGGCGGGAAAAATTCAGAATGCAGGCGGATCTGCAAGCGGGGTCAAGAAGCCTTATCAGGGCTTCGTTAAGAAAAGGGAAGGCGAAGCTAGTGCAGTGTTCACCAATGGAAGGAGAACTCACCAAGGTTATCACCACATTGCTGCCATCGCTCCACAACAACCACTTTCTATTCCGGCAAATCAGCCTGCGTCTCAGCAAAATCGACAACAACAACCCTATCAACCAAGACAAAATCAGTATCAAGGGCAGAGAAAGCCAGAAAGGAGGCTTGATCCAATTCCGTCCACTTACGCCAAATTGCTTCCGTTCTTGTTGAAAGCAGGTCTCGTTCAACTTAGGGAAATGAAAGATCCTCCGGCTGTTCTCCCCTACGGCTACGATGTAAATGCGAGATGCGAATTCCACTCTGGCGCCCCGGGCCATAGCATCGAGAATTGTAAAGCTTTAAAATACATTGTGCAAAATCTTATCGACTCAAAAGCGATAAATTTTACCCGAAATACTCCGAACATCAAATCTAATCCAATGCCACCTCACCACTCAACAAACATGATTGAAGGCTCTAGGGGGATCCGATTAATTTCGGATATTGAGAAATTGAGGACCCCACTTTCCACTATTAAGGAGCAACTCTTGTTGAAAAACATTTACCCAGGATGTCCAACTGATTGCCATGTTTGCATGGACGGATCTCAAGGATGCGCTGAGCTGAAGAAGGGCATACAAGGCCTGATTGAGCAGGGTGTATTAGTAGCAGAACAACTATCAAAGATTGAGGAAGTTGCTACTCTTGAAATTCCGTTCGAAACATTGGAGATACCATATGATGATGGATATGAGCTTTGGATCCCAGTTGACAATTCGAGCCGCACACCATTGACCATACCGTGCGATGAGGAAGAATGGGACAACGTGTATGGACATACTTCGATCCCACTGCAAATCCCGTATGATCCAGTTAAGATACCTATGTCTCCACCATCAATGAACCAGCTTGTCATTTTGACCCCATCTCCATTTCCGTACGAAAGCACCAAAGCTGTACCTTGGTTATACGATGAAACTGTTTTTCTCAACGGACAGAAGGTGGCAGAAGAAGATGTATTGGAAGAAAAGAAGACTGTAGAGAACATCGTGGGAACCGGAGGCGTCACTAGAAGTGGTCGAATCTTCGCTCCAACTGCACCTCCTGTCAACAGCAGTGACAATACAAGGAAAGGTACTGCCGTACCGAGTACCAATGAACAGGGGCAGTCATCTAAACAGAAGGGCATCCCAAATGATGAAGCGGAGGAGTTTCTAAGAATCATTCAGAAAAGCGATTACAAAGTGATTGATCAGCTCAATCAGACGCCCTCAAAGATATCCATGCTGTCATTGTTAATGTGTTCAAAGGCCCATCAAGAAGCACTGCTAAAATTCTTGAAGGCAGCTCATGTGCCAGAGGAGATATCAGTAGTACAGTTTGAAGAAGTGGTGGGAAATATTGCATCAGGTCATATTTTGAGCTTTAATGATAGTGAATTACCTCCCGAAGGTAAAAATCATAACAAGGCCTTGCACATTACCATCGAATGTGTGGATGTTGTATTCTCTAGGGTGCTCGTTGACACTGGATCATCGCTGAATGTATTACCCAAAAGCTCGTTGTGCAAGCTGTCAATTGAAGGACTTGTGATGAAGCCAAGTCAAACTATTGTAAAAGCTTTTGATGGAGCTAAGAGAACTGTGGTAGGCGAGGTTGACCTCCCGATCAAGATCGGACCTCATACTTTCATTATTACATTTTACGTAATGGATATATACCCCGCTTACAGTTGCCTTCTTGGTCGTCCGTGGATTCATTCCGCAGGCGCTGTAACTTCAACCTTGCATCAAAAGATCAAATTTATGATTAACAATCAGATGGTCATCATTGAGGGTGAGGAAGATGTTCTTGTGAGCCATCTTGCTTCTTTCCGCTACGTGGAAGTAGGAAATGAGGTGCATGAGACACCGTTTCAAGCTTTTGAAGTGATCAATGTTGAAATGGTTTACGAAAAGCCAGCATCTTCAATAGTGACTTGGAAGGACGCGAGGACGGTGATAGAGGAAGGACATCCGCGAGGATGGGGCAGGGTGTTGGAATTGCCCGTCAACAAAAATGGAGCTGGTCTAGGCTACAAGCAGAAGAATGCAACTGATAAGGGCAAAGAGCTTGTAACTCCGTTGGTTTTTACTAGTGGAGGCCACCTTGTCGATGGTCAAGTCATGTTTTTGGAAACTGAAGCCGAAGATCATGAAGAGCTGTGTATGGTGTATCCTAGGGCGCCTAATCAAACTTTGAACAATTGGAGAGTCGTTGAAATCCCCGAAGTTACTCTAGTAGACGAGTAATCCCCTTTTATTTTATCTAAAAAAAAATCATATGCTCTGCCCAAGGCATATGTATCATGTTGTAGGGCCTTTTGCTTTTAAAGCATAACTTATCATCAATAAATAAACTTTCGCATCCAATTACGCTCTCTTTCTTTCATTTTTACTTTTTGCACATAAAATTATCTTTGAAAGACAATGTTTTGTTTTATTTTCCTTTTTTCTGTCAACAAATATAAAAAAAATAATAATAAAGCATGAAGTCATTCATCGTGCAGATCTTCCCTTGCTCCTGTCAATAACGACCCCGCTATGGTCCAATATGACTTTGATAACCCGATCTACCAAGCCGACGAAGACTGCGAGGAAGATTGTGATCTCCCAGAAGAGCTAGCTAGACTATTGAAGCAGGAGTCAAAGGTCATTCAGCCCTACCAGGAAGAGGTCGAAGTCATCAACATGGGAACTGAAGAAGATGCCAAAGAAATCAAGATAGGCGCAACTTTGGAGTCAGAGATTAAGTCAAAACTGATAATATTGCTTCGAGAGTATGTTGACGTTTTTGCTTGGTCTTACAAAGATATGCCCGGTCTAGATGAAGAGATCGTGATGCACAAACTACCTCTCAAGGAAGGCTGCCCGCCGGTGAAGCAAAAGTTGAGGAGAACAAAGCCAGAGATGTCTTTCAAGATCAAAGAAGAGGTACAAAAGCAATTGGACGCTGGTTTTCTGGCAGTATCCAACTATCCGCAATGGATAGCGAATATTGTCCCAGTACCTAAAAAGGATGGGAAGGTGCGAATGTGTGTAGATTATAGAGACCTTAATAGAGCAAGTCCGAAAGATGACTTCCCTTTGCCACACATTGATGTGCTAGTAGACAACACAGCCCAATTTTCTGTATTCTCATTTATGGATGGCTTTTCTGGATATAACCAGATTAAGATGGCGCCCGAAGATATGGAAAAGACGACTTTCATCACTCCATGGGGAACTTTCTGTTACAAGGTTATGCCATTTGGACTTAAGAACGCAGGCGCAACATATCAGCGAGCAATGGTCACTCTTTTCCATGACATGATACATAAAGAGATTGAGTGTTATGTAGACGATATGATTGCGAAATCCCAGACTGAGGAAGAGCACCTTATCCACTTGGGAAAGTTATTCGCCCGGTTAAGGAAATTCCAGCTGAGACTAAATCCCAACAAATGCACTTTTGGTGTAAGATCTGGTAAATTGCTAGGTTTTATTGTGAGCCAGAAAGGGATTGAAGTCGATCCAGATAAGGTCAAAGCTATCCAGGAGATGCCGGCTCCCAAAACTGAAAAAGAGGTCCGAGGATTCCTTGGGAGGTTGAACTATATCGCCAGGTTCATATCCCATCTAACGGCCACTTGTGAGCCCATCTTCAAATTACTTCGAAAGGATCAAGCCGTGGTATGGAACGATAACTGTCAGAAAGCCTTTGAGAAGATAAAGGAATACCTACAAGAACCGCCGATCTTGATGCCTCCGGTGCCCGGACGACCCCTGATCATGTACCTGACTGTGTTAGAGGGATCCATGGGATGCGTATTGGGACAACATGATGAAACCGGCAGGAAAGAGCATGCAATCTATTACCTCAGCAAGAAGTTTAATGACTGTGAAACGAGATATTCGATGCTCGAGAAGACATGTTGCGCATTGGCTTGGGCAGCAAAACGTTTGAGACAATATATGCTCACCCATACGACTTTGTTGATCTCCAAAATGGATCCCGTCAAATACATATTCGAGAAGCCCGCTCTCACTGGGCGGGTAGCTCGTTGGCAAATGGTGTTAACAGAGTATGACATCCAGTATGTTATGCAGAAAGCTATCAAAGGGAGTGTGCTCTCTGAATACCTTGCCCACCAACCTATGGACAACTACCAGTCTATGCGTTTCGATTTCCCCGACGAAGACGTCATGTTTGCCAGAGATTATGCCACGCCAGACCCAAATGAGGGACCCGAACCAGGATCGCGATGGACGCTCGTGTTCGATGGTGCCGCAAATGCCAAAGGTTGTGGAATTGGGGCAATCATCACTTCTCCAACTGGCTTTCACCTGCCATTCACCGCCAGATTATGCTTTAAGTGTACTAACAACATGGCCGAATATGAAGCCTGTATTTTCGGAATTGAAGCTGCCATTGATAATAGAATCAAGATTCTAGAAGTCTATGGAGATTCCGCGCTTGTCATATGCCAGATTAAAGGGGAGTATGAAACATTGGACCTCAAGTTAATTCCTTACAGAGATCATGTCTTGAAGTTAATCCCGTACTTTGATGAGATCACTTTCCATCACATTTCCAGAGGAGAAAATCAGTTGGCTGACGCTCTAGCAACACTAGCATCTATGTTTCAAGTCAAGTGGGAGAATGAGGCGCCATCCATCCGTTTAGAATATTTGGACGAACCCGCTTATTGCCTAGCGGCCGAGGGGGAAGAAGCTAAAACTGATAATCATCCTTGGTTCTATGACATCAAGCGATATCTAGAGACCCAAGAATACCCAGAAGGCATAACTATCACTGACAAGAAGTATCTCAGAAAGCTCTCCTCAAAGTTCTTCCTCAGTGGTGACGTGTTATACAGGCGGAATTACGATTCGGTTCTACTCAGATGCGTGGATAAACACGAGGCAGAACGTATCATAAATGAGATGCATGAAGGATCTTTTGGGACACATGCTAGTGGTCATACTATGGTTAAAAAGATTTTGAGGGCGGGATACTATTGGATGACGATGGAAACGGATTGTTGTCTCCATGTCCAATCATGCCACAAGTGCCAAATTTACGCAGACAAGGTCCATACTTCACCACTCCCTCTGAATGTTTTGACTTCGCCTTGGCCTTTCGCTATGTGGGGTATAGATGTAATCGGACGCATCGAGCCAACCGCTTCAAATGGGCACCGTTTTATCTTAGTGGCCATCGATTACTTTACCAAATGGGTAGAAGCGGCATCCTATGCCAACGTCACTAAGCAAGTGGTGACTCGCTTCATCAAAAAAGAGATTATTTGTCGATATGGAATCCCGAACAAGATCATTACAGACAATGGTTCAAACCTCAACAATAAGATGATGAAAGAGTTGTGTGAAAACTTCAAAATTGAACACCACAATTCAACACCTTATCGCCCTAAAATGAACGGAGCTGTTGAGGCGGCAAATAAGAACATTAAGAAAATCGTCCAGAAGATGGTGAAGACTTACAAAGACTGGCACGAGATGTTGCCGTTCGCGTTGCATGGCTACCGCACCTCAGTGCGCACTTCCACAGGGGCAACCCCGTTTTCTCTCGTATATGGCATGGAAGCAGTATTGCCCATTGAAGTAGAGATTCCCTCCTTAAGGATTTTAGCAGACGTCAAGCTAGATGAGGCCGAATGGATACAAGCCAGACTCGACCAACTCAATCTCATCGACGAGAAACGCATGACGGCCATCTGTCATGGACAATTATACCAAAAACGATTGAAGAGGGCCTTTGATAAGAAGGTTCGCCCACGACACATCCAAGCAGGAGATTTGGTGCTAAGGAAAATTCAGCCAACTCACGTCGATCCAAGGGGAAAATGGGCACCAAACTATGAGGGTCCGTATGTAGTAAAGAAGGTTTTCTCCGGAGGGGCCTTGATCCTGTCAACCATGGATGGTGACGATCTCTCATCCCCTGTGAATGCAGATGCAGTTAAAAAATATTATGCCTAAAAGATAGACCCGGTGGACCCAAAAAGAAAATCCACGCAAAAATGGGCGTCCTGGTGGACCATAAAAATGGTTCAGGCAAGATTAGGGACTAGAAGTAAAAAAAAAAAGTATCCTGATAGGCTGAAAACCTGAAAAGGCGGCTTAGGCAAAAGTTAGGGATTCAAAAAGGCAGGACTGCATCTTGAAAAGACGTGTGAATTATTCCTCGTAACCGTCAAGCTCTCGACTGAGAAAGATCAATTCGATTCTGGCGCTCAAAAGCAAGGCGTGAAGGGTCTTCAGAGACATATGGGCCATAGCGGATTTGAAACTTGGCAGGGACCATGTTTCAACATTGTCTTAGTCTTTATTTTTCTCTTTTAAAAGCAGTTACCTCTTTTAGGAATTGCCTCCTTTTGTAATTTTCCCATTTATGGGTGTTCATCAATAAAATTACTTTCATCAAAGCTTTTCTGTTTTTATTTACCCTTTGGTTGCAAGTTTCATTTATTTGATGATGGGTTTTGCATATAATGACATTATGGTAAAATAGACTAAGGGATAACTTACCCTCTTGGGGTAACTAAAGGGTGACCATGACTCTAAAGAGTACGCAGGAACATCATTCTAAATCTTGTAACGACTTGACTGACAAGGTCGTCAAACCCGGCAGAGCAGGCCATGAGCCGAAAATCTCAACACATCCAAGTTCTTTATACATCACAAATAGAGGATGTCGGGAAGTCAGGCTTATCTTTCACTTTCCCACCACCAAAGTCCGCCATGTCGGCACCTGTATTTCCATTGCCCGTCCGCAATCATATGCATCATACGCATTGCATTCGACATCGTAAGCATCTTGCTTCATAAGCATCTTGCATCATATACATACCTATGATTACATCATACTTTCCTCAGCTCTTGCATCACCGCGTGTTAGCATTTGCATTTGCATCCCCATTCGTTATGGAACATCATTATCGTCAAGCATTTACATATACGAGATCAGATCCAGGATCAATTTCGAAGATTTTCAAGATCCTAATCAGCCCAGTCAGGGGCATCTTCCGCAAGACCGTGGGCGTTCCCCACGAATTTGTTCAACAATTCGTTGGGCAAATTCAAGAGATTCAATGCAATCATCAGCCTAGTCAGGGGCATTATCTACAAGACCGTAGGTCCTCCCACAAAATTCAAGATCACTAAAGCAAATTCAGCCCAAGCCAGGGGCATCTCTTCAAGACCATGGGTGTATTGCATGATGTATTGCAACCTCGTGTTTAATCAGATCTTCAAATCAACAATCAGCCCGGACAGGGGCATCTCCAGTAAATCCATGGGCGTTCCCCAGTGAGTTGTCTCCAGCAGACTTCAATGATAGGTGGCAATCTCTTCAGAGAAGCTTATCCATCTTCAGTGATAAGTGGCAATCTCTTCAGAGAAGCTTATCCATCATCAACGATAAGTGGCAATCTCTTCAGAGAAGCTTATCCATCTTCAGCGATAAGTGGCAATCTCTTGGGAGAAGCTTATCCATCTTCAGCGATAAGTGGCAATCTCTTCAAAGAAGCTTATCCATCTTCAGCGATAAGTGGCAATCTCTTGGGAGAAGCTTATCCATCTTCAGTGATAAGTGGCAATCTCTTCAGAGAAGCTTATCCATCTTCAGCGATAAGTGGCAATCTCTTCAGAGAAGCTTATCCACCTTCAGTGATAAGTGGCAATCTCTTCAGAGAAGCTTATCCATCTTCAGCGATAAGTGGCAATCTCTTCAGAGAAGCTTATCCACCTTCAGCGATAAGTGGCAATCTCTTCAGAGAAGCTTATCCACTTTCAGTGATAAGTGGCAATCTCTTCAGAGAAGCTTATCCATCTTCAGTGATAAGTGGCAATCTCTTCAGAGAAGCTTATCCATCTTCAGCGATAAGTGGCAATCTCTTCAGAGAAGCTTATCCATCTTCAGCGATAAGTGGCAATCTCTTCAGAGAAGCTTATCCATCTTCAGTGATAAGTGGCAATCTCTTCAGAGAAGCTTATCCATCTTCAGTGATAAGTGGCAATCTCTTCAGCGAAGCTTATCCATCTTCAGCGATAAGTGGCAATCTCTTGGGAGAAGCTTATCCATCTTCAGTGATAAGTGGCAATCTCTTCAGAGAAGCTTATCCATCTTCAGCGATAAGTGGCAATCTCTTCAGAGAAGCTTATCCACCTTCAGTGATAAGTGGCAATCTCTTCAGAGAAGCTTATCCATCTTCAGCGATAAGTGGCAATCTCTTCAGAGAAGCTTATCCACCTTCAGCGATAAGTGGCAATCTCTTCAGAGAATCTTATCCACTTTCAGTGATAAGTGGCAATCTCTTCAGAGAAGCTTATCTATCTTCAGTGATAAGTGGCAATCTCTTCAGAGAAGCTTATCCATCTTCAGCGATAAGTGGCAATCTCTTCAGAGAAGCTTATCCATCTTCAGCGATAAGTGGCAATCTCTTCAGAGAAGCTTATCCATCTTCAGTGATAAGTGGCAATCTCTTCAGAGAAGCTTATCCATCTTCAGTGATAAGTGGCAATCTCTTCAGAGAAGCTTATCCATCTTCAGCGATAAGTGGCAATCTCTTCAGAGAAGCTTATCCATCTTCAGTGATAAGTGGCAATCTCTTCAGAGAAGCTTATCCTCCCTACATCCTTTTGGTAATCGATCCCTTACATCCCTTTGGTGTCAGGGCAATGTGTGTGAGTGTACCATCATCCTTTGGGGACAATTTCATTCCCAAGCATTTCTTTCTCAAGCATTTCTTTCTCTTATGGACAATTTCAGGGTTTTCTTTATATCTAATTGATTTCTACCTGCGGAGAATGAACGCTGCAGCAGTTCATTTCCCTCGGTCCAAGCCAATTAGATAGGGGCATCTGTCATACCCTAAATTTGCCCTACCATGTGTATAACTTGCATTTGTATACCCATCCATCAACTGTTATCCAGAAAAATCAAAAAAATATATATATAAGATTGAGTTGAATTGGATCAGGTTTTGTTTGAGGTTTAGTAAGTCAGGAAGGAGTGAAGTATTTGTGGAAGTTCAGGTTTGACTTAATTCATCAATGAGAAGGGGTTTTATTTTGTTATCGAGGTCAAGATATGCGTGATTTGAGTGGGATGTTGCTGAACGAGCTTTTGATGCATGGTGAAAGTTTGGTATAGTATTGCAAATGAAAATCTCAGAGATTTATTTTGTTAATGGTTTTTATTGGTTCAAAACTCTAACTCATTCAAAATCCAAGTTTGATTCATGTTTAATATCATATCAAGAAGATTGATTCAATTCAGGTTTAATATCATATCAAGAAGATTGATTCGATATTGGTTTATATTCTTTTTTTTAAGGATCGGTTCGAGTTTCAAATAAGTACTCCAAGAAAGGCATATGTTTGGGAAATTAGAGATGTTGGATCCAACATAGAAATTCAAATGTTAATTGTTATGTAAGCCTATCAACAAAGGAAAATATCAAAAAAAATAGGAATCCTTGTCTAATTCAACCCCAAAGCAAGCAAGGATTATGTCATGTGAGAAGCATGAATATTTGTCTTACAAAATATAATATTGTTCTTATAAAACATTAAACCCACATGCCATTTGTTCAAAAATTCACAATTGAGGTTTAGAGTTCATCATCATTTAAATTCCATATCAAAAATCTCAACAAGAAGGCAAAAGCATCAAACAATATGTGTTAACAAACAAAAAATCAACCGCTACATTAGCTTTTCTAAACACAAGATTAGGCATCAAACCATCTCCTATAGTAGCTGCATTTTCATCGAGAGGGCCTAACTTTCTTACGCTCGAAATTCTCAAACCCGATATTGTAGCTCCTGGTGTGAACATTCTCGCCGCATGGAGTGGTGTTACAGGTCCATCAAGCTTACCAACAGATCACAGAAGAGTGAAATTCAACATCCTTTCCGGAACTTCCATGTCGTGTCCTCACGTAAGTGGAATCGCGGCGATGATCAAAGCTAAACATCCTGAATGGAGTCCAGCTGCTATAAAATCTGCAATCATGACAACAGCTTATGTTCATGATAATACTATTAAACCTCTTCGAGACGCTTCTTCTGCCGAGTTTTCAACTCCTTACGATCACGGTGCCGGTCACATTAATCCTAGAAAAGCTCTTGAACCAGGTTTAGTATACGATATCAAACCGCAAGACTACTTCGAGTTTCTTTGCAAACAGAAACTGAGTGCTTCAGAATTAGCATTTTTTTCTAAACATTCAAACAAAACTTGTAAACACACTCTTGCTAATGTTGGTGACTTGAACTATCCTGCTATATCAATAGTGTTTCCTGAGAAAACAACCGGTTCGGCATCAACGATTCATCGAACTGTCACCAATGTTGGACCTGCTGTTTCGAAATATCGGGTGATTGTTACACCATTCAAAGGTGCTGAAGTTAAAGTTGAGCCTGATACATCGAAATTTACAAGGAAGTATCAGAAGTTATCTTATAAGATTAGTTTCAAAGTTACAACAAGGCACTTAGAAACCAGAAATGTAGAGAAGAGTTTTTTATGTTGGCCGGTGGCATTCAGTAATACCTCTTTGAGGTTGATTCTGCTCGTTTGAGGTTTGATCCATCTGCCAAGATAATTGGGCTACTGCCTCCAGAAGTTAGATGCTCCGTCGATTGTGTTATTGCAGTTCCACTCGCGAACATACGGGAACCTTTCAAAAGCTTCGCGTGGGAGTTTGATAAGGGAGACTCTCATCACCGGTTTGATCTTGGTCCTGGACAACAATACCCATGCATTCACTTGTATGCTTTCATAGTTCTGATTCAAGCAAATTGGTGTCACTACTGAACCATATAGATGCAGTTTGGGTAATAATAAAAAGGAACAAGCCATGATATGAGGGGAGATCAGTTTTTCAGCAAGCCAAACGGTTTGTTTTCCGGTAAAAATAAAGCTATGCAGCAGTAATTTCATATCAATAAAAACTTTCCCTACAAAAAACACATAGAAAGATACAGTCAGCATAAAAAACAAATTTTAAAGACAAGAAAATAGGATAACAGAGGACAGCAGGGCCAAGTTTACTAAAATGGAAGGACAGGGTCTTGACATCAGAAAGTGATAAGCAGAGAATGCATTTTCAAACAGAGGAAAACCCTAATCTCACACCATATATATTTGGCTACTATTCATTCAGAAAGGAGGCTGGTAGAGAAAAAACCTAGAACTCTTGCTGCACAGCCCCCCAAGCTCTTCACCAAATTCATCTTCACCTTCTTCCCCATTCAACTGTCATAAGACAAACCACCATAGTCAACCATCATAACACGAAAACACACATAAAGAACTGAAAAAGAGAGATTGAAAAAGGAGCTTATCTGCTTTCGGTATTGATAATCTGGTGGCATCGGTGCAACAAGAAGCTTTGCATCATCCAAACTCTTCATCACTAGCGTGAGAACCTGTCGGATTCGCTCCAGCTCTGTAAGTATTCCATTGTCTTTTTCTTTGTCTTCATAATTTTAATCTATTGTCGCTTTGTTTTCTGATGACAAGCCTGCGAGAGAGAGGCGGTGGGTTGTTGTGGATAAAAAGGAACCTCCAAACCCTAGTCACAAGGCCAGCCCCCCCCCCCCAGCTCCCTCATCCATCTTCACCATTCTCCTCCAACAACAGAACTTCACCTCTAAACTTCAACCAAACATTTCATTCTTCTCAGAAAACTAAAACTCTTCACCATTCAATCACACTCACCTTTCTTCACCTTCTATCTTCACTCACGATTTGCATCTATGTGAAACTCAACCCCAACTTCATTCAATGAAGTTCATTTTCTCGCCGTTAAAAATTCGCTGTAACTCATACAACAACCACCGTTTGGACAACAACGATACATACCACAACATCAGCTACCTACACACACCTTCAAACAACTCAGATTACCAAACTTCATAACGCACCTTCAATCACCAGAAAATCCCTGATTTCGAACCACCGGCGATGATACCTTCATCAACCTACAGAAAAACAAACCCCCAAACCTGAACTCAGAAATATCCGGCCGTAAAACCCAATACTCTCTTCGGAATGCTCTTCTTCACGGATTCCTCACTTCCCAATCTTCAAAAAACGAATAACTTTCTAACCCCAAAATCCCTTCATCAAACCCTTCAAATCCGAAAATCAACCAACCATCTTCAAAACCTAGACTTGTAACCTACCATTCCCAGAAATCATTCAACACCGTTAAACCTCCAACATAATCCCATAACTTTCTTCAAACAACATTATCCAATCTCTTTCCGTAAACTCGCGAACAACCCTCTTCACCAGTTTAAACCCATCTCTATGAGGCCCGACCAACACCTAGACCAGAACAAAGCAGAGCGAAGGGAAAAATGAGAATCGAAAATGTTGGGTTTGAAGCTGGATTGAGAGTTGAAACTGAGAAGCAAACGCGAAGAGAGAGAGGTTTATTTTTTTTTTTCTCTGAAAATTAAGTTTGGACTGAGTTTTCAAGGAGGGAAGTTTCATTTTCTTTATTAAACAATTACTATCAAGTAGTGCCTTGGCTGTTCCCAAAGTCGAATGTGTTTGGTGACTGGTAACGTGGTTTTTTTTTCCTTGGATCCTTCCTCTCCTTTTGAGTCACCTCACTCGTGGCATGCCTATTGCCTCATGAGTTGTCGTGCGGAGAGAGTCCAGCGTATGGACTGCCCTTTTGGGCTTTATTTTTTTCATCATTTATTTGGTTACTTATTAAATTAAGTTGTTTACATTATAAATTAATTATGTTTCTAACTTTAGGATATGGTTTTGTTTTATTAATTGATAATCTATTTTTATTCTTTAGAGTTTTAAAAGTAAAATAATTTGGCCAAACTTTTTATGGAGATTTTTATTTAATTTCATGTATATACTCATTTTCTTTTAATCATAAAGTTAATATTCTTTATTAATAGTGTTAGAGTTATTTGGATATAAATTTTGGTTTATACGTTCGATTATATTTTCTTTTATCGCGTTAGGGTCGATGACGAGACCTCCGTAATTCATTACCAGTCAAATTATTGATAAGTAATGTTGGATCTGAGACCACCCCTTTTCTCTCTTCGTCACTTGTCCCGACTCGATTCAAAACTTTGTCAAACAATTTTCAAAATCAAATTATCTTTGTATTGAATTAAAAAGAGGGGATTAAGTGTAGACTTTCTTCCTCTCCGAGTGTTGGGATGCCCACTGTAGTGAGGGTGGTTCCGACACTCGTCTTTCAATACGAAGACGTTTCCCATCCATTTTCAAATCTCATCTCCCTAAAATCATTTCTTTGTATTGAATTCGACGAGAGGATTGGGTGTAGACCCCTTCTTCTTCGAGCGTAGGGATGCCCACTGTAGTGAGGGTGGTCTCGATGCTCGTCTGTCAACGCAAAGACGCTTCCAACGTTTCCTCATAAAACCTCGGTCTCGTACTGAGTATACTTTCAACAATAATATCATTTCTCTTTGTATTGAATTAAAGAGAGAGGATTGGGTGTAGACCTCTTCCTCTTCGAATGTTGGGATGCCCACTGTAGTGAGGGTGGTCTTGATATTCGTCTTTCAATACGAAGACACGCCTCCATCCACCACCTCTCCCTCTTTAACTTTATTCCGTAACCTTTCTCACCTAAAACCTCGGTCCCGTACTGAGTGCATTTTCAAATCATTTTCGTAACAAAAACTTGAATGGTCGTGGAGTGGTTAGGCGTAGGCCTTCTCCTATCCCGAGTGCGGACGTTTACCGTAGGGTTCTCTGTCGCAAAGCACTTACCATTCAAAACCAAAAACATCTTTAATAAGAGAACGAAGTTCTCTTTGCATTGAATTAAAGAGAGAGGATTGGGTGTAGACCTCTTCTTCTCCGAGCACAGGGATGCCCACTGTAGTGAGGGTGGTTTCGACGCTCGTCTTTCAATACAAAGACGCCTCGTTCGCGACACCTTTTTTATAACAAAAACTTTGAGATAACGAATTGGGTACTACCCGTAGGGGTTACTATCCGAGGACCTATCTCGCCCCTAAAAAACAATCCAATCAATAAAACGTGACTTCTTGCCCCGCGTGGCGAAAACTAATCAATCTTTCAAAAGGATATGCTACGTCCGTTCTACCGCAAACAGGTAACGCCTAAGTCTCCAACGAGCGAGCAGCAAAACACCTAACTGCTAGAATGCGCACGATAGCATCATCCATAAAAAAAACATCAACACACCGTAGGCCGAACTACGGCTGCTCTGATTCTTTACTTCTTTCAAGTAAAGATACGTAGGCACAAGGGCCACAATCCTTGCCGAGCATATTCCCCCATATTTGTAGTTCCCCGAACTACGTCGACTCTGACTTTCTCACATCTATTGAGAATACGTAGGCCTAGGACTGCGAAGTCCTACCGAGTCAGTTCTTTCTCTCTTCTTCCCCCGTTACCTCTCTTTCCCTTGTTTCTAAACCCTCTCTCTTTACCCTTTGGAAAACACTTGTATAGCATAATATTTAAGCAGATATCTTCACACATCGACAAACAAAAGGTTCCCATCGAGTACGATGGATGCGAGGGGTGCTAATACCTTCCCCTCGCATAACCGGCTTTCGAACCCGTTCTTGGTTGCGAGACCATCTTATCCATTTTCTTTCTTAAGGTTTTCTCGATATTTTCCTTTCCCCTCATGGGATAAATAAAGTTCGGTGGCGACTCTTCTGTCCTTTCTTTTCGCCTCCCCGTCGTTGCGCGATGCATTTTTCGAGTAGCGACAATAAGTCAGTAGACATCCTTTTTCAGAAGCAGATGTACTATCAACTCTTAATGAACTAACTCCTCTAGTTAGCTCAGCATTCCAAGAACAAAATTTTCATTTAGACTGTGTCATTTGATGCATCTAAGTTTGATGATAATTGTATCAAGACTGGATCTGTGTTTGATTCAAGCAAACAAAATCAGAAGATGAAGCCTGATGAAAGTTAGATGCTCTAATCATGAAGACTAGTTTATCTGTGCTCTGAAGATGTCTCTCAGAAATCAGATGAATGGTCTGTTGATAAAGATGTTGCAGAACGCAACTGAAGGATATGAGATCATCTCTGAAAAGTTTTCAGAAGCAACTCCAGATGCCACTTCATTAGCTGCTTTTGGAGAACCAACTCTGAAAGGATCCTCCAGAATCAAATCTTCTCTTCCAGAGGAGATGTTTTTCTTTGGAAAGAAGAAAGATCTCATAAGAACAATATCCTTCCTCATATCTTCAAGGCTACAGTCAGCAAGAAGGTTTTTGACTTCACATAGACATATGCTTCTATGGCAAGGTTAGAATCTATACGCTTTCTAAATTCCTTTGCTGCATAGAATAACATCACTCTGTTTTCATATGGATGTTAAAAGTGCTTTCTTAAATGATTTATTAGAAGAAGAAGTATATGTTTATCAACCTCCTGGATTTAAAAATGAAATATTTCCAGAGTACGTTTTTTAGTTAAAGAAATCACTTTATGGCCTAAAACAAGCTCTCAGAACTTGGTATGAAAGGCTGAGTAATTTTCTTCTAAAAAATAATTTTATTAGAGGAAAGGTAGATACTACTCTTTTTCATAAATCAATTAAGAAAGATATCTTAATCTGTCAGATTTATGTTGATGATATTTTCTTTGGAACCAAATATTTCACTTGGAAATGAGTTTGCTAAGTGTATGCAGGCAGAGGATGAAATGAGCATAATGGGAAAGCTAAGACTCTTTCTGGGCACTCAAGTTAATCAGACTCCATAAGGCATCTACATATATCAGACGAAGTATGTGAAGGAGCTTCTGAAGAAGTTTAATCTGACAGAAAGTAAGTCAGCTAAGACTCTCATGCATCCGGCTAGCACTCTGGGAAAAGAAGAGAAGACTTTGAACGAAGAGAGCTAAGCTACAGATTCCTTTGAAAGATTAAGTGAAACCACATAAGACTCTGAGCGTTTGATGAGAAGCGAAGTTTCAGAAGACTCTGAGCGAAGAGTATAAGGCAAAGTTTCAGAAGACTCTGAGAGTACCAAACTCAATGCTGCAGTTGCAGACGCTCTAAGAATCAGATCACGCATGGCTCTGAAGCGTCAGCAACAAAGAATTTCTGAAGAGCAAAGATCTGTTATGATTTGAAGCGTTCCTCTGGAAGAAGCTTACTCTAATTAGAAGAAAATGAAACTTCATCAGAGGATCTGATACAAGAAAAGCAGAGTTGCAACTTCACTGTCAGAAGAATCTATTATAGAAATTAGTGAAATCTAGTATCTGAACCATATCAGTCTCCGACCCTTTGAAGAAACACTTCTGGGCTTGATGTCATTATTTGAGCTAACATCTGTTGATGAAGCTACTCTGGGAAAAGACTGAATGTTGATGACAAGAAGAAAATAACACTAATAGTCATGGCTAGAAAGTCTGATGTAGAGAATCTCTCCAGAAGATAAAGCAGAAGCTTTGAAGTTTTCTGAAGACAAATCAGAAAGGAAAGAAGTATCAAACATTCTAGCTCTTCACAATCAAGTACAGATACTGAAGAAAGAACAAACTTCAAAAGAAATGTACGTATTCATGAATGATGAAAGCATTATATACAGTAGTCAGAATGATTACTCAGAACCGAAGGCAATTAGTATCTATCATGATGCATATTGATTCTGGAAGTCCAAAAGCTACCAAGTACTCAAAATTGAAGCATTGTCGCTGGAATTCAAGTCATGATTGATTTGATAACAAGCTTGAAATCAGAAACTAAAGGCGGATTAGCAGAAGAAGAAGAAGTTACCATCAGATGAACTGATACTAGTTGATAAGAACAAGATTGTCATTCAAATCGTTTTAAGAAATACATCTTGGTTTGATGACAGCTTGTGATGAACAATTATGTCTATTCAGAGAATAAATTCTCAGGATGCAAGAAGTCAACAAGTTTCCTCAACACATAACCTTTTTGAAGATTATGCTTATACTGAGAAACTAGCGACCATCTGGAAACAAGTCATCTGGAAAATAAAGAGGCGTGATCATTTGTAATGACAAAAGATGGATGATCAAAAAATGAAGACCAAAGAAAGAATCTGGAATTCATAACTATTGATCAAGATGAAACAAACATCAGAGGAGATGTGTTTCTATCCAGATGAAAGGAAGCTGAAGAAGTCATTATGATTCATATGAAGACTGCAGCAGAATGAAGAAAGATAAAAGTCAGATTGGAAAGCACTCAAATAAAGAATCACTGTGAAGATCTTTGAATCTCAAAGAATAATCATGATTAATAAGCAATAACTGCATAGAGATGCTGAAGAAACGAGAATTCTAGCAGAGGTAGATTCCAGAAAAGAAATTTCCAGATTGGCATGAAAAGCTGAAGATGCTGAGAAGGTTAAGCAAGCTGCTATAGTTGGTTCTTCTTCTGAAACTGTTATTGTACGTTCAGAATGTTCCATTAGTGAGATTCGAGGAGATCAACAAGCTATGAAGGAAGAACAACAAGTTATCAGAGAAAGCTATGATGAACATAAACTTGTCAACAACTCTCTTTAGAGCATGCTTAAACAAACTCTGGTAAAGATGTCAACCTCTAAGTTTTAGGCTCTTTGTTTTTTATCTTGTTATTTAATGAAAATTCACCTTTTTGATGATGTCAAAAAGGGGGAGAAATAGAATATGAGTTTGATATAACCTAAAGAGAATGCAAAACATCAAATCAGATATAAACTGTGTTTACTACTAACCATGTGTTTGATGTTTTACCGAGGAACTCTGAACAAGTTCACTAGGCATTCTCTGAACAGGTCAAATGAAAGAACTCTGAGTTCAAACGATCTGGTTGTTCATATAATCGAAGTTATACACTTCGTGAACATATGTTCAGAATCATATGGACCCAATACTATTCAGAGGTTGAAATATCTCTGAAGGTTAAAGTCATCTGGAATCATAATGTTCAGAAGATGTAAACTGTTTGTAAATATGATAATCAGAGCATAAGAATCAGAAATCTTCATAAAAGCAAGAATTGGTTTCAGACTCAGAATCAAGAATTAGTATCAGATTCAGAATTAAGCTTATATCAGACTCAGGATCAAGTACTTTCATCAGATCAAGGATCTGAGATGAAGACCTATGTTCTAGTCAAACTCTGAAAAAGCAAGTCTGTAATGACAAATCTGAAGACTGTATCAAGTTCTGAAGATCTTAATATTTGACCTATTATAGCCAGGGGGAGTTCACCCATAAAGGTTCACAAGTCAGAATATTTGATTTTCACCCAGTCTGAAACTCAGGGGCAGTTTCTCATCTGAAAAACTAGTTCTGCTTCTGATAAATAGCGTGGCTAAGTTATTAGAAAAGAATTGTTCGTCTCTGTGCTACAGTTGCTCTGATGAACAGTAGCAAGTGCTTTAGAAGGCTCTGAAGTTATATGGCTCTGATACGATGTCTAAAGAAAACAAAGTCTAAAGATCTGAAGATGGTAGTTCTGTTGAACAAGTCCAGATGCTAAAGACTTATGCTCTTTTATATCTTAGGGAAAAATTCCTTCTCTTATATATATTTTACTCTATCAAATTTCTATTTTGTGAGTCTTGGGATCAGAGAAAGTCTCTGAACAAGCAAAAATGAATTTTTGAGGTCAACACATTCAGGGGGAGCTGTTGCATGAAACTCTGAATATGTTATGCTTGGTGGTTATTTTATATAAAATGTTCTATCAAAATACATGTTTTTGTCATCATAAAAAAGGGGGAGATTGTAAGAACAAGAATTGTCTCTGCAAGATTATCTCTATGTTTTGATGATAACAATTAAGTATTTGTGAAAGAACCATTTTATGTTCTAATGTTTGTTGTGTGCAGATCAAGTTAATTAAAGATATCAGATCAAACAAACAATATCAAGATGTGTATTTAATACAATATGAGAGTTACTATGTGTGACGTGTCATAAAGCGTTTATTGAAGAAGAAAGTTTGTGTTTGTATCTGATCACAATCAGAAAGATCCAAGGATGTTGTATATTGTTGTTGCAATGCTCATGTGGATTCTGCTCTGAGAAGTGCATCTGATCTGAAAGAAAACAAAGCATATTGAAGAAGCAAGTTTGCCTCTGTATCTGATCACGATCAGTAAGATCCAAGGATGTTGGATATTGCGGTTGCAATGCTCCTGTGGTTTCTGCTCTAAGATGTGTATCTGATCTGGAAGCTAATAACGCATCTGAGATATAGTCCTCTAAAGAACCAAGCTCTAAAGACTCTAATGACTTGAAGTTCTAAAGGTTGTAGGCTCTGAAGACCAAGTGCAGAAAGAATCTGAAGACTTAAGGGTTCGGAAGATCAAGACTCTAAAGACTCTGAAGATATAATCCTCTGAAGAACTACGTGCTGAAGACTCTGATGACTTGAAGCTCTGAAGGTTGAAGGCTCTGAAGACCAAGTGCAAAAAGACTCTGAAGACTAGATTCTGAAGTTGAAGATTATATAGCTTCACCCAGACAAAGACGTGTTAATCAGATAAGCTGTTGTTATCCACTCTGATAAACAAGGTGTTGAAGTCAAACAACTCTAATGTCATTATGCTATCATACCAAAGTAGTTTCTGAACTACTCATCAGATACATCATCAGAAGAACCAAAGCCAGAAGATGATATGTCCAAGATGAAAAATGAAGATCACATCATTTATGGATAAGAACTATCTCCCACAATGATATATTAACGTCACAAGAAAAGGACAAAGAAAGTGATGTCACTGTACTATCCAACACGTGCTTATTCTATCCGTTGGGAAATGACCGTTGGAATTTGAAAAGACATCTCTACCCTCACAACGACTCTCTTGGATGCACTATAAAAAAAAGAACATTTGATTCGTTCAAATGTTAGCAACGTAGCTGGTTGACAAGCATGTTAGCAAGCTAGTTGATTAACAAGAAAAGCTTTATGCTAAGAAGCCTCGGTGCTCACATAAGAAAGCTTTTAAGCAATATGGAAGCTAATGTTTTAATAATCTCTTTGAGATTTATCTTTAAATAGTTTCTGTATTAGGAAGCAAGGAGTTGTTTCTCAATACTTGCCATGTACTTTAATTAGGAGTAATCTGCTTGATAAGAAGCACTCATGTAATCTCCTGCAACACAAATTCAATTTAGAATTGGTGGTTCCTCAAGTGATCAAGTGAAGATCAGAATACTTGAGAAGAAGAGTGGTTGCTGTCATCGTGATTAAAATCCTAACAGGAGATCTTGAGGGATCAGATTATGTTAGCTCAATGAACGTTATATCTGAAAGGATCACTAAACGTGTCATTGTCTGATTGTTAGTCACCGGCAGTTTGCTTGTGCATCTGTAATCAGTTTGGTTATAGTGGATTAAGTCATTAATTGAGTAAGGCAAAACCACCTTGGAAGGGTGGACTGTAGTAGCTTGAGATTTTCTCAAGTGAACCAGGATATATCATGTGTTCTTTACTTGTATTATGCTTTATCATTTATGCTTCCGCAATGCATCTTATAGAATCTCGCAAAGCAACAAGTGAAGAGGCGAAAAATTTTATTAAGGTGAAAACCCAATTCAACCCCCCCCCCCTTTCTTGTGTTTTTCTCACACCTTCAATTAAAGTTCTCACAATCACTTACCTTGTACAATTAAACAACCTCAACAATAGATTTAGCCACAAAAGCCTAATTTCCCTTACTCTCAAATCAACCTCAAACATATCAGAACATCAGTTCAAATCCCTCAAACTCATTGAACTCATCACCAGAAAGGCAACAACAATCCAATACTCAAAAATCCCTAAACCTTAAATCGGCTTTAAATACATTGAATCATATATTGAAAACAATGAAGGTAATACTCCTCATACCTTAATTTGCCGACTCTAAATCTTTCTTCTTTGATTCTTGAAAACCTCGCAAAGCTTTGCCTCAATCCTCTTTCCTTAGAGCTCTGGCCTCTATTTCTTCTCTTTTCATGGTCTAACAAGAATGAATCATAATTCCCTCAAAATTCCTTTTTGTTAAACCTAACTTTGGGCCTTAAAATGGGCTTTCCAATTTCACCCTCACTAACTCCTCCTCAAATGTCCATTTTGCCCTTAATTCACTTATATTTATTTAAATTAATAATAATACCAATATATTCATATTATATACTATTATTTAAATAAATAACCCAAAATCCATAATTCTCAACACTTCATATCAACCACCGCAAATCACCAAAAATACAAATATTCCTATTTAAATAAATTAAATAATTATTCCAATCAATTTGGCGTGTTACATCTAACCTCTATAAAAGAGAAAATTAGTCACACTTGCTCATCATAGCTCTACAATCAAACCCTATAAGAAAGAAGTTGAAAAACATATATTTATAATTCCTATAACAACACTTCCTCCCTCGATCTTTCTCTTTTATTATCTACTATTGTGATTTGTGGTGAAAACCTAATTTCACTAAGGAACTACCTCGAATCTACCAATATCCAAATGAACTACTTAGCACCCCTATTAATATGGTTGGAAAGGGGTAGGCTCGTTAAAAACACTGCATAGGCTCACTTAGCGTGTCTACTTTCTTCTTGGTTAAGTAATGTCAGTTGCCTTACGTCTAGCCTTGTTGCTTATGCTCGCTAAGTGCACTACCCACGCTCGCTTAGCCACCAAACCATTGCTTCACCTTGAAATAATTTAATCCTGAAATCTTTGAATCTCCTTTGCTTACTATGAGTAACTATATTTTTTGGCTTAGCGAGGCTGCACCTTTGCTCACTAAGCTTGCATATATTTTTGACTTAGCGAGGCTTGATTTGTTGGAAAAGCCTTTGACCTAGCCTTTTTTTTCTGTTTTAGTGATTTCTTGAATATTTTTGTCTATATTTAATGTCTGCATGGTAAAAATGTACAGATATACATTTCTTGTAAAAAATAAATTAATAAGTGCTTACGCATTTAATGTATTTTTTTACATTTACACTTCTCACATAGTCATATTTCAATTTTATACTAAGATACATATGAGTAGAGCATGGTCAGTAGGCTAAGAATTTAGCATCTTAAAAAAACTTAAGAGTGTAGTTTAGTTAAAGGAAATACAACTCTTATATTTAGCCAACTAAAATCCTAGAAAATACTTTAGGGTGCCTATATTTTTTATTCTAAAATGTCTATGCAAAAAATCTTGAAAGATTAATTTTATTTAAATTAGTTCCAACAAGTATTAAAACATCAACATATGTCAAAATGCAAGTGAAGTCATTGGAAGTATATTTTGTCAAGAAAGAATAGGCAGATTTGGATTGAATGTAATGTAAATTGGACAAACATGTGGGTAATTTTGTGTTCCACTGCATACCTTCTTACTTAAGACCATAAATAAATGTATTTAGTTTGTAAACCTTGTTCTTACATAAGAAAGTAAGATCAATGGTAATTTTATGAAGACCTCTTCATCTAGATCATCAAACAAGAAGGAAGTATTAACATCTAATCGGTAAAGATGACAATTATATGAGACAATCAAAGATATAATAGATCATCAAACAAGAAGGAAGTATTAACATCTAATCGGTAAAGATGACAATTATATGAGACAATCAAAGATATAATTATATTGAATAGTTGGCATCTTAACTACATGGCTAAATGTTTAAAATAGTCTGACCAATTGTTTGGTTAAAAGACTTAGTAACTAAACGGGTTTTATATTATCAGCTGAACCATCTAGTATATGTTTAAGTTTAAACAACTATTTGGAACCAATAGCTTTTTTTATGAGGAGGCAATCGAATGATGGTCCATGCATGGGTTTTTATTAAAAATGCGAATTCATTGTCAATGGCCAATTTTCAATTAGAATCCTTAATTGTCTCAATATAAGAAGATGCTACAAATTGTGTGTGAAGTTGTGAACTAAAAACTTTGTGCTTAGTGAAAATATTATCATAAGAAAACAAACTTTGACATAGGATTAGGAGTACAACATCTAGTGATTGAAATGATAATTTGGTAGGTGGTTGAGGTAAATTGTTAAAAGGAAATATATGTTTAAAGAAGGTGGTTGACACAAAAACTTCTTTGGTTTTCCTATAAGAAAAAAAAGTTAAATATGTTTTTTCTTTTTATAAATATCTCACATTTTATTTTTAGTTTCTATAAAAAAAATATATATTTTATTTTCTACAAAAATTTTATGTATGCAGTTTTAATCCTTATTATTTTATAAAATTTTGAAAATTATTTAATTATCTCTAAACTTTTAAATTTTTTTTGTGTTTAAATTACTATAAATTTTTTTTACCAAGTTATATAATTTTTTAAAATGAGAAGAATTAAATATAAAATTTTAAAAGATAATGATAAAAGTTATAAAAATTTTGACTTATAAATCAAATTTTAAATTTCTTTTTTTTTTCGAGAAACTTTTTATAACATTTTAAACATAGCTGCAAAATAATCATTCAAAAATATATATTAGTTTGACAGTAGAGACTAAAACTACGTGCATATTTATTTTGTTGGGACCAAAAATAAAATTTGGTAATTTTATAGGGACCAAAAACATATTTAACTCTATAAAAAAAATAACTAGGAATGGCAATTTGACTTATCTCCGATGGACACTCTCTAAAATTACACATAATGTGGGTAGGGTAAAAACCCACAAAAATGAATACGGAGCGGGTTCGGATAATTACCCATAAAAATAAGCGGGTATGGGTGTGGGTATGGACATTTTAATACCCACCCCGCCTCATACCCGCACAATATATATTTATGTATTTTAATTTATATTTATATTTTTTAATTTATATTATTATATAAATATGCATGTCCATCAATATTAAAAAGTATATTAATGTTAATAGATTATATATTTAATATAAATATTTATTTATTTCAACAATAAATTTTTTTGAAAACTTTTTAATGTTTTTAAAATTTTAAACTGATATGATATTTTATAATTGATCTATTTATATTTTAATAGAAATGTGAATAACAAATACGGATATGAGTACACATATTCATATGACACATCTACGGATATTAACTATAATGCTCAAACGGATATAGACTCAGATACGGAGATTTTTTCAAATTATAGATATGAAGATAGATATTATGCTATCCTACTCAAATCCTACACATTATCATCCCTAAATATAACCTTTATCTGTTGGTGCAAAGGTAGAATAAATGATGAAAAGAGAAATATTTTATTAAGAGAATGACGGCTACACACAATCACACAAATTGCAATGATTGCTACCCTATTTATAAGCTAAAACTAGGGTTACTAGAATAAGATAAAAATACTAAAATACCCTCTAACAAACTTAGGGTCTAAGAAAATAGTACAACTAATAAATATGAATTACTTCTAATACCATCCCTTAATTCATATTCCATCAAAACTTGTAACACCAATTTCATCCCTTAGTCTGAGAAATTGATCAGTCTTGATAGCTTTCGTCAGAACATCTGCCAACTGTTTCTGAGTGCTGCAGTGTACAACTTCTAACACTCCACTCTGAACTTGATGTCTCAGAAAGTGATACTTGGTCTCAATATGCTTGCTTCTCCCATGCAACACTGGGTTTCTGGCAAGATTGATTGCAGACTTGTTGTCCTTCATCAGCTTCAGAGGTTTGCTTATTTTAATCTTCAAATCCTGCAACAGATTCAGAATCCACACAGCTTGGCATGCAGTAACAACACCTGCAATGTATTTAGCTTCACAGGTTGATAACGCCACAACAGGTTGCTTCTTGGAACACCAAGAAATGAGAGCTCCCATAAATTTGAACAAGTACCCAAAGGTACTTCTTCTGTCAACTTTGTCTCCACACCAATCAAAATCTGAGTAACTCAGAAGTTCTGACTCATCCTTTCTTCCAGAAGGAAACAACACTCCATACTTTAGAGTTCCCTTGATATACCTCAGAATCTTGACAGCAGCTTGGTAATGGGACCACTTAGGTTTACTCATGAACCTACTAACCATCCCAACAGAATAGCAAATATCAGGTATGGTATTGCACAGATACCTCAGAGAACCAACCAACTATTTGAAGGTTGTAGCGTCCACATCCTTTCCATCAGAGTCAGAATCCAGTTTCTGATTTGTATCAGAAGGTGTGACAGAAATCTTACAATTCTTCAATTCAAATCTCTTCAGAAGTTCTAATTCATACTTGAGCTGATGCAAAATGATACCTTTCTCAGAATATCTGAACTCCATCCCTAGAAAGTATGTCATTTTGCCTAGATCAGTCATTTCAAATTCATTCATCAGAACTTTCTTGAACTTGGCTATCTCTTGTTCAGAACTTCTAGTCAATAGTATATCATCAACATATAAACATACCAGAGTCATATTGCCTTCAGAAGTATGCTGAACATAGACACCGTACTCCATCTCACATTTCTGAAAGCCTTGCTTCTTGAAAAATGAATCAATCTTCTGATTCCAAGCTCTGGGCACTTGTTTCAGTCCATATAGAGCTTTGTATAATCTGTACACCATCCCTTCCTGATTCTTTTTCACAAATCCAGGAGGTTGTGACACGTAAACTTCTTCTTCTAATGGACCGTTCTGAAATGCAGATTTTACATCTAAATGCATCAGAGGCCAATTCCTATTAGCAGCTATTGCAATCACCATTCTGATTGTTTCATGTCTTGCTACAGGTGCAAACACTTCAGAGTAATCCAGCCCAGGTTTCTGTAGAAATCCTCTGGCTACCAACCTTGCTTTATGTTTGCCAATTGAACCATTTCGCTTTAACTTCTGCTTGAAAACCCATCTGACACTGATGGCTTTCTTGTCTTTTGGAAGTTCTGTCAGCTTCCAAGTCTTGTTTCTCTCTATAGCATCTAGTTCTTCTTTCATGGCCTTCAGCCAGAGCTTCTGCTTAAGAGCCTCTTCTATACTTATGGGTTCAGAGTCTACTATCATGGCACACTGAATAATTTCTCCTTCAGAGTCTACTTCAGTGTCTTGCAGCATTGTCGCTACTGCGAAAATCGGCGCCGGCTATGACAGAAGAGTCGCCACCGTGCGTTATTTATCCCACAAGAGGGAAAGGAAACGCTCAGAGTAAACCTAACGCAAAGAGGGAAAGGAATGGTCATCGCAACCAAATCCTGGATTCGGGAGTCGGTTACGCAAGGGGAAGGTATTAGCACCCCTCACGTCCGTCGTACTCGACGGGATCCACGCTTGTTTTCTATCTAAGGGTATGTTATTCTATCTACTCTACAGGTCTGGGTTAAAAAGAAAAGAAAATGACTCGGCAAAGTATCGCACTTTATGCCTACGTATTCCCGTCTGGAACGAGAAATCAGAGTCAACGTAGTTCGCCTACCTACGGGAAAGGAGGGGAAGGTTGCTCGCTAGGATACGGCATCCTATGCCTACGTACTTTCATACAGCATGAAAGATCAGAGCAAACGTAGTTCGGGCTACGGAAGACACAAGCTTGTCTGACGGTTTTTTTATTACCTTCAAAAAGGGTTTTTCTTAATTAAGAGTCCAAGCGGACAAAAATGACACTTTGATGTTTGTTTTGAATCTTTTACAAAAGAAGTGTTTTTTAGTTTGTTTGCAACTTGTACTGTACTGAAGACTTGTGATCTGAGAGTGACTACGTCGCACGTCACCCTAAGGGTACCGTACTAAGCAATCAGATTACTGAAGAGTGACCCTCCAACAAC
This sequence comes from Lathyrus sativus, assembly GCA_963859935.3. Taxonomy (NCBI): domain Eukaryota; kingdom Viridiplantae; phylum Streptophyta; class Magnoliopsida; order Fabales; family Fabaceae; genus Lathyrus; species Lathyrus sativus. The sequence goes on along the minus strand of OZ012738.1, from coordinate 320,380,998 downwards.
CTTTTCTCAAATAGCTTAAGGCTCGTAGCGTACAGCACGCGTTATTTTTATTACTGTGTTTTTGAATTGTTTTGAGATAAGAAGAGAAAGGCGCTCTAAAAAAACCTATGGTTGAAAAGGGAATAAAAACTAACCTAATGTTGTCATGCATGTATAAGAATCCTAATTTCTGTCATAATTCCCTCTTGCACAGAGGAAATTAGAGATCCTAGGGGATAAACAGAAAAGAAAGAAAGCAAATACAGTAAAATGCATGCAATGCAGCAATACAAGCGGGGCAAGGGAGTCCCACTCAACCTCGAACCTGGGAAAACAACAGGCAAAGTGAATCAACATTCACCTCAAACCTAGGGGGCAAGCTGCACAAGCCAACAAACAATACAGAAAACAAAACCCCAAAGCAGAGGAGGCAGCCCAAGCAGCAGCACCACACTCCTACAGCAAACAGCAGCTCTGACAGCAACAGATGAATAACCAGCAAAAAGTTCACAGCAAAGGCCTCATTCAAGCTTCATCAATCTTCAAGCTTCATCAAGCACACTCCAAGAGGAGGATTAAACAATAAGATCAAGTTATAATGTTAAAGAACTTAATGACAACCAAAGGAAATCACTAAAAACTCAACATTGCAAATGAAAGGTATCCTCAAAGTTCTACTCACTTGGGCATACCACTCATCCCTCCTAAGGAGAGATGGAGCTTCCCAAGAAGGACTTTATGTCATTTGATGGAATAGAGATGGACAAGATACTCCATGTTTGAAGAAAGAGGCAAAACTAGTCTAATGCTCTTCCTAAAACCCTAATTTCCTAAGCTCCTACAAAAGCTCCACAAGAGGAAAAGCCTTCATCTCCAAGCTCCAATCTTCAATCCCAAGCATCTTCAATGAATCCAGAAGCTCCACCAAAAAGAACTCAAGCTCAAACCAACTCCAAGGCAGCCAACCAAGCCAAACAAACCAAAGCACTCAAGAGAGGAAATCATAAACACAAGCCACTTGCAAAACACAACTAAAATAGAAAACAAAGTTGTAAAAATCTAATAAAATTCCTAGGGGAACATGAATATGTCTACTAACAGCCAGCAAAAGATCTCCTCCAAATTCTATTCCAATCACTAGAACAAAAATCAACAAAAAGAGGGAAGAATTACGAAAGAAGAAGAGAAAACAAGCAACATGCAAATGCAAACATGCGAATGGAAAATGCACACAAGATCATGATTAAACGGCCAAGAACAGTGAAAAACATCCAAAATAATTCAATCCTAATGCAACACAATGATCTATGATGATTCGGATCGAACCAACACGCGTACAAGCAAGCAAAACAGCAAAACAGGCCCTCTGTTACAGTGTTAATCGATTAACGCCAGGGGTTAATCGGTTAACCATTGAAAAACGCTTGAAAATTTGAATATTTGAGTTGGTTAATCGATTAAACATATAGGTTAATCGATTAACACTGTGCCAGAGGTGAAAAACAGCAGTTCAGAATCACTTTTCAGCAGCTTATCACTTAAGCAAACACTCCAATTATCATGTGATTGATCATGCACGAAATTAAACCAGTAAACATTGATTTAAACAACATGTAAACATAATAACACAACAAGATCATGGATCAAAATCAACATAATCAATCAAATGCAAAGATCCACATGCAAATTATGCAAATAAGTTCGAAAACAAAATCGGATCAGAATTCCAACATTCGGATCGGAGACTTGATCCGGTAATTGTTGATTCAACTGTAAATGAGTAGATCTAAGCAAAGAAAACCAGAATTCTTCAAGTTCCACACCAATTCTTGTAGTAGCAATGTAGATCCACCAAGAACAACTCAAAATAATCCAAATAACCACTTCCAAGAACACTTCAAAATTCAGATCTGCTTGTGCACAAAAATTGGATGATGAAATGGAATTGATGGAGTGAATTAATGGAGGTTTAGCTCTTAGAAATCAATGATTCCAATGAAGAATCAATGATCTCAAGGGGAAGAGCTTTGGGTGAGGTTTTTGAGATTGGAAAATTGAGAGAGAATTGAGATAAAATTGAGAGCAATTCTGAAATGAGCGTGAATTATGAGGATTATTCTTGTGAGGTTTGGAGTGAATCAAATATATACACTCTTGGTTTGGATCCAAAGCAAGGATTGGAAAATGGCTTGGAAAAGGTGGTATGGAATGAGGTTTGGGCATTTGGAGGGAAAATGAAATTTGATACTGTTCTAGATCCTTCCCAAGTGTGAAAATGCAATTTAAATGACCAAAATTGGACCCCAAAAGTCGCTGGACTTGAAAATTCACGTGCAAGGCAAAACCTGCTGTGGTTAATCGATTAACCATATAGGTTGACCGATTAACACTGTTAAAAATTCAAATCTGGACTGATTTTCAAATGGTTAATCGATTAACCCTATGTGTTAACCGATTAACACATTCAAAAATTTGAATTTGGCGCCTTTTGGAGGGAAACCTGCCCCTTTGCCTGTTTCCTGCCGTCCTGAACTCTGTTTAGCTGCTGAAAACCTTTCTTGATTGCTCTGACCATGGGAACACTGCACATAACCTGAATGCTGCTTCTGACATGAAAAAATGCCATGCAAAATAAAATAAAATCGGCCGCTCGATCGCTGGGCAAAACAAGTGTTGAAGCCTCTAATGTTTGTTGTTTAACCTCTTGCACTGAAAGTTGCACCTGGAGCCACCTGAATGCCTTGATCCCTTGCCTCGAGAATAAATGCTATGCAATGCAAATTCTTAGAACAATGCAAATGATAATGCGACGAACACAAATCAGGCAAGAAAAGGTTGAGCAAATTTTGGGGTGCAACAGCTGCCCCTATTCAAACGGCTTGGACCCGACTGGGTGAAGAGCGAACGGCCTTCAAACAATCGAGGTACGTGACGGTTGAATACCAAGGAACCCGAAAATTTGCCAACCGCAGAAATAAACTACACAACCGCTTGGTGAACAACATCTGTTATCTGAATCTGGTTGTTACGGCAACAACTGATCCAACGTCTGATAATAATTCTGATTTCAACTTCCACGACCTATGTAACGCCACAGGTATTGAACAAATTTTGCAAAAACACCTTCGTCCACAACTGGACTAACATTTCGTCAACCCGAAGAAATCTTAACAAAACAGGAATAGAACTTTGTCCACGTTAGGACGCTACATTCCGTCAATACGGAAAAATCCCGGCGACTTCGCTAGGGAAACATTTCTGTCTAATCACAGGAAACTCCATCCGTCTATCCCTACGGGCAAATCATCTGTCTAAACACAGGAAACTCCATCCGCCTATCCATACGGGAAGACCATCTGCCTAAACACAGGAAACTTCATCCGCCTATCCATACGGGAAACTCACCTGCCTAAACACAGGAAACTTCATCTGCCTATCCATATGGGAAACTCATCTGCCTAAACACAGGAAACTTCATCTGCCTATCCATACGGGAAACTCATCTGCCTAAACACAGGAAACTTCATCCGCCTATCCATACGGGAAGACCATCTACCTAAATACAGGAAACTTCATCCGCCTATCCATACGGGAAGACCATCTGCCTAAACACAGGAAACTTCATCCGCCTATCCATACGGGAAACTCATCTGTCTACACACAGGAACACTTTATCCGCCTATTCGTACGGGAAAATACTCTGAATACAGTTGCTCTGCCTATCTCTGTAGTAGCTAACTCCATCGATCCCAACCCACAAACCTTCCAGCGCTGACGTGACAACGACTTTGAGGAGGACTCTACCGGGGATAATATTTTGTCAACACGAAGAAATCATGACGGCATCACTGGGGATAGAACTCTTCCACCCAATAGGAATTCAATTCTGTCAATCATACTGGACAATAACTCCGCCTTATCTTTGCAGTAGCCAAACCCACTGGGGATGCTCTGAAATTAACTGCCGGGCACCTATTTCGACAACAGGCGACAACTTCTGAAATTTTGATTATGAAACCCTGTGACGCTGACAGAACAGCAAACTTGAAGAAAATACTCCGATAGCCGGATAAGAGAAACTTCAACAAGCAACTCTATGGGGAAAAATCTGGCAACAACTCCAAAGTCTACTTATGAAGCTATTCCGTGCAGACAAAACCTTCGGACAACAACTCCAAAATCTAATCATGAAGATGCGGTACCGCTGAAGAACTCCAAAGTCTAATTACGAAGTCGTTTGATGTTGACGACAACTCCAAGGTCTAATTATGAAGCAGCGCCATGCTGCCGTAACAGATGCTAGAGAAACTTTGTTGGGGAATCGCTAACGACGACCCCAAAGTCTAATTAGGAAGCCGTGTAACACTGACATAACAGCCACTCGGAGGAAACTACGCCGACCTCCAAAGTCAAATCATGAAGTCCGCAATGCTGACATAACAGCTACGCGAGGGAAACCCGCTAGGGAACTCCTAATAACAACTCCAAAGTCTAGTTATGAGGTTGTTCAATGCTGACAACAACTCCTGGTCTAATTATGAAGCCGTATAAACTGATAATAACTTCAAGGTCTAATTATGAAGCTATCCACTGCTGCTAACAACTGACAATAATGTCAAATTCAAACTATGAAGCCATGTCATGAGGGCAATAAACTTCAAAGTCGAATTACGAAGCCGTAAAATGCTGCCATAACAATCTTCAAAGTCTAATTATGAAGCCATAACAGCAAACTGGGGAGAACTCTGCCGGGGGAATTCTGACGTCAACTGCCAGACATCCAACTTGACGACGAGTAATGACTTCAGATGTCTAATCCCTGAAATCTTTTCTGAAAATGCTAACGTGATAGCAACCCGAGGGAACACTCCGCCGGGGGATTTTTTGACAATAACTCCAAAGTCCAATTATGAAGCCGTGTAAAGAACACTCCGGTGAGGAAGAAGAGAAGTTAATCAAGCACCTCTGATAAGGGAACATATGGCGGGACGAACATTATCATCACATATCTTATGCCGGAAATCTGAATATCTGAAAACGATCCTGAACAAGAAGTCCAATTACCTGCAGGGAAGAACACCTGAAAACAAAGAGGTATCCAACCTGACTTATGCTTCAAAATGCGTATGTTTGAAAGTGGCGTAATGCTCCGTACGGCACGGAAATGCTACGCGTTTGAGTAGATGCAAATGTGACGATATATGCAAATACAAATGCAAGCTCAAGCTGCCGGGGCCACTCTGATAATGATGTCTCTACAACATGAATGCTGAGGATAACGCCAACTCCGCCGGGGAGAACAAGTATCACAAAGTATTCCGGTGAAATAAATGCCAGAAATACAACCAACTCTGCCGAGGAGCGATTAAACATCAATTTCCACTGGGAGGAAAGAACAAGCCACCCTGTTGGTGAACGAACTTAACTGGGGAAGAAGCGACACTTCTAGGAAAAGCGCACTATCTGGGCACAGTTTACAAACTCAGAGCCTCGGACTCTGCTGAGGATCAACATCCTGTCAATGGCATGACGACTTGTGGGGGAGCAAGAAAAACCTCCTCCGGGTATAATCCTTTCGAACCAACAACTTGGTTAACTATTGCGGGAATCTCCCATGCCGGAGATCGAACGTGCATACCTTCGATTCGCTAAGGAGCGCAACCTCTGCAGGGAACATTGACTTTGACTTGCTGGGGATATCCTGTGGACAACTTCCCTGAGGACACTCTTCTGGGGAGAATAATCCCTCATTCGGTAAGGGATAACGTCATTCCAACTCTCTGGGAATAAGCTGCGACTAGCTGGGGGATGACCTCGACTGGAGTTAGGTCTTACGTCAAGAGATTTTGGCTGGGGAATACAATCCCTGACTGTTTGCTCCAAAAGTAGGAATCCTGCAAAACACAAATGAGACAAAACAGGCCTATACAACAGAATCTACCTGGGTTAGCATCCATGACATTGCTTCAGTCAATTCGAAGTTTTAGCAATTATTGGCGAGGGCCAACAAGATTATGCAAGTGCAAGTTTATCAAAAACATTGGCGTCTTTCACAAACAAAACAGTAAAGAACAAGCATCAAGTACTGAATAACATGTTTTATTGATAACGGGCCTCTGAATAGGCAAAGTTTTGTACACTGGATGCAACTCCTGAAAAGAGGAAGTTACGCACAAACACGCATACATATATGCACAAGATGTAACACCCCAATTTTTAGTAATTATTTATTAATTAAATTAATTGATTAATTATGTGATTTTAGGCCTAATTGAATTAACTAATTTATGTGATTTATTTGATATAATTGAATTAGTTGATTTATTGAATTTATATAAATTATTTGATTTATTTGAGTTGTTTGGATTAAATGAATTATTGGACATATTCGAAATAATTGATTTAATTTTATTTATTTAACTTATATGATATATTCTAATTTGTAGAATTATATAGAATTGTTAGATTAATTGATTGGGCCTATTTGGGGGTGTGAATAGATATGAGTTACTAAGCCCATTAAAAAAATTATTAGGTTAATGAATTTTGAGAATTTTATAAAAACAAGAGATAGAAGAGAATAGAAAGGTTAGTAAGAAAAAGAGGAAAAAGGAGGCAATAAGAATAGAGTGGAAAAGAAGAAGAAGATTCAAGAGAGAGCTCAAGAACACCAAGAAAATCAAGGTAAGGGTGAGTTTTTATATAATTATTTGGATTATTTGGTAGTGTTTAAACGGGTAGAAATAGGTTTAGAATAAAATCCCCAAATTTTTCATGAATGTGAAATTGTTAAATTTTAGTGATAATCTTTGAGATAGGTTAATCTAATTGTGTTTGAGAATGATACTTAGTATAATATAGAGACCCATTTAATATTTAGAGTATCCATTAGAATTGAAGAAATTAAAATTGTGAATCCTTTTTATACTTTCCTGTTAACTGTAGTGGAAGCCAATATTAAGAAGTGACTAGGATCCAATTTAATTACGTTACTGTAGCACATGGATTTAAAGCAACACAACTTATTATATGTTTCATAAATACTGCAGCCAGACTAAATTGGTGGGAATGCAAAGTGATGCCTTGATTTAATGTTCTTGTATTAATTTAATAAGTGTGATAGAATCTTCCTGCTAATTAAATAGCCATGCGAGTGACTTGACTGTTGTATCAGGTTGCTATAGCGAATGAATTTACTGTTGGGTAACGAAAAGATATTGAGTCAATGTTGTAGCAAGATGAGTTAATAGAAATTAAAGTAACTCTTTCTTTTCATTAATTTCACTATAGCGTATAAAAAATATAAAGGAAATTAATTATATATTATTAGTGCTTATAAATTTAATTGAAGGTTGATAAATATTTCCCACAAACTACTAGTGGTGAATAAATATGGGACTTTTCTAATGTTTTGTTATTGGTTCTCACTTGTGATTTTTTTTTAATAATAAAAACAATTATCAGCATTTACACATTTGGTAATGATTGGAGAACTGTTTGATTTTCACCCATTTTATCAAGTTTTCAATAGTCTAACTGTTTTGGAACAAGTTTAATTATATAGATAGTATAATAACATGAGTTGGCTGATTATGGATTTGGTTTTAGTATAAGAGTTAGACCAACTCATAGTTTTGGTTTTGAAATTGTAGTCATTTTCATTCGACTCAGCCAAACCAAGTAATCAATGTATGAGCAACAAGTGAAGGTTCTAAAACAATGTAGTCTCCCATTAAATCATAGGTCAACCATGTTAATTGGTACTGTAGTAATATAATTATGAATTGGAATCTATTAAAATACTAAATATTTACTAATTACTAGATATTTAAAATATTGAGTATTTAAAATATTAAATACTTATTAAATATTAATTATTTAATTTAAACATTGATTATTTAACTAAATATTAATTATTTGTTTAATTATTAATTATTTATTAAAATATTGAAGATTTACTAAATATTGAATATTTCTTACACATTTATTAAATATTGGTTGTTTATTAAAATATTACATTATTTATTGAATATTGAATCTTTATTTAAAATACTGAATTATTTATTGACTGTTGACTAGTTATGAATATTGAATTTAATTATTGATGATGGATTAATTATTCTATATTTAAGTAGTGATGTGTGTTTGTGAATTGAAGTTGAATTGTGTTGAGGCTTGTGTATGTGCAAATGTATGGTAATTCAAGAGTGATGAATTATTGAAGATATGCTTGGATATTAAGATTGGTGTATGGTCTTAATTGCATATGGTTGTTGAATTTGCATACGCATCATTTGTGTCAAGAGGCAATGCTTGATAGTTCCGTGGGAGCTAGTGACTTGTCCCAAACCTAGAGCGGGGTTTGAAAGCTTAGGGAACGGGCTTTTTGTATGTTATTGGTCTAGGGAATGGACCCGGTTTAAATGTAAAAACCGAAAAATAATAACAAGTGTTGGTACCACATGGCATGAGTTGCATTGAGTCTTGCATTGAGTCTTGCATTGAGTCTCATTATGTATATTTATGTGCTATGAGATTATGTGTGATATGTAGAACTGATAAATTGGTGAATTATGGAGTTGTGTGTATATACTTGTGAATAGTATGGTTACTTGAATAATATTGTGTTGATGAAACTTTTGAAGTGTGAGAATAATAGTGATTATGTTTGTATGCCTTAAATTATATATTATCTTATAATTTCAATAATTATGTGAATTCTCACCCTTCTGTTGGAATGATGTTTTATACGACATCGCTCAGGTACTGAGGAGTAGAGTTGCTTCTAGCACGAGGTAGCCGTTGGAGTAGCTTGAGTTGTGTCTTTATTTATTTAGGGTCGAGTCATGCTCTGATTATGTAACACCGGGGGAATATTTTGATTTTATGTTTTGAGAGATACTCTATGTACTCTACTTCATTCTGTTATTGTTATTTTGAATTATATGAAGTATTGGCTTTTAAGCCTAAGTATTAAAAATGAGATGAGCATAATACTTTTATTATGTCTATCATGATTAAAGCAAATTCGCTGCTACATGCTAATGTGAAAGTGTATGAAAAGCAGGAAGTTATTTTAATATTATTGAGCATGACAGGTGTTGTGTGATGTTTTGAAGATTTATGTGACACCCTTTTTGTGGAATGCATGATAATTACTCTGATCTATTTATATTTATTCTGCGGGGTTAGAAGGGTGTTACATTAGTGGTATCAGAGCAAAGTCGGTCAGTTGACCAAGTTGTTAGTGTGTTTAATCCCTTTTGTATTTGATATGTGTGTGTAGCACTATCGATATTGTTTGTTCTAACGAAGATTTGTTGTTGGAATCAAGAACAATGGTTGCAGGTAGGAATGATGAAGCGATTGCTGAGGCTTTGGCGATGCTGGCTGGAGCGATTGGACAGAATCCGCAAGTCAATGTGAATGCTGGAAACAACAATGATGATGAGTTTCGTGCCTTGGGGAAGTTTCAGAGGAACAATCCACCAATATTCAAGGGAACGCATGATCCTGACAAAGCACAAGTATGGCTGAAAGCAATTGAGAAGATATTTCGAGTCATGAATTGTTCAGATGCGCAGAAGGTGCAGTTTGGCACTCATATGCTTGAAGAGGAAGCTGAGGACTGGTGGGGTAACACTCGTCAAAGGTTTGAAGAAGATGAGGTTGAGGTTACTTGGGATGTTTTCAGAGAGGCGTTTTTGGAGAAGTATTTTCCAGAAGATGTGCGTGGAAAGAAGGAAATTGAATTCCTTGAGCTGAAGCAGGGTAACTCAACTGTGGCCGAGTATGCAGCAAGATTTGAGGAGTTAATTAAGTTTTGTCCTCATTACAATACTACTAATGCTGAGAGATCCAAGTGCCTTAAGTTTGTGAATGGTTTGAGGCCTGAAATCAAACAAGCTATTGGTTATCAGGAGATTAGGCGATTTTCTGAGTTGGTGAACAAAAGTAGAATCTATGATGAAGATAGCAGAGCTCGGTCTAGTCACTACAAGAGTTTAAATGATAAGAGGGGAAAAGGTCAATTCAGAGGGAAGCCGTATGTGACTCCTGCTGATAAAGGGAAACAGAAAGCTGGTAATGGAAGGAAGCCGAGTGGGGGAGGAGCTCCTAATCCAGTTAAGTGTTTTAGATGTGGTGTTGAAGGACATCGTGCTCCTGAGTGCACAAGTGTCGAGCAAAAGTGTTTCAAGTGTGGCAAGCCAGGCCACAAGGCTTTGGAGTGCAGAAGCGGTGCGAATGTGACTTGCTACAATTGTGGTGAGCAAGGGCACATTAGTACCAAGTGTGACAAACCAAAGAAGGCTCAAGCAAAAGGGAAAGTATTTGCTCTATCAGGATCTGAGACTACTAGTGAAGATCGGTTGATTCAAGGTACGTGCTTCATTAATGGTATACCTTTGGTTGCTATAATTGACACTGGAGCTACACATTCTTTTATTTCTTTGAATTGTGTTAAGAGATTAAATCTCGAGTTGTCTGTTATGAGTGGGGGTATGGTTATTGATACTCCTGCTACGGGTTCAGTAACTACCCCATATGTGTGTTTGAATTGCCCGTTGAGTATTTTTGGTAAAGACTTTGAAGTTGATTTAGTGTGTCTTTACTTAGACCAACTTGATGTTATTCTTGGGATGAATTGGTTAGAATTCAATCGTGTCTATATTAACTGTTTTGACAAAACAGTTATTTTTCCTGAAACTGATGATGAAGGAGACTTATTTATGACTGCAAAGCAAGTGAAGGAATCAGTGCAAGATGGTGCGAAGGTATTCATGTTGATGGCAACTTTGAATATTGGCGAAAGTGAAGTAATTGATGCTTTACCAATTGTCCGTGATTTTCCGGAAGTTTTTCCTGAGGAGATAAGAGATTTACCGCCGGAACGAGAAGTGGAGTTTTCGATTGACTTAGTTCCTGGAACTAGTCCGATGTCGATGGCTCCATATCGTATGTCCGCATCGGAATTGAAAGAGCTAAAGAGTCAACTTGAGGACCTACTTGAGAAGAGGTTTATTCGTCCGAGTGTGTCACCATGGGGTGCACCAGTTTTGTTGGTTAAGAAGAAAGAAGGTACTATGAGGCTTTGTGTGGATTATAGACAATTGAACAAGGTGACTATCAAGAATAAGTATCCACTTCCAAGGATTGATGATTTGATGGATCAGTTGGTTGGTGCAAGTGTGTTCAGTAAGATAGATTTGAGATCTGGGTATCATCAGATTCGTGTGAAGGCTGAAGATATTCAAAAGACTGCTTTTAGAACAAGGTATGGGCATTATGAGTATTCTGTAATGCCATTTGGTGTAACTAATGCACCAGGTGTATTTATGGAGTACATGAACAGGATCTTCCATCCTTATTTGGACAAGTTTGTGGTTGTGTTCATTGATGATATTTTGATATACTCGAAGAGTGAAGAGGATCATGCTGAGCATCTGAGAATTGTGTTATCTGTGTTGAAAGAGAAGCAGTTGTATGCTAAACTTTCTAAGTGTGAGTTTTGGTTGAAGGAGGTGAGTTTCCTTGGCCATGTGATTTCGAGTAGAGGTATTGCAGTTGATCCATCGAAGGTAGAAGCTGTATCACAATGGGAAGCTCCAAAATCAGTTTTTGAGATTAGAAGTTTTCTTGGGTTGGCAGGTTATTATCGGAAATTCATTGAAGGATTTGCCAAGTTATCTTTGCCGTTGACACAGTTAACTAGGAAAGGCCAAGCTTTTGTTTGGGATGCAAAATGTGAAGAAAGTTTTCAAGAACTTAAGAGAAGATTGACGACATCTCCTGTTTTGATTTTGCCGAATTCAGAAGAACCATTTGTTGTGTATTGTGATGCTTCCTTGATGGGTTTGGGAGGTGTGTTGATGCAACATCAGCAAGTTGTAGCTTATGCTTCAAGGCAACTTAAAGTGCATGAGAGGAATTATCCGACGCATGACTTAGAGTTGGCCGCTGTTGTATTTGTGTTGAAACTTTGGAGGCATTATTTGTTTGGTTCGAGATTTGAGGTATTTAGTGATCATAAGAGTTTGAAGTATCTATTTGATCAGAAAGAATTGAATGCAAGGCAGAGGAGATGGTTGGAACTTCTTAAGGATTATGACTTTGGTTTGAATTACCATCCGGGTAAAGCAAACGTGGTAGCCGATGCATTGAGTAGGAAATCTTTGCATATGTCGATGATGATGATAAAAGAGTTGGAAATGATTGAACAATTTCGAGATATGAGTTTGGTTTGTGAAGAGACATCTTATGGTGTTAAGTTGGGCATGTTGAAACTTACTAGTGGAATTCTTGACGAGATACGAGAAGGTCAAAAATCTGATTTGAGTTTAGTTGATCGTTTGACTTTGATCAACCAAGGCCAAGGTGGTGATTTTCGGATTGACGAGAATGGTATTATGAGGTGTCGGGATAGAGTTTGTGTTCCGGATTTGGATGGATTGAAAAAGAGTATTCTTGAGGAAGGACATCGTAGCGGATTGAGTATTCATCCGGGTGCTACTAAGATGTATCAAGATTTGAGGAAGATATTTTGGTGGCCTCGTATGAAGAAGGACATTGCCGAATTTGTGTATTCTTGTTTGACTTGCCAGAAGTCGAAGATTGAGCATCAGAAACCGTCGGGTTTGATGCAACCGTTGTTTATTCCTGAGTGGAAATGGGATAGCATTTCTATGGATTTTGTGTCTGGATTACCGAGGACGCCAGGTAATTTTGAAGCTATTTGGGTTATCGTGGATAGATTGACTAAATCTGCTCACTTTATTCCAATGCGAATGGATTACCCGTTGGAGAAGTTAGCAAAACTGTACATCGAGAGGATTGTCAGTTTGCACGGTATTCCATCCAGTGTTGTGTCGGATCGGGATCCGAGGTTCACTTCGAGATTTTGGGAGAGTTTGCAAAGTGCTTTGGGTACGAAGTTGCGTTTGAGCTCAGCTTATCATCCTCAGACAGACGGTCAGACCGAAAGGACTATTCAATCACTCGAGGATCTGTTGAGGGCTTGTGTATTGGAGAAAGGAGGAGCTTGGGATAGCTACTTGCCTTTGATTGAATTTACTTACAACAACAGCTTTCATTCGAGTATTGGTATGGCACCGTTCGAAGCTTTGTATGGTAGGCGGTGTAGGACGCCACTATGTTGGTATGAGTCCGGAGAGAGTTCGGTAGTTGGACCCGAGATAGTTCAGCAGACTACGGACAAGATTAAGATGATTCAAGAGAAGATGAGAATTTCTCAAAGTCGTCAGAAGAGTTATCATGACAAGAAGAGGAAGACACTTGAATTTCAAGAGGGAGATCATGTGTTTCTTCGAGTCACTCCGATGACTGGTGTTGGTAGGGCATTGAAGTCGCGTAAGTTGACGCCGCGTTTCATTGGTCCTTATCAGATTTTGCAGAGGATAGGAGAAGTGGCCTATCGTGTGGCTTTACCTCCGTCGCTTGCTAATCTTCATGATGTGTTCCATGTATCTCAGTTGAGGAAATACATTGCGGATCCGTCTCATGTAGTCCAAGTAGATGATGTGCAGGTGAGAGATAACCTAACTGTGGAGGCATCACCTATACGGATAGAGGATCGGAAGTTGAAGCAACTTCGAGGCAAAGAGATTTCTTTGGTGAAGGTCGCTTGGGGAGGACCGGCTGGTGGGAACGCGACTTGGGAGCTTGAGAGTCAGATGCGTGAGTCTTACCCTGAGTTATTCGTTTGAGGTAATTTTCGAGGGCGAAAATCTTTTAAGTGGGGGAGGGTTGTAACACCCCAATTTTTAGTAATTATTTATTAATTAAATTAATTGATTAATTATGTGATTTTAGGCCTAATTGAATTAACTAATTTATGTGATTTATTTGATATAATTGAATTAGTTGATTTATTGAATTTATATAAATTATTTGATTTATTTGAGTTGTTTGGATTAAATGAATTATTGGACATATTCGAAATAATTGATTTAATTTTATTTATTTAACTTATATGATATATTCTAATTTGTAGAATTATATAGAATTGTTAGATTAATTGATTGGGCCTATTTGGGGGTGTGAATAGATATGAGTTACTAAGCCCATTAAAAAAATTATTAGGTTAATGAATTTTGAGAATTTTATAAAGACAAGAGATAGAAGAGAATAGAAAGGTTAGTAAGAAAAAGAGGAAAAAGGAGGCAATAAGAATAGAGTGGAAAAGAAGAAGAAGATTCAAGAGAGAGCTCAAGAACACCAAGAAAATCAAGGTAAGGGTGAGTTTTTATATAATTATTTGGATTATTTGGTAGTGTTTAAACGGGTAGAAATAGGTTTAGAATAAAATCCCCAAATTTTTCATGAATGTGAAATTGTTAAATTTTAGTGATAATCTTTGAGATAGGTTAATCTAATTGTGTTTGAGAATGATACTTAGTATAATATAGAGACCCATTTAATATTTAGAGTATCCATTAGAATTGAAGAAATTAAAATTGTGAATCCTTTTTATACTTTCCTGTTAACTGTAGTGGAAGCCAATATTAAGAAGTGACTAGGATCCAATTTAATTACGTTACTGTAGCACATGGATTTAAAGCAACACAACTTATTATATGTTTCATAAATACTGCAGCCAGACTAAATTGGTGGGAATGCAAAGTGATGCCTTGATTTAATGTTCTTGTATTAATTTAATAAGTGTGATAGAATCTTCCTGCTAATTAAATAGCCATGCGAGTGACTTGACTGTTGTATCAGGTTGCTATAGCGAATGAATTTACTGTTGGGTAACGAAAAGATATTGAGTCAATGTTGTAGCAAGATGAGTTAATAGAAATTAAAGTAACTCTTTCTTTTCATTAATTTCACTATAGCGTATAAAAAATATAAAGGAAATTAATTATATATTATTAGTGCTTATAAATTTAATTGAAGGTTGATAAATATTTCCCACAAACTACTAGTGGTGAATAAATATGGGACTTTTCTAATGTTTTGTTATTGGTTCTCACTTGTGATTTTTTTTTAATAATAAAAACAATTATCAGCATTTACACATTTGGTAATGATTGGAGAACTGTTTGATTTTCACCCATTTTATCAAGTTTTCAATAGTCTAACTGTTTTGGAACAAGTTTAATTATATAGATAGTATAATAACATGAGTTGGCTGATTATGGATTTGGTTTTAGTATAAGAGTTAGACCAACTCATAGTTTTGGTTTTGAAATTGTAGTCATTTTCATTCGACTCAGCCAAACCAAGTAATCAATGTATGAGCAACAAGTGAAGGTTCTAAAACAATGTAGTCTCCCATTAAATCATAGGTCAACCATGTTAATTGGTACTGTAGTAATATAATTATGAATTGGAATCTATTAAAATACTAAATATTTACTAATTACTAGATATTTAAAATATTGAGTATTTAAAATATTAAATACTTATTAAATATTAATTATTTAATTTAAACATTGATTATTTAACTAAATATTAATTATTTGTTTAATTATTAATTATTTATTAAAATATTGAAGATTTACTAAATATTGAATATTTCTTACACATTTATTAAATATTGGTTGTTTATTAAAATATTACATTATTTATTGAATATTGAATCTTTATTTAAAATACTGAATTATTTATTGACTGTTGACTAGTTATGAATATTGAATTTAATTATTGATGATGGATTAATTATTCTATATTTAAGTAGTGATGTGTGTTTGTGAATTGAAGTTGAATTGTGTTGAGGCTTGTGTATGTGCAAATGTATGGTAATTCAAGAGTGATGAATTATTGAAGATATGCTTGGATATTAAGATTGGTGTATGGTCTTAATTGCATATGGTTGTTGAATTTGCATACGCATCATTTGTGTCAAGAGGCAATGCTTGATAGTTCCGTGGGAGCTAGTGACTTGTCCCAAACCTAGAGCGGGGTTTGAAAGCTTAGGGAACGGGCTTTTTGTATGTTATTGGTCTAGGGAATGGACCCGGTTTAAATGTAAAAACCGAAAAATAATAACAAGTGTTGGTACCACATGGCATGAGTTGCATTGAGTCTTGCATTGAGTCTTGCATTGAGTCTCATTATGTATATTTATGTGCTATGAGATTATGTGTGATATGTAGAACTGATAAATTGGTGAATTATGGAGTTGTGTGTATATACTTGTGAATAGTATGGTTACTTGAATAATATTGTGTTGATGAAACTTTTGAAGTGTGAGAATAATAGTGATTATGTTTGTATGCCTTAAATTATATATTATCTTATAATTTCAATAATTATGTGAATTCTCACCCTTCTGTTGGAATGATGTTTTATACGACATCGCTCAGGTACTGAGGAGTAGAGTTGCTTCTAGCACGAGGTAGCCGTTGGAGTAGCTTGAGTTGTGTCTTTATTTATTTAGGGTCGAGTCATGCTCTGATTATGTAACACCGGGGGAATATTTTGATTTTATGTTTTGAGAGATACTCTATGTACTCTACTTCATTCTGTTATTGTTATTTTGAATTATATGAAGTATTGGCTTTTAAGCCTAAGTATTAAAAATGAGATGAGCATAATACTTTTATTATGTCTATCATGATTAAAGCAAATTCGCTGCTACATGCTAATGTGAAAGTGTATGAAAAGCAGGAAGTTATTTTAATATTATTGAGCATGACAGGTGTTGTGTGATGTTTTGAAGATTTATGTGACACCCTTTTTGTGGAATGCATGATAATTACTCTGATCTATTTATATTTATTCTGCGGGGTTAGAAGGGTGTTACACAAGAAGCATAAATAAAATACAAAACAATATTTGTATACATGTCGGCGACGTGGTACAGATTAACACCATGAGCTGATCCTCCTATGACTTGCCTGACTCTGCGCTTTCCCGGTACTTGATCTTCGGAAGAGATTGTTTTTAGATATACGGCCCCCAGGTACTCCCAAACTACTAAGCAATGTTGTATCAAATCCGGACCGCAGTCATTTTCTTTTTCAATCCCTAACTTTTGCGTGAACCGCCCTTTGCGGGTTTTCAATTCACCGGGATACCCTTTTTTGCCGAAATCGCCCTTTTCAGGTTTTCGACTTTGCGGGTGTACATTTTTTCCATTTTATCCCTAATTTTTTCCCGAACCTTTTATTCATTTTTTATGGTTCGCCGAGATGCCCCATTTTTGCCCGTACTCTCTTTTTACTGTCCAGCGGGTCATTTTCAAACAAAATATTTTTTAACTTCGTCCGAATTCACAGGAGACGTAAAGTCCTCACCATCCATGGTGGATAGTAACAAGGCTCCTCCAGAGAATACTTTTTTGACAATGTAGGGTCCTTCGTAATTAGGAGTCCACTTGCCCCTGTGATCTGTTTGTGGTGGGAGAATCTTTTTCAAAACAAGATCGCCCATCTGAAAGCTTCGAGGGCATACCTTCTTGTCGTAAGCTTTCTTCATCCGACTCTGATATAACCGACCGTATGCTAAAGAAGCCAGCCTCTTCTCATCCATTAAGCTGAGTTGATTCAGTCTATCTTTAATCCATTCTGCCTCGTCAAGTTGGACATCACGTAAAACCCTTAGGGAAGGAATCTCAACCTCCAACGGTAACACTGCCTCCATCCCGTATACCAATGAAAAAAGGGGTTGCCCCGGTTGATGTGCGTACCGTCGTACGATAACCGTGCAAAGCGAAAGGTAGCATCTTGTGCCAGTCCTTATATGTCACAACCATCTTCTGAACAATATTCTTTATGTTCTTATTGGCCGCTTCGACAACGCCATTCATCTTCGGCCGGTAAGGAGAAGAGTTGTGATGCTCAATCTTAAAATTCTGACACATCTCTTTCATCATCTTGTTATTCAAGTTTGAACCATTGTCGGTGATAATCCGCTCCGGGATTCCATATCTGCAAATAATATCTCGTTCGATAAATCTGGATACCACTTGCTTGGTCACGTTGGCATATGATGCTGCTTCCACCCATTTGGTGAAGTAATCGATTGCCACCAAAATGAATCGGTGTCCGTTTGATGCTATAGGTTCGATCTTGCCAATCATATCAATCCCCCACATCGAGAAAGGCCACGGTGATGACATAACATTCAAAGGGCTCGGAGGCACATGAATTTTGTCCGCATAAATTTGACATTTATGGCACCTCTTTGCAAACTTGAAACAGTCAGTTTCCATAGTTAGCCAGTAATAACCTGCCCGCAGCAGTTTTCTTGTCATAGCATGCCCACCAGCATGAGTACCAAATGTACCCTCATGTATCTCTTCCATGAGCAACTTCGCCTCTTTCTCATCTACACAGTGTAGCAACACCAAGTCGTGGTTTCTTTTGTACAGGACACCGTCCGGGTTCAGATAGAAATTGCCAGCCAATCTCCTGAGAGTCTTCTAATCTCGACTGGATGCCCCAGCCGGATACTCCTTGTTCTTCAGGAAATTCTGGATGTCAAAGTACTAGGGTTTACCATCGGAAGCCTCGTCAATGGCAAATATGAAGGCAGACCTATCGAGCCGAGAGATAACAATCCGGGGAGCCTCGTTCCAGAAGTTAACTTTATACATTGAAGACAAAGTCTCCAGGGCGTCATCCATTTGATTTTCTACTCGTGGCACGTGATGCAATTCCACCTTGTCAAAGAAAGGCAACAATCTCCTTGCATAATTCATATATGGTATCAAATTGGGCTGACGTGTCTCCCATTCTCCTTTAATCTGATTCACCACTAGAGCTGAGTCTCCGTATACATCCAGATGTTTGATTCGCAAATCAATGGCTTCTTCCAGACCCATGATGCAAGCCTCATATTCAGCCTCATTATTGGTAACAAGGAAAGTCAATCGGGCAGTAAAGGGGATGTGCGACCCCTGAGGAGTGGTGATAATTGCCCATATTCCGCTACCATAGGATTTTACAGCTCCGTCAAATATCAACTGCCATTTGGAACCCAACTCTGGTCCTTCGTCCGGCAACGGCTCTTCACAATCTTTCATTTTCAGGTACATGATATCCTCGTCAGGAAAATCAAACCTCATCGATCGGTAGTCCTCCACCGGCTGCTCTGCGAGGTACTCTGACAGAACGCTACCTTTAATAGCCTTTTGCGAGACATATTGGATATCGTATTCGGTTAACACCATCTGCCATCGGGCAATTCTTCCGGAGAGTGCTTACTTCTCAAACACGTATTTGATTGGATCCATCTTTGAAATTAGCATGGTTGTATGATTCAGCATGTATTACCTCAAACGTTTGGCGGCCCAGGCTAGCGCGCAACACGTCTTCTCGAGCATTGAGTATCTGGACTCACAGTCGGTAAACTTTTTGCTCAAATAGTAGATCGCATGCTCTTTACGTCCGGTCTCGTCGTGTTGACCGAGAACACAACTCATACTTTCCTCAAGAACCGTCAAATACATAATCAAAGGTCTCCCGACCACTGAGGGTATCAAAACAGGAGGTTCCTGCAAGTATTCTTTTATCTTGTCGAACGCCTTTTGACAATCTTCATTCCAGGTCACAGCCTGATTCTTTTTCAACAATTTGAATAATGGCTCGCATGCCGCGGTTAGGTGAGATATGAACCGAGCAATGTAGTTCAACCTCCCTAAAAACCCATGCACTTCTTTTTCTGTTTTAGGCGTCGGCATTTCTTGTATTGCTTTTATTTTCGCAGGATCAACCTCTATTCCCTTTTCGCTCACAATAAACCCCAGCAGTTTACCCGATCTCACCCCGAAGGTGCACTTGTTAGGGTTCAACCTCAACCTGAACTTCCTAAGCCTTTTGAACAGTTTCAGCAGATTAACCAAATGCTCATCCTCCGTCTGGGATTTGGCAATCATATCATCAACATAAACCTCGATCTCTTTGTGCATCATGTCATGAAAGAGCGTCATCATAGCACGTTGATATGTTGCCCCAACGTTCTTCAGTCCGAAGGGCATCACTTTGTAGCAAAATGTTCCCCAGGGAGTAATGAAGGTAGTCTTCTCCATGTCTTCCGACGCCATTTTGATCTGATTATAGCCTGAGAAGCCGTCCATGAAGGAGAATACGGAGAACTGAGCAGTGTTATCAACCAACACATCAATGTGAGGAAGTGGAAAGTCGTCTTTCGGGCTCGCCCTATTCAAATCACGGTAGTCTACACACATTGGCACTTTACCGTCTTTCTTCGGCAATGGTACTATATTAGCGACCCATGACGGATAATTTGTAACGGCTAGGAAACCAGCATCCCACTGTTTTTGAACTTCCTCCTTGATTTTCACAGCCATGTTTGGTCTGGTTCTTCTGAGTTTCTGCTTAACAGGCGGACATTCCTCCCGCAATGGCAGACGGTGCACAACCATGTCCGTATCTAACCCAGACATATCCTTGTACGACCAAGCAAATATATCACTATACTCTCGCAGTATCTCAATCAGCCTTTGCTTGATGTCGCTCTGCAGCGCAGCCCCTATACGGATATTTCTCACAACTTCTTCCGACCCCAAGTTGATAATCTCAATTTCCTCCTGATGAGGCAGAACGATTCTCTCTTCCTGTTTCAACAAACGAGTCAGCTCCTCTGGCAGGTCGCTATCCTCAACAATCTCTTCCTCTGCTTGGAATACCGGGTGCTCAAAGTCGAAACGAGTCATAGGCGGTTCGTATGAGATGTCATCTGAAATATTAGTCCTGCAAAGGAAATGGTTAAACGCTTCAACACGTAAACAAAGCAAATAACCACGTTGCCATTTATTGTCAAAGTAAAACAAGGAAAACAGGGATCACAATATTTGAATATGAAAAACGTCTTTATTTCATGATTAAACAGTGCAATACACATAATCAAACAGCCCTAATGTAACATCACTATGCCCTGGGTAGGACATAGGATTATTCAACAATTGATAAAGCAAATCATTACTGTTTAAAAGTCACTGGGACGGTTTCCCGGATGGACCAGTTGCAGAGACTTTGTCCTGGCACGCTTGGCTTGATCCACGCGTCCATATCACAGTCGCTATCTTCGTCTTCAGCATCGGAAATAGCGTTGATAGTCTCAAAGCGCACCCCGTTTGGCGTAATCGTGACCGGCCCCTTGAACCTGGGCGCTCCTGACGATGACGCTGACGACGTCGGTCGATACCCTAGCCAAAACTTGTCATTCTTCACGGGAATCTCCAGTACCTTCCCCCAACCTTTAGTCTCACCAGTCTGCACTAAAGCCTGAGCCTCTTTGTAAGATGACACTGCCACCTCTGGCATTTTGCTGGAACCCTGAGCTTTGTCCTTAATCCGCAACCCCTCGAAGGCTTGACAAGGTGTCTCGTGTATTTCTCCATCGACCTCCACATACCTGAACGATGACAGGTGACTGACCAAAATATCCTCCTCCCAGCAAACGGTAACGACACTATCACCCACCATGTACTTCAACTTCTGATGCAATATGGACGTTACGGCCCCTGCAGCGTGGATCCATGGGCGCCCAAGAAGGCAGCTATACGCTGGGTGGATATCCATGATGTAGAATTCGGTATCAAAAATTTCTGGCCCCACCTGCAGCGGTAATGTTATTGACCCAAACACTGATCTTTTCGTCCCGTCAAACGCCCTCACAACCAAATCGTTGGGCGTGCAAATAAATCCCCGTATGTCCAATTTCATCATGGCTCTCTTTGTCAATACGTTCAACGACGACCCAATATCCACCAATACCCGCGACATTACGGTGCCCCGGCATTCTACCGATATATGCAAAGCCATGTTGTGCTCTCGACCCTTAGGTGTTAGATCAAAATCTGTGAAACCCAGGCTATGTCCAGCATTGACATGTGCCATTACCCCCTCTAACTGATTTACAAAAACTTCTTGGGGCACGAATGACGTATCCAGTATTTTCAGCAAGGCGTTCCGGTGGGCCTCGGAACATAACAACAAGGACAAGATGGAAATCTTTGACGGCGTCTGCTGTAAGTGTTCAACAATTTTATAGTCGCTTTTGCGAATCAGTCTCATGAACTCCTCTACGTCCTTGAGTGACGTATCCTTTTCTTTCGACTGAGTAGGCCCGCTTTCATTTACTTTGGCTTTACCTTTGGCCAACCTCTCCGCTTCTATTTCAGGTGAGGTGAAGATCCTTCCGCTACGGGTCATGCCCCCCGTTCCTACGACATTATCAACAACCCCAGTTGGCTGGTTATTCACCACAATCTTTTCCCCGTTGCAATACGCTTCTAATCCGTATGTCCACGGGACAGCTTTCGTACTCTCAAAGGGAACAGGCCCTGCTTTGGTAATCGTAATAGTTGGCCGCTGGACAGGCGCCATTATCGTTATAGTCTTCCTCGGAATCGTCACCATTGCAATATCATTCTGCTCGTCACATAATGCCTCCACAGGCTTCTCAACCGCAGTTCGATCAAATTGCAAGGTCCCTTCGTCGATCATGGCCTGAATGCCCTGCTTCAAATCATTACAACCCTCTGGATGGGTCCAACACTCTAAACAATATTCATCACAACCGGGGAATACTCCCCCTCTGAGCAACCTGCTTTTCACTTCACTCAATGGTGTCTTCAACCCATTAACATCCAACACCAAGTTCAAATTTTCTTCTGTTAAGATGGCATTTACCCCATGATTAGGCATAGGCTGTTGTACAATATTGGGCCCTACTTGGCCAAATTTGATGGCTTTACTGTCCAACAAGTCTTGAACTTTATGCTTGAAAGCATGACAAGATTCTACATCATGTCTGGGCGCCCCAGAATGGAATTCGCAATGCTTATTAGCATCATACCCCCTAGGAAGTACCGGTCCTGTAGGTGGTTCCATTGTTCTTTTCTCGACCAAATTCAACCCCAACAGTGTCTGAAGAAGCTCTGCATATGTCGACGGAGGCTTATCAAATACCCTCTTCGGCCTTACATTCTGAAACCTTCCCTGACCCTGATTCTGCCTTTGCTGCTGCTGCGGTTGTTGTTGCTGTTGTTGTGGTTGTTGTTGCAGACTTGGAATAGTAACACTGGCTATCTGTTGAGGTTGAATGTACTAATTTCTGCCTCTGCCTCGGCCTCTTCCACCAAATACAGCGCTTGCATCACCTTGTCGTCTTCCGTCGAACGCTTTTCTCGCACCCCCAGCTGGAGTAGATTCGTCTGCCTGAATCTTTCCAATTTTAATTCCATTTTCGATCCTTTCTCCTATAAGGATCATATCGGAGAAGCTACCCATCGAAACATTGAGTAACCTGTCATAGTACATTCCTATAAACGTCCCCACAAACATGTCGTTCATCTCCCTTTCAACCAAAGGAGGGTGCACCCGAGCTGCCATATCGCGCCACCGCTGCGCGTACTCTTTGAAACTTTCACCACTTTTCTGCGACAAACTCTGCAACTGAACTCAGTTTGGCGCCAAATCGCTGTTATATTTGTAATGCATAACAAAAGCATCAGCCAACTGCTTCCAGCTCCTAATCTGGGTGGGCTCCAGTCCCATGTACCATTCCAATGATGGTCCTGATAAGTTGTCTTGAAAGAAATGCATAAGCATCCTTTCATCATTGGAATACGCAGACATCCTTCTATAATAAGAGCGTACATGGACCTTTGGGCAGGTATCCCCTTTGTATTTTTCGAATGTGGGAACCTTGAATTTCAGTGGCACCCTCAGCCCTGGTACCAACCCCATAGTAGTCATATCTAACCCAGCGGAGTTCTGATCAACCACACCTTTCATCTGCTCTTCTAGCATTCTGATCCTCTGAACAGGGTCAATAGGGCCTTCAGGTCCCATACCTCTTCCTGAAAAAGCGTCCTCCTGTTGATCCACATTCCAGTCATTGCCATACCCATCGTAACCCATGTTACGGCCAAATCCTTGCTGGTTGAGCACAAGACCCTGTCCTCGGTTGCCGAACCCCAGATTGACCCCAGCAGGTCCAAAACCATTGTTGAAAGGAAGTGCTCCAGCGCTGTTCACATTACCGTATCCACCATTACCGTAGCCATACCCCTGATTGTTGTCGTAACCATCATTACCGAAGCTTTGATTGTTGAACCCGAAGTTCCCGTCCTGATTGACATTGTCATACCCATTATTTCCAAAGCCAACATTGTCAACGAATCCTTGATCGGCATCCACAGTGTTGCCTTTGTTGTTAACAACATGCCCATCACCACCATTTCCAGTGTTGCCATTACCAGCGCCAGCACCCACACCAGTACCAGTGTTTCCGTTGACAGTCACAACTGCCGGTATCTCATCCTCCCGACGAGGAGTTTCAACAGAAATGTGGTCAGTGTTGCCATTTCCGTTCGCCCGCGTCAGCAGCGGCTGCACCAAGGTCTGGAGGTTCTCCTGGCCCTTGGCCATGCTCTCCATAGCTTGCATGAACAAAGTCAGCTTCTCACGGATTTCCTGCATCTCAACTTGGACTTGATCCATTATCTTCTTGCAGTTGTTTCTGGTTGAATAGCGGTGGACTCTCTGGTCGTCAATCCTGAAAAACCTTAGAGATGCAGGAAATAAGATACAGATTCAAAAATACCGATCATGCAATATGAGGATGCAGATGCAAACGTATAAATATGCTACAGGTTATATTCCCCCCAATTCTAGTTTCAGAGAGAAGGCCATCACGACAATGGAGTCCCCATCAAGCAAGCAAGGAATCAGGCTCAGCATCAACATGTATAAAGGGCATCTGGTCTAACACAGGAACCCCCAACATAGCAGAATACTCCTCCAAAGTGGGTGCCAGAATATAGTCGGGGAACAGGAAGCATCTCAGCTGAGGCTCATAAAACTGCATCAAAGTATACACCCCAGTCGTCTCGAATGCTGAAGGTCTGTACAACAAACTAAGCAATCTCCCATAAGAGACTCTGAACTCAGCCCTCACTCTCTCATCTGCTAGAGCAACCAATCCCAGCAAGGAACTGATATCTGGCGAATGCAACCGGTAAGCAACAGTCCTCTTCATGGACTCCATGTCTGGCCAGAAGATACACTAGAATCAGAGGGGAATGATCACACCTGCAACATAAATACACGTTAATGAAATGCAAACATGAAAATGCACATGCATATGCAAACAGGAGATCAAGTGCAATGCTGATGAACTGTGCTGCCTTGTACTGAAGCCTGAGAACCATCAAATCTTCATCTCAAACCAAACCAACCACTCAAATGAACCCCGTAACCACATCTCACTGACAGAGATAAACCAGGTACTCTGAGGTCAAAGGTTTCCTGCAAACATACCTACCTACCCCTCACAGGTATGTACTTAACTCGAAGACGAGGTACGACATCCTATGCAGGTTCAACGTCACAGACTTTCAAGAGCGATGATACGATACCCAGAAGGTGTGGCATCATCATCCCTTGAAGCAGCCTCACTTAGTTGAATCCCAATTGATAGGTCCCCAGAGTCGACAATCCTCGGGTCAGACAACTTGTCGAGCCCTAAGGGCCAGGCAAGAAGCATCAAAGAGAATCTCGTCCGAGCGCAGATTTCGCGGCTAGCTGGTGCGAGCTAAGCAAGCAGGCTAACCACTACTCTCTACTTCTAAGTCTATGTGCAAACTCAAGCCCAGGTCCGGCTTATCTCTCAATCTAACCCTCTTCCCAGCATAACAACAATAATATAATACTGAAAGAAAAGGCAGAAAGGTAAATACATGCAACACCCCCATACGGGAAAACAAACGCTAGGATTGACTCGCAAAGGGAACCAGAATCTCCCCAGCAGAGTCGCCAGCTGTCGCTACTGCGAAAATCGGCGTCGGCTATGACAGAAGAGTCGCCACCGTGCATTATTTATCCCATAAGAGGGAAAGGAAACGCTCAGAGTAAACCTAACGTAAAGAGGGAAAGGAGTGGTCATCGCAACCAAATCCTGGATTCGGGAGTCGGTTACGCAAGGGGAAGGTATTAGCACCCCTCACGTCCGTCGTACTCGATGGGATCCACGCTTATTTTCTATCTAAGGGTATGTTATTCTATCTACTCTACAGGTCTGGGTTAAAAAGAAAATAAAATGACTCGGCAAAGTATCGCACTTTATGCCTACGTATTCCCGTCTGGAACGAGAAATCAGAGTCAACGTAGTTCGCCTACCTATGGGAAAGGAGGGGAAGGTTGCTTGCTAGGATACGACATCATATGCCTACGTAATTTCATACAACATGAAAGATCATAGCAAACTTAGTTCGGGCTACGGAAGACACAAGCTTGTCTGACAGTTTTTTTATTACCTTCAAAAAGGGTTTTCCTTGATTAAGAGTCCAAGCGGACAAAAATGACACTTTGATGTTTGTTTTTAATCTTTTACGAAAGAAGTGTTTTTTAGTTTGTTTGCAACTTGTACTGTACTAAAGACTTGTGATCTGAGAGTGACTACGTCGCACGTCACCCTAAGGGTACCATACTAAGCAATCAGATTACTGAAGAGTGACCCTCCATCAACCTTTTCTCAAATAGCTTAAGGCTCGTAGCGTACAACACACATTATTTTTATTACTGTGTTTTTGAATTGTTTTGAGATAAGAAGAGAAAGACGCTCTAAAAAACCTATAGTTGAAAAGGGAATAAAAACTAACCTAATGTTATCATGCATAGATAAGAATCCTAATGTCTGTCATAATTCCCTCTTGCACAGAGGAAATCAGAGATCCTAGGGGATAAACAGAAAAGAAAGAAAGCAAATACAGTAAAATGCATGCAATGCAACAATACAAGCGAGGCAAGGGAGTCCCACTCAACCTCGAACCTGGGAAAACAATAGGCAAAGTGAATCAACATTCACCTCAAACCTAGGGGGCAAGCTGCACAAGCCAACAAACAATACAGAAAACAAAACCCCAAAGCAGAGGAGGCAGCCCAAGCAGCAGCACCACACTCCTACAACAAACAGCAGCTCTGACAGCAACAGATGAATAACCAGCAAAAAGTTCACAACAAAGGCCTCATTCAAGCTTCATCAATCTTCAAGCTTCATCAAGCACACTCCAAGAGGAGGATTAAACAATAAGATCAAGTTATAATGTTAAAGAACTTAATGACAACCAAAGGAAATCACTAAAAACTCAACATTGCAAATGAAAGGTATCCTCAAAGTTCTACTCACTTGGGCATACCACTCATCCCTCCTAAGGAGAGATGGAGCTTCCCAAGAAGGACTTTATGTCATTTGATGGAATAGAGATGGACAAGATACTCCATGTTTGAAGAAAGAGGCAAAACTAGTCTAATGCTCTTCCTAAAACCCTAATTTCCTAAGCTCCTACAAAAGCTCCACAAGAGGAAAAGCCTTCATCTCCAAGCTCCAATCTTCAATCCCAAGCATCTTCAATGAATCCAGAAGCTCCACCAAAAAGAACTCAAGCTCAAACCAACTGCAAGGCAGCCAACCAAGCCAAACAAACCAAAGCACTCAAGAGAGGAAATCATAAACACAAGCCACTTGCAAAACACAACTAAAATAGAAAACAAAGTTGTAAAAATCTAATAAAATTCCTAGGGGAACAAGAATATGTCTACTAACAGCCAGCAAAAGATCTCCTCCTAATTCTATTCCAATCACTAGAACAAAAATCAACAAAAAGAGGGAAGAATTACGAAAGAAGAAGAGAAAACAAGCAACATGCAAATGCAAACATGCGAATGGAAAATGCACACAAGATCATGATTAAACGGCCAAGAACAGTGACAAACATCCAAAATAATTCAATCCTAATGCAACACAATGATCTATGATGATTCGGATCGAACCAAGACGCGAACAAGCAAGCAAAACAGCAAAACAGGCCCTCTGTTACAGTGTTAATCGATTAACGCCAGGGGTTAATCGGTTAACCATTGAAAAACGCTTGAAAATTTGAATATTTGAGTTGGTTAATCGATTAAACATATAGGTTAATCGATTAACACTGTGCCAGAGGTGAAAAACAACAGTTCAGAATCACTTTTCAGCAGCTTATCACTTAAGCAAACACTCCAATTATCATGTGATTGATCATGCACGAAATTAAACCAGTAAACATTGATTTAAACAACATGTAAACAAAATAACACAACAAGATCATGGATCAAAATCAACATAATCAATCAAATGCAAAGATCCACATGCAAATTGTGCAAATAAGTTCGAAAACAAAATCGGATCAGAATTCCAACCTTCGGATCGGATACTCGATCTGGTAATTGTTGATTCAACTGTAAATGAGTAGATCTAAGCAAAGAAAACCAAAATTCTTCAAGATCCACACCAATTCTTGTAGTAGTAATTTAGATCCACCAAGAACAACTCAAAATAATCCAAATAACCACTTCCAAGAACACTTCAAAATTCAGATCTGCTTGTGCACAAAAATTGGATGATGAAATGGAATTGATGGAGTGAATTAATGGAGGTTTAGCTCTTAGAAATCAATGATTCCAATGAAGAATCAATGATCTCAAGGGGAAGAGCTTTGGGTGAGGTTTTTGAGATTGGAAAATTGAGAGAGAATTGAGAGAAAATTGAGAGCAATTCTGAAATGAGAGTGAATTATGAGGATTATTCTTGTGAGGTTTGGAGTGAATCAAATATATACACTCTTGGTTTGGATCCAAAGCAAGGATTGGAAAATGGCTTGGAAAAGGTGTTATGGAATGAGGTTTGGGCATTTGGAGGGAAAATGAAATTTGATAGTGTTCTAGATCCTTCCCAAGTGTGAAAATGGAATTTAAATGACCAAAATTGGACCCCAAAAGTGGCTGGACTTGAAAATTCACGTGCAAGGCAAAACCTGCTGTGGTTAATCGATTAACCATATAGATTAACCGATTAAAACTGTTGAAAATTCAAATCTGGACTGATTTTCAAATGGTTAATCGATTAACCCTATGTGTTAACCGATTAACACATTCAAAAATTTGAATTTGGCGCCTTTTGGAGGGAAACCTGCCCCTTTGCCCGTTTCCTGCCGTCCTGAACTCTGTTTAGCTGCTGAAAACCTTTCTTGATTGCTCTGACCATGGGAACACTATACATAACCTGAATGCTGCTTCTGACATGAAAAAATGCCCTGCAAAATAAAATAAAATCGGTCGCTCGATCGCTGGGCAAAACAAGTGTTGAAGCCTCTGATGTTTGTTGTTTAACCTCTTGCACTGAAAGTTGCACCTGGAGCCACCTGAATGCCTTGATCCCTTTCCTCGAGAATAAATGCTATTCAATGAAAATGCTTTGAACAATGCAAATGATAATGCAACGTACACAAATCAGGCAAGAAAAGGTTGAGCAAATTTTGGGGTGCAACAAGCATGTCAAATTCTGCATATCTTCTGGGAATATTTCTGATTCTTTGTGGTCTCTGAACTTGTTCAGAGTCTTGAGCTTCAGAGTTTCTAGCTTCAGATGATTGACTTCCTCCAGAGCTTTGACCATCTTTAGAGTCTGGCATATTTCCAGAGTCTGAATTGCCACCAAAATCTGGATTGTCATCAGAGTCTGGATCATCAGAGTCACCTGCATCTTCTGAGTCTTCTCCAGAGTCTGACTCACTATCAGAATCAGAATCAACGTCAGAGTTTATTCCAACTTCAGAAATTCTTAACTCTGACCTTTCTTCAGAAGTTCTAACATCAGAATCAGATTGAGACTTATCCCAATTCCAAACTTCTGATTCCTTCACAATCACATCTCTACTGAATTCAATTTTATTGGTTTCTGGACAATAGAGCTTGTATGCACCTGTATTATGATACCCTATCAGAATCATCACTTTGCTTTTATCATCCAGCTTCTGTCTTCTGGCTTCTGGAACATGTTTATAGCAGACAGAACCAAACACCTTCAGATGACTAACACTTTGCTTATCTCCAGTCCACTTCTGTATTGGAACTATTTCCTTCAACTTCTTCGTAGGACATCTGTTGAGTACATACGTTGCAGTGGCAACAGCTTCTCCCCAGAGCTTCTGAGGAAGCTTCTTCTCCTTTAGCATGCTTCTCACCATATCAAGCAAAGTGCGGTTTCTTCTTTCAGCAAGACCATTGTGTTGAGGGGTGTAAGGAGCAGTAACCTCATGCTCAATTCCATTCTCCTCACAGAAATTCTGGAACTCTTTGGATTTATACTCACCTCCACCATCAGTTCTAAGAATCTTCAACTTCTGACCACTCTGATTCTCAGCCTTTATTCTGAACTTCTTGAATTCATCAAACACCTCATGTTTAAACTTAATAAGGGATACCCATGTCATTCTTGTGAATTCATCAACAAACAACACAAAGTATTTATTCCCTCCAATTGATGCTACTGGAAATGGACCACACACATCAGAATGTACAACTCCCAAGGTATGTTTTGCTCTTGGAGCAGCTTCTGACGCAAATGGCAATCGTGGTTATTTTCCTTCCATACAAACTTTGCATGACTTTTCAGGATTCTTAATTGCAGGAATTCCATGTACCAACTTCTTTGAATTCAGATGTTTTAAGCTTCTGAAATTCAAATGACCAAATCTTCTGTGTCACAGCTCACTCTCCTTCTCAGCACTTGTTGCACTGATATTCTGAGTCTGCAGTTCTGACATTCACCTTGAATGTTCTATTCCTTCCCTGTTCTGACTCCATAATCAACTTCTGATTGCAGTCATACAGTTTCAGAAGATTGTCCTTTATGGTAACTGAAAAACCTTTCTCAATTAATTGTCCCACACTCATCAGATTGCTTCTGATGCCAGGTACATACCACACGTTCTGAATCAATGCTGTTTTCCCATTGTTCAGAATCACTCTGACATTTCCCATACCTTCTGCATTAAGATATTTGTCATCAGCACATCTGATCTTTGTTCTCTTTTCAGAATCAAAGTCAACCAGCCATTTCTTGTTTCCAGTAAGATGATTTGAACAGCCAGTGTCCATATACCACCAGTCTATCAGATCCATATTATCAGATTCAGAGGCCATCAATAGCACAGATTCGTCATCAGAACGTTTGGCTATATTTGCTTCTTCTGATTTTCTCTCCTTGTTTGACCAACAATCTCTAGCAAAGTGACCAAACTTCTTACAACAGTAACATTGGATCCTCTTCTTGTCATACTTCTCTTTTCCCTTATGAGCATTCTTTTGTCTATCAGAGGTTGAGCTTTCTGACTTCTGACCACCATCAGATCTTCTCCCGACTTCTGACTGCTTCTGATACCTCCTATCAGAAGTTACTTTCAGAGTCTGCTGCTCTACTTCCTTTTTAGAAGTTCTCTCAGTCAAACGTAACTCTTGCGCTTCTAGACTGCTCTGCAGCTCTTCAATTCTCATGGTGCTCAGATCTTTGGAATGTTCTATTGCTATCACAATGTAATCAAATTGAGAGGTAAGGGATTTCAATACTTTCTCCATGATTGCTTCTTCAGAAAGAGTTTCTCCACACACTTTCTCATTATTCTTCATGTTGAGATTCTCATATTGCTTTCTCAATGACTGAAGCTTCACATTCTTCACTGATGCGTCACCACCATAACATCTCACCAGTGTGTCCCACGCAGCCTTTGCTGTTGTTGAATCTGCAATCTTCTCAAACACATTTACATCCACACATTGATGAATGAAGAACAATGCTTTCTGATCCTTCTTCCTTACTTCCTTCTGCGCGTTTTTCTGTTCATCTGTTGTATTTGCTGCTACTGGAACATAACCATCAGTGACAAGATCTAGAACATCTTGAGCACCGAACAGTACACGCATTTGGATCATCCAACGATTCCAGTTTTTGCCGTCAAATACTGGAAGTTTGGTGTTCATGTTGCTGTTTCCGTTCATCTTCTACCTTGCACAGTACACTCAGATTTCTCACACAGTGTTTCCCAACTCACAAAATTAAAATTCTGATCAGATTTTGTTCAAGATTCAACACGAATCTAAGAATCAAAATCAAACACACAAGACCTCACGTTCACTCGTGTTTCCCGTGTTTTCCAATGAATCCGAACCGGAGCTCTAAATGCCAATTGTTGGTGCAAAGGTAGAATAAATGATGAAAAGAGAAATATTCTATTAAGAGAATGACGGCTACACACAATCACACAAATTGCAATGATTGTTACCCTATTTATAAGCTAAAACTAGAGTTATTAAAATAAGATAAAAATACTAAAATACCCTCTAACAAACTTAGAGACTAAGAAAATAGTACAACTAATAAATATGAATTACTTCTAATATTATCTTTAGGATTTTGACCAAAATAAATAGTTTTTTTTTTAGAAATGGGGATCAAACATTTTCTATGCCCAAATTAAGTGGAAGCGAAGTAAAAACAATCAAATATTCGTAAAATTTGTAAGTCAAGAGAACAGTTGAACAAAACATTAAAGAGAGTGCTAAAATTATAAAGTTTAGTGGATAGTCTATTAATCAAATGAACAAAATGGTTTATACTATAACTCCAAAAGTAAAGTGGTAGTTGATAGTGAAACAGTGGGCCCCTGCCACACATGAAACTTACATATGTTCATCTCAACTATGTCATTTTGTGGTGGGTTTCAATACAATATGTATGGTGTATGATGTCCTTGTTCTTAAAAAATCATGCATAATAAATTCATTTCCATTGTTTGTTCTAAGATGTCAATACAATATGTATGGTGTTTCATGCCATTGTTTTTAATAAGGTTTAAAGTTTCAATTTTAATTTCACATGATTGAGACATGTGCGATGCGCTGGTGTTGATTAGTCTTTATTTTATATTGATTTTTAATTATTTTAAGATTTTGTTTTATAGATATAATTAATACTTTTATATTATAATAATGTATTGTGAATTTTTTTGACAAATATAATAAATATTTTTTTTAACAATAATATGAATTAATTTTATATAAAACTACAATAAAAAATTAATTTTTATTTTTATATTGAGTTTTAATTATTTTAAGATTTTTTTTACATATATAGTTAATACATTTATATTATAATAATAATGTATTATGAATTTCTTTTGACAAATATAATTAATATTTTTTTTTGAACAACAATATGAATTAATTAAAAATAAAAAAGGAAAATATACGTTAAATTGAGAGTGACATGTATAATTTATTTTTACAAATTTAAATAATTATAAAAGATATAATCGGTGGATTATTTTTTATTTTCATTCTCATTTTTTGTTATATATGTATCTTCTTAGATATTTATTTTAATTTTTTACATGTGTATCATGTGATGCACAATATTTTTATATTTTTGTTGTTAAATTTTGAAATTGTTAAAAAGAGCCTCGGTGATACCGAATAGACAGGATAAAAGAAAAATCAAAAAGACTCCACGAAAAAAGTTGGTGAAGAAATTTTTTTTAGGTTGGACAAAAGATTTTTGTTGTGAATTGTGTCGTCAAGAACAAACTAAAATATGAGAAAAAGATTGAGTTTTTTGAACAAACATAAGAAGCCCTATAAGATTTTACAAAAGATAGAAAAGAAGAAAGAAGAATAAAAATTGGTTAAAACTATTTTACTATTTACTTACTCAATAAGGGTTCAAAGATTACAAGTGAATACCAACAATTAACATTTTTTAACAACTAAAGAGAACTAGTCTATTTATAGACTACTAAGCTAACTTAGGATACAAGCTAACTTAATAATTGGATTTAGAAGTAAGAACCAAATTTGACATACTAACTTAAATTACAAGTTAATATATTTTGACATTATGCTCGAACAGACTTCGATTACAACATACACAACTTCTGTCGAACCATGAAGTTACCCTTGTCGACACTAGAGTTCGATCCAAATAGCAGACACCTTGGAACAAACTCTATAACAAGGGAACAAACTGTCTTTCATCATGCAGCTTTATCAACTGCATACAGTGGAAAAAATTTGTACTTGACAATGTCTTGGTGATCATATCAACAACATTGTCATCAGCCGAAACCTTCAGTACTTGGACTTCTCCACACCCGATTATCTCTCTGACAAAGTGCAGCCTCACGTCGATGTGCTTGGTTCGCTCATGATAGGTTGAATTCTTTGATAAGTGTATTGCGTTTTGACTATCACATTTAATAGAGATAACTCGACCTTGAAGTTTTAGCTCCTTAGCAAAACCTTTAAGCCACAATGCTTCTTTCACAGCTTCAATGAGGGTGATATGCTCTGCTTCAATGGTTGATAAAGCAACAACCTTCTGAGTTATTATTTTCCAACTGATTATTGTGCCAAACATAGTGAACACATATGCAGAAATAGATTTTCTGGAATCCATACAACCTGCATAAGGCATGTATCTTGAGATAACTATAATCTCAACTGCTTTTTATCGCTCCAGATGTCAATCCCAAGAATTCGGGAGGCAGCTCTCAGATCCTTCATGTCAAACTCTTTATCGAGTTTATCCTTCACCTTCATGACACCTTCGACACTGTTACTTGCTATGAGAATGTCATCCATATAAAGCAACAAAATAACAAGTGAATTTTCAAGTTAAAATCTGAAGTAAACACAGTGGTCGAACTGGCTCCTAGTGAAACCATGTGTGCTATGAACTTGTCGAGTCTCCCATTCTCTTTTCTACATACCCTTCAGGTTACTCATCAGGATTGTTTCATCTAGATCACCATACAGGAAGGCTGCCTTCACATCTATTTGTTCAAGTTCTAGATTGAACTTTGCCACCATGGTTAACAATATTCTAATGAATTTATGCTTTACAACAGGTGAAAACACATCATTAAAGTCGACAGCTTCTTTCTGAGTGAACCCCCTAGCAACCAACCTTGCCTTAGAACTCTTTGACATCAATCATTCAATTCCTTCCTCAATCTTGAAGATCCACTTACAACTGACTAACCTAGCTCCTGCAAGTTTCTCGATCAACTCCCAAGTGTTATTATCATGGAGAGATTCATCTCATCATCCATATATTTCAGTCATTCAGTCTTATCTTGAATCCTCATAACTTCCTTATACTCTTTAGGTTCTTCGCCAAGAACCTCACTTGTAAATATTATTATAAATATCTATTTTCTAAAATACTCATATCAGTATCCATGTGCTCGTTTGGATACCAGTATGTTACGTGCATTTGATTTTAAAATATAATAAAAATGTAAAAAAAAAAAATAACAATTTGTTTATCAAAAAGTTTATGATAGAGTACCTTGATTAGCTCTTTATATTCTATTTACCGTCTTGTAAAAAAATAAAAATATTATGATATAAAAAAAACACAATAAAAATTGAAAATCATACTAAATTTATTATGTATTAAATATTTATTATATCATAACTATAAAAATAAAACACACAATAAATTTATTATGTATTAATATAATTAATTTATTAACATTAAATTTTACACATGATAAAATTTGATATTAATGCTCGTGCAGCCTCACTCTAAAGATTTTTTTAGATATATCTAATCTAAAAGTCATTTATGATATGTGTTGATAGAACCAAAAAAGTGATGTGATGTAAAGAAAAATATAAAAAAAAATGTGATGTATTGATAAGACCAAAAAATTAATGTGATGTAAAGAAAAATATAAACAGAACAGCTGATTTGTTGATAGGATAAAAAGGTGATGTTGATAGGAACAAAAATTGAACAAAAGATAAATATATCAAAATTTAAATATAAAGAAAAAATGTGAATTATATTCAACTTTTAATTATATCATTATTTTATAAAAAATAATTGGATCATAATATCATAAAAAAATATTTTTTTCATTTATATATGATAAAAATAATGTGTATAATTATCAATTATATCATAATTTAGTGCATTTGCATTATTCAGTTTGCAATAACTATAATCAAGGGAATTGGAATCTATTATATTAATATATGGGGTATAATAACTATATAAAAAAAATAACAATAAATTTAAACCATTAAATTTTAAAATAAATTGTGAAGATTATGTGTTTTATTTTTTTTTTCTTTACTTCCTCATTTATTTTAATAATAGAGGAAAGAGAGAAAAATAACATATACATATATATATATATATATATATATATATATATATATATATATATATATATATATATATATATATATATATATATATATATATATATATATATATATATATATATATATATATATATATAGTTTTTCTTAATAATTTTGTAAATAAATAAAAAAGATCTGTTATAATTAAAACTAATTTCATTTAATAAAAATGATTAAGATATTAATTTTTTTTCCAACTCAATGGTATATCAAATTATTTGCAATTTATTTTAAAAAAATTACTTAGATGATATATAAAAAATAAAGTTTATTTTATATAGTTGTATTAAAATATTAAAATTAGTATATTGAATTAAATAACAATTAAAGTAGCTAATTTTTACTTAAGAAATAAATCAACCATGTAATTTATTTTTTTAAAATATATTTAAATTTAAATTTTATAATTTATATAAATCAACCATTTGTCTACATATA
Source organism: Lathyrus sativus (assembly GCA_963859935.3). Lineage (NCBI taxonomy): Eukaryota > Viridiplantae > Streptophyta > Magnoliopsida > Fabales > Fabaceae > Lathyrus > Lathyrus sativus. The sequence continues at coordinate 320,344,561 of OZ012738.1, read as the reverse complement.
AATATTTGAATAAAAAAATAAGATTAATAAAAATTAGTAAATATAAATAATATAATTTATATCTAAAAGAATAGAATCAATACCCGCTGAAATCATACGGTATTATTCAATCTAAAATATTTAAAATTTTCCGAGTATACAAATGTTTGTCTCATATGCTTTTCTATATTATCAATGACTTTATTTTCTCCGTTTCAGTAATTCAGTTTTACCCTTAAATATATATTTTCTCTTACAATCTCCTAATTTATGTAAGTATTATTAAAAATATCTCTTTTGTGGGATACCCATAAAGATCATAATTAAGAAATAAAATTTTAAATAATTAACAATTTTTTAAAATAAATTTGAAATTTAAAATATTTATATTTGACTCATTTCTAGAATAAAGTATTAAATTTATCAATATTTTTATAAATATTTAATACATAATAAAATGTATTTAATGATATTTTAATTATTTAAAAATAAAAATTAAATATATTAATATATATATATATATATATATATATATATATATATATATATATATATATATATATATATATATATATATATATATATATATATATATTACCAAAATTAATAAAATAACAATTATGATATTAAATGATATTAAAAAAAATTTGCTATTAAAGGTCATGTATGATATTCATTTATAATAATAAGGATACACATCCTTTATAAAGTTTTCTAGTTTCTTAAAAAATTATTCCATTTATACTTAAAATTACTCTTGTTCTATAAGAGAGCTTGTTGCGGTGGAAATAAGATACCAAACTATTAATTAGTTTGAATCACAATTCTTAATTCACAACCGACTTTGATTTATCCGAAGGAAAAAGTCAAAAGAAGGAAAACCTATTTTTGCATCGTAAACACAATGCGAGGAGACACCTAGGTAAGGGGTTGGTTAAACTTAGGGAATGTACTAGCACCCTAAACTTCTGCAGTACTCTACATGAACCTTTTGTTTATTTTTGCTATTTTTTCTTTATTATTTGCTTTAAGTATATATTGAGCTAAGGGTTAGAGTGACTTAAGGGTTAGAAAGTCAAAGAAAGACCTAAGGGTTAGTCCTAAGTTTACACGGCAAGATTCGCATTTTGTGCCTACGTATCCTGGATAGGGAATGAAATCAGAGTAATCGTAGTTCCCCTCAAAAGGGAGGTTAGAAAACGTATTGACTGTGGTCAAGGTTTCGCGGGGAGTAAGCATTTCTTAAGGAAACGCTTACGTGGAGTCTTGAAACTCCTATTTCTACGTTGAAACAGTTTGAATTGAAATTAGGGTTAAGAGGTATTCCACGGCGGGAAACCCTAAAACAGAGTACGACGACTCTTTGACCTAATGCTAGGGTAAATGGTATTTCTGTCCACGGCGGGACACCTAGGTTAATTAGGGTTTTGATTTGAATGTGTCAAAGGAGAAGACTGTCGACTCGGCGGTCAAACAGTTAAACCTAATCCTTTAGAAGGACGTTAACGGTAAAAAAATATGCAGATGATGGATTATTACATGGCAAGCATTAAAGTACGAAAGTAAAGAAAGCAGGAAAGCAAAAACATCGCGACGATCACTCGCGTAAATTACAAGTCCCAAAAACAAAATAACCGCGACAATAGCCTCACATAATTACAATTTGAAACAAAACAAAAGACAATATGAACAATGAAATATTGATAAACTGAAACGGACATGCAACAATTGAAACGGCTAAATCAAGAATCTATTTTTCGAATTCTTTCTAAAGGAAAGTCACTCTTAATTTTTGAAAAATCCATATTTAATTAAGAGAAAAAAAATTTTAAATTTTTTTTTATATACAAAGGGAAGTTATCTTAATCTTAACCTTTTCATTAAAAATCTTGTTTTAATTTTATTAAAGAAACTTGTTTTAATCTGATTGTAATAAAAAATATTTTAATTTAAATGCCAAAAATGTTTTAAATTTTAAAGAAAAATTATATTAATTGGTGTTATTGTTATTAACCCTAATCTAATAATAAAATAATAATCTAAATACAAAAAAAACACAAAACGAAAAAGAAAATAAAAGGACAGAACATAAGGGGTGCCAACGAATCACTTGGCCCATTAGGACTTTGTCTTAATTTCTCTCTTCGTCTTCCTCTAGAAGCGCTGGCGCCATTAACGTTCGAAGCTTGAGCTTCCTGTCCTCTTTCCAGTTTGCATGTTGTCCGTTCTTCCTCTTTTTCATCTGAAAAACACCAAAAATAGGCATAGAGATGAGGTCAATGAAGAGCTAATCTTACGGTTGTGGCGCGGTTTCTTGACGGATGACGATCTCCGTTGACCGATCGTTGATGCGTCTGGGATGCTTTCGAGGTGACGATGATGATGATCTTTGTTGTCTGAGTCAAACGGATAGTGACATATCTCTTTCTCTCCGAACTCGACCGTTGTTTGCTTTCCTTACCCTTCTACTTTATACTTTAATGGGATGATGATGACGAGGTTGGAACCTCTTTGAATCCGTCAAACGGCGATGATGAGAGATCCTAGAGATGCTCTGAGCCGCCGTCGCTTCCTCTCGTTTTTTCCCTAGGGTGATCTGAACCCTTCTGATGATTTATACTCTTCTCTTCTTTTCTGGGTCGGATATGCTTTCTTGTGATTTTTCGGATAAACTTTACAACTGTCTCATGAATGTTGCGAACTGGACCTTCGTTGTTGACTTTTCCAGATTTATCATGATGGTTGTTGTGGTTACGAATTCTCCGATCTTGTTGTGTTGGATTTGGAGAGGATTTTTCTCCGGAAATTGTTGTTGTAAACTCGGTCTTGAGGGTTTGTTGCTGATTTTGTTATGATGTGTGTTCTTTTCGCGATTTGTTGGCTGATTGCTGGTTTCGCAGCTGGGCTTTTACCTTTCCCAGGTGGCTCGCGGACTTCATGCTATTGGCTGAGATGATCCACTGAAATTGAGAAATTTTTGGAAAAAGTGTTAAGGCCATGTTTGGCAAACCTTTTTTCTGAAAAACACTTTTTCAAATAAGTGCTTTTCCAATATGTACTTTTTTGGATAAGCACTTTTTTCAAACCGGCTTTTTCAAAAGAACTTCTTTATCTTTCTCCCGGTTGCCTCGAAAAATAAGAATAAAATCTGCTTGATTTACCGAAATGTTGGAAAGGAGTCGGGAGTTGGTTTCGGAGCAATCTGTTACCCCCCCCCCCCCCCCCCCCCCCGACGCACCCGATGATGATATTGTTCTGAGGGTGTCGAGACGAAAAACTAACCGATTAAATTTTGTTCTTTTTGATTTGCAGGTTCGACACATTAATCGGAAAAGTCGAAATCGGAAGAATCGGGCGTGAAGATTAATTTAGAAAATTAGGAATCTAGAAAAAATGTATTTATTATTATTAAACTTTTTGTACTTGTAAATGTTATTTATTTATTATAATAAAATTATTCCTTTTTATATCATAATGAAATAATAATATAAAAATGAAATAAAATTACTATTAAAGAAATAAAACTCAATACCAACAAATAAAAATTAAAAAATTATTTTAACAATAAAACCTAAGAATGAAATGAAAATAAACTAAAAAATAAAATTAAATAAGAACGATGAAATGAAATTAATTTTAAAAGATAAAATATGTTTGATCTAAAAAAATGCAATTAACTTAAGATGAAATTAGATTAAAAATGAAATGAAATTGAAAAATGAAATTGAATTGAAAGAATTGACATAAACATAAACAATTACAAAAAGGAAATGAAAATATTTTTATTATTTTGTTTTAGAAAAACGAAATGAAAAGACTACTAAAATTCTATATTTTCATCAATTTCCGATTCATCCAAACTGCCCGACTAATTCAGTCTCCGACATAACTTTCGATTAAATCTTTCGGCAATTCAAATGAGCAATTTTATCCGGATAAATCCAACTCTGTCCGATTAAACTCAAATGACCCCACTTTTCCGACTAACTTCATCCAAACAAAATGACCATTTTGCCCCCTCATAAGCTAAAGAGCGCACAAACGTGACTTTTCCTGCAAAACCAAACATACTACACACAACTGTTAGTGGTTAGTTACAATGTCATGCGAATGATATGACGTGCAAATGAACCTAATAATCTCGGGGCAAAATTTGGAGTATTACAGAGTTTAGTAACTTTTTAAAGAAAATTGCTTTGTTATTTTACTTTAGTTACTAATAACACATAATTGGAAGCCAAACATATTGATACATAACCGCAAATAGAAATATGCAAGGAGATTTTTCAAAAAATAGGTATAATAAAATCATCATAAAAGTAAGGAACTTTTGTGATGTACACGCTTGGCATAGGAATATGATAGAGGAAAAAGAAATAAATGGAAGATGTTTAAAGTTATAGCAAAGAAGATTTTATATCAGATATGATCCCAAACTTTGGCATTAAGAACATTCACAGTAATAAAATAAATAATGGTAGGTTATTATTACATAGTAATAAATTAAACAATTGAAATTTCGAGAAAAGCCTCTCAAAAATATGGTAGTGTAATACATACCAATTTCGTTTTGTAACACTTCCCAACCTATAAAATATATTATCTCTATTTTTTTTAAATGTCATTTTTTTACTTTTTACACGAACCAAAAAAGCTAACTATTATTGTTGTTTTTCCAATATTCTCTTTACTTATAATACTCTTAACTATTTATTATATTCATTTCATTTTTTCTCTCTCTGTAATAAATATCTAGGGATATTTTTAACAAAAATGCAACCAATAATAAATGATAATTAAAAAGTAAAAAGAACGGAGGAAGTATCAAATTTGCAAATGATATCTTAAGCAAATGATAATTAAAAAAAAACAAAAAATTAAAAAGAAACAAAAAAAGAAACAAAAAATAATTAAAAAAAAACAAAAAATTATCCAAAAAATAACACTTATAAAAAGAACGGAGGAAGTATCAAATTTGCTTTCTCATACATAACAAATATATTAACCCTATCATTACACATGAAGCAACACATAACTTAATTTGTGACACATATATTGATACGTGGCATAAACTACACATGCAACATTTATTTAAAAATATAATTTATATTTTAAAAAAATAGAATCAATACTTACGGACACGAATTAGTACTTTTTATGAAAAATATTTATATAACCATTTATAAAAATATTTTGATAAATAAAAAACTTGTTCCAATTATAAATGAATGATGGAGAGAGACACTTTAATTACTCTTTTTATAAAGAGTAAATCACATTTATTATAATTTTAAATATTAATAAATAAAATATAAAATTGATACAAAAATATAAATCATTTTAAAGATATATTAGAAAAAATTTAACTTTATTCTTAGGCCGGTCATAACTAATTAATTGTTTAAATTGTAGGTCTTAGTTTTTATAGGTCTATCGTTGAAGTATCTCTATGAAAAGATATGAACTATCTCTATTAAAAGATATAATGAAGAAATATATGTATACTTTTTAATTTAACTTGTAACAATGACAATATAGAAAGTCAACAAAGCAACAATTTTTTTCTAACTATTTTTTTTTAGATTTTAAAATTAGTTTGAAAAATAAAAAAGTAGAAAAAGAATAAAATATATATTTGTGTGCAATTTAAAAGAAAAATTAATTAGAATAATTAAAAATAATTTTTTTTTGAAACGATAAACTTTGATTAACTCTAAAATTATCATAATTATAAAGCAATCATGTGGATCCCAGTCGCTAGAATTTGAGAGAATAAAGAACAAAAAAAACTATCATTATTCGCTCAATATTAAATGAGCTATGTGTTTCCTAAGGTTCAAATTATTCCAGTCCCCGTACATTATTGTATCTATAATCCTTTTGTCTATATGAATGGTATTGTCTTTGATTCCAAAACTTTTTCTATTAATAGCAAGCTTGAGCATGACGGATTTTTGACTTTTTTATTTTCCTGTTTGAATTAACCAATTAAGTTCTTGATTCCAATCCCTAGGAATATGTGGAACTTGGATCCATTCGAGTATCTCCATTCAGATTCCCGCATAGTTTGGCATTCAAAGAATAGGTGATTGATTGATTCGCCTATGCAAAAACAACCTTTTATATTATCAATCATCCCAAAATGGAACAACCTATCCTTAGTTTCCAATTTTCTATGACAGGCAAGCCATAGAGTAAAGCAAGCTCGGGGGGTGTTAGCTCTCCAATTCGACGACCCATGTTTGGAGGCTATTTTCAGCTTGTTAAAAAGACCTACAAGTCTTCCAAGGACTTAGAAAAATTGAAGTCTTGAAATTAGACACTTCGACTTAAGCAGCGAAATGGTATCTTCGACCGAGATTTAGAAGGGGGGACGAATTGAGTTTTGAAATTCGAATATTGGAGGGAGTAGTTATATTTTCTTATGACTAAGAAGGACAAGTGGCTCTCATCGGATAAAGGTCTGCATGCGGTCTGACACTTGTCAGGAATAGATGGCCTAAGGAGGTTATTAGTGGTTATTAGCAGTTACTATTATTGTTATAAATAGGAGTCTTAGACATAAACTTAGTGTGTTGTAATTTACTGTTGTACAAGTCACTCTTAAAATTACTCCAAGTATTCGAGTGTAGAGAAAGAGAGTATTATAGAGAATGTACGTGATGTAAACACACCATCCTTTATCTTTTCAATGAAGTTACTTTGTTTTCTTTACTTTTGTCAAGTACTTTTACTTATTTATTTCGTCTTTCCTTTTGTTCATCATTACCACTTCGATTAAGTCTTTCTCTCCCAAAAAACCTTTATCTCTTTTCCCTCTTGTAACTCTTCTTCCTTCTTTCTTTTAAACATAGTGGATAATTTCTGCCCCTTTTAAATTATTTCTTCTTAGTATTGTTGAAACACATTTTTAGATAGGTTCAAATAGAAATACCCTTCAACACATATCCTAGGATTTCGTATGGTCAATCCTGCAAGTTAGTCAATTTGACACTAAATTGATAGACCAGAGATTGTTTACCAAAAAACATGGTAAGCAGGGGGTCTAGCCGCATTTCCGTACATTAGGTGCTTCTAGCTCACTTTTTGATCATAATTTTGTATCATATTGCATACTTTTTTCATGTCAAACTTGTTCTTGATCTTCATTTCCTCCCACTCTTCCATATTCTTTATCTGATCTCTCTGCTTGAGAATACCCTTCATGATCCATGTATATGTCTGTTTGCTTTCGAGATCTATTAGCTGCTGATTTTTCAAGTAGTAAGCGTGGACCCATCTGACCCAAAGTGAGCTTGATTTTCCACTCAAGTTCCATAGCAGTTTGATCATGTTTGTCTGGTTCCAGACTTTCAAATCGATGATGTTCAGACCGCCATAGCTCTTAGGACTACACACCTTTTTCCATGCTATGAGAGCTTTCCTGCTACCCTCAAACCTGTCTGTCCATTAGAAGATTCGGAAAATCGATTTGATCTTCTGAATCACACTCTTCGAAAATGAAAAATAATGTAACCAATAGTTTGTAAGAGCAAACATTACACTTTTTATCAATTGTATCCTCCCCGTATACGATAAAATACATGCACTCTAGTTTTTAATTATGTCAACAATCTGATCAATCAATGGCATGTATTGTTAAATTAACAATTTCTTACCCGTCATAGGCACACCCAAGTACTTGAACGGTAATTGTCCCTCCTTGAAATCAATTACTTTGATAATGGTTTCTTTCTCGGTTCTATCCATCCATGCACAATAGATTTTGCATTTTTGCGGATTCACTTTAAGGCTTGTCGCAGATGAGAAATTGTTGAAAGTTTTCATCATCATTTGCACAGAGATCCTGTCACCCCAGGCAAATAGCAACAGGCCATCCATAAAGCATAAGTTTGTGATTTTTAGCCTCTCGCGTTTTGTATGATAGTTGAAGTTACTATCTTTTTGCATCCTGTAGAAATATCTATTCAAGCATTCAATGACAATGACAAAAAGAAAGGGTGATATCGAGTCAACTTGATGCAATCCCTGTTTAGTATCTATTACGTTGGTGTATTTCCCATTCATATTGAACCTGTAAGAAACAGAAGATACAACAATCATAATCTAATTAGTGAATTTCCTAGGGAAACCGACTTCATTTAAGATATTCTCCGACGCCTTCCAATCAACCGTATTATACGCTTTTTGAATGTCCATCTGCACCAAACATCTTGGGGTGCCTATCTTCATGTCATATCCCTTAATTAATTCATAGGTTAACAGAGTATGATTATGAATGTTTTGCCCTTTCATAAAATTCGTTTGATTATGTCCCACTATTGTGTCCAAAACCTTGCCCATTCTAGTTGCTAACATTTTCGAGATGATTTTGTACAAGGTACTACAACAAGCGATCAATCTATATTCCTTGATGCTTTTTGCAGCATTAGTTTTTGGAATCAAAGTCACGATTGAGAAGTTTGCGGCTTTGTACATCCTTCCGTTTACGAAGAAGTCTTGAATAGCAGCCACCACATTGTTTTTAATAATATGCGATGCCTTTTTAAAGAAACAGGATCCTTATCCATCCAGCCCTGGAGATTTAAGATCATCTATACTATTAAATGATGTAGTAATTTCCTTTTCTGTAACAGGGGTGATTAAACTCTCCATCTGTTCAGTATTTAATCGATTTCCATCTCTCATGGCTCTGATATCAATTCCAGTTAGTTCAATCTCAGCTTTTCCCATCAAATTTTTGTAAAATTCAATGACTTCCATTTCAAGATCCTGTTGGTTGTTTAGGTATGTCCCGTCGTCCTTCTGTAGTTGTCTTATGGTCTTATATTTTTTCCTCAGTTTAATGGACGCGTCCCGTCACCCATTCTCAACCAATCTATTTTTGACCTCTGTCTTAGTACACTATCTTCAATTTCCTGCCATTTTATCAATTTTTCTGAGCATTTTCTAGCCATATCAATTTTGCTTGTGTTCATCCTGTCAGCCGTTAACTCAGTCTGGGTCGTCAGTAGTTCTTCTCTTGCTTTGACTATATTTTTTTTTGACATCAGTAATAGGTTTGCTTAGCTTTTTAATGTGGGGTTGAAGTCGCTGTAGTTTCTTCCATAGAACATACATAGCTCTGCCCCTCATAGGTATTTCCCAACTTTGTCGAATAGTAGCATGAAAGTTTTCTAGGTCTGCAGTGTTGTTAATGAATTTGAAGTTGTAGGATATGAACTGAGTCCTCTTATGATCTTGTAACATCAGCATAGCGTGACCTTTCCTTCGGGGGGTGAAATCTCGATGAATGATGAGTAGCGCAAGATGAATAGATTACAGATAAAAATACAAACGTGGATGAAAACAAAATACAACTAGTATTATTAAATAAATTACAATCCTGAAAAATAAAAGTAAACAATTAGTGAACCGAAATCAAACATAACAAAATAGACGGAAAAATTAAACGGGATGACGTCGAGAAACCTGAAATATGAAAGTGTTAAGAATTTAAACAAATGAGAGAAAATAGCAAATTTGTTGGTGAAAACAAAATTTTAAAAATAAGTAGAAAATTAATCCTTATTATTACTTTTAAAAGAAGGTTATATTTAGTTTAAAAATATTTCAAAACTATTAGATAAATAAAAAGTTTTTTTTTGTTTATTAAAGAAAAATATTAAGAACAACCTTATTATTTACATTTTTATTTTTGTAATTAAACTAACAAAACTGAATTAACTAAATAATTAAAGCAAATAGTAAGAATAAGCAAAAGGTTCATGTAGAGTACTACAGAAGTTTAAGGTGCTAATATCTTCCCTAAGCTTAACCAACCCCTTACCTAGATCTCTCCCCGCATTGTGTTTACGATGCAAAAATAGGTTTTTCCTCTTTTGACCTTTTCCTTCGGATAAATCAAAGAGAGGTTGTGATTTGAATTGTGATTCAAACTAATTAATAGTTTGATATCCTATTTCCACCGCAACAGAAAATAAAACTCTATCTATCTTATAATAGATAATGTTCTCGCCTTGTTTATTCGACCATGTAAAGTAATCTCCAGTACTCTCCATTTCATACAGTCCTGTATTACTCATCGTACTCGTGAGGTCGATATATACTTGGGGTAGTTTGAGCCATATCAGGATAGTTCTCAGCATGTCTTTCTTCAGATTAAAATCTGGTTTCCATTGTGTTAACAACATCAGCATATTTTGTATTGTATAAGGCCCTCTCATTAATACTGCATCTCTGTCTTGATATGAATGGAATCTCAGTATGAAATATCCCTCTTCATTGTAATACATGTCAGGTAGTTTTGCAAAATTCTAGGTTTTTGTCATGTATTGCTTCACAACATGCATGCTTAAGTCTCCTCCAAGCACATACATGATTAGGGTTATATCCCAGAATTTCACCTCATTCTCGATGTCGACTTCTTCAATCTCAACTTCAATTCCTCCATACATTACTTTCGGTGCCACAAATTCGATCGTCGTTCCATTTCCCAAATTTTGATTCCCGCTGAGTACATCAAGCCAAAGTTTCCTGGGTTCATCGGACCTCTTTTGTTCTTCTAGGATTTTTGTTTCTGCAGCTGTGTCTTCATCCTTCTGAGATTCCGTTGTATCATCTATTCCCATTGACTTTGATTCGTGAATTGACGATTCATTCCATTGCTTCTTAGTTTCTTTTCGGTTGAATGGAGGTGCTGACGTTGACACCACCCTTTTTGGTGGTCGCCCTCGCCCTCTCGTTCCCATTCTACTTCTCTATATTGTTTATAATTTTTTTTATTAGTTATGTAATTAAAAAAAAGTATAATTTCTTATAAATTTAAAAATTGTTAATGATGAAAAAATTAAATAGTTAATTATGTAGATTAAAAACTTTAAAAATAAATAATTAATTGAAATAGTAAAGGGATAAGAAAATTGAAGAAAATATTTATGTAATATTCTGTTGAAAGAAATTAATTGAAGTAAGAGAAAATGAAACTAAATTGAGAAAAATGTTTTAGAAAAAGGAAAAAATAAAACTTTGAAGTTGAAAAACATGTTGGAATGTTGAGAAAGAGATTGGGTCAAGAGGTACACCATATAAAGATATTTAAAAATTTATTTCCAAATATATTGAAATAGTAATTAATTATTCAAATTATGAGTCTCAATGCATTTTAGTTTTTATAGGTCTATCGTTGAGGTATCTTTATAAAATGATATTGAGAATCTCTATGAAAAAATATTTTGAAAAAATATATGTATTTTTAATTTAACTTGTAAGTTGTAACAATGACAATATAGAAAGTCAACAAATTAAAATTAACCAACAATTTTGATCGTATCTGACCAGAAGGGAATCAGTGATCTGCCACGCGTCGTTGATCTGCTAGCTGCTCACCGAGGCTATGAAAGGAGAGATGGGTGTATTTGAAACACACTCTGATGCCAAAGTAAGTGACGAGCAGAGTGGAAGCAAGTACAAAGAGAGAGTAAGAGAGTTAAGTTACCTGACCCTCTAGTGAAGAGGGTATTTATAGTGAGCCCCCAGCGCAGGGCCAACGGTTACCTAGCACTGGGTTGGGCTACCAGGCCCAATGTTAGTAACTGCTAGGCCTTATGTGGCGTCGTGAAGACCAGCACGTGGTCTTCGCCCTAGGGTAACTGTTCTGCACTATCTGGGAGGAGGAAGACCGAATCTCCAGGACGTGGGTAGTTACTTTATGATGTGTCCCTGCGTGAGGGACACGTAGAGAACGTGGGGAGAGGCCCGAGGAGCTACCCGGGCAGGCTGGACCCTGCCCGACCACGGGGGGAGAAAGAGGCTGGCTGGTCGGCTGTGAGGGTCTTGCCCGACAGCTGTTGGCCTATCCCCGACGGGGGGAAGGTTGTGCTCGGGGGAACTTCTGCCTGCCAACGTGGTATTCTTGGGCCCAACCTCATTGGGGTTTGGGCCTACTTGGTTGTGGGCTAAGCGTCGACCCAGTCCAGAACAGTAGCCCTCCAAGTCGTTGTTCGTGGTCAGGTGAGCTACGCTTGAGCAGGGACTGGTGTCGGGCGTGTCGATATGTCATGCAGGGAGCAATCGTGTCGAACAAGTGGGCGTATGACATGGTGGAGCCCGTGGACTGGGGAAGAACTTGAAGAGGCATAGTGAAGATGGAGAGTCGCCACGTGTCTTCTTGTGACGACTATGGGCTAGGCACTTGAGTGCCTGGCGACACTTCGTTTCCCGTGCTAGGGGTATATATGCATTGACCTGGCTCGTCTTTTCGCTCATTCGCTTATTTGTAGCTGCTCAACACTAAAAAATTTCTACTCGACACCTTCGATCGCCTCTGCTCGACATCTGGGATTTTTATGCCCGACAACAACCTTTCCGCATCCATATCCAGTAAGTTTCTGCTCCCTTCTTGGTGTGTTTTGTTGTTTATGGCGGTGTTTCCGGCGGCTCCGCTAGGGATGCTGGGAACATCGTGGGTTTTTTCGGCCAATATGCCAGAGGATCCTTCAAAATTAGGGCAAAAACGACCGTCCTTGGCCCTTGCGATGAGTGCCCCGGGGAGGATTGGAAGAACTTTGAGTCCCCCGAGGACGATGGGATGAATGCCCCTGACACAAGTGGATGTGTACGCCGAGGATAGAGAGTGTATTCTTTGGTCTCCTCGGGGGGTAAAGATTTCCCCTCGGCTCGTCCTATGGGCGGTTATGCGACCACGCCCTTTCACTTGAACTACGATGGAAGAATGGATTTGGTTTGGCTGTCGAATTCACCAAGTTCCTCTGCTTTTTAGGTAAAAAATGGCTGGCCATGCTGAGGAAGAGGTGGAGTGGTACCTGTCCGAGGACAAAGAAGGTCGTCAGGATGAGGTCGATCTAGATCCCCCGGAGAGACCTTTAGAGGAGTGGGTCGGGGAGGAGCCTTTAAATTATATGTTGAGGTTCGTCCTCGACGACTCCGATGTGTTCCTTGTGATAGAAGACAGAGTGGCAGGGAGCCCCCGTCAGTTCCGTGCTTGCCGGCCCCGGGAGTCTGATCGCATATGCTCGCGGTATAACAGAGGTCGGTTGCCGATGTACGAGTTTTCCTTCAAGGAGGTAGGGATGCGAATTCCATTCACTGGCTTCTAATAGGGCGTGTTCGATCATCTAATGCTAGCGCCATCCAAACTTCACCCGAATTCCCTAGCTTTCATCCGAGGATTCGAGATCGTCTACAACTACCTGGAGCTCGGGGCGACCATCCCGCTGTTTTTCTGCATCTTCCACTTGTAACGCTAGACGGTGAATGGCCGATATAACTGGGTTTCCCTGAAGCAGGCGACTAGGATCTTTCGTCCGTATACCGATTCTGTTCGGGGGTTTAAAGATTGATGGTTCGTGTTCATGCCGGCTACAGATGAGGCGTATGAGACCATCTTCCGGAGAGAAGTTATAGTCGTAGACGGGCGTCCTGAGGACAACTATGAGTCCAACTTCCCCCGGGACTGGGCATACCTGCATTTCTGTTCGGGTACCGACAATTTTATCTATAGGCCTGGTCGGCTGGGTGAGGAGGACAACTTGGCTTTCTGAAAGTTGGTGGACTTCGTCGATCGTCTTCCTCCTTGTAAGTGCGTGTCCCCCGACGAGGAGTATATCCGCGACGCAGACGGGCAGATATGGACAGAGACCCGGTTTATCAACATAATGGATCTACTCGAATGTCAGACGGAGGCTGAGGCTGAGGCTCATCGGCTCCTAGGTAGTTCGGGCGCATCCGGGTTGATCTTGTTACTTGTTTTTGATTTTACTCCTCTGTTTTTCTTGTGTTCTTGATTTTACTTCTAACTGTTTTTCTTGTGCTCTTCTTGCAGGCACAATGGGCTCCGTGGAGGAAAGAGTGACGAAGCTGATGAATAGGGGTAACCGTCACGCTCAAGGTCGGGCCTTCAATGCTCGGAGGGAGCTGGCCGTTGCTTCTTCAGGGACGACATCATCCCCGTAGGGAACTGGGCCCCCGACGCAGATCCCGACCCCCAAGCGGCGATGAGAGCTCGAGGTGCCATCGATTGACCTCACAGATGGATCCCCAGAGTGCGGGTTCGTTCTGTCTCCTTGCTGCCTTCGACCGAAATTCTTTTCAGGGAGGAACGAACCTGGGGTAGCCCCCGAGGAGGCTAATAGTATACTGGCTGCAGGCAAGGAGGCCCGGAGGAAGATGATGTCTGTGAACCTGGCGGCAATGGTGAGGGTCTTTGAGACATCCCTCGTACTGAATGAGGAGGGGTTCTCCTCGGAGGATCTAGAAGAGCGACCTCACGGTATTCGAGGAGGTCCGAGCTAAGCTGGAGGCCGACCAAAAGGAATACCAGAAATAGAACAAGCTTCATCGGGAACGTATCGGGGAGCTAGAGAAAGCCTTGAAGGACAGGGATGAAGAGTTGAAAGGGGTCTAAGGCTGCGTCGCTGAGCTCGAGGATCTGGTCACCCCGGCCGAGGAGGAGTCCGAAGAGGATCAGATGATGGTGTCTAGGAGGGAGCTCATGGACAAGGTTCGTCAGCCCGAGGAGGATTTTCTGAGAGCCTTTGAAGTGGGATTTAAGCACGCTGTTGACCAACTCAGGCTCATCAACTCCAATCTGATGACCGACGGGATCCACCCCTTTCATCAGATCCAGGACGGCCAGATTGTGGCACCTGGCGGCTCGGATGACGAGGATGAAGACCAAGCCGCCCGCGAGGAGGAGGATCATGTAGAGTAGAGATGGTGGCCTGCGTGCCCCTTTATCATTCGACCTATGCGCCCGGTTGTTTTTCGGCCTGCGCGCCATGATTTTTGATTTTTGGGCTTGGGCCCGTTTATTGTAACGTTTTGACTTCTGGGCTTGTGCCTGTTATATGGAATTTCTTGTTTTCCTTTCTAAGTTTGTGTGTGTGCTCGATTATTTATGCATGATTTACATTTCTGTTCGCATTGTATGCTTGCTCGCACATTGTTATGCTTACTTTGTAAGTTTACTGTTGGGAGTGGAAGCTCGACATTCATTGTACCCAGTAGTGTAGGGAACTGGCCGGTTGACCGGGGTAGTTACCCTGTCGGTTACAGAGATGGACCACGATCGTGGACCAGTCCTCGCAGCGTAACGTCCCATCGCGAGCTGGGTGTTCTGCCAGTCTCGGTACTGCGGTGGTGACTCTCGGTCGAGGGGTTGCCGTCGAGCAGCGTGTTCTGCCTGCACACACAAAGGGAAAACACTTGCTATCTCGTTAATTCCGAGGAGACGCGGTCGTACCATGTCGCGCTCCTGTGGTCGCGAGGGATGTCGTCGCGGGCAGTGTTTAACTATAATACTTTTTTAGCTTCTCAGCGTTTCATGGTCGAGCTATCTAGTCCCCGTGTAGATTTTCGAGGTAGTAGGCCCCGTGCTCCGTTTTGTCCCGTACCCGATAGGGGTCTTCCCAATTCGTGGCGAGTTTGCCCTTGTGTGAGTCCTTTTGGTTCCTTCGCAAGACCAGGTCGCGCGACCTGGAATTCGCGCTTTAGGACTTTGCTGTCGTAGCAACGGGAGATTTTTTGTTTTAGTGTGGCTTCATGGAGAGCTATTGCTGATCGGATTTCTTCGACCAGGTCGAGCTCATCCCGGAGAGTCTCGTCATTGGTTTCCTCCTCGAGGGGAGATTCAGTCCTTCTGGACGATTCTCTTATTTCCACCGGGATGACAGCCTCGGTTCCGTACGTGAGTCAAAACGAGGTCTCCCCGATGGTTGAATGAGGCGTTGTTCGGTAGGCCCAGAGCATGTTGTGGAGCTCCTCAACCCATCCTTTCTTGGTGTCGTCGAGTCTTCGTTTTAGACCTCGGAGAATCACTCTGTTTGCAGCCTCGGCTTGGCCGTTCGTTTGTGGGTGCTCGACCGAAGTGAAATGATGCTTAGTCTCGAGTTTAGTGACGAAGTCTCAGAAATTTCTGTCGGTGAATTGTGTCCCGTTGTCGGTGACTATGGCGAGCGGGACGCCGAACTTGGCGAGGATGTTCCTATGAAGACAAAGCCTCATATACTATACACGTGTGTTTCGATGATGTCAAAACGCAACCACATGGAAGAATCGGTACTTGGCATTATCACCACAAGGCATAAGCATACCTTATCGCTTATGTCTCATTTGCTTGCATGTTGTGTCATCAAATTAGCGTCATTCGAGTCAAACATCATTGGTGGATTATGTGTTGCATCTAGAAGTGTCAAAAACATAAAAATAGGCATTTTTGCAAAATACAGGTCTTTGAGTCGACCACTCATTTTGCTTCGGCCGACTTATAGAAGGTGTCTATAAAGTGTATTTCCTGCGGGTTGGCGCACGTCAACCTCCGGTCGATGCATACTGATTGTTATTTTTGTTTGTCTAAAAATACAGACTTTGCATCGACACATGGTTTTGTTTTGGTCAACGCATAGCCTGTTACTTTGCATAATTTGTTCTGTCTGGGGAGTTCCGGTCGACCACTCCTTTCTGTATGGTCGACCGTTCGCTGTCTTTCTGCATAATTCTGGTCTTTCCACTTATTTCGAAAAGTGGTTTTGTCTGTTACTTTTTGGCATACTATAAATAGAAAGTTTCTCATTTTCATCCACAACAATTGAATCAATTGCAAAACAAGAAAAGTGAAAGAGGTGCCATTAGTTCTCATCACTTCATCTTCTATAATTCATACCACAACAATCACGTACAATAGTATTTGTTGTGCATTATGGTTTGTTAGAAGTGATAACGTCTGAAGTCGTTGATTGGGAATCCGGTTCGGGTTGAGTTTTTGGCAGGTTTTTCTTGAATAAAACCTTGAGGGTTTTGTCCTTCAAGATTCACTGAATTTGGGGGATTTTTGGTACGAATCTTCTCAACATATATTCAGCTGAGCGAAGGTGATCGAGGAGCGGTGGGTTTCGTCGATCTAGTAGCGGGAATCGGTGAATTATGAATGAGAGGTTCGGGTTCGATTAGCAAGTGTTTGATATCAGCCGGGTTGGGGTTTGAAAACGCAAGGTTGTTCAACCAAGGAGCTGTAATTGGAGGTTCATCCACAAGCAATCGAAGGACTTGATTCGACTCGAATCAAGGGGCAAGAAGAGAAAGCATCTTCAACAACAAGGGAGTTTGTTTGTGCATTTACTTGTCTATTCTTGTATAAACGATTCAACAACAGGTTACATTTATATTATACGAGCTCAATTCTATTATTAGAATTGAGGACAGACGTACCCCGATGCGAGGACGGCGGGGGAACTGCCTCAACAAATCTTTATGCCTTTTACTTTCCGCATTTTCATTTTGCTTAATATTTGCGTGAATTTAGTTCAAACAATAATATCGAATTAAGGACTGTTGAGTAAGTGCTGAAGTAATTTTAACTATAGTACAATAGTTTATTGTACAAGGAAACTAGTGCTACTTACTCAAGGCCGAAATCACTTGGAGTGCTCCGCACGCCAAGTGTTTGATAAATTGTCTGAACCAAAATTCTCTTGCGCTGTCCAATTATTTTGTTGGCATATTAAGGCATTGGAACTAGTCATATCAAGTAGTGATATAAATCAATTGATAGTGTGACTAGTATGGTGAGTCTCATTTCTCATTATCAATTTCCAAAGGCTAGACGCATATCCGGTCTTCTAGTAACGACTCGTTATAGACGGTAATTTTTCCACGGCCGCTTCCACAATTAAAAAAAAATTTTAAAACCAATTTTATTTGTAGCGCCGACTGATTTTTTAATAAGGGATCTATTCAACCCCCCTTCTAGATCCGTGCCATCGTCTAACAAGTGGTATTAGAAGCACTGATTTTCTCCGTGCTTCAAGTATAACTTTGTAGAAAATGGCTAACGAACCTAAAAGGGCCTATAATAGAGCTCCCGCTTTTAATGGAGAAAATTACAGTTATTGGAATGACTGTATGCATGTGCACATTAATTCTATAGATAGAAAAGTATGGAATGTTATTCTCAACGGTCCAATGGAAATAACTATGACCGATGCGAATAATGTGACGACGAAGAAGACGACAAGAGTGAGGACATGGGGATGTTCGTAAAGCGTTCCAACCGCTATGTTAGAAAGAATGGCATCCAACACTCCGAGAAAAATCTTGTCAACTTACGGAAACAATCTAGGCATTCTAGAAATGATGACACCAAGGGGAACAAAACAAGAGGGTCATGTTACACTTGCAGAAAGACCGAACATTATAAACCAGATTGTCCCTTAAACAAAAAGGGCAAAGAAAAGGAATCAAATAGATCACATAAGAAGCAATCAAAGCCAAGGAGAGCATATATGGCTTGGGAAAGCGATAGCGATTCCTCCAAGGACGAAAGCTCAAGTGATGAAGATGAATCCATAAACTTGTGTCTTTTTGCTCACCAAAAGAACAAGAAAACAGGTACGACATGCTAAATATGAAAATTCCTCCAACATGTCTCATTTTGAATTACAAATTGCGTTTAATACTTTGCATTGTGAAGCAAAAGAAGCCTTTAAAAGGCTTGCCTTAAATAATCAAAATTTTGCTCACTCAGAGCAAAAGATTCGAGAGTCCGAAAAGAAACTTGAGGCACTTAAAGCTTCCATGGTAGAAAGTATTAAAGCAGGTTGTGAGGATCTAAGAAGTAGAATAGTTAAATTTGGATGTGACACTTGTTACATTTGGCAAAATGAAGTTAGAAACCTAAATGACAAACTTAACAAGGCTCTAGAGCCCAAAATTACTTTTTCCATTGATAAATCTGATTTTAGAAAGAGTATGGTTAATCTATATCAAAAATACAAACATGTTGTAAGAAATAACGATAGCAAAGGTAATTCAAAAGTTAACTTTTCATGTCTATATTGTTGCAAGAAAGGCCATTCCATTGCTAAGTGCCGTTTTAGGAGATTTTTGGTTCCTAAAGGCATTTATCAATGGTTGCATAAATGTGACCATTTTGTCACTCACGACTTAGGACCCAATAAGCCATTGGGTACCTCCTCTTGTTAATTGTTTTTTTCATAGGTACAACGTCTTAAGACCACCGAGTGAAGATGGGTTCTTGATAGTGGCTGCTCAAGACACATGACAGGAGACATATCTCTCTTCATCGACTTTGTGGCAAAGAAGAAGGGGTATGTAACCTATGGAGATAACAATTGCGGTGCAATACTTGGTAAAGGTAGTGTAGGTAACCCTTCTTCCACTACTATATCTGATGTATTGCTTGTTGAGGGTCTTAAACATAATCTCATTAGCATTAGCCAATTATGTGACAAAGGATACAATGTATCATTTTCGAAAGAATGTTGTAAAATTATGCATAATGATGAAATGAAGAGTGTGTTTAATAGCTTAAGAGTAAACAATATCTATATGTTAGACCTGAATGAAGTATCTTTGACAAGTGACAAATGTCTCATGACAATGAGTGAGGACTCATGGTTATGGCATAGACGTTTAGCACATGTCAACTTTGACTTGCTTAACAAGGTAGTTTCCAAAGATCTAGTCCTAGGTCTGCCCAAAATAGAGTTTACCAAGGATAACCTTTGTGATGCTTGCCAAATGGGAAAGCAAACGAGGATCTCTTTTAAATCCAAAAACATCATTTCAACTACGAGACCTCTCGAGCTTCTCCATATGGATTTATTCGGGCCATCTAGAATTAAAAGCCTAAGTGGTAACTATTACGGTTTTGTAATAGTTGATGATTTTTCTAGATTCTGTTGGACTATCTTCTTGGCTAGCAAGAGCAATACATTCGCCTCCTTTGAAAGATTTGCTAAGCTTTCCCAAAATAAATTAAACACAAACACTGTCTCAATTAGGAGTGACCATGGAGGTGAGTTTGAAAACTATTTGTTTGAAGAATATTGCGGTAAATATGGAATTGATTACAACTTCTCCGCTCTACGTACTCCTCAACAAAATGGGGTTGTGGAGCGCAAAAATCGTATTTTAGAAGAATTGGGAAGAACAATGATCAATGAAAGTGCATTACCTAAATATTTTTGGGCCGACGCCATAAGTACGACATGTTATGTTTTGAATAGGGTGCTCATCCGCCCCATTCTAAATAAAACACCGTATGAACTTTTAAAAGGGCGCAAGCCAAATGTATCTCACCTGCATGTTTTTGGTTGTAAGTGTTTTGTGTTGAATAATGGAAAGGAAAACTTAGGCAAATTTGATTCCAAGGCTAACGAAGGTATCTTCCTCGGATACTCTCAGTCAAGTAAAGCTTATAGAATTTATAATAAGAGATTACTTACCATTGAAGAGTCTGTACACGTAAAATTTGATGAATCTTATCCGAGAGACGTCAGAAAAGGTAGTGTTGTTCATGGTGCAGGTACATCTACGGAAGACATACTCAAAGGTGCCGAGCCGGGAATTGATCAACCCGATCAAGCCAAAGTTGAGGAGGAGAAAGATGACCGCCATGAGGAAATCGAAGAAGTCCATCCATCTACAAAAGATGATCTCCCTCCAGCTTGGAAGTCTTCCAAAGACCATCCAATAGACAACATCGTCGGTGATATATCAAAGGGAGTTATGACTCGGTCTAAGATAAGTAATTTCTGTTATCACTTTGCTTTCGTTTCACAAATGGAACCTAAAAACCCTAAAGACGCCTTACTCGATGAGCACTGGTTTTTATCTATGCAAGAGGAACTTAATTAGTTCAAGAGAAATGAGGTTTGGGACCTTGTCCCTCCTCCGCGAGGTCATCGAGTAAAATCGGCACCCGATGGGTGTTTAGGAACAAGTTGGATGAAAACGGGGTAATAACCCGCAATAAGGTGTGTTTAGTCGCGCAAGGGTATAACCAAGAGGAAGGCATCGACTATGAGGAGACTTATGCGCCGGTTTCTCGACTCGAGGCTATACGCCTTCTACTTGCCTTCGCTTGTGCGAAAAATTTTAAGCTATTTCAAATGGATGTAAAAAATGCATTCCTTAACGGTTATATAAATGAAGAAGTTTATGTTACACAACCTCCGAGTTTTGAGTCTCATGAATATCCCGATCATGTATACAAGTTAAAACGTGCCTTGTATGGACTCAAGCAAGCCCCTAGGGCTTGATATGAGCGCCTAAGCAAGTTTCTACTTGATCAAGGGTATTCAAGAGGCAAGGTCGACACAACCCTCTTCATTAGAATTCAAGGAAAACACTTAATCTTGGTACAAATTTATGTTGATGACATCATATTCGGATCAACTAACATGAATCTCGTAAGAGAGTTTTCTAACCTAATGCAGGGTGAATTCGAGATGAGTATGATGGGGGAGCTCACATACTTTCTCGGATTACAAATCAAACAGCTTGAGGAAGGAACGTTTGTAAGTCAAACAAATTATTGTCTTGAGCTTCTCAAGAGGTTTTACATGGCAAATTCCAAAGCCATTGACACACCGATGCCGACATGTGCAAATCCGAATAAAGATGAATGTGGTAAGGACGTAGAGGTAAAAAGATATCGAGGTATGATTGGCTCACTTCTTTATCTTACCGCCTCTATACCCGATATTATGTTTAGTGTTTTCATGTGCACTAGATATCAATCTTCTCCTAAGGAATCCCATTTAAAAGCTGTTAAGCGCATACTTCGATACCTTTCGGGTACTCTAAAGTATGGGCTATGGTATTCCAAAGGAAATAACTGTTCCTTGGTTGGATTCTCCGATTCCGATTTCACCGGGTGCAAATCGGATAGGAAAAGTACTAGTGGTACGTGTCACCTATTTTCAAACTCTTTGGTTAGTTGGCATAGTAAGAAACAGGTTTATGTTTCCTTGTCAACCACCAAAGCGGAATACGTTGCCGCCGGCAATTATTGCGCTCAAGTCTTATGGCTTAAGCAATAATTGTTAGATTCTAACCTCAAACTTGAGCGTATTCCGATCTTTTGTGACAATACTAGTGCAATTAATCTTACCAAGAATCCCGTGCTACATTCACGCATTAAACATATCGAAATTCGACACCATTTTCTTAGGGATCATGTGGAGAAAGGCGATGTTTTTTTGAACACGTTGACACTACAAATCAACTAGCGGATATATTCACAAAACCGCTTGCTACTGAACTCTTCTTTCATATCCGACGAGAACTTGGTATTCTCGACATTTCGGATCGTGTTTAGTAATATTTCTTGCACATATTTTACTCATCTATGTTTATACCTACTTCGGTAATCGGATATCTAACCAACTGAAGATGTTGTAAGTATAAGCGTATATTCATCAAGCTACTCTCGGCATGAAGGTGATATCTTTCCTTAACTCTCTCTCTCTCTCTCTCTCTCTCTCTCTCTCTCTCTCTCTCGATTTTTATGTTCATACAAAATGCTTTAAACTGTGTGTTATACGTGTCATATATGTCATAATATATGTATCTTGTCTATTTGAATGCTTGAAGTTTGTTATGGCAGGTTATTTATGCATCTTTGCTGCTTATATGTTCATAAATATGAAAATATGCATGTTTTGTCTGCATGAGTCGACCCAAACAGGGTGCGGTCGACTCACAAAAATGTCCCCAAAATTGAAATTTTGTTCGGGTATGCTCAGGTCGACCTACCGGTCGACGCATACCTGTTGATTTTTGAACGTGGAAATTTTAACACAGTATGCATCGACACATACAAAGGAGCGGTCGACGCATCGCACGAAAACTGTCAATTTTTTTTAAAACCGTTCAAAATCCCCATTATTTCAATTTTTGATGACTCATTAATTGTCTATCATTACTTTTTGCATTGTAACTTGACACTACATTACATCTACCCTCTATATCTCTCCTCTCCACAAAACCTATATAGACTCTACAAAAAGGGTAAAGATCTTAGTCTCTCTACATATTCACCAATCTTATCCAATCCTTGCAAATCATCATCACCCTGTCTCTCTTTTCATCTCTTTGAGCTCAACAACCATTGCTGCAAGAAAAGTGACAGGTAAAATAACTTCAAGGGCCTCCTCATCTGCTTCCATTCCGGTTTCCGCTGTATCTTTAGTGCCTCTGGAGTTTACTGAAAGCTTCACAAAGAATTTTAGTAAAAGATCTATGGTCAAGCAACACACTTATTATCGTCTCTCGGCGGAGCGCATGCACATTCCTCACATCATCGAGCTTCTTGATTTTCAAGGGGTAAACAACTTTTTGGAATGCAATGAAATATATAATGAAGACATTGTACGCATCTTCTAGACATTTCTTCACGGCAAATTCTGGGTTCTCTATTTCACGCTAAGATTGGCAACACAAAGGTTAGTGTCACTACTGTTGTCTGGCAAAAATACTTTGATATGTCTCTTGATTCGAACAAGCCTCTCTTTAAGGGCACTGACACCCGCACGATGGAAGGCTATGAGTTCAAGATAGCTTTGAACTCTATGGTTTAAAAGCCGTATGCTGATCAGATTGTGGCAAGTGACTTATTTTCGAAGACCGTCGCCACCGGAAAGTTGAAACCACAGGATAGGATTCTGCAATGGATAGTGGCTCGCATTCTGTGGCCTAAGAAAAGTGGTTTTTCTCGCGTTGATCAGGAGGAAGTTCACTTGATGTACATTTTGAGAAACAAGATTAAAATTAATTGGCCTTACTACATTGTAAGTAGGATTTACGCTTTAAGGGACTCAGGTCGTGGTACAGCTCTCTCTTATAGTTCAGTTATTCAAGAGTTCATAACTAGTACTAAAGTTGCACTTCCGTATAAATCACTCACTTCTGACCAAAAGTTTTGTCAGAAAACTCTTACCATGATGGGTTATATCTGGCTTCATGATGAACAGCGGTACAAATTTGTTGTTAAAGCCACTACTTCCCGGGTAGAAGACTCTGATGAGAGTGAGGAGGAAAGTGAAAAGGATGATGAAGAAGAAGAAGCACAAGAGGAGCAAGATGATCGACAACCAATGGAGGCTGACGATCAAATAAATGAGGATTGGGTTCAAATACACCATCCACAGAAGAGAGTAATGACCAAGGTTGGGGTCAGTGGCAACACACTGGGTGGACAACAATGCGTGCATACTATCAGCCATCACAGTGGGGCTATGAAGAGCCAACGAATACCCCGCAACCACAATCTTTAGAGCTTCTAGATATGATGAGGGCCATGCAGTTAGAGCAACGTACCTTTATGGCTGCTCAGGACGAGCGGTTCGCCCAAATTCAGAGCTAATTCGAGACACACACTGAAAGATTCAACACCTTCTCCTCGAATATTAATGAATGGTTAGATGCTCGAGTTGGATCGACTAAAAGTCAGGAGTAGGCAATTTCACACAGCCTCAATACCTTGAACAATGTTGTCTTGGAATTTACTGACATGGCATATCCGTATCCTGGAAGAGGTCACCACTTCAGGGGGGAGGGGATATTGAAGCCTTTGCATTGAAGCATCCTTGCATTTCATCCTTTTTATGTTGTCTTATTATTTTGCATTATATTAAATAATTTCTAATTGTGACAATGCTTTGCATTTTTGAATGCTTTATGACTTCCTGAGCACAAATTGTTCTGTGTTTTATTAACATATGGTTTGTTTATCTATTCGTCTCTTGATGATTGACGTTACCATGTGTGGATAATTGTTTATGTTGATTGTTACCTATTGTACATTCTTTTTGATTTGAGCCTTTATTTCTTAACCAATCTCTCTTTATTTTTGGTGTTGTCAAAGGGGGAGAAGAGTGTGCCAAAATGATAGTAAGAACTATGAAAGTTGCAAATGGAAAACATCGCAAATAGAGGTATCAAGCAAGGGGGAGGTTAATACCGCACATCACACAGGCCAGTCGCACATGTTTTGAAATCATCAAAAAGGGGGAGTATGTGAGGACAAAGCCTCATATACTATACACGTGTGTTTCAATGATGTCAAACCGCAACCATATAGAAGAATCAGTACTTGGCATTATCACCACAAGGCATAAGCATACCTTATCGCTTACGTCTCATTTGCTTGCATGTTGTGTCATCAAATTAGCGTCATTCGAGTCAAACATGATTGGTGGATTATGTGTTGCATCTAGAAGTGTCAAAAACATAAAAATAGGCATTTTTGCAAAATACAGGTCTTTGAGTCGACCACTCATTTTGCTCCAGTCGACTCATAGAAGGTGTCTACAAAGTGTATTTCCCACGGGTTGGCGCACGTCGACATCCGGTCGACACATACTGATTGTTATTTATGTTTGTCTAAAAATACAGACTTTGTGTCGATGCATGGTCCTGTTTTGGTCGATTCATAACCTGTTACTTTGCATAATTTGTTATGTCTGGGGAGTTCTGGTCGACCACTCCTTTTTGTATGGTCAACCGTTCGCTGTCTTTCTGCATAATTCTGGTCTTTCCACTTATTTTGAAAAGTGGTTTTGTCTGTTATTTTTTGGCATACTATAAATAGAAAGTTGCTCATTTTCATCAACAACAATTGAATCAATTGCAAAACAAGAAAAGTGAAAGAGGTGCCATTAATTCTCATCATATTCATCTTCTACAACTCATACCACAACAATCACACACAATAATCTTTGTTGTGCATTATGGTTTATTTGAAGTGATAACGTCTGAAGCCGTTGATTGGGAATCCGGTTTAGGTTGAGCTTTTGGCAGGTTTTTCTTGAATAAAATCTTGAGGGTTTTGTCTTCCAAGATTCACTGAATTTGGGGGTTTTCTGGTACGAATCTTCTCAACGTGTATTCAACTGAGCGAAGGTGATCGAGGAGCGGTGGGTTCCGTCGATCTAGTAGTGGGAATCATTGAATTGTGAAGGAGAGGTTTGGGTTCAATTAGCAAGTGTTTGATATCAGCCGGGATGGGGTTTGAAAATGTAAGGTTGTTCAACCAAGGAGCTATAATCGGAGTTTCATCCACAAGCAATCGAAGGACTTAATTCAACTCGAATCAAGGGACAAGAAGATAAAGCATCTTCAACAACAAGGGAGTTTGTTTGTGCATTTGCTTGTCTATTCTTGTATAAACGATTCAACAACAGGTTACATTTATATTATACAAGCTAAATTCTATTGTTAGAATTGAGGGCAGACGTACCCCGAAGCGAGGACGACGGAGGAACTGCCTCAACAAATCTTTGTGCCTCTTACTTTCCGCATTTTCATTTTGCTTAATATTTGCGTGAATTTAGTTCAAACAATAATATCGAATTAAGGACTGTTGAGTAAGTGCTGAAGTAATTTTAACTATAGTACAATAGTTTATTGTACAAGGAAACTAGTGCTACTTACTCAAGGCTGAAATCACTTGGAGTGCTCCGCACGCCAAGTGTTTGATAAATTGTATGAACCAAAATTCTCTTGTGTTGTCCAAATATTTTGTTGGCATATTAAGGCATTGGAACTAGTCATACTAAGTAGTGATATAAATCAATTGATAGTGTGACTAGCGTGGTGATTCTCATTTCTCATTATCAATTTCCAAAGGCTAGACGCATATCCGGTCTTCTAGTAACGGTTGGTTATAGACGGTAATTTTTCCATGGCCGCTTCCGCAATTTAAACAATTTTTTAAAACCAATTTTATTGGTAATGCCGACTAATTTTTTAATAAGGGATCTATTCAACCCCCCTTCTAGATCTGTGCCATCGTCTAACAGTTCCTCTTATAGAAACAGAGTATGTTGTGCATCGTGATCTTGGCGAGGGCTTCGGCCTCGACCCATTTGGTGAAATAGTCGACGCCCACTATCAGATACTTGTTCTGATAGGAGCCTAAGGTGAATAGGCCAAGGATATCCATCCCACACCAGGCAAACGGCCAAGGGGAGGAAATGGACTTGATCTCGCTCAGAGGGGAGAGGTGCATGTCCCCGTGGCGCTGGCACCTGTTGCACTTCTTGACGTGCTCTTTCGTGTCTTCCTGCATCATCGACCAGTAATACCTAGCCTGTAAGGCTTTCCTTGCCAAGGATCGTCCACTGAGGTGTTGCGCGTTGATGCCTTCGTGGACCTCTTGCAGGATGGTCGAGGCTTGAGTTTTGTCGACATATTTGAGGAGAGGGATCGAGAAGCCCCTTCGGTATAGTTTGTTCTCGAGTAGCACATATGAGCAGGATCGTCGTTTGACCGTACTGGCCTCCTTAGCATCGTCGGGGAGGCGCCCCGTGCTGAGGTAGGCGTGTATTAGGGTCGTCCAACAGTCGACGTCCCTGATGGCATTGACGTCGAGCAGCGTTTTTTCCTTTTCCATACTTGGTCGGGCAAGGATCTCCTGGACGACAGACTTGATTCCGCCTTTTTTCTTGGTGCTCGCCAACTTTGAGAGGATGTCTGCTCGTGTGTTCTGCTCGCGAGGCACGTGTTGTACTTCTGCAGAGTCGAAACTCTTCATTTGTTCCATGATAAAGGCTAAATACTCGGCCAGGTTGTTATTCTTCGCTTGGTACTCGCCTCAGACTTGGGATGAAACCAATTGGGAGTCCGTGAAGATCTTTATTTCCTTGGCTCCAAGGTCCTTGACTAGACGGAGTCCGACCAGAAAGGCTTAATACTCGGTCTGGTTGTTTGTCTTTGGAAAGACAAGTGTTAGGGAAACTTCTACGACAATGCTCTCCTTATTTTCGAGGATGATGCCCGCGCCGCTTCCCGACGAGCTTGAAGCTCCATCAACGAAGATGGTCCACTTGTGAGTTCCCGGGGTTGACTCTGGTGCGGGGGTCATCTCAGCGACGAAGTCGGCCAGGACCTGGGCCTTGAGGGCTTTTCTTCCTTAGTAGACGATGTCAAACTCGGAAAGTTCCAGCGACCACTTCAGCATGGGCCCAACCATGTTGGGCCGGCCGAGCAGCTGCTTGATGGGTTGTCTGGTTCTGACTACGATGGTGTGGGCCAGGAAGTAGTGTTGGAGCCTCTTGTCCGCGTTGATTAGGGCCAGGGCGACTTTCTCGATCTGCTGATATCTTAATTCTGGGCCGTGGAGGGCCTTGCTTGTGAAGTAGGTCATTCTCTGCCCGTCAGGGGTTTCTCGGATCAGCACGACACTTACGGCCTCGTTTGACACAGCCAGGTACAAATAGTGGACTTCCCTAACATCGAGCCTCATCAGGACGGGCAGTTCTGATAGGACACGTTTGAGGTGGAGGAGGGCTTGTTCGCATTCCTCCGTCCATTCGAACGCGGCTTCCTTTCTTAGTAGCCTG
Organism: Lathyrus sativus; assembly: GCA_963859935.3. Classification (NCBI taxonomy): domain Eukaryota; kingdom Viridiplantae; phylum Streptophyta; class Magnoliopsida; order Fabales; family Fabaceae; genus Lathyrus; species Lathyrus sativus. Next base: position 320,316,416 of record OZ012738.1, on the reverse strand, counting down.
AAGAACGGGAGGGCATGCTGAGCAGATTTGGCGACGAAACGGGATAATGACGCGAGCATTCCATTGAGGGACTGTATTGATTTCTTCGTGCTCGGTGTCGCGAGCTCGGAGAAGGCCCGGAACTTGTCTGGTTTCGCCTCGATTCCCCGTTCAGTAAGGTAGAATCCGAGGAACTTCCCCGCGCGTACCCTAAAGGTGCACTTCTCCTGATTGAACTGCATCCTGCACCTCCTTGCCGTCTCGAAGACTTTCCTGAGGTGCGTCGTGTGGTCGACCTCTATGCGGGATTTAACGATCATGTCGTCCATGTAGACCTCGAGCATGTCGCTGATCTCTCCTAGGAAGACTTTGTTCATCATCCGTTGGTAGGTGGCGCCGGTGTTTTTTAGGCCGAAGGGCATTACGTTGTAGTAGTAGTTACTCGACTCGGTCATAAACGCTATGCTCTGCTTGTCGACCTCGGCCATGGGGATTTGGTTATACCCTGAGTAAGCGTCCATGAAGGACAATAATTTGAAACCTGCCGAGTTGTCGACGAGCTTGTCAATGTTGGGGAGGGGATATGCGTCCTTAGGACATGCCCGGTTGAGACCGGTGTAATCAACGCACATCCTCCATTTTACATTATATTTCTTTACAAGTACAACATTGGACAGCCAAGTTGAACACCGGGCTTCCGAAATAAAATTTTCCTCTAGGAGGTCTTTGACAGCTTTTTCAGCCACCGTCGACTTTTCGGGGGACTGCCTATGTCTACGTTGTACTACGGCCCTAGAGGCCGGGTTGATGGAGAGCTGGTGGCAAGCAACCTCGAGGTCGAGTCCAGGAATCTCTGTGGCGCTCCAGGCGAAGAGGTCGGCGTTCTCACGGAGGCAGGCCTTCAGCTGCTTCCTCGCTAGGTCAAGCTGCCCCGCCCCAATCTTCACGGTCATTGTCTCGTCTGCTCTGAGGGTTACGATCTCGAAGTCCCTGTCTAGAATGGAGCGCGTTGGATGGATAGGCTGCCCGTTGGTGGTTGGAGGAATGTCGTCGGCTTTGTCCTCGCGATCTGGCTCTTCGGCGAAACGACAGTCGAGGTCTACAGTGTCGACGTGATCCTTCGGTCTGTTCTCCTGGACGGGGGAGGGGTTAGCTGCTCTGGTCGCAGGGCCGATTGTGCTGAGGCCCTTCATCGCTACTTCAAAGCATAGTCGGGAAGCTTCTATGTCCCCGTTGAGGGTGACGACGACTCCCAGCCTGGTGTAGTACTTCATCTTCAGGTGGACGATCGATGGCACCGCGGTTAGTTCAGCCAGCGTTGTCCTGCCTAGGATGCAGTTATACAGAGATGGGCATTCGAAGACTAGAAGACGGACGTTGATTTCCATGACCTTTTCCTTTTCTCCGAAGGTGACCTTGAGCTCCATGTATCCCCATGGCCTCGTCGTTTTCCTATTGAAGCCCTGCAGGTCGGAGCCCAGACAGGGGGCCAGGTTGGTCTCGTCGAACTGAAGCATTGAGAAGAGGTGGGTATACATGATGTCTACCGAATTCCCTCCGTCGACCAGGATGCGGCAAACGTCGAAGTTGGCCATCTGTGCCCATATCAGCAGGGGTATGACCGAGTTGGGGGCTCCCCTGGGGAGCTCTTTGAGATAGAAAGTGATTGGGTTGGACTGTCCGTGAAACTTGTCGTGCGTGCTCATCTTGCTGGAGCTGTTGTTTATCAGCTTATCGAACTTCTTTTTAACCGATCTGATCGAGAGCTTGCTCGGTGTATCGACCGAAATGACCATTGCCCTGGGGAAGTATTCCCATCGGCTGATGGGGTGCACTGGCTCCTCGGGCAGCTGAAGCTCGGTCGAGAGACCAAATTCCGTCAATGTGAACCAGTCCTCAGGTCGACAAACACTAAGGGCCACCTGTAGGCCGAACTCGTTGTTGGGAGGGGGAAGGTCCTCCACTCTTTTGGCCTCGGGAGCTTCCTGCCACAGGGCATCTCCTTCCTGGGTGTACCTCTTCAGGTGCCCGTCCTTGATTAGAATTTCGATTGCGTCTTTCAGGTGGATGCAATCCTCCGTCACGTTCCCGTGGCTTTGATGGAAGCGGCAATATTTAGATTTTTCTGCGTTGGCTTTGGTGGGTGCCGGTTTTGGAAATCGGACACCTCCTCAGACAAACTCTGAATTGGCGCACTCAGCCAGTATGCGCTCGCGGGAAGCGACTAAGGCCGTGTACTCAGTAAAACGACTAACGGGGCCTCTCTGCTCCCGGGGTTCTCGGGGACGATCCTCTCGTCACCGGTCTCCCCCGCGCCAGGGAGCTGACGCTCCTTCATCTCGGGACCCGTGGGGGATCTCTTGGTTGCGGCTTTCACGGGAAGTGTTGGCGGCCTCTGTCTCCTTGAATCGGATATAATGATAGGCTCTCTCGAGGAAGTCTTAGAGGGTGTCTGGCCAGTGGATGGCCACAGCCTCGTAGAACTTGGAGCCTCGGCGTAGGCCTTGCTCCATCAGGTAGCGCTTCATATCGTCCAAAGTCGTTACTTGGACCGCCTCCCTCGTGAACCTCTCAATGTAGTTCCTGAGAGGCTCGTCCGGGGCCTGGATGATTGCGCCCAGTGCGGCCTCCGTCTTCGGATGCCGCCTTGACGCAATGAGAATAGATCCTTCAGGACCCTCCAAGACGTGACGGACTCAGGCTCCATGCTTTTGTACCATGCCATGGCGCCTTTCCTCAGCGTTGTCGGGAAGAGTCTGCACTTGATGGCTCCCCAAACGTTCATTTAGTCGAGCATCGCCTTGATATCCTCCAGATGGTCGTTGGGGTCCGAGGTGCCGTCGTACGTCGAGAGCACGAGCGGCTTCTCCATCCCGTGGGGGATGGGGGTCGCCATGATTTCCCGCGACAGAGGGGTCCTGTAATCGTCCTCGTCACTGCGAACCTGGGATTGCGAAGGTGACGGTTCATGTCGAAGAGGCGGGTTACGCCCCCTCGGTCTTCTAGCCGGGGCTTTAGGCCTGTTCGCCCTTGGCTCCGGGGAACGCCTCCTCTTCTGGGGTGGAGACCTTGCTCGTTTCTTGGAGGCCATTGGTTGGGGCCTCTCCAGCTATGGTTGACGCCCATGTGGTCGTGGAGAGGGGCTCCGGGAGCTCCCGTGCTGATTTCTCCACGGAGGAGAGCGGGACGAGGTGTCGTGTTCCAGAATGCCGATGTGTTCATTCTGTTGGAACAACATCTGGTTTGTCTGGTTGATGGACGCTGTTGCGGTTAGAATAGGATATCAAATTATTAATTAATTTGAATAACATCTTTAGTTCACAACCGGTCTTTAATTTATCCAAAGGAAAGGTCAAAGAAAGGAAAAACCTAATTTTGCATCGTAAACACAATGCGGGGAGAGATCTAGGTAAGGGGTTGGTTAAGCTTAGGGAAGGTATTAGCACCTAAAACTTCTGTAGTACTCTACAGGAACCTCTTGTTTAATACTACTATTTTTCTTTATTATTTGCTTGAGGGTATATTGCTAAGGGTTAAAAGTGACAGAGAGACCTAAGGGTTAGTCCTAAGTTTACTCGGCAAGACTCGCATCTTGTGCCTACGTATCCTGGGTAGGGGATGGAATCAAAGTAATCGTAGTTCTCCTTGAAAGGGAGGTTAGAAACTTATTAACTATGGTCAAGGTTTCAAGGGGAATAAGCGTTCTTAAGGAAGCGCTTATGTGGAGTGCAGCGACTCCTATGTCTACGTTGAAATAGTTGAATTGAAAATAAGGTTAAAATAGGTATTCCACGATGGGAAACCTAAAACGGAGTACGACGACTCCTTGACCTAATGCTAGGGTAAAGGGCATTTTAGTCCACGGCGGGACACCTAGGCAAACTAGGGTTTGAAATGTTCAAATGAGAGGACTATTGACTCGACGATCAAACGGCTAGACCTAATCCTTCGGAGGGACGTTAATGGTAAATTATGCAAACAATACGCTAATACATGGCAGGATGGAAATAGAGGAAAATATGAAAGCAGTAAAAAATGCAAAGCGATGATCACTCGCGTAAATTATACCCATGACAAAGCAAAAACAACTGACGGAATATAAGCGATGATAGCCTCGCGTAATTACAACCGAAAAATTGGAATATGAATACCAACCATGGATCAGTAAGCAAATGAAGCGGGAGATGGCTTTTCAAAATCACTTTTTCGCCTCACTTTTTCCCACTTTCTCTCTCGAAATAAACAGAACAGATGTTGCCGAATTTGCCGAGGTCGAAAAATAAGTCGGGAGCTGGCTTCGACTTTGTCGTTGCCCTCCCGACATACCCGATGATGAAAATTTCCTGAGGGTGTCCGAGTCCGAAAAAACTGAATTTGATTAACTCTATTATTTTCACTGTCATTGATTTTCTTTGCAAGTTCGTAGGAAAAAAATTGAGGAATCGATCGCGAAGGCACTTTTAGGACATTAGGAAATTTAGAATTTAGGAATTAAAAATTGTAATTTAATTTCCTTTGTAATAAAATTGTAATTTCCTTTGTAATGAATAAATAGAATTTAATAAATAAATTCAACTTTTTCTATTTCCTGATCACATTCCTTCACTTAAAAATTAACCGACGAGTTCATCCGATTAAACTTAAACGAATAAATTCCGTTAATTAAAATTTATCCGACTAAATTTATTAGATTAATTCACCAGACAATCCATCAGATTAAGCTCAACCAAATAAATCCAAATAATTGAACTTTCCTGACTACATTTCTCCAGACACATTCATATGAATAAATTTGTCCCACTCAACTTTATCTGTTTAAATCCATGTAAATAAATTCATCTGATTCCAACTGGCCCGATTAAATTAAAATGACTAATTTTTTCCGATTAAATTTATCCAGGCAAATCAAACTGATTAAACTCCTTCAACGAGATTTATTTGAAACTCCACTGTTCCTTTAAAATCGACTGTTGACTACCAAAAAGCAGAAAAACACACATTTGTCACAATAAATTCTTCAAATCAAATCTTCGCACTGATTTAACATTGAAACTATCATAACATTCAGCTCATTCTCAATTAAGCCCCATGATCGGATATGGGAATCCTAATCACTTGAGAAATTCTCGAGGACGACTCAGCTCCATAAATTGTCGACAAACTGCCAATTAATGACCATTTTGCCCTTCATAAGTTAAACTGCTCACAATGTAATTTTTCCTGTAAAACCAATAGACTGAACAAACCGGTTAGCGGTTAGTTAAAATACCATGCAAAATGAGATGACGTGCGAAATGAACCTAATAATCAAGGGGCAAAATTTGGAGTATTACAGTGCCCCTATTTAAAAAATTTCACCGGATGATTTGAGCAGCGGAGACTCGAGGAATCACGGTGAAAGGGATTTAAATACAGATGACCGAAAATTTTACCCTCAGATGTAGTGATATACAATGCTATGAACAAAACAGAAACAAACTAAAATGGATAATGCCATGAATCTATTATGATGCGTATGATGGAAATTGATAAATGTAAGGATGCAGATGACACGACGACACGGGGGACAGACGCGGCGAACAACACACACTGGGGAGTACGACGCACTAGGAAAACAACATGACACTGGGGAATTCTAAAGCGATGGCCAACTGGTGCAAACGCGACCAACTGTCACTTTTAGGATGAAACTGTAAGAATGGGATCCTCAAAGGAGATGGCACCGACAAGACATCCTCCACTGGGGAATATCCAAGAGTAAGGGTGCAACGAGCTCAGGCATGACCGGCTGGCACTCTAGGATGACAAAGTAACACAGGTTCCACATGGCGGTAGGATCAGGTAAACGACAAGTGCTGGAGTTTTCAGAGCGTTCCTTTAAGCGAAGAGATCGAGCGTGATCTTCAGGAATCATTGGAAAATATACAGGGAGAACCAAACATCAGAAACAATCGGGAACTCTGAAACACAAAAACCAATTTTAGGGCCATCCGGAAGAACATCGAATGAACTCTGAAACAAAGAAACAAAATGAGAACATCTATAAGAGCACGAGATGAAGACAATTCTCAGAAGGTACATCCGAAACATTTATGAAAACATTAAATGTACAGGAAGAGTTTGAAGACATATCTGGAAGAACATCAGATAAGCAACAAAGGAGTTATGGAAGAAACATCAGAACCAAAACTCAATCTGGAAAACCATTAGAAGGAGAAATAAATCCAGAGAAACATTGAGTAAGATTCTAGAAAACCGTCAGAATCGAAGGAAAATATCTGGAAAACCACCAGATAAGTTCTAGAAGAACATCAGAACAAAGACTCAGTTTGGAAAATCATCAGAGAGAGAAACAGATCCGGAAAAACATCGGATAGATTCTGGAAAACCATCAGAATCAAAAGGAAGATATCTGGAAAACCATCAGATAAGTTCTGGAAAACATCAAAACAAAGACTCGATCTGGAAAACCATTAGAAAGAGAACCAAATCCAGAAAAATATCGGATAGATTCTGGAAAACCATCAGAATCAAAAGGAAAATATCTGGAAAACCATCAGATAAGTTCTGGAAAACATCAGAACAAAGACTCAATCTGGAAAACCATCAGAAAGAGAAATAAAAGACATCCAAGAATGGATTTGGATAAAAAGGTACCAGACACCCAATAATGGCTTTGGATGAAAGGTATAAACACAATATATAAGAATAATATTGGACGTAAAAAGAACATACATATCCGGAAGAACAATCGGATAAGAAAAATGTCATATCTGGAAGAACATCAGATAGACACTATCATACCCCAAAATTTACCCAACCTTTTTCTTTACTTGGCTTGTGTTTCATTTCATTCTTTAGCATTTGCATCTGCATAGCATTGTCCTTTTCAGAGGATCAAGGGAGGTGTGCCATCCAAGAGAAGTTATCAAGGGTATCAAGCTCAACCAAGAGTGCTTAATCAAGTTATCCATTGCTTACAATCATCAAGAAGTGGTCAAAGCTCTCTGAGAAAAAAGATTGACAAATGTTGGTTACCTCCTATCTTGGAGGTCAATTGAAGATCATCAGGGGTACACAAAGCCATGGTTATGGATAGGAAATGGTTGAGAAGCTCATTGAGTGCTTTTTAAGCCAATATAGAGCTTATCTAAGTGGTCATCTCATTTGCAAGAGGTTGCAGTCAAAGTTTGTGCACCTAGCGTATCATCTGCTTAGTGCAAGGTCAACTGTGAACTTGAAGGAGTTGGAGACTTGGTTACAAGTCATTGGAGTCATGGGAAGTCATGTTGAGACATCTATAATTTCATATCAAATTCAAACTAAGAAGAATCAAGAGCCTAAGAAGTTACTAAATTAGGGTTTTAGAGGATGTCAGTGTAAAATCCCCTTCTTTAGGAGCTAACTTCAAGGACAAGTTACCTCAAGATACAAGTTGAATATCATTTTATTATAAACATGAGACTTTTAGGGAATGTTATAAGCTTTATTTTGAGTACTAGAAACCATCCATTGGGTTTGTGGAGCTCAAGTTATGATGCCATCAAGTTATGGGTCTCAGATGCACATATTTTTCAGTCAACAAAAGTCAACTCACTTCCAAGGTACTTTTGACCTAAAGTCATGTTTCTAATCAATTTTTTATGAACATAAAATTTATTCCTCATGATCTTAGATTTCCAAAAAGTCCTATAAGTCCTCCATATCATTTGTGGAACTCATGTTATGAAGCTTGCAAGGCAAGGGTATTTTGGGAAACTTTGATTATAGGCCATTTTGATTATGGGTCATGTTCTTGCACTTAAGTACCTCAAATGGAACTTTAACCAACAAGAAAGTTGCTCCAAATGGTTTCAATTTCATCATGAAGCTCAATATTGGTGTGAATTATGCATGGTTGTGGACATTGGTGGAGAAATTCAAGTGAAAATGCAACTTTAAAAGGCGATTCCAATTGATTTGCTTAGAGGTCTTTTTCATGCCATATTTTAATTCAATTTTGTCCACAAGACTCCAACAAGAAGAATGCACAAGTTTACTTTGGTTTATGAGGTGCAAAACATGTGGAAATGAGGCTTACTTCACAAAGAAATTTGTCATTCAAACTTCATAATTGGACAATGTACAAAGCCCAATTCAATCCTAATGTGCAATTCACACTCCCAGCTGCAAAACCAAATGAAATTCAAGTGTGTAGGCATTGATGTTCACGTGTGCATGAGCACATGCCAAGTTTTGGGCATTTTCAAAATTCAGCCAAACCAAGCCTCATGGGCCTTCCATTTCCATCCAAATCCAATATATAAAAGCTCCAAATTCATTTGGTGAGCTCAGAAGTGCAATTTCGTGGAGGGAAGAGCAAAGTCAGTTTTGGAAATTTGAGAGAAAATTCAAAATCGTGAATCTAGATCTAGAGCAATTAAAAGCAAATTGAAGCAAGTATCATCTTCCTCAAGTGAATTGGAGTTGATCTGCACAGTTTGGAGCAAATTAACACTCAATTGAAGCACCAACGTAGTGTCTCCATTAGGTAATCTTCCAATCCAATTTTCTCTCATGCTAGGCATTGATTTAGGTCATTGTTGGTTGCATCTGGAGCCCAACATCATGTAGGCAATGTTTGAGTGTTTGATTTCCATGTTTGATGAACTTTTTAGTTGTGCACCTAAAATTTCATCCGTTCGATTCTCATTATACATGCTTGTTTAAGCCAAGTGGAGCCTGGATTTGGAATGTGTGTTACTTCAGCTTTATTTTGATATAAGATTTATGCATTTTGGTGAAGATTTGCAGATCTGATCTCTAGCCAGCTCGCCGGAGAAGATGACCAGAGCTAGGGCTCTGGCGTTTGGTTTAAAACCTTAGATCTGAGGTGGACTTGTTTGACCTTTTGACTGTGGTGATGTGTTTGCGTTTCATTCGCTTGACTGTGTACGCGTGGAAATTGACTGCCATGTCAATTAATGAAACACAACGCTTTGTGTTGCTGAGTGAACTAGGCCTAAGTTGCTTTTGCACCCCACTTCTGGATCAGCCCATTGTTTTCAACGTGGAAACTTGCTATTTGCACCTTTTCCCTTTATTTATTTTATTTTATTTTAATTTCTTTTTTGTTTTGATTTTAATTGATTAAAAATATCTCCAATCATTATAAAATTCAACCAAAAATATTTTCTGACACTTTAATGTGTTATTTAATTTTTGATATTTTTAATTTCATTTTCCATTTATTTTTCAATTAAATTTGAATTTAATGATTGGATGTGTTTTTAAGTTGCTTTTCATTTGTTCTTCTTTGTTCTTGGTTGATTTTGTTGATCAATTGAAACCACCAATGAATGCGAGTTATTCCTCATTTAGATAATGAGTTGAGGTGTCTTAGAGGATGGTTTTGGTCAATGTTTGACCTATTTTTGGTTGACTTTGTTGTGCATTTGTTTGACCCTTGACAACCCTCCTTCAAAGTGGAGCACCCTTAGTAGATCAATTCCTTTGGTGATGCTTTGATTGGACTTTGGTTATGTTGCTTTGGCCTCTGGTTTCCAACATCTTTGTGAGCTTTGTGCATTTTATTTGGATTTATTTGAATCATTTTCCTATTTTTGGTGTATTTTGCAAGTCAAGTCACCCTAAGGATGGTTCACACATACTAGTTGACCTAGTTTGGATTGGAGATGACCCTTGTGGATCCCATGTGCTTCCAACTCCTATTGATTCACATTTCTAACATGTTGAAGTGGCTGGTTGCCCATTTTTAGGTCATAAAGTTGTTTGGTTCTTGTTGTAAGTTGCATTTGTTGAAGGCTTTCCATTTGGTGTTGAATGTTGAAAGTGTTTAGAACCTAGGTTCTTTACCATGCTTTATCTTGCAACTTGCTTTGGCTTGCTTTCTTATTTCATTTTCCTACTCTCTTCTCTTGTTCTCGCTTCTGTCCTAGGACCTTGGGGACTCATCCAAGTTGATTTGGTGCCTTTTGTTTGCACTTTGAGTTTGGCTTAGATGAGAGGCCACATTGAGAAATTTCTTTTGGTTTCTTTCTTGCATGATCATTGTGAGGTTTATGGTTGAGATTGCATTTGATGTTGCTTGCTACCCAAGCCTTTTCTCCCATCCTCACATTGATTATGTCTTCTTCTCTTTCTTGTGTGTTTTCCTCTTGGTAGTAATTGATGTGCAAATGGTTATAGGAATTCTATTTCTCTCATTTCATCTCACTTTTGGCTTGAACTTGTTTAAGTTCTCTTGTTTGCATCTCTTACTTTGTTTTGCATACTTTTGTTTGCTTGAAGAGGTTGAGATGTGCTTGTGGTGGTTGTTACCCCACACCTTTTTCCTTCCTCTTCTTCTTGGTTTTGCATTGCATGTTTGCATACTTTTCTTCTCATTTGTGCTTGCTTTCTTCTTCTTTTGTCTTCCTTTGCCATGTTCCCTTAGGACTTCTAATATTTCTTGTTCAAGATGGATTATGATAGACATTATGTTTGAATCCATTGTATGATAACATTAGGAGAGCATTCCCTTTTCATCCCAATCATAGGTGTATATTGCATGATAACATTAGGTTGAGTTTAGTCTCCCTTTTAGAGTGTGTCTTCTCTTCTCATCTCAAAACTTCTGCAAAACACATGATAAAAGATAATGAGTGTTCTACGCTACGAGCCTTAAGCATTTAGGAAATGATGATTGAGGGGCCTCCTTTGATTTGTCTAGAGTGTTTAGCGTATGTCCTTTGGATGATATGCGACACATTCGCTCCTAAGTCATAGTCTTTAGTGCAACATGAATTACAAACAAAGTTCAATTAACTTCTCCTTCTTAAAAGACTCAAAAAACAAATATAAAACTTTTTTTTTATCCTTTGGGATTAATGGAAACTTTTTCATAAAGAGAGTTTTTTTTAACTCTTGGTTCTATCGCAAACAGGTAACGCCTAAGTCTCCAATGGTCGAGCAACATACACCTAACTGCTGGAACTAAGTTTTAACCATACTCGGGGAAAACATTTGAACCAATTTGTGGTCTTGTTAGCCCGAACTACATTTGCTCTGATTTCTCGTACTAGACGAGGATACGTAGGCACAAGACGACGATGTCTTGGCAAGAAACCTTCCCCACTTTCACCCGTAGTTTTCCGAACTACGTTGACTATGACTTTCCCATTGCACGTGGGAGTATGTAGGTATGAAGCGGCGATGCTCTATCAAGTCTCTTTTCTCTTCTTTTATCCCTGTGGCCTGTAGTTTAGATAGTTTAAAGACCCTTTTAGATAGATAACAAGCGTGGATCCCGTCGAGTACGACAAACGTGAGGGGTGCTCATACCTTCCCCTTGCGTAACCGACTCCCGAACCCAAGATTTGGTTGCGATGGCCTGTCTTCTCCCTTTTCGTAGGTTTTCTCTGATCATTTCCTTTCCCTCTTTTGGGATAAATAACGAACGGTGGCGAATCTTCTGTCCATGTCGGCCCCTCTTTCGCAGCGATGCGACAACTGGAGAATCTGCTGGGGACTTTTCCTATCCCCTATGCAAGTCAATCCTAGTGATGTGTATATATGTGTTATACTTTATCTTTTGATGTGTATATATGTGTTATACTTTATCTGCATTTGCCTTTTACTTTCCAACATTGTTATATATCACTGTTGCCGTGCTGTTGGGTGGGAATGTTCCACTGTGAGATAAGCCAAGACCCAGGCTTGAGTACAACCATAGCATTAGAAGTGGAAAGTAGTGGTGAATCTGTATGTTTGGCATGCACTAGTTCCCACGAAATCTGCGCTCAGACGAGATTCTCTTTGATGACTTTCTTTCAAGTCCGTTTTGGACAGTTAAGAGGTTGTTTGATCTGAGGATTGTCGACTCTAGGGACCGATCATTTGGGAGTCAGCTAAGTGAGGCTGCTTCATTAGACTATGATGCCAAACCAGAAATGGTGAACGTATCATCGTTTCTTGAAAGTCTGTGACGCTGATGACCACATAGGATGCCAGACCTTATCAGTGATAGGTTCATACCTGTGAGTGGGGAGGGTTATGCAAGAAACTTTGGCCTTCAACCTACTCGGTTTTCTCGTCAGTGTGAACCTGTGACTTTGATACAGAGGGTCCTTATGATAATGATATGTTCTTGCCAAAGCGGAACGCTGGTTCTTCTCAATCAACAACACAACAACCTTGATCCCCTGTTGCATTGGCATTTTTCATTTGCATATTAACATTGACATGTATTTATGTTGCAGGTGTATATTTTCCCTTCGATTCTAGTGATCTTGTTCCTTTGTTGACATGGAGCCTAGCCTGAAGAAGACTGTGGTGTATAAGTTCCCTACTCCCGACATTGGATCTCTACTCAGTTTGATCTCTGTGGCTGACAGAAAGGTGATGGAAGATTTCACGCAATCATATGGGAAGCTTTTGAGTTTTATCTGCAAGCCCTCAGTATATGAGTTGGGTGGTCTCCATACTCTGCTGCAGTTTTATGATTCCCAGTTACGGTGTTTCACTTTTCCAGGACATGTATTACTGCCTACTCTAGAGGAGTTCTCTGTGCTACTTGGAGTTCCTATCTTAGACCATATGCCTTTCTATCACACTGATGCTGAGCCTGATTTGGCTAAGCTTGCTGGTGCCCTTCATTTGGATGCTTCTGAGCTAAAAGGGAATTTGGGCAAGAGAAATGGAATGCCTGGATTTTCACTATCTTTTCTGGTTGCTAGAGCTCAACACTTTGCGAAGGAGCGTTGTTGGATTGTGTTTAATGCCATCCTAGCACTGTGCATTTATGGTATCATGCTATTTCCTAATATTCCAAATTTTGTGGATATGGATGCTTTCCACATTTTTGCTTTAGGGAATCCTGTACCTATGCTTCTGGGCGACGTCTATCATTCTGTGCATTACAAGAATGAGAATCTGAGAGGGAAGAACGTGTCTTGTTACATACCTTTGTTGTACAGGTGGTTTGTGAGTCACCTTCCCAAATCTGGTCCTTTTGTTGATACTGCAAGTACCTCAGAGTGGTCAGAGAAATTGATGGGTTTGACTTCTGAGAATATCATTTGGTTTGATAGAGATCAGCTAGGTATATAGATTATCTACAGTTGTGGTGGTTTTCCTAATGTCCCATTGATTGGAAGGAAAGGATGCATTAACTACAACCCATCCCTTGCAGTAAGGCAGTTTGGGTATGCGCTGAGAGAACCTCCAAGAGAAGAGGAAATACAAGAATCTTTGTATTTCACTGGCTTGCTGGAGAACGAGACCTTGACTAGAGTTGAGAAGGCTTGGAACAAAATTCATCGCAAAGGGAAAGCTTCTTTGGGAAGAGTAATAGTAGAGCTTACGATCCTTATGTGACTTGGATTCAGGATAGAGCTGAGAGAGTGTTGATGCCTTTTCCACCTCGTGAGCCTTTATATCCTCTGATGATTGAGGAGCCTACTTTTGTTGACATCCAGAGGTATAATCCGTTGTGGTCTGAGAAAGAGGAGTTGCGCAAGGAAAATGAAGAGTTGGAGAAAGAGATTATTTAGCTTCGGGGCGAAAAGGTTGAAGCTACTTATTCCTGCAAGAGGCAAACTGAGTTGGTAAACAAGCTGGGTACAAATCTTACCAAAGAGATTCGCGCTCGTGAGCATTTGGGTTTAGATTTGAAGGCTGCCAGTGATGTCTTTATTTCTAAGAAGAAGGAGTTGGATAAAGCTTATCTAGAGATTTCCAGGTTCAATGACCAGTGGAACGCTACCCTCACTAATAACAAAGAGCGGGAGAATGGACTCAAACAACAGATTGCTAAGCTGAAAGCTCAACTCCAAGTGAAGGATGAGAAGATTGCAGCTAAAGCCTCACTCTGACGTGACCGTGACTGTAGACTGAACGAAGCACTTGCAACGTTGGATGATTACAAGTCTAGAGCTGATGTGAAGAGGTGTAAGCTTGAGGAGGCTTTTGGTAAGGGCACCTGGGAGGATTACGCTCAGGATTTGCATGCCACTATTAGCCGAAGAGAGTTGCTCATTCGGGGTTTGCTTATCAGGCCTGACCATCCGAAGACGAAGGAGCTGTTAGAGGATTTATAGTCTAGTTGTCGTACTTGATTATATTTCTTTCCAGTCTGTTGTTATTGACAATCACCATACCTATTGGCTGAGGTGATTTTGATTCCATTGTATTGCTGTAGCACTGTATTGCTGTATCTGACTTTTGGCTCTCATTTTTTTGATGAGTAGTTTGCTTGTTGCTTATCTGTTAGCTCTCCATTGTTGTGTTGTTCTCGTGGAACTAGAATCGAGGGGGAAATGTCCCTAATGCATATGTACATGTCTGCATATTGCATCATCTTGCATTTTTGCATCACAGGTGCCCAAGACCGTTAACCTTATCTCCGTGGTTTGTTAGTTTGTTTCAGGATTGACAACCAGACGACTCACCGTTACGCCACTCGAGGAAATCAGCATAAGATCATGGAACAGATGCAAGCTGAGATGCAGGAACTTCGGGACAAGATATCCCAATTTATGGACTTGATGCAGGGTGTTGCAAATGGTCAAGAGCAACTAAGGACTCTGGTGCAGCCACTAATTGCAAGAGTTGATGGGAATGGTGTACTTCACGGGGGAACTGCTGCTAATCCTCCTCGTAATGATGGTGGCACGCCACATGCTAATGTTATTCCTCCAGTTGTTATCCCTCTGGGCGGAGGAAACGTAGGTGGAATCCCTATGCCTGAAATGGCGTATACTGCACATGGCAAAATGTTCCTCAGTGGGATGAAGATCAGCAGGAAGATGTGTTCTCCATGCAAGATGTTGGTGCATGGTTTCCGTCTGAGGCAGATAAGAGGTTTAAGCTGATTGAAGAGAAGATGCGGAGCTATGAAAATCAGAACTCCATGGGATTGGACATGGCTAATCTGGGGCTGATCCTAGACTTGAAAGTACCTTTGAAGTTCAAAGTTCATGATTTCGACAAATATAAAGGCACTACTTATCCTAGGGTTCATCTGCGTTCTTACTATCGTAAAATGTCCGCCTACTCAGATGATGAAAAGTTGCCGATGCACTTTTTCCAGGACAGCCTTTCGGGTCCTTTTCTTGAATGGTACATGAGCTTAGAACCAGTCAATATCCGATGCTGGAGGGATTTGGCTGAGGTATTTGTTAAACACTACCAGTACAATAGCGACCTTGCGCCAAACAGGTCCAATTACAAAATCTATCTCAGAAGAATGGAGAATGCTTCAAAGAGTACGCCCAGAGGTGGCGTGAGCTGGCAGCTAGGGTGCAACCTCCCATGGTAGAAAGGGAGTTGATTGATATGTTTGTTGCCACGCTACCGGGTGTATACTATGAGAAGCTGATCGGTAACATGTCGGGCAATTTTTTTGATCTGATTATTACTGGGGAGAGGGTCGAGAACGACATTAAGCTGGGAAAGATTCAAGCTGGTGAATGATCCTCAGCAGGAGGAGGAAATAGAAATGCTTTTAGTAATAAAAAGCGAGAAGGAGAAACCAACGCAGTATCTAGTTCCCGGGGAAGAAACAGAAATCAGCGGCAACAATACCGTCAACAGCAACCTTAGGTTGCAAGAATCACAATACCTGCGATACCACAACAACAACAACAACCACAACAGAATCAGCAGAATTATGCTCCTCGTCGTTTTCAGGATCGGGGCAGGGCGGTAAATAGGCAGTTTGATACGCTTCCGATGCCATATTCTCAATTACTCCAACACTTGTTACAATTGCAGTTAATACAGAAAAGGACTCTGGCTCCTTTGACAGGTGCACCACCTCCTGGTTACGACGCTAATGCTCGATGTGAGTTTCATTCTGGTGCTCGGGGTCATAATATTGATAACTGTAAGGTGTTTAAGCATAAAGTTCAGGACCTCATAGACAATAAGGCTATAAACTTTTCTCACGACGCGCCTAACGTCGTGCAAAACCCCATGCCTAATCATGGGGCAGCTGGGGTCAGTGCAATCCTTGAAGATGAGAGCTTGGATTTGGTGTCAGATTTCAATGAGTTGAAGACGCCGTTGAGCTTTGTAAAGGACAAGTTGTTGAGGGAAGGGGTATTCCTAGGTTGTGACAAAGCTTGTGCTGAATGTTTGAGCCATCCTGAGGGATATGAGAAGTTGAAAAACCATATTCAGAAGCTGATGAATGAGGGTGTCTTGCAATTTGACAGAGTTGTTGTTGAGGAATTAATGGTTGAAGAGAGGGATGAGGTTGCGACAATCTCGATTCCATACAAGACTATTACTATTTCTGCGCCTCCCAGGTCGCCAACCATCATTACCAAAGCTGGTCCTGTACCATATGAAAGTACTAAGGCGACTCCGTGGAATTACGGAGCCGAAGTATATTGTAACGGGCAGAAACAGGAGTTGAAAAGTTTACCAGTGGATTATGTGGACAACTTAGTTGGTGCTGGTGGAATTACTCGGAGTGGAAGAGTATTTTCGTCGCCTGAAGTGGCTGCTGAAAAATCTGACAAAGAAAAAGGTAAAGTAATGGTTGAAGAAACTTCTCAAGCTGGTGAGAAGGAATCCTTGTTGAAGGAGGCGGAGGAGTTCATGCGCTTGATAAGAAAGAGTGATTACAAGATTGTTGATCACTTAAAGCAAACTCCGTCCAAGATATCCATTTTGTCCTTGTTATTGTGTTCAGAAGCGCACATGAACGCTTTGTTAAGAATCCTGAATATGGCTTATGTGCCACAGGAGATACCTGTGAATCAACTCGAGGGGGTTGTGGCACACGTAAATGTAGGTAATGGGCTGGGTTTCACTGATCTAGATTTGACGCCCAAGGGGAGGAATCATAACTGCGCGCTGCACATATCTATTGAATGCCGAGGAGCCGTTCTGTCACACGTGCTTGTTGATACAGGGTCATCCTTGAATGTGCTACCGAAGAAAGCACTGATGAAGTTATATATCCGTGGTATATTGTGTACGCCAAGTGACTTGGTAGTACGAGCTTTTGATGGGACTCGAAGGTCCGTGTTCGGGGAGTTGACTTTGTCAATCCAGGTCGGGCTGGAAGTGTTTGACGCTGTGTTCTATATCATGGATATTCAGCCAGCTTATAGTTGTCTGCTGGGATGTCCCTGGATACATTCGGCAAGTGCCGTAACGTCCACGCTGCACCAAAAGTTGAAGTACATGGTGGGTGGCAGTGTTGTCACTGTTTGCGGGGAAGAATATATAATGATTAGTCATTTGTCTTCATTCAAGTATGTCGAGGTTGATGGAGAAATCAATGAGACATTATGTCAAGCTTTTGAAACTATGCAAATCAAGGACAAAACATCGGCCGTGAGTAAAGCGCCTGAAGTCGCCATGTCATCCTTCAAGGAAGCCCAAGCAGTGGTGAAGGCTGGGGCATCACAAGGTTGGGGCCAAGTGCTGAACATTCCCAACAAGCAAGACAAATTCGGATTGGGATACATCCCATCTTCCTCCTAGAGCACGCCGCGCTATAAGGGGCCTGTCCAATTTACCAGCGAGGGTGTAAACTTTGAGCAGATTAATGTCGTATCAGATGAAGAAGGTGACAGCGACTGTGACATGGACGCGTGGATTCGGCCATGTACACCAGGACAAAGCCTAAACAACTGGTATGTCGAAGAAATCATCCAAGTGATGACAGGAGAGTAATTATTTGTTTTTCTGATTATTGTATAGCCCTATGTTCTACCCGAAGCATAGCGTTATTTGTCTTCAGGGCCTAATTGTTTATGGTTGAACAATCTTTTTTTATCAATCAATCAAATGGCGTTTTTCTGCATTCAAATATTGTGATCCTTGTCTTTTTTGTTTTATTTTTAACAATAAAATGGCAATGTGGTTTGTGCTTGTTTGCATATCATTTTAAGCATTAAATCATTATCATTGCAGGTTTCACATTGCAGATGACACCGCTTCAAAGCCGTCTATGACTCGCTTTGACTTTGATAATCCGATATTTCAAGCCGAAGAAGAGATTGATGAAGACGAAAACCTACCAAAAGAGCTTACCAGAATTTTAAAACAAGAAGATAAAATCATTCTGCCTCATCAGGAGGAAATTGAGGTCGTCAACTTGGGTACCGAGGAAGTCAGAAAATATGTCAGGATAGGGGCCGCATTGCAGAGTGATATCAAGCAGAGATTGGTTGAAATGCTCCGAGAGTATAGCGATATCTTTGCTTGGTCATACGAAGATATGCCCGGTCTTGACATCGACATCGTGGTTCATCGCTTGCCTTTGCGTGATGAGTGTCTTCCAGTTAAGCAGAAGCTCAGAAGGACCAGACCAGATATGGCTGTGAAAATCTAAGAAGAAGTCTAGAAGCAGTTGGATGCAGGATTTATCGCTGTAACAACTTACCCTCCGTGGGTCGCTAACATCGTACCTGTACCAAAGAAAGATGGTAACATACAAATATGTGTTGATTATAGAGATTTGAACAAAGCCAACCCGAAAGATGATTTCCCGCTCCCTCACATTGACGTATTGGTTGATAATACCGTGCAATATTCTGTGTTTTCCTTCATGGGCGGTTTTTCCGGATATAATCAGATCAAAATGGCGCCGGAGGATATGGAGAAAACAATGTTCATTACACCGTGGGGGACTTTCTGTTATAAGGTAATGCCTTTTGGTTTGAAAGATGCAGGGGCAACATATCAACGGGCAATGGTCACTTTGTTTCATGACATAATTCATCATGAGATTGAGGTCTATGTTGATGATATGATAACAAAGTCGCAAACAGAGGAGGAACATTTGGTAAACCTTTTGAAGTTGTTTGAGAGGCTAAGGAAATTCAGACTGAGGTTGAATTCGAACAAGTGCACTTTTGGTGTCAGGTCGGGAGAGTTGCTGGGGTTCATTGTTAGTGAAAAAGGAATCGAGGTCGATCCTACAAAGATAAAAGCAATTCAAGATATGCCAGCGCCAAAAATGGAGAAAGAGGTTCGTGGTTTCTTGGGTAGACTGAACTACATTGCTAGGTTCATATCTCACCTCACAGCCACGTGTGAACCCATGTTCAAATTGTTAAAGAAAGATTAGGCGGTTGTCTGGAACAAAAATTGCCAAAGGGCATTTGATAAGATAAAAGAATATTTGCAGGAGCCTCCGATCCTGATACCTCCAGTAGTTGGAAGACCATTGGTAATGTATTTAACGGTTCTTGAGAATAATATGGGTTGTGTTCTCGGTCAACATGACGATACTGGAAGAAAATAGCATGCAATATACTACTTGAGTAAAAAGTTCACAGATTGTGAATCCAGGTACTCAATGTTGGAGAAAATATGTTGCGCACTCGCTTGGGCTGCCAAATGCCTAAGACAATATATGCTACATCATACAACCATGCTGATTTCAAAGATTTATCCGATTAAATACGTCTTTGAAAAACAAGCACTTTCAGGGAGAATTGCCAGGTGGCAGATGGTTTTGACAGAGTATGATATTCAATATGTTTCCCAGAAAGCTATCAAAGGGAGTATTCTGTCAGAATATCTTGCTGAACAACCGATTGATGACTACCAACCAATGAAGTTTGAATTTCCCAATGAAGATATCATGTTATTAAAGATGAAGGATTGCGATGAGCCATTACCCGATGAAGGTCCGGAGAAGGGTTCCCAATGGCAGATGATATTTGACAGCGTTGTTAACTCTTACAGTAGTGGAATTGGGGCCATTATCACGACGCCTCATGGTTCTCATATCCCATTCAATTCCAGGTTAACATTTCCTTACACTAATAATGAAGCCGAATACGAAGCATGCATTATGAGGTTGGAAGAAGCCATTGATCTGAGGATCAAGAATCTAGATGTATATGGCGATTCAGCGCTAGTTGTTAATGAAATCAAGGGAGAGTGGGAGACCCGACAGCCTAATCTGATACCTTACATGAACTATGCAAGGAGGCTGTTACCTTTCTTTGACCGAGTAGAGTTTCACCATGTGCCGAGAGCAGAGAACCAGATGGCAGACGCTCTGGCAACGTTGTCCTCGATGTATAAGGTGAAATATTAGAATGATGCTCCAAGAATAGTCATCTCTCACCTTGATAAGCCGACATTCGTATTCGCCATTGAGGAAGCTTCTGACGGCAAGTCGTGGTATTATGACATCCAGAATTTCCTCAAGAACTAAGAATATCCGCCAGGGGCGTCGACCCGGGATAAGAAGACTCTGAGGAGGTTAGCTGGGAACTTCTATCTGAACCAGGATGGTGTACTCTACAAGAGGAATTATGACTTGGTGCTTTTATGATGTGTGGACGAAAAAGAAGCGAGTCTGCTTATGGAAGAGATCCACGAAGGTGCCTTTGGTACACATGCCGGCGGGCATGCCATGTCTCGAAAGTTGTTACGAGCAGGGTATTATTGGTTGACTATGGAGTCAGATTGCTTCAAGCATGCAAAGAAGTGCCATAAATGCCAAATTTATGCTGACAAGATTCATGTACCGCCGAGTCCATTGAATGTCATGGCATCCCCTTGGCCCTTTTCCATGTGGGGCATTGACATGATTGGCAAGATTGAGCCCACCACATCTAATGGACATCGTTTCATCCTGGTAGCCATTGATTACTTCACCAAGTGAGTGGAAGCCACTTCCTATGCTAATATCACTAAGCAAGTGGTAGCCCGATTTATTAAGAAGGACATCATCTGTCGTTACGGAGTGCCCGAACAAATCATTACTGATAATGGTTTGAATCTGAATAACAACATGATGAAGGAATTGTGCCAGAACTTCAAAATTGAGCACCACAACTCATATCCCTATCTTCCGAATATGAACGGCGCTGTCGAAGCAGCCAATAAGAATATCAAGAAGATAGTGCAGAAGATGGTTGTAACCTAGAAAGATTTGCACGAGATGTTGCCCTTTGCTTTGCATGGATACCGTACTTCGGTACGTACCTCAACTGGGTCAACTCCTTTCTCGCTGGTGTATGGTATGGAAGTTGTCCTGCCATTGGAAGTCGAGATTCCTTCTTTGAGAGTCCTGGTCGACGTCAAGCTGGATGAGGCAGAATGGATAAGAAATAGATTGAATCAGCTCAGCCTGATGCACGAGAAAAGGCTGACATCCATTACGTATGGTCGGTTATATCAGAGCCGGATGAAGACAACTTTTGACAAGAAGGTGCGCCCTCGAAGCTTTTAGACGGGCGAGTTATTGTTGAAGAGGATTCTCCCTCCATAAACAGATCACAGGGGCAAATGGACTCCCAACTATGAAGGTCTATATGTCGTGCGAAAGGTTTTCTCAGGAGGAGCCTTGTTGTTATCAACCATGGATGGTGAAGATTTCACATCCCTGTCGCTACTGCGAAAATAAGGTACCGGCAAAACATAAGAGTCGCCACCTTTCATTATTTATCCCACAGAACGGGAAAGGAAACGATCGGAAAAACCTGACGAAAAGGTATAAGACAAGGTCATCGCAACCAATGTCTGGATTCGGGAGTCGGTTACGCAAGGGGAAGGTATTAGCACCCCTCACGTCCATCGTACTCGATGGGATCCATGCTTGTTGTGTTTATCTGACGGGTTGGTTTAACTATCTACGCTAAAATTCTGGTCTGAAAAGAAAAGAAAATGACTCGGCAGAACACAACAGTTCTATGCCTACGTATTCCCGTCTGGAACGAGAAATCAGAGTCTACGTAGTTCGCCTAACTACGGGTGAAAAAGGGGGGAAAGGTTGCTCGCTGAGATATCGCATCTCGTGCCTACGTACTTTCACACAGCGTGAAAGATCAGAGCAAACGTAGTTCGGGACAACAAGAGACACAAGTTTGTCTTTTTTATCCGAGTAGGGTTAACAGACGGTTCCAGCAGTTTGGTGTATGCAGCTCACTCGACAGAGACTTAGGCGTTTACCGTTTGCGGTAGAACTAAGAGTTAATAAAACTCTCCTTATGAGAATGGTTTCCAGGGATTAAAGATCCAAGAGGACAAAAAGTTTTTTGATCTTTGTTTTCTGTTTTTTAGAAGAAGTGTCTTTTATGGATGTTTGCAACTGATATCGCACTAGAGACTATGACCTGAGAGTGAATGCGTCGCATGTCACCCAAAGGGTGCAATACTAAACATTCAAGCTGTTGAAAAGAAACTCTCCAACAACCCTTTCTCAAGTAGCATAAGGCTCGTAGCGTACGACATCAATTAACCTTTATTATTGTATCTTGATTTGTTTGAAGATGAGAAGAGAAAAGACGCACTAAAGGGGAACTGATCCAATCCTAAAGTTGTCATGCAAAGTTGATCCTATGGTTGAGGTTAGGAGGGAACTACCTAATGTTATCATGCATGGTTAGAACCCTAATGTCTGTCATAACTTCTCTTGAACAAGAGAAGTCAGAGTTCCTAGGGGAACATGGCAAAGGAAAACAACAACAAAAGAAATAAACTGTAAAGAAATAACTGTAAATAAAATGCATGCAATGCAACAAACAAGCAGAAGGAGCCAAGCTCAACTTCTAGAGCAAGCAAGCCCAAAGGCAACAGACAAAGCACAGGCAAGGGAGACAGACTCAACCTTAAGCTAGCAAGCAAAGCCAAGCAATAACAGTCAAGCAGAGGGAGACAAACTCAACCTCTAAATGCAGACAAGCAAAGGGAGAAACTCAACCTTTAGGATGCTCTTAGGCCCATATCACTATATGAGAGCCTAGTCTAATGCAACACACCAAACAGTCACACAAGCAACAGTCAAGCAATCAGAAATTACAACAGACAAAACAGCAGACAAACAGCTTAACAGCAAAGCAATAAATAGCAAAACAATCAACAGTCTGCAACCAACTTCAAGTACTAGCCACCTTAAAGGGAAGGAAAAGAGAGCTCCAACTTCAAGCTCCAACAAGAGAGAATAGAATTAACATCAAGATTATTGCTTGATGATGGGAAACAGGATGGAAACTAAAGGAATCCATCCTGGCACTCGGCCATACATCTGAGATAGGCATCCTCAAAGGTTCTACCTCTTGTGAAATGCCACATATCCTTCCAAAGGAGGGATGAGGCTTATACATAGGGACCTTGTATCATGGGATGAGAATGGAAAGCAATCAAAGCAATCCATGTTTATTTGGAGAAAGAGAAATCAAACTAAGCTCTTCCTAAACCCTAATTAATCAAGCTACAAGCAAGCTACTAAAAAAAGGTCTAAACACCAAATCAAACCTAGGTACTCAAGCTAAAGAAACCTCAAGATGTCTAATGAACCACCACAAGAGATTTAGAAGCTTATTTGCACTAAAATCCACCTTTGAGATTCAACTAAGGGAAAAGCTACACTAGAAGCAACCTAATCAACACCTTAAATGTTAAATCTACTTAAAATCCTAAAACACCTTCTAAACTTCTACCAAATTTTCTAAGAGATTCTAAGCATGTTATTGATCTGTGGGCAAAGGATCAGAGCCTTAATCTGAAGGGAAGGCACCTAAAGAAATCCTATAACCCAAAGAGGTCAAAAGAAACCCTAAAAATGGGAGGTCAAGGGAACTAGTCTTAAACAGAACCTAAAATTATCTAAAAAATCTGAATTAAATCCTAGGGGATCATGCATCTCTAATCTACCAGCAAGCCAAGATTCAGCCCTAAATTCTATACCAAACAGCCAATCAAAATTCAGCAAAAACATGAAGAAATAAGCCAAAAGTAAGGAATTAATAAAAATGCAAAAAATCAAATTAAATTGAAAATTGCATGAAAATGAAATGTAAAAGCATCAGAAAATCAAGAATAAAATCTAGATCATCCACATATTTTTACTTTATTTTTCTGACCAATAATGGATTTATTATGAATTAAAAATGTACAAAGCAATTAAAATAATAAGAAAATGAATTAAAAAACAATTAAGAAAATAAAATGATGAAATTAAATCAGAGGCGTAGGATCAATGGACCAAGTAAGCTAATCCAAGGGACCACACGCTGCCAGCGTATTAATGATGCGCAGCGTTTTGAGAGTCAAAGTCCAACTTCTGAGGACTAATCATGAGCGTTGGATTGGAAGACTTGGTCTTCGTTCTCATCAGATCTAAGGGTGGGGAGGTTGTCTTCTTCATTTGAACTAGAAATGGAGGGAAAGACCTCAGGTGAACCAGACGGTGGCTCCGGTGGCTGAGCCACCGTCTTCTCCGGCGAGCCATCAGTTACAGGTCAAGGAACCTTAACAAAATCTACATCATTCAACTCCAATTTTCACGTAGATTCTTCTCATACTTCTCAAATATCACCTCCACTTCTCCTAATTCCTTCTAGATTCTTAAACACGAACGCGAGCAGAAAATGCATCAAGTTCTCAAGTGTCACCAAATCTCAATCCACGACCATAGATCTATTCCTCATGATTCATAGATCATCATAAACTAATCCATTCATGCTAAAGCCTTAAGATCAAACAGTTATAGGTCTCAACAGAAAATTGCTCACACCTAGAATTGTCTCTAAACTCCACGATTTTGATCCAGAATCCATCTATAATCTCTCCTAAACCTTAACCTCATGCTAAAACATGCTAAATCATCATGAATCTACAATAATTTTGAAAGTTACATACCTGAGTTAAAGCTTCAAATTGGAGCAGTTAGGGCACGATTCTTGGCTTCAAACTGTGCAAATACACTCTGATTGATGCTGAAGATGATTCAATCCTTAATTTGCCTTGAATTCCTCTAGAATTGAAAACACAATTTCTCGCTTAAAGCTTGAAATTCACTCTGCAATCACTGGCTCTGGCATAAAACGATCACTAACCTTAATCCAAATCATTTTCTAAACTTAAATAGAAGTGATTTTGATGAGTTGGAGGCCCAATCAGTGAGATCCAATTTTCACTTTTGCTTGAAATTTACAACTATGGTGTACACGAATCTGAGCTCAAAACTTCTCCAAGACGCTTCAATTCCCTTGCTTATTAACTGTGGAGAGTGTAGAGATCCAATTAAGCCCTTGTTTGCATCACATGACCAACTTTTGATGTGTTACTTATTTATGAAGTAACAAAGTGAAACACTATGAATTATGCCTCAAAATGACTTTCCAATATTAGCAATGTGTTCAAAATGATTTTTTTGATTAAAGTGAGCACTCATTTGGATTGGTTTGAACACATATGAATTCATTTTGAATTTTTCACTTAAATGCCTTTAAATCCCCCTTTTGTCAATTTCTTGCAAACCAAATCTCACCCAAAGCCAAATCAACACATCCTTGATACATGGTTGACCTAAAAACATCATTTTGAGCAAGTTGTTTGTTGGAAAAAACTTCATTTGAAGCTTGCAAGATAGTGAAAATGACCTATAATGCCAAATGACCTATAATCTCACTTTCCCAAAATACCCCTAGCTTGTAAACCTCATAACTTGAGTTCTACAAATTATATGGAATACTTCTAGTACAATTTGGAAAGCTAAGATCAAGACCTACAACTTTCATGTTGGCCAAAAGTTTAGGAGAAACACCCTTCTAGGTCAAACGTTCCATGGAAGTTGGTTGACTTTTGCAGACAAATTTCACATTCATCTGATGACTTGTAATTTGTCTGGATCATAACTTGAGTTCTATAAATCCAATGGAGAACTTATAGTACTCAAATTAAAGCTAAGAACATGCTATACAAGTTTCATGTTGGCCAAAAGTTGGGATGAAACTTTTATCTTGAGATAAGTGGTTTTGAAGTTGGGCACTAAATAGGGGATTTTACCCTGAGAACCCTAGTTTAGCAATTCCTCACACTTTGAATTCTTCTTGGATTGATCTTGGAATATCACTTCATGTATCTCAACACAAATATCCATGGTTACAAAGACTTAGAATTGAGCTTTGATCCTCTTCAATTACACAGTTGACTTGAGGTTACTCAGACAAAAGCCCTAATTGCAACACCCTCAATTGTGGCTCTTCAGACCTAGCATAATGACTTGACTGAGCTCCACCATGACCCTCAAGGCACTCCATGAGCTCTATCCACACACACTATCCATGCACAAGGCTTCACAACTCACTAATGATCTTTAATTGGTCCTCAGGTTAGGAGATTAACCACATACAAACAACCAAACCTCTCAAGAACCCAACCCTCTTCCTGATGACTTTGGTGACTCCTCAAGCTTGAGTAGGACCTCTAGATAGTCTTCTCTTGATATAAAACACACTTGATCCCCTGATAAATGAGTAATTCTATGCTATGCAAATGCTAGAATAATGATATGCTAATGCAATGAAACAAAAGCCAAGTAAGAAGAGGTTAGACAAATTTTGGGGTGCAACAGCTGCCCCTATTCAAGCGACTTGGACCTGACTGAACGAAAAGCGAACGACTTTCGAATAATCGAGGTAAAAGATGGTTGAATACCAAAGAATCAGAAAATTTGCCAACCAAAGAAATAAACTACACCAACTGCTTGGGAAACAAAAATCCAGACAATTGAATCTGGTTGTCACGGCAGCAACTGATCAATCATCTGGTACAGAAACTGATTTCAACATCAACCACCTGTATGACGCCACAGGCGTTGAATCCACATTATATGCTACAATAATCGGGAACCGAGTCGTAGGACCATATCAAAACATTGTCCTTGACTTTCTTCCTCCGACCGGACGGGCAAGCACTATGTAAAGCGCGAGTAGTCAATGTACTACCTTTGACCTTCCATTTCCGCGGAAACGGGTGAAACACTAAATAAAAGTGCTAATCTGGCATCTGAAGACTTGAACGAACAACTCTGCGGGGAACATTTCTGACACCATCGGTATTCGCACTACGTAAAGCGCGAACTTGGGTAAAATCTCAGTCAACACGGGTAACAACTCCGTCAACACGGGTAACAACTCCGTCAACACGGGTAGCAATCTCCGTCAACACGGGTAACAATCTCCGTCAACACAAGTAACAACCTCCGTCAATACGGGTAAAATCTCTATCAACACGGGTAAACAATCTCTGTCAACACAGGTAACATCTCCGTCAACACGGGTAACATCTCCGTCAACACGGGTAAACAATCTCCGTCCACACGGGTAAACTCTCAAAAGGTTTAATCCACAAGATTTTTTAACGCTGACGTAACAACAATCCGAAGAAAACTCTACTGGGGAAATTCTAACGTCAACTGCCATAAACTTACTTTGAACAAAAAAGGCAACAACTCCAACGGTCTAATCGTGAAGTCTTTTAATGCTGATGTAACAGCAATTTGAGGGAAACTCCGTAGGGGAAGAAGAGAAACATAACCAAGCAACTCTGATGAGGGAACACATGATAGGACGAACGTTATCATCACATATCTCATGCCAAGAATTTGAATATCCGACAACCATCCTGAACAAGAATTCCAATCACCTACAGGGAAAAACACCTGAAAACAAAGAGGTAACCAACCTGGCTTATGTCTCAAAATGCATATGTTTGAAAATGGCGTAATGCTCCATATAAGATGGAACGCTACGCATCTGACGATATGATGCAAATATGATAATATATACAATATGCAAATGCAGGCTCGGGCTGCCGGAGAAAAGCTGGATACAGAACCGCTTCAGCAAAATAAATGCTAAAGACAAAGCCAACTCCGTTGGGGATAACCGGGTAACACAAAATTATTCTAGCAAAATAAATGCTGGCAAGGTGAACCGACTCCGCTGAGGGAATAAACAATCCTGTTGGGGGATAGATTAACAAATCCGTAGTTACGAACCCTGCTGAGGATGATCAACCTATTGGAGGAAAGACAACCTGCTGGAGAATAGAAAGAGCCATCCTGCATGGGGATGATCCTTTTCAAAACCACTGGCAACCTGGTTGTACCCTGTGAGGTCTTCATTGGGGATTAAATACGCACATGACCACTGCTGGGAGTGCACACCACTGCCTGACTGCTTGCTAGCTCGCCTCCAACTCTTGTGGGGATAAAAAATGCGACTTCCATCTGCTAGGGAGTAATAAGTTTCACATAGAGTCTGCTCCTACGCTAAGGGACTCTGGCTGGGGAAACACGATCCCTTGGCTGTTTGCTGCGAAGGTAACAACCCTGCAAAATACGAGCAACAACAAGATATCCTATACAAAAGGAAATATCCAGGTCAGTATTCGTGACAATTATTCAGTCAATTCAAGGTTTTAACAATTATTGGCCGAGGCCGGCAAGTTTATGCACGTGCAAGTTTATCAAAAACATCGGCGTTTTCCACAAACAAAACAGTAAAAGTTAAAACAAGAAACAAACATCAAGTACGGAATAGCATGCGTTTATTGATAACGGGCCTGTAAATAGGCAAAGTTTTGTACAATGGATGCAACTCCTAAAAAGAGGAAGCTACAAGAATAAATACAAGTATGTACAGCGGTACAAAGAAATTTGTATACATGTCGGCAACGTGGTACAGACGAACACCATTAGCTGATCCTCCTATGACTCGCCTGACTCCGACGCTTTCCCGATACTCCGTCCTCGGAAGAGATTGACTTGGATAATCGACCCTCAGGTACTCCCAAACCACTAAGCAATGCAATATCAAACTCGGACCGCAGTCATTTTCTTTTTCAATCCCTAACTTTTGCCTGAATCGCCCTTTGCGGGTTTTCAATTCACCGGGATACCCTTTTTTGCCGAAGTCGCCTTTCCAGGTTTTTGACTACGCAGGTGTACATCTTCTCAATTTTATCCCTAATTTTTACCCGAACCCTTTTTTTTCTTTTTTGTTGGTTCGCCGGGATGCCCCATTTTTGCTTGGACTTTCTTTTTTCTGTCCAGCGGGTCTCTTTAAGCAAAGTATTTTTTAACTGCGTCCGAGTTCACAAGGGATGTAAAATCCTCGCCATCCATGGTGGACAACAGTAAGGCTCCTCCGGAGAAGACCTTTCGAATAATATATGGACCTTCATAATTGGAAGTCCATTTGCCCCTGTGATCTGATTGTGGTGGGAGAATCTTCTTCAGCACAAGATTGCCCGTCTGAAAGCT
The DNA here is from genome assembly GCA_963859935.3 of Lathyrus sativus. Lineage (NCBI taxonomy): Eukaryota > Viridiplantae > Streptophyta > Magnoliopsida > Fabales > Fabaceae > Lathyrus > Lathyrus sativus. The sequence goes on along the minus strand of OZ012738.1, from coordinate 320,287,423 downwards.
TCGAGGGCGCACCTTCTTGTCGTAAGCTTTCTTCATTCGGCTTTGGTATAAATGACCATTTGCGATAGATGCAAGTCTCTTCTCATCCATCAAACTGAGCTAATTCAGCCTATTCTTTATCCATTCTGCCTCGTCTAGTTGGACATCAAGCAAAACTCTCAAAGAAGGAATCTTAACTTCTAATGGTAGGACAGCCTCCATACCATACACTAGTGAGAAAGGTGTTGCCCCAGTTGATGTGCGTACCGTCGTACGATAACTGTGCAATACGAAGGGCAACATCTCGTGCCAGTCTTTGTATGTTACAACCATCTTCTGAACTATCTTCTTGATATTCTTATTGGCCGCTTCGACTGCGCCATTCATCTTGGGCCGATAGGGAGATGAGTTGTGATGCTCAATCTTGAAATTCTGGCACAGTTCCTTCATCATCTTGTTATTCAGGTTCGAACCATTGTCAGTAATGATTCTTTCGGGGATGCCGTAACGAAAGATGATGTCCTTTTTGATAAACCGGGCTACCACTTTCTTGGTAACATTGGCGTAAGATGCTGCTTCAACCCACTTGGTAAAGTAATCGATAGCTACCAAGATGAACCGGTGTCCATTGGATGCGGTGGGCTCAATTTTGCCAATCATATCAATGCCCCACATGGAGAAAAGCCACGGGGACGCCATAAAATTCAAAGGGCTCGGCGGCACCTGAATCTTGTCCGCATAAATCTGGCATTTATGGCACTTCTTTGTAAACTTAAAGCAATCTCTTTCCATTGTCAGCCAATAATACCCTGCCCGTAATAACTTTCGAGACATAGCGTGTCCGCCGGCGTGCGTGCTGAAGGTACCCTCGTGGACCTCCTCCATAAGCAGGTTAGCTTCTTTTCATCCACACATTGCAATAGCACCAAATCATGGTTTCTCCTGTACAGAACACCATCTGGATTCAAATAGAAGTTGCCAGCCAATCTCCTAAGAGTCTTCTTATCACGGCTGGATGCCCCAGTCGGATACTCTTGGTTCTTTAGGAAATTATGGATATCAAAATACCACAGATTGCCATCGGAAGCTTCCTCAATGGAGAATATGAAAGCGGGCCTATCAAGGCGAGAGATAACGATTCTGGGAGCATCATTCCAGAAGTTAACTTTGTACATCGAAGACAATGTCGCAAGAGCGTCAGCCATCTGATTTTCTCCCTGTGGCACATGGTGACACTCTACTCTGTCAAAGAAGGGCAGAAACCTCCTTGCATAATTCATATACAGTATCAAATTAGGCTGACGAGTCTCCTATTCTCCCTTGATCTGGTTCACGACTAGCGCGGAGTCTCCATACACATCAAGATTTTTAATCCTCAAATCAATAGCCTCCTCGAGACCCATGATACACGCCTCATATTCAGACTCATTATTGGTAACTAGAAATGTCAATCTGGCAGTGAACGGGATGTGCGTCCCATGGGGAGTCGTAATGATTGCCCCAATCCCACTTCCATATGAATTAACAGCACCGTCAAATATTAATTGCCATTGAGAACTCCGCTCAGGACCTTCACCATGCAACGGCTCTTCGCATTCTTTCATCTTTAAGTACATGATATCCTCGTCAGGAAAATCAAACTTCATTGGCTTGTAATCATCAATTGGCTGCTCGGCAAGGTACTCTGACAGCACGCTACCCTTGATAGCCTTTTGCGAAACATACTATATATCGTACTCTGTCAGTACCATTTGCCATCGGGAAATCTGTTGCATCCCAAAATTTGACCAACATTTATTTACCCATCAAGTGTTTGAAGGTTGATACCTTTGTCAGAAAGCTCAAGAGATCCTCAGAGGAATTGGTTGAAACCAAGGTTGTGTGTCTCAAAACTTGAGAGTTGTGGGAGCTCCTCAGATGATTCTGAGACTATGAGGATAGACTTGAAGCTTTGAGAAAGCTTATGAGATGTCTTGAAAGCCATCATGAATCCTAGAGAGGTCATTGTACAAGAATTCAGAAGATTCAACCATGAGCGGTAGAATTAGGGTTTGACTGGATCAACCCTAGGTCAACTGATGATTTGGAGAGGGTTGAGACCTAATCCAAGAGCCATGTGATCATGGAATGATGTATTGAGATACTATAAGGATGATTCCTAGACCAACTCATCATGATTGAGGAGTTTGAGAAGTTTTAAGCTAGGGTTTCTAAGGATTGACAGTGTAAAATCCCCTAGTTTGATTCCTATCTTCCAGGCAGTTTTAGCTCAAGATGTGATTGTCATCTCATCTTCCCCACAACATTAATGTTGTAGAGATTGTTCTTAGATTTAATTTTAGTAGTAGAAGTTCTTGATAGGATTTGTGGAGCTCAAGTTATGGTTTTGACAAATTACAGGTCATCTGAGGTATGTGAATCTGGGTCCTTGAAAGTCACCCAACTTGCAGACAACTTTTGCCCTAGTAGGATGATTCCTATGGTCTCTTGGTCAACATGAATGTTTAAGAGCATCTTCTTAGATTTCTATAGAGTACTATAAGTCCTTGATAGGATTTGTAGAACTCAACTTATGGCTTTGACAAGCCAAGGGCATTTTGGTCATTTGGAAGTTATAGGTCATTTCAAGCATAAGGCCATATCTCCTACTTCCAAGCTTCAAATGAAAAAATCTTCAACATCAAACTTGCTTAGAATGATGTTTTAAGGCTAGTAGGGTGGTCATGAGATGTTGAAAAGGATCATATCAAAAAGTGATAAAAATGGCCTAAAAATGAGGCATAAGTTAATTCAAGTGAAGTTGAAAATCATAAATCCCAAGTTATAAGTCCAAACCATGTCATGCAATAGGTCATTTTGACTCCAAATGACATTCTAAGAACAATGGTTCAGCCACAATTTTGATTTGAGGCTTTCATCATAGGGTTGCTTTGTAATTTGATTGCTTGCATATTAGGGTACCAAACCAAAACAAGGAAAAACTCAATAAACAAGGAAGATATGCATGGTATCTCATCCAAAATATCATGTGGGGATAAAATCAAGTTGGTTACAAAGATTACAAGGGTTTTGTCATGATATACCATGTGGTGAGAAATGAGAATCCAAAATACCATTGCATGAAAAGATCAAATTCTCATGGGAAGATCCTAGATGGTTCTAGACTGTTCTAAACCATTCTATATAACCATTGTGACTTGCATTGATGCAAGGTTGGTGTTAATTGTTGTAGAGAAGAGAGATTGAAACCAAAAAGCTTCCATTGCAAGTCATATTCAAACTTCATATTTTTCTTCATTGCCATCTCATTTTTCTTCACAAACCTTCTCCATACATCTTTCTGAGTGTGTTCATACTGGTTTGAAGTTCCATTGATGAAGAATTGAAGGTGTTCCATTGGAAATTGCAAGGAAGCCATTTCCATTGGATCTTGAAGTACAAGCTTGCTACATCAAATCTTTCGCATACAGAAGAATATTCATCATCTAGGGAGTGTTCTTGAGGAGTTTCAAGCCTTGAATTGAAGATCTACCATCACTACCAATCCAAGAAGCCAGGTATGCAAAACCATTTCTACACCTCAATCTAGGCATGGCTAGGGTAAATTATTAGTGTAAAGCTGTTAGAGACAATTAGGGGATCAATTTTGATGAGTTTGAGAGTAATTGGTGAAGTTTCAACTATGGAGGTCAATTCTTGATGGAGCAAGAACATGCTATATAGTGAATGATAATGCTAGTTTAATGGCTGATTTTGATTAGTGTAACATAAGGATCATTTTGATACCAAGAATTCTGAGTTTGGTTGAAGTGGAAAGTTGATGATATTTTGAGATCCATGGAGATTCATATTCGGGTTGCATGGTAGAGAGTGTTTCAATGAAATCCAACACCATAGTTTTGTTCAGCGTGGAAAATAGGCAAAGATTGGTTTTTACATGTTGGGATTTGGTCAAGAAATGAGAGAGAACGAGGGAGAGGAAGTTCTGTGCATGGAATGTATTTTCATGGTGATTTTCAGAAACCCTAGGGCGTGAGGTTGAAGACGACTCCACTGCCGTTGGATACGCGTTTGACTGTTGACTGAGAAAGAAATCCTATGGTCTAGATTTTATTCGAAACGAGAGGGAAAGCTAACAGCGATGAAACACTGCGTTTCATTAAAGCCTCATCCTGGGCTTAAGTCATCAATTCCCACCCCCATGAAGCCCAATTGAGTTTTATAACTGTTTTGAATTACTTAATGCACCGCGTTTTTTTCTTTTTATTTTCAGTTTTTAATTGTTTTCTGATTTGGCATTGGGCCCTGGCATGTTTTCTATTCAGACCCCCAGTTTGGGCCCAACTATAAAAATGAACTACATCTTATTTCTGTTTGCACCCCATTGCATCTTTATCATTTTATTTTTTCACCATTTTTTCTCAAACTTTAAAAATCCATAATAAATTGAAAAATAATGTTTTTTTCATGGGAGTTTTTTTTCTCCCTTTTCACATGTTTTTCTAGAAAAATACAAAATGAAAACATTTTGCATACCATGCATTTTAATATTTTTGGTATATTTTCTTCTTTTATTGCCTTTTAATGTTTTTTAGTTGATACATGATTTTGTAGATTTTAGTTTAGGTAGATACCTTTAGATTTTTAGGTCAATCTTTTTAGAATAATTAGATATATGTTTTAGGTTCCCCCTGGATTAATTCCATATTTTTGTGATGATTTTTAGGATAGTTTTGATTAGATGCTATTAGGTAGTGTAGAATTAGGTTAAAACTTCAACATAGGTCCATAATAACTTTAGATTTTGGGTTTTTTAGGACAATTTAGACTATGGGGCATATATGGGTATTAAGGGTAGGTATGTAGGATCCCTTAGAAATTATATTAGGATTTAATATAGTAGTATGATATTTTTAGTTGATTTTTGTATTGGTTGATTGTTTGTGTTGCCTTTAGGGCATTGTATTTTTAGTTGCTTTGCTTTGGAGTTTTCCTTGGGCTTTGAGAGCTTGGTATCTCATTGTGGAGCATTGAGGAGCATAGTAGAAGACTTGAAGATGCATTGAGGAGCTTGAGAGCTTGTTCTTTCTTCTTTTTGTTTTGTTTTAGGGTTAGGAATTAGGAAGAGTTTAGACTTAGACAACTTCTTTCTTAAACATGGATGGTATCATTCACCTCCATTCCTCCCTATGATTCAAAGTCCTTCCATGGTATACACCTCTCTCCTTTGGAGGGATAAGTGATGTACCTAGGAGGTAGAACTTTTGAGGGAACCCTTCATTTGATGTTGAACCCTTATAGGTCACCTTTGGTGATCAAATAAGCAGTTCAATATCCCCCAGCTTATCCAGTAAGTGATTTTCTCTGGTTTGATTATCTTGATGGATGTCAGAGCCTGAGCTTGAAGATGAAGACTTCATTGAAGAGTATTGAAGAGGATGAATCCTTGAGTACTGCCATTCCAGCTGAAGCTTGAAGAGCAACAGGAGCAAGTTGATACTTGAAGATCCCTGAAGATTAGGTGAAGCCTGAAGGTGGAGCTGATCAAGAAGCTGAAGCTTAAGGGAGAAGATGAGTTGAAACTCATGTTGTAGGGTTGAAACCTGGAAAAGCAAACTAATGTTTGTCAAGTGATTGAAGTCTGAAGACTGAGTTGCTATTGGAAGAGCTGAGGCTTGGATTTTAGAGAGGAGGAGTCTACTTTCTTCTTTTCTTTTCTGTATTGCTGTGTTTTGTTTGACTTGTCTGATGCATTAGAATAAGTTCATATCTAGAATAAGTAGAATCTAGGAGCATGATTGCATTAGAGGTTGAGTTGCTCCCTCTGCTTGTATTGTTACTGTGTGGCTTTGCTTGCGGGTATTCGGTAGAGCCCAACTCCCTTGCCCATGTGGTTTGTTTGCCTGATGGCATTTCATTTCATTTTTATCTGTATGATTGCAGTTTACTGTTTATTGCTTGATAGCATGTTGTTTATATTTCAGTATGATTACTGTTATTTCATTTTGGCTTGAGGTTGAGATGAGCTTGTGGAGGCTGAAGCCCCACACACATTTCCTCCCTCACTTGCATTGCATGCATTTTACTGTTAAGCTGATGCTTTGTCTGTTTTGGGTGTATCATTGACATGATCCCTTAGGACTCTCATTTCCTTTGATAAGGATTTGATGATAGACTTTTAGGTTGAAACCTATGCATGACAACTTCTAGGAGTTCCCTGTTTAAACCTCAACCATAGGATGAATCCATGGCATGACAACAGTAGGACTTGATAGTCTCCCTCCTAGTTGGGCCTGTTCTCTTCTCATCTCAAAACAGTTTAAGATACAGTAATCATGAATGATTTCTTTCGTACGTTACGAGCCTTAAGCTATCTGAGAAAGGATTGTGGGAGAGTTTCTTTTCCACAGTCTGGATGTTTAGTATGGTACCCTTTGGGTGACATGCGACGCATTCACTCTCAGGTCATAGTCTCTAGTGCGGTTGAAATCGCAAACACAATAAAAAACACTTATTTCGTAAAAGACAGGAAATAAACCGTAGTTTCCCGAACTACGTGAGCTCTGATCTCTCATACCTGTTGAGAGTACGTAGGCACAAGATGGCGATGTCTTGGCGAGCTACCTTCCCCCATAATCCTTCGTAGGCCGAACTATGTTGACTCTGATTTCTCATTCTCTGATGAGAATAGGTAGGCATAAAGCGCGACGCTTTGCCGAGTCATTTTTCTTTTCTTTTTCAGCCAGCCTTGATAGGTAGATAGAATAAAACCAACCCGTCCAAGTAAACAAACAAGCGTGGATCCCGTCGAGTACGACGGACGTGATGGGTGCTAATACCTTCCCCTTGCGTAACCGACTCCCGAACCCAGACAATGGTTGCGATGACCTTGTCTTACCCTTTTCGTTAGGTTTTTCCGATCGTTTCCTTTCCCGCTCTGAGGGATAAATAACGAAAGGTGGCGACTCTTCTGTTGTGCTGGCACCTTATTTTCGCGCAAGCGACAGCTGGCGACTCTGCTGGGGACGAACCCATCCCCTATGCGAGTCAATCCTAACGCTTGTATGTTTACTTGTTGGGTTGCGTTTATTTATCGCACTTTACTTCTCGCACTTTATTTTCCGCATTTTATTTTCAGTATAATATGATTATTTGTGCTGTTGTGGGATGGGAGTTCTGATGAGTGAGAAGCCAGACCCAGGCTTGAGTGCACTATAGACTTAGAGTGGAAATTAGTGGGCGCGTGCTTGCTTTGCAGGCACTAGTGTCTCATGAAATCCACGCTCAGACGAGGTTCATCCGGTTGGCTTCACTTTCAACCCTTTGGGTTGAGACGGTTGCTGGTTTGGTGGATTGTCGACTCTGGGGACCGATGATTTGTGATTCAGCTAAGTGAGGCCGCTTCATGAGCTGGTGATGCCACACCTTCTGGGTATCGTATCACCCCTCTTGAAAGTCTGTGACGCTGATGAACGCATAGGATGCCGTACCTTGAGTCAGTTTAGGTCCATACCTGTGAGTGGGATTGGGTTTATTGCAGGAAACTTAGACCTTCAGACTACCTGGTTTTCTTGACAGTGAATCAGTTTTGTTGGTACCAGGGTTTCTCAGTTGCAGATTTGTCTGTTCTTGATAGAGCAGGTTTTGATCAGAGGATCCTATCATCAGGTGTATGTCTGTTCTTGATAGAGCAGGTTTGATCAGAAGATCTTATCATCAGGTGTATGTCTGTTCTTGATAGAGCAGGTTTGATCAGAGTATTGTCATCAGTTGTTTGTTCTTGGTAGAGCAGATTTTTGGGGTCTGGAGATCTCATCAGCAGATGTTGTTTGTTCTTGATAGAGAAGATTTTGAGTGGGGTCTGAAGATCTCGTCAGCAGCTGTATGTTTGTTCTTGATATGGCAGATTTTTGATTTGGGGTCTGAAGACTTCATCAGCAGATATTTCTTGATCATACATCAGAGGTCCTTATTATCAGACATTTGTTCTTGACAGAGCAGAATTATGATCTTGTGTATATGGTCCTATCAGATGATTCTTCTTGGCAGATCAGATATGTGGTCTTACACCGGGGTTTTCTTCTCATCAGTGGTCGTGGTTTTGTTGATACAGAATCTCCCCAACAGCAGCTATCCGGATATATTATTGCATGACTGCATTTGGCATTAGTTTGCATGATCATTTGCATTTCATTAACGTGTGTCTGTGTTGCAGGTACCGTTTCCCCGATCCAGGATTTCTTGCCTCCTACTGTATTGTTATGGCCTCTCTCAGGAAGACCGTTGCATACAAGTTCCCTACCTCTGACGTGGTTAAGCTGACTGGTTTGATAGCTCTAGCAAGTGATTCTGTGAAGGATGAGTTCAGAAAATCTTATGGCAGGTTGCTCAGTCTGGTTTGCAAGCCTTCTGCGTTCGAGTTGAACGGGTTGCACGCTCTGTTGCAGTTCTACGACCCTCCGCTGAGATGTTTCACTTTTCAGGACTTTGTTCTCGCACCTACGCTGGAAGAGTATGCTGATTTGCTGGGTGTGCCTATCAAAAGGCAGATGCCTTTTGTCCATATGGATGCTGAGCCTGATCTGGCTGGTTTAGCTTCTTCACTTTACTTGGACGCCTCCGAGTTAGTATTGACTAGTTGGAACAAGGTTCCTGGATTCTCCTTGCAGTTTCTGGTGGTTAAAGCTCAGCAGTGTGCCAAGGACAAATGTTGGGACGCGTTCAATTCCATCCTCGCTTTATGCATATATGGCATTATCCTGTTCCCCAACATGCCCGATTTTGTAGACTTTGATGCATTTCACATCTTTGCTTCAGGGAATCCGGTCCCTACTCTGATAGGAGATGTCTATCACTCAGTCCACTACAAGAATGATAACCGGAGAGGGAAGAATGTCTCATGCTGCGTACCGTTGCTGTACAAATGGCTTGATAGCCATATGCCCAAGAGGGGTCCTTTTGTCTTGTCTGCAGCCACAGCTGAGTGGCCCGAGCGTCTGATGAGTTTATCTGCAGAAGATATTGACTGGTTCGACAGAGACAGGTTGGGTACTGAGGTGATCTTCAGTTGTAGCGGGTTTCCTAATGTGCCTCTGATAGGTAGGAAGGGTTGCATAAACTACAATCTGTCATTGCTGGTTCGACAGTTCGCGTATGCTTTGAGAACTCCGCCGAAGGAGGAAGAGGTACAGGAATCTCTGTACCTCACGGGTACTTTAGAGGGGGATCTGTTGTCCAAGCTTCAGCGTGCATGGAATAGTATCAGTAAGAGAGGAAAGCCTTTGCTAGGAAAAAGCAACAATCAAGCCTACCCTCCGTATTCAGCTTGGATTAGAGCCAGGGCCAATGCAATAGGGATGCCGTTTCCTCATGCCAAGCCAGAAAGTCCTCCAACAATCGAAGAGCCTACTATTGTGCCCATTCATCAGCATAACCAGGTATTAGCTGAGCGGGATGAATTGAAGCGGGCGAACGCAGAACTGGAGAAGGAGTTAGCTCAGCTTCGAAGTGAAAGGAACGAGGCCGTGCATGCTTTCAGAAAGCAGACAGAGTTGGTGAACCAGCTAGGTACAGACCTGACGAAGCAGATCGCCGAGCGTGAACGCATGGGTCAAGACTTCAGGGCTGTCAACGACGTGCTAGCTACGATGAAACAGCATTTGGACGAGGCATATCGGAGGATATCCAAGTTCGACCAGCACTGGAAGGCTTCCCTGGCCACCAGGAAAGAGCGGGAGGATAAGCTGATGCTGCAGATCGCCAAGCTGGAAGCCGAGGTGAAGGACATTGAACAGAGGTTTGATGAAGAAATCGCCCGCAGATACGCTGCCGAAGGCCAACTCAACAAAGCTCTCGCTAACCTGAAGGAGCGGAAGCTGACGGTTGAGTCCAAAAAGCGGAGATTAGAAGATTGCTTCGGCGAAGGAGCATGGGAAAGTTCAGTTCAAGGACTTCAGTATACCATTGTGCAGAGGGAACTACTCGTCGAGGGGTTGCTCACTTTGCCAGATCATCCAGAGACGAAGGAGTTATTAGCAGAGTATCGCGCCCGTGGCCGTACATGACTAGTTGTATTCCTTTTGTTTTGATCTTTGTTGTATGCTGACCATCACCAGGCTTGTTGGCTGAGGTCACGCTGTTGATTTGTCTTGTACTCGCTGATGCTATGTACTGCCTTGATAGGCTTTCCTTTATATATGAGATTAATGTTTCCATGATTGGGCTCGAACTTCTTCTTCTTATTATTATCAGCACTGGCACTCAGGCACTAGGATCGGGGGAAATCTCCCTAATACACAGACACACGCATGCATCTGCATGAAGCATTTGCATGGCGTACATTTTGTTGTTTTTCCTAACCTTTAGTGTTTGCAGGTTTTTTCAGGTTTTTCAGGTTTACAGGTCCCAGACTGTTTTCAGTGACTCCAGGATTGATCAGAGGCTAATTCACCATTATCCAACTCGAGCTAATCAGACCAGGATTATGGATCAGGTGCAGACAGATGTTCAAGAGCTCCGTGAGCGGATGGATCGTTTCATGGAACTTATGCAGGTGGTCGCCAATGGTCAAGACCAACTCCGGACTTTGGTTCAGCCTTTGATCTCCAGGGTTGATAGCAACGACATACTTCATGGCGGGGCTGTGCCTACTCCTCCACCAGTTGATACTTCGCAAAATGGTGTCCCCGTGGCCGCGGGCAACGGCAGTGCTAATGGCAATGTGATGGCCAACATCGGACTCAATGCGACGGACGTCGGCAATGGAAGTGTGAGAGCTAATGTCAATATCGGGCCGGTCAACGGCAATGCTGGCGTCAGGAATCTGTTGTTGCCTCAACCGTGGCTTGAGGATCATCAGGATGATGTGTTTTCTCAAAGAGGTGCAGAAGCGGAGCTAAATGCTGAAGCGCGACTCAGATTCAAGGCACTTGAAGATAAAATGAGAGACATTGAGAATCAGAATACTTTGGGCGTTGATATGTCCAAGCTGGGGTTAATTGCTGATTTCAAGGTACCTCCTAAGTTCAAGGTGCCTGTCTTTGAGAAATATAAGGGCACTACTTGCCCTCGTGTCCACCTGCGATCGTACTATAGAAAGATGTCTGCCTATTCTGAAGATGAGAAGTTGCTGATGCACTTCTTCCAAGATAGTCTTTCCGGGCCATCCCTCGAGTGGTACATGGGCTTGGAGCCCACTAGCGTGCGCACCTGGAAGGATCTCGCTGAAGCGTTTGTCCTCCACTATCAGTACAATAGTGACTTGGCCCCGAACCGAGTTTAGCTCCAGAACCTTTCGCAGCGGAATAATGAAGGCTTTAAGGAGTACGCCCAGCGGTGGCGTGAGTTGGCTGCTCGGGTGCAACCGCTGATGGTTGAGCGCGAGCTCGTGCAGATGTTTGTTGCTACGCTCCCGGGAGTCTACTATGAAAAGTTAGTCAGCGGTATGTCTGGGACGTTCTCAGCTCTCATTACCATGGGCGAGCACGTCGAGAATGGTATTAAGATCGGGAAAATTCAAGGTGAATCATCCTCAACTGAAGGAGGTGGAAAGAAACCTTATGCTGGTAAACGACGAGAAGGAGATGCGAGCGTTGTGACCAACGCTCGGAGAAAGGGCAAGGGCCCTCAGCAACAAATAGCCAGTATAAATATCCCAACAGTTCCGCAGCAGCAGCAGCAACCGAATCAGCAGGGATATAGAAAATACCAGAATCGGGCACCTTTGACAAACCGTCACTTCGAGGCACCGCCCATGTCGTACGCGCAGCTCTTGTAGACTTTGCTTCAGCTTCAGTTGGTTCAGAAGAGGACGATGGCTCCCTTGACAGGGGCACCTCCACCAGGGTATGACGCAAATGCTACTTGCGATTTCCATACAGGGGCACCAGGCCATACAATTGAGAACTGCAAAGCCTTTAAGCACAAGGTGCAGGACTTGGTAGATGCCAAGATTATTAACTTCTCCGATAATGTGCCCAATGTCAGGAAAAACCCTATGACGAATCATAGGGGAGGCGGAGTGAACGCCATTATCGAAGAAGAGAGTGAAGATCTGTTGATTGATGTCAAAGACCTCAAGACGCCGCTTAGTTTCGTCAAAGCTAAGTTGTTGAAGAAAGGGTTCTTTCCAGGATGCGAAGAGTTATGCATGGACTGTGCTACACATTCTGATGGATGTGAGCAGCTGGCAGAAGGAATCCAAAGTCTGATGACTGAGGGGATTTTGCAGTTCAGCCGGAGGGCTGAAAGTGTATCAGGAGAGGTAGGGTTGAAGCAGGCCGATGAAGTCGCCACCATCACCATTCCTCGCCAACCAATAACTATTTCTGCGCCCCGACCGCCCACAATCACTATCACCAAAGCCGAGCCGATCCCATTCGAGAGCACTAACGCCGTTCCGTGGCATTATGGAGCTGAAGTCTATTGCAACAGTCAAAGGTTAGAGTTAGAGCCATATGGGTCGACCGGGGAGAATCTCGCAGGAATCAGTGGTATTGCCCGTAGCGGAAGAGTATTTGCACCGCCGGAAGTCGTGGCAGAGAAAGCGGTCAGAGTTGATGCAGCTGACAAGGGTAAAAGCAAAGTCGTCGAAGAGGCCCCGTGTGGGGTAGAGAAGGACTTGCTTGTCAAAGATGCCGAGGAGTTTATGCGATTGATCAAAAAGAGCGACTACAAGATTGTAGACCATCTTCATCAGACGCCTTCGAAGATTTCTATTCTCAACTTGTTGCTGTGTTCTGAAGCGCACCGCAACGTGTTACTGAAGGTATTGAACGCTGCCTACGTACCGCAAGAGATATCCGTGAATCAGCTAGAAGAGGTGGTAGCCCATGTTAATGCTGGCAACGGGCTAGGTTTCACAGATTTAGAGCTGACTCCTAAAGGGAGAGATCACAACAGCGCCTTGCACGTCTCGATAGAGTGCAGAGGCACAATCATGTCGCACGTCCTGGTGGACACGGGTTCGTCGCTTAATGTGCTTCTGAAGAAGGCATTAATGAAGTTGGACACTCGTGGATTGCTTTGCACACCCAGTGATCTGGTGGTGAAAGCATTTGACGGAACTAAGCGCCACGTTTTCGGAGAGTTGACCCTGCCGATTCAAGTTGGTCCGGAAACATTCGACACGGTCTTTTATATTATGGATATCATGCCTGCCTACAGTTGCCTCTTGGGCCCGCCATGGATCCATGCTGCTGGTGCCGTGACCTCCACGTTGCATCAAAAGCTCAAATATGCTGTCGGGGGAAGCATAGTAACCGTGTGTGGTGAGGAGGACATAATGGTGAGCCATTTGTCATCCTTTAAGTATGTTGAAATGGATGGCGAAATCCATGAAACTCTTTGCCAAGCATTTGAAGCCGTCAAGGTGAAAGAGGTAGCTCCTGTCGTCACAGAGAAGCCAGAGATGAATCTCTCCTCATTCAAAGAAGCTCGGGCCGTCGTCCAAGCTGGATCCACCCCAGGCTGGGGGCATATTTTGGAGATACCGATCAAGCAGGATAAGTTTGGATTGGGGTACTCTCCTGAAGCTGAAGCTTCTTCTTCTTCGTCTAGCAGTGCGTCACGGGGTAAGGGGCCGATCCTATTTACCAGTGGCGGAGTGATCTTCGAAAGCATCAACACGGCGTCTGAAGACAGCGGGGATAGCGATTGTGATCCCGACGCTTGGATTCAGCCAAGCAAGCCAGGCGAGCGCCTCAACAATTGGACCATCAAGGATATCATCCAGCTGACAAGTGAAGAGTAATGATTTACTTTTTACAATCATTGTACAACCCTATGTCCTACCCAGGGCATAGTGGCTTTATTGTCAGGTCCTTGTTGGATTATGTACATGCATTTTGTTAATAAATCAAAGGCATTTTCTTCGTACTCAAATATTGTGTTCTCTGTTATTCCTGTTTTATGTTTGTTTTGAGAAACAGTAAAATGGCAACGGGGTTTGTGCTAACCTGCATATTCTTGTTTTAAACTTAACCCTTGTTATTGCAGGATCCACATAACAGATGACATCGACTCTGGACCTTCTACGGCTCACTTCGACTTCGATTGCCTGATCTACCAAGCCGAGGAAGAGATTGATGAAGACGAAGACCTTCCAGAAGAGTTGGCCCGCTTGTTGAAACAAGAGGAAAAGGTTATTCTGCCTCACGAAGAGGATATTGAGATCGTAAATCTGGGTTCTGAAGAGCTCGTCAGAAATGTCAGAGTAGGGGCTGCGTTGCAGAGTGATGTCAAGCATAGATTGGTCGAGATGCTTCGAGAGTATAATGACGTCTTTGCTTGGTCATACGAAGATATGCCCTGACTTGACACGGACATCGTGGTCCACCGCTTACCGTTGCGAGAAGATTGCCCTCCAGTTAAGCAGAAGCTTAGGAGGACAAGACCAGACATGGCTGTAAAAATCAAAGAAGAGGTCCAGAAGCAGTTGGACGCAGGATTTTTAGCGGTCACCACTTACCCTCCGTGGGTCGCCAACATAGTGCCTGTACCGAAGAAGGACGGTAAGGTACGCATGTGCGTCGATTATCGGGATTTGAATAGGGCGAGCCCTAAAGATGATTTCCCGTTGCCTCATATCGATGTGTTGGTCGACAACATAGCCCAGTTCTCCGTGTTTTCGTTCATGGATGGCTTCTCCGGTTACAACCAGATCAAGATGGCACCGGAGGACATGGAGAAAACGACGTTTATCACCCCCTGGGGAACATTTTGCTATAAGGTAATGCCCTTCGGTCTGAAGAACGCAGGGGCCACTTACCAGCGAGCAATGGTAACTTTGTTTCATGATATGATTCATCATGAGATCGAAGTCTATGTTGATGACATGATTGCAAAGTCCCAAACGGAGGAAGAGCATCTGGTCAACTTATTGAAGCTTTTTGAGAGGCTTAGGAAGTTCAGGTTGAGGCTGAATCCTAACAAGTGCACTTTCGGAGTGCGGTCCGGAAAGTTGCTGGGGTTTATCGTTAGTGAACGAGGTATCGAGGTTGATCCTGCGAAAATAAAAGCCATTCAAGAAATGCCAGCGCCGAAAACAGAAAAAGAAGTTCGTGGTTTCTTGGGCCGAATAAACTACATTGCAAGGTTTATCTCTCAGCTCACGGCCACTTGTGAATCGATGTTCAAGCTTTTAAAGAAAGATCAGGCGATTACTTGGAATGAAGATTGCCAGAAGGCATTCGACAAGATAAAGCAGTATCTTCAAGAACCTCCAATCTTGATACCCCCAGTGGCTGGACGACCATTAATCATGTACCTGACGGTTCTGGAGAATAGTATGGGGTGTGTTCTCGGTCAGCACAACGAGACGGGCAGAAAAGAGCATGCCATTTACTATTTGAGTAAAAAGTTCACTGAGTATGAATCTCGATACTCGATGCTGGAGAAGACGTGTTGTGCACTAGCTTGGGCTGCCAAACGTCTACGACAGTACATGCTCAATCACACCACTATGCTGATTTCGAAGATGGATCCGATCAAGTACGTCTTCGAGAAGCAGGCTCTTTCGGGCAGGATTGCCAGATGGCAAATGGTGTTAACAGAATATGATATTCAGTACGTGTCCCAGAAGGCCATCAAGGGAAGCGTATTGTCTGATTACCTTGCCGAACAGCCGATCGAGGACTACCAACCGATGAAGTTCGAATTCCCTAACGAGGATATTATGTTTCTCAAAGCGAAGGATTGTGATGAACCGTTGCCCGACGAGGGGCCAGATAGGAAATCCCAGTGGAAGTTGATATTTGATGGAGCGGTTAATTCCTATGGAAGTGGTATCGGGGCTATCATCACGACTCCCCGCGGATCCCACATCCCGTTTACTGCGAGACTGACGTTTCCAGTCACCAACAATGAGGCGGGGTATGAAGCATGCATAATGGGTCTAGAAGAGGCAATTGATTTGAGAATCAAGAATCTAGACGTATATGGTGACTCAGCGCTTGTAATCAACCAAATTAAAGGGGAGTGGGAGACTCGTCAATCGAATTTGGTGCCGTACATGAATTATGCCAGAAGGCTACTTCCGTTCTTCGATCGAGTGGAACTCCATCATGTGCCAAGGGCTGAAAATCAGATGGCTGATGCCTTAGCCATGTTGGCTTCAATGTATAAAGTCAATTTTTGGAATGAGGCTCCAAGAATCGTCCTTTCGCGTCTTGATAGACCGACATTTGTCTTTGCAATCGAGGATGCCGCCGACGGCAAGCCATGGTTCCACGACATCCAGACTTTCCTTATGACTAAGGAGTATCCTGCGGGTGCGTCAACCCAGGATAAGAAGACTCTGCGGAGGCTGTCTGGAAATTTTTATCTCAATCCTGATGGAGTTATGTACAAGAGAAACCATGATCTCGTGCTACTCAGATGTGTAGATGAAAAAGAGGCGAGTATGCTCATGGAAGAAGTCCATGAAGGCACATTTGGTACGCACGCCAGCGGGCATGCTATGACGAGAAAGATCCTGAGGGCAGGATACTACTGGCTGACTATGGAGTCGGATTGCTTCAGATTCGCGAAGAGATGTCATAAATGCCAGATTTATGCTGATAAAGTTCATGTGCCGCCGTGCCCGTTGAATGTCATGTCCTCCCCTTGGCCGTTCTCCATGTGGGGCATCGACATGATAGGAAAGATCGAGCCTACTGCATCTAACGGTCATCATTTCATTTTGGTAGCTATCGACTACTTCACCAAGTGGGTGGAGGCAGCCTCGTACGCTAATGTGACCAAGCAGGTGGTGGCTAAATTCATAAAGAGGGACATCATCTATCGTTACGGAATTCCCGAGCGGATCATTACTGATAATGGTTCGAATTTGAATAACAAGATGATGAAGGAGCTGTGCCAGAGCTTCAAGATCGAATACCACAACTCATCTCCTTACCGGCCGAAGATGAATGGCGTCGTCGAAGCCGCCAATAAGAACATAAAGAAGATTGTTCAGAAGATGGTTGTGACATACAAAGATTGGCACGAGATGCTGCCATTTGCATTGCACGGTTATCGTACGAAGGTCCGTACGTCGACCGGGGCAACTCCTTTCTCCTTGGTGTATGGTATGGAAGCTGTCCTACCGTTAGAAGTGGAGATCCCTTCTTTGCGAGTTTTGGTTGATGTGAAACTCGACGAGGCAGAATGGATTACGAATCGTCTGAACCAACTCAGCCTGATGGAAGAGAAGAGGTTAGCATCGATTGCATTTGGTCGTCTGTACCAAAGCCGAATGAAGAAAGCTTATAATAAGAAGGTGCGTCCTAGAAGCTTTCATACGGGTGATCTCGTCCTGAAGAAGATTCTTCCGCCACACTCCGATCACCGGGGCAAGTGGACTCCAAATTACGAAGGTCCGTATGTCGTCAGCAAGGTCTTCTCGGGATGAGCTTTGTTGTTATCCACGATGGATGGTGAAGATTTTGCATCCCCGGTGAACGCGGACGCAGTTAAAAAATACTTTGCTTGAAAGCGACCCGCTGGACAAAAAAGAAAGAGTCCAGGCAAAAAAGGGGCATCCCGGCGAACCAAAAACAGAATAAAAGGTTCGGGAAAAAATTAGGGATATATTGAAAAAATGTACACCCGCGAAGTCGAAAACCTACACTGGGCGGCTTCGGCAAAAAAGGGTATCCCGGTGAACTGAAAACCCGTAAAGGGCGGTTCACGCAAAAGTTAGGGATTTGAATAAGCAAATGACTGCGTTCCGCGTGTGGACTTTCATTGTTTAGTGGTTTGGAGGACCTGAGGGCCGTTCATCTGAATCAATCTCTTCCGAAGCTGAAGCGTCGGAGAAGTATCGAAGTCGAGTGGGTCTTAGAGGGATCAACTCATGGTGTTCGTCTACGCCTCGTTGCCGACATTTGTATATACTAATGTATATTTATGTTTTATTTTTGCGCGGCTTCCTCATTCCAGGAGCTTGCCTCTGTTGTAAAACATTTTTTACCCATTCAGGGGTTCATTATCAATAAAATGCACACTATTCAGCAATTCTGTTTGCCTGTTTAGCATTTATCTGTTTTGTTTGCGAAAAAGAACGCCGATGTTTTTGATAAAATGCGCATACATAAACTTACTGGCCTAGGCCACTGATTGTTGAAACAATTAATTACCTGAATATTGTCACGAGATAATAACCTTGATAGGTCCCTTTGAGAAGGGTATCTTGTCTGTTTGTTTGTGTTGTTACAGGTGTAGCATATTCCAGACAGTGCGCTGTGCGCATCCCTGAAGCAGGATGATTCCTCCTTCTCCAGCAGAGTTCAGTAGCCTCTCCCCGCAGAGTCTGAACGCGAGATAATAAGCATTGATATGTCTCCCCAGGCAGAGATGATTCTCTTCCCCAAGCAGATGCGTCCTGAAGGAACGTCACCTCCTCAGCTGAGTCGGGCGCCGAAGCTCGTGTTCATCCCCCAACACCGGGTCACAAGTGCAGGTTTCATAGAAATGTTCGGGCGCCGAAGCTCGTGTTCTCCCCCAGCACCGGGTCACAAGTGCAATTTTCACAGAAAGGTTCGGGCGCCGAAGCTCGTGCTCATCCCCCAGCACCGGGTCACAAGTGCAGGTTTCATAGAAGTGTTCGGGAGCCGAAGTTCGTGTTCATCCCCCAGCACCGAGTCATAAGTGCAGGTTTCACAGAAATGTTCGGGCGCCGAAGCTCGTGTTCTCCCCCGCACCGGGTCACAAGTGCAAGTCTCACAGAAATGTTCGGGCGTCGAAGCTCGTGTTCTCCCCCCGCACCGGGTCACAAGTGCAGGTTTCATAGAAATGTTCGGGCGCCGAAGCTCGTGTTCTCCCCCCGCACCGGGTCACAAGTGCAGGTTTCACAGAAATGTTCGGGCGCCGAAGCTCGTGTTCTCCCCCCGCACCGGGTCACAAGTGCAGGTTTCATAGAAATGTTCGGGCGCCGAAGCTCGTGTTCTCCCCCGCACCGGGTCACAAGTGCAGGTTTCATAGAAATGTTCGGGCGCCGAAGCTCGTGTTCTCCCCCAGCACCGGGTCAAAAGTGCAGGTTTCGTAGGAAACTGCTCGTACGCCGAAGTATGCAGCAATTGATGGTGCCAGACTGAAGTCTCCAGCGGAATTGAGATTCCCCACCAGAGTTGTACTCTCCCTAAGTCGGATGATTCCCTCTTCCCCAGTAGAGTGTTGGAACAACTGATGTTGTATTCCCCTGCAGAGTTTTACTCTCCCCTCGAAGACGGTCGATTCCTTCTTCCCCAGCGGAATTGAAATTCCTCATCAGAGTCGTACTCTCCAGTGAAGTAGAATTATTTCTCCTTCCCCGGCTGAGTTCGCAAACCCCAAGAGAGCCGAATCCTTGGAAGCAGTAGGGACCATGATTGTTTTTCCCTAGCAGAGCGTTGAGCAGCTGATGATGTATTCCCCCCAGAGTCGTACTCTCTCTAGCGAAGCAGAATGATTTCTCCTTCCTCAGCCGAGTTTGCAGACACCCAAGAGAGCCGAATCCTTGGAAGTTGATCAGACCATGATTGGTTTTCCCCAGTGGAGTATGGAGCAGCTGAAGTTGTTTCCCCACAGAGTTATCATCCCCAGAAGAGTAGCCGAGACGGCCATGCAGTTTATTCCAGCGATTGATATCGCTTTCCCTCAGCAGGTCCAGGTTCTCGTAGAGCTTCGTCCCCTGCAGCAGTAAACTGAAGGTGTTTCCCCCGCAGCAGTCAACTGAAGTTGTGTCCCTTGCGGAGTCCAATTGATATTGGCGCGGCCATGTTCTCCTCAGCAGGATGATTCCTCTATCTGAGTAGTTCTTTCTCCTTGACAGGAGGATTCCCCCTCGGCATTTATTTTGCTGACGGGATCGCATCATTGTGCATGATTGCATAGCATTTATCATAAACGCATAGCATTTCCACCGTGTGGAGCATGGCGCCGAAGCATATGCATAATAAACATGATCTAGGTTGTTACCGTTCTTGTTTTGCAGGTGTTCCGCCGAAGGATCAGTTGCTCAGGATGACTCCTGACTGTCTCCCCAACGAAGTCGCTTGCTCAAGATGATTTTTGAGATCCCCAGCGAAGTCTTCAGTTCAAGATGATTCTTGAATTCCTCAGCAGGGCCGTTTGCTTAAGATGATTCCTAAGCTCCCCAGTGCAGTCCCCAGTGAAGGTTGCCCAGGATGATTCCTGAAGCCCCAAGAGAGCCGAATCCTTGAAAGCTGCTCAAGCCATGATTGGTTTGTCCCCGGCAAGAGTTGCCCAGGATGATTCCTGGAATCCCCAACAAAGTGTTTGCTCAGAATGGTTATCGGTTCAAGATGATTCTTGAAGGTCCCCAACGGAGTTATTTGTTCAAGATGATTCTTGAAGTCCTCAGCAGAGTTGGTTCCTCCAGAATGATTTCTGGACCCCCGGAGCGGAGTTTCTTGATAGTTCTCCAGATTCCCCAGCGGTGAAGCGTCCTCCCCAGCAGGTTTCTAACGACGAAGTTGAAATCTCCTTTGAAGACTCCATGATTGAAGTCTCACCGTGTTAATGAAGTAGGTCTCTCAGCTAATGCGGAATGCCTGACGGCATGATCAACCTGATGGTTGAAGTTCGGCTGATGCCTGGCAGTTTCTTTGAATGCCTGATGGCATGATCGACTATGTATTACCGGTTACCGTGTGACCAATTCCCCAATGGATATATGTTTGTTTCTGGCGACGATGTCAGGTGGTTCAGTCCTCCAGAAGCGATGTTGGATGTTTGTTCGACGGCGATGTCGAGTGTTCCTCAGAGTTATAGTGTTTCTGGCAGCGATGTCAGAGTATCTTTAGTTCTCCAGTGGCGATGTTGGATGGTTATTTTTGACGGCAAGGTCAGACTATTTGGAGTTCTCCAGTGGCGATGTTGGATGGTTTGTTTCTGGCGGCGATGTCAGGAGATTATGTTTGACGGAGATGTCAGACTATTTAGCTCCCCAGCAGAGATTATGTTTGTACGACGGCGATGTCGAGGGTCTCTCAGAGTTATGTTTGTTTATGACGGCTATGTCAGATTCTCTATTTCTCCAGCGGCGATGTTGGGTATTTTGTTTGTTCTGATGGCGATGTCAGATAGTTCAGTTTTCCTGCGGCGATGTTGGATGGTTCTCAGATTCTTTGTTGTTTTCCAGCGGCGATGTTGGATGTTTGTGTCTGGCGGCGATGTCAGATGATTCAGTTTTCCAGCGGCGATGTTGGGTATTTTGGTTGTTTGACGGCGATGTCAGATTCCGTTTGTTTCCAGCGACGATGTTGGGTATGTTTGTTTCTGACGACGATGTCAGGTGATTTAGTCCTCCAGCGGCGATGTTGGGTGTTTTGGTTGTCTGATGACAATGTCAGAGGAATTTAATGTGGATAACTGACGGTGATGTCAGAGCAGTATTTCTCCAGATAGTTTCCGTGCAACTATTATTCCAGTACTCGTGCAGTTGGCAAATTTCCGGGTTTACCGGTATTCAACCGTCTCGCACCTTGATTGGTTGAGAGCCGTTCGCTCCTCACCCAGTCAGGTTCAAGCCGTTTGAATAGGGGAAGCTGTTGCACCCCAAAATTTGACCAACATTTATTTACCCATCAAGTGTTTGAAGGTTGATACCTTTGTCAGAAAGCTCAAGAGATCCTCGGAGGAATTGGTTGAAACCAAGGTTGTGTGTCTCATAACTTGAGAGTTGTGGGAGCTCCTCAGATGATTCTGAGACTATGAGGATAGACTTGAAGCTTTGAGAAAGCTTATGAGATGTCTTGAAAGCCATCATGAAGCCTAGAGAGGTCATTGTACAAGAATTCAGAAGATTCAACCATGAGTGGTAGAATTAGGGTTTGACTGGGTCAACCATAGGTCAACTGATGATTTGGAGAGGGTTGAGACCTAATCCAAGAGCCATGTGATCATGGAATGATGTATTGAGATACTATAAGGATGATTCCTAGACCAGCTCATCATGATTGAGGAGTTTGAGAAGTTTTAAGCTAGGGTTTCTAAGGATTGACAGTGTAAAATCCCCTAGTTTGATTCCTATCTTCCAGGCAGTTTTAGCTCAAGATGTGATTGTCATCTCATCTTCCCCACAACATGAATGTTGTAAAGCTTGTTCTTAGATTTAATTTGAGTAGTAGAAGTCCTTGATAGGATTTTTGGAGCTCAAGTTATGGTTTTGACAAATTACAGGTCATCTGAGGTATGTGAATCTGGGTCCTTGAAAGTCACCCAACTTGCAGACAACTTTTGCCCTAGTAGGATGATTGCTATGGTCTCTTGGTCAACATGAATGTTGAAGAGCATCTTCTTAGATTTCTAGAGAGTACTATAAGTCCTTGATAGGATTTGTAGAACTCAACTTATGGCTTTGACAAGCCAAGGGCATTTTGGTCATTTGGAAGTTATAGGTCATTTCAAGCATAAGGCCATATCTCCTACTTCCAAGATTCAAATGGAAAAATTTTCAACATCAGACTTGCTTAGAATGATGTTATAAGGCTAGTAGGGTGGTCATGAGATGTTGAAAAGGCTCATATCAAAAAGTGATAAAAATGGCCTAAAAATGAGGCATAAGTTAATTCAAGTGAAGTTGAAAATCATAAATCCCAAGTTATAAGTCCAAACCATGTCATGCAATAGGTCATTTTGACTCCAAATGACATTATAAGAATAATGATTCAGCCACAATTTTGATTTGAGGCTTGCATCATAGGGTTGCTTTGTAATTTGATTGCTTGCATATTAGGGTACTAAACCAAAACAAGGAAAAACTCAATAAACAAGGAAGATATGCATGGTATCTCATCCAAAATATCATGTGGGGATAAAATCAAGTTGGTTAAAAAGATTACAAGGGTTTTGTCATGATATACCATGTGGTGAGAAATGAGAATCCAAAATACCATTGCATGAAAAGATCAAATTCTCATGGGAAGATCCTAGATGGTTCTAGACTGTTCTAAACCATTCTATATAACCATTGTGACTTGCATTGATGCAAGGTTGGTGTTAATTGTTGTAGAGAATAGAGATTGAAACCAAAAAGCTTCCATTGCAAGTCATATTCAAACTTCATATTTTTCTTCATTGCCATCTCATTTTTCTTCACAAACCTTTTCCATACATCTTTCTGAGTGTGTTCATACTGGTTTGAAGTTCCATTGATGAAGAATTGAAGGTGTTCCATGGGAAATTGCAAGGATGCCATTGCCATTGGATCTTGAAGTACAAGCTTGCTACATCAAATCTTTCGCATACAGAAGAATATTCATCATCTAGGGAGTGTTCTTGAGGAGTTTCAAGCCTTGAATTGAAGATCTACCATCACTACCAATCCAAGAAGCCAGGTATGCAAAACCATTTCTACACCTCAATCTAGGCATGGCTAGGGTAAATTATTAGTGTAAAGCTGTTAGAGAAAATTAGGGGATCAATTTTGATGAGTTTGAGAGTAATTGGTGAAGTTTCAACTATGGAGGTCAATTCTTGATGGAGCAAGAACATGCTATATAGTGAATGATAATGCTAGTTTAATGGTTGATTTTGATTAGTGTAACATAAGGATCATTTTGATACCAAGAATTCTGAGTTTGGTTGAAGTGGAAAGTTGATGATATTTTGAGATCCATGGAGATTCATATTCGGGTTGCATGGTAGAGAGTGTTTTAATGAAATCTAACACCATAGTTTTGTTCAGCATGGAAAATAGGTCAAGATTGGTTTTTACATGTTGGGATTTGGTCAAGAAATGAGAGAGAACGAGGGAGAGGAAGTTCTGTGCATAGAATGTATTTTCATGGTGATTTTCAGAAACCCTAGGGCGTGAGGTTGAAGACGACTCCACTGCCGTTGGATACGCGTTTGACTGTTGACTGAGAAAGAAATCCTACGGTCTGGATTTAATTCGAAACGAGAGGGAAAGCCAGCAGCGATGAAATGCTGCGTTTCATTAAAGCCTCATCCTGGGCTTAAGTCATCAATTCCTATTCCCACCCCCAATGAAGCCCAATTAAGTTTTATAACTGTTTTGGATTACTTAATGCACCGCGTTTTTTTCTTTTTCTTTTCAGTTTTTAATTGTTTTCTGATTTGGCATTGGGCCCTGGCAAGTTTTCTATTCAGACCCCCAGTCTGGGCCCAACTATAAAAATGAACTGCATCTTATTTCTGTTTGCACCCCATTGCATCTTTATCATTTTATTTTTTCACCATTTTTTCTCAAACTTTAAAAATCCATAATAAATTGAAAAATAATGTTTTTTTCATGGGAGTTTTTTTCTCCCTTTTCACATGTTTGTCTAGAAAAATACAAAATGAAAACATTTTGCATACCATGCATTTTAATATTTTTGGTATATTTTCTTCTTTTATTGCTTTTTAATGTTTTTTAGTTGATACATGATTTTGTAGATTTTTGTTTAGGTGGATCCCTTTAGATTTTTAGGTCAATCTTTTTAGAATAATTAGATATATGTTTTAGGTTCCCCCTGGATTAATTCCATATTTTTGTGATGATTTTTAGGATAGTTTTGATTAGATGCTATTAGGTAGTGTAGAATTAGGTTAAAACTTCAACATAGGTCCATAATAACTTTAGATTTTGGGTTTTTTAGGACAATTTAGACTATGGCGCATATATGGGTATTAAGGGTAGGTGTGTAGGATCCCTTAGAAATTATATTAGGATTTAATATAGTAGTATGATATTTTTAGTTGATTTTTGTATTGGTTGATTGTTTGTGTTGCCTTTAGGGCATTGTATTTTTAGTTGCTTTGCTTTGGAGTTTTCCTTGGGCTTGGAGAGCTTGGTATCTCATTGTGGAGCATTGAGGAGCATAGTAGAAGACTTGAAGATGCATTGAGGAGCTTGAGAGCTTGTTCTTTCTTCTTTTTGTTTTGTTTTAGGGTTAGGAATTAGGAAGAGTTTAGACTTAGACAACTTCTTTCTTAAACATGGATGGTATCATTCACCTCCATTCCTCCCTATGATTCAAAGTCCTTCCATGGTATACACCTCTCTCCTTTGGAGGGATAAGTGATGTACCTAGGAGGTAGAACTTTTGAGGGAACCCTTTATTTGATGTTGAACCCTTATAGGTCACCTTTGGTGATCAAATAAGCAGTTCAATATCCCTCAGCTTATCCAGTAAGTGATTTTCTCTGGTTTGATTGTCTTGATGGATGTCAGAGCCTGAACTTGAAGATGAAGACTTCATTGAAGAGTATTGAAGAGGATGAATCCTTGAGTACTGCCATTCCAGCTGAAGCTTGAAGAGCAACAGGAGCAAGTTGATACTTGAAGATCCCTGAAGATTAGGTGAAGCCTGAAGGTGGAGCTAATCAAGAAGCTGAAGCTTAAGGGAGAAGATGAGTTGAAACTCATGTTGTAGGGTTGAAACCTGGAAAAGCAAACTGATGTTTGTCAAGTGATTGAAGTCTGAAGACTGAGTTGCTGTTGAAAGAGCTGAGGCTTGGAGTTGAGAGAGGAGGAGTCTGCTTTCTTCTTTTCTTTTCTGTATTGCTGTGTTTTGTTTGACTTGTCTGATGCATTAGAATAAGTTCATATCTAGAATAAGTAGAATCTAGGAGCATGATTGCATTAGAGGTTGAGTTGCTCCCTCTGCTTGTATTGTTACTGTGTGGCTTTGCTTGCGGGTATTCGGTAGAGCCCAGCTCCCTTGCCCATGTGGTTTGTTTGCCTGATGGCATTTCATTTCATTTTTATCTGTATGATTGCAGTTTACTGTTTATTGCTTGATAGCATGTTGTTTATATTTCAGTATGATTACTATTATTTCATTCTGGCTTGAGGTTGAGATGAGCTTGTGGAGGCTGAAACCCCACACACATTTCCTCCCTCACTTGCATTGCATGCATTTTACTGTTAAGCTGATGCTTTGTCTGTTTTGGTTGTATCATTGACATGATCCCTTAGGACTCTCATTTCCTTTGATAAGGATTTGATGATAGACTTTTAGGTTGAAACCTATGCATGATAACTTCTAGGAGTTCCCTGTTCAAACCTCAACCATAGGATGAATCCATGGCATGACAACAGTAGGACTTGATAGTCTCCCTCCTAGTTGGGCCTGTTCTCTTCTCATCTCAAAACAGTTTAAGATACAGTAATCATGAATGATTTCTTTCGTACGTTACGAGCCTTAAGCTATCTGAGAAAGGATTGTGGGAGAGTTTCTTTTCCACAGTCTGGATGTTTAGTATGGTACCCTTTGGGTGACATGCGACACATTCACTCTCAGGTCATAGTCTCTAGTGCGGT
The DNA here is from genome assembly GCA_963859935.3 of Lathyrus sativus. Lineage (NCBI taxonomy): Eukaryota > Viridiplantae > Streptophyta > Magnoliopsida > Fabales > Fabaceae > Lathyrus > Lathyrus sativus. The sequence goes on along the minus strand of OZ012738.1, from coordinate 320,261,193 downwards.
TGAAATCGCAAATACAATAAAAAACACTTCTTTCATAAAAGACAGGAAATAAACTGTAGTTTCCCGAACTACGTGAGCTCTGATCTCTCATACCTGTTGAGAGTACGTAGGCACAAGATGACGATGTCTTGGCGAGCTACCTTCCCCCATAATCCTTCGTAGGCCGAACTACGTTGACTCTGATTTCTCATTCTCTGATGAGAATACGTAGGCATAAAGCGCGACGCTTTGCCGAGTCATTTTTCCTTTCTTTTTCAGCCAGCCTTGATAGGTAGATAGAATAAAACCAACCCGTCCAAGTAAACAAACAAGCGTGGATCCCGTCGAGTACGACGGACGTGAGGGGTGCTAATACCTTCCCCTTGCGTAACCGACTCCCGAACCCAGACAATGGTTGCGATGACCTTGTCTTACCCTTTTCGTTAGGTTTTTCCGATCGTTTCCTTTCCCGCTCTGAGGGATAAATAACGAAAGGTGGCGACTCTTCTGTTGTGCCGGCACCTTATTTTCGCGCAAGCGACACAATCCTTCCTGAGAGTGCCTGCTTTTCAAAGACGTATTTGATCAGATCCATCTTTGAAATCAGCATGGTTGTATGATTTAGCATGTATTGTCTCAGAAGTTTGGCAGCCCAAGCAAGTGCACAACACGTCTTTTCGAGCATTGAGTATCGGGATTCACAATCTGTGAACGTTTTACTCAAGTAATAGATCGCATGCTCTTTACGCCCAGTCTCGTCATGTTGACCGAGAACACAACCCATACTGTTCTCCAGAACCGTCAAGTACATGATCAGTGGTCTCCCGACTACTGGGGGTATCAATACTGGAGGTTCCTGCAAGTATTCTTTTATTCTTTCAAACGCCTTTTGACAATTTTCGTCCCAGACAATTGCCTGGTCTTTTTTCAACAGCTTAAACATCGGCTCACACGTGGCTGTGAGATGAGATATGAACCGGGCAATGTAGTTCAACCTCCCCAAAAAGTCACGAACCTCTTTCTCTGTTTTTGGCGCTAGCATTTCTTGTATCGCTTTTATTTTTGCAGGATCAACCTCAATTCCTTTTTCACTAACAATGAACCCCAGTAGCTTTTCAGATCTCACCCCGAAGGTGCACTTATTAGGATTCAGCCTCAGCCTGAACTTCCTAAGCCTCTCAAACAATTTCAAAAGATTCACCAGATGCTCTTCCTCCGTCTGGGATTTGGCAATCACATCGTCAACATAGACCTCAATCTCTTTATGCATCATGTCATGAAAGAGCGTTGTCATAACACGCTGATATGTTTCCCCTGCGTTCTTCAAACCAAAGGGCATCAATTTGTAGCAGAACGTTCCCCACGGGGTAATAGAAGTTGTTTTCTCCATATCCTCCGGCGCCATCTTAATCTGATTGTAGCCCGAAAAGCCGTCCATGAAGGAAAACACGGAGAATTGAGCGGTGTTGTCGACCAACACGTCAATATGAGGAAGCGGGAAGTCATCCTTAGGGCTCGCCTTGTTCAGATCCTGATAGTCAATGCACATCCGCACCTTACCATCTTTCTTTGGTACAAGTACTATATTGGCGACCCAAGGAGGGTAAGTTGTAACAGCTAGAAAACCAGCGTCCCACGGTTTCTGCACTTCCTCTTTAATCTTTACGGCCATATCTGGTTTCGTTCTTCTGAGCTTTTGCTTGACCGGCGGACACTCTTCAAGTAATGGCAAGCGGTGGACCACAATATCAGTGTCTAACCCAGACATATCTTCACAAGACCAAGCAAAGATGTCACTATACTCTCGAAGCATCTCGACAAGTCTCTGCTTGATATCGCTCTGCAGCGCAGCCCCTATCCGAACATTCCTGACAACTTCTTCCGAACCCAAATTAACGACTTCAATATCCTCCTGATGAGGCAGAATGATTCTCTCTTCTTGTCTCAAAAGTCGAGTCAGCTCTTCTGGTAAGTTGTCGTCCTCAACAACCTCTTCCTTGGCTTGAAATATCGGATGCTCAAAGTCGAAGCGAGTCATATGGAGTTCTTGATCGGTGTCATCTGAAATATGGATCCTGCAAGAGAAAAGGTTAAATGCTTCAAATGATATGCAAACGAAGCACACAATCACATTGCCATTTTATTGTTAAAAATAAAAAGCAGAAAAACAGGGATCACAAAATTTGCATGAGGAAAACGCCTTTATTTGATGATTAAAACAAAGCATACACATAAACAAGTAGGCCCTGAAATAAAATCACTATGCTCCGAGTAGGACATAGGATTGTACAATAATCGAAAAAATAAGGCATTACTGTTTCGTTGTCACTTGAATAAAGTCCTGGATAGACCAGTTGCATAGGCTTTGTCCTAGCTCGCTGGGCTTGATCCATGAATCCATGTCACAGTCGCTATCTCCATCTTCACTATCAGACACAACATTAATCGCTTCAAAACTGACTCCTCCTGGAGTAAACACAATCGGCCCTTTGAACTTTGGCGCGCTCGGCGATGAAGACGACGACGATGGGCGATATCCCAAGCCAAACTTGTCTTGCTTAACAGGAATCTCCAGAACTTGACCCCAACCTTTAGTCTCCCCGGCCTGAACTACCGCTTGGGCTTCTCTGTATGAAGACATAGCCACCTCTGGTCCACTGCTTATGACAGGAGATTTGTCTCTGATCTGCACCCGTTCGAAAGCTTGGTATAATGTCTCATGGATCTCACCATCCACTTCGACATATTTGAATGAAGACAGGTGACTGACCAGGATATCTTCCTCCCCACACACGGTGACAATGCTACCACCGACCATATACTTGAGCTTTTGGTGCAACGTAGATGTTACAGCCCCTGCAGAGTGAATCCAAGGTCGTCCAAGCAAACAACTATAAGCTGACTGAATATCCATGATATAAAACACGGTGTCGAACACCTCTGAACCAACCTGGATTGGCAAAGTCAATTCTCCAAACACGGACCTTTTAGTCCCATCGAAATCTCTCACTACCAAGTCACTTGGTGTTCATATTATACCTCGGGTATCTAGCTTCAACAATGCTTTCTTGGGAAAAACATTCAAGGACAAACCAGTGTCAACAAGGACATGAGACATAACAGTGCCCCTACACTCAACTGAAATATGCAACGCACTGTTGTGGTTGCGGCCCCTGGGTGTTAAATCAAAATCGGTAAAGCCAAGGCCATGCCCCGCATTCACGTGCGCAATCACTCCTTCGAGCTGATTAACAGATATCTCCTGGGGTACAAAAGCAGCATCAATGGCTTTCAACAAAGCGTTCCGGTGGGCCTCGGAACAAAGCAACAATGACAAAATCGAGATTTTGGGAGGTGTCTGCTGCAGATGATCAACAATTTTATAATCACTCTTCCGAATTAATCTCATAAATTCTTCCACATCTTTGGTCAAAGCCTCTTTCTCCTTCTCTTGAGAAGGTCCTTCTTCATTGACTTTACCCTTCCCTTTGGCCATTCTCTCAGCTTCTACTTCAGGTGACGCAAATATTCTACCACTGTGGGTTATGCCCCATGCCCCCACAAGGTTATCAACTGACCCCACCGGCGGGCTCGCCAGGTTAATCTTTTCCCCATTGCAGTAAACTTCCGCCCCATAGTTCCAAGGGATGGCTTTAGTGCTTTCATACGGAATGGGTCCAGCTTTGGTTATAGTGATGGTCGGCCTCTTGGGAGGCGCCGATATCGTGATAGTCTTAAACGGGATCGTAACTGTTGCAACTTCTCCCTGCCTTTCAGCTATTTCCTCAACAGGCTTCTCTTCAGCAGTACGGTCGAATTGCAGCGTTCCCTCATCAATCAGCCCTTGGATACCTCTTCTCAGGCTATCACAACCCTCAGGCCGGACTAAACAGTCAACACAATCTACATCACACCCAGGGAAAACTCCCCATTTCAGCAACCTGTTCTTGACATAGCCCAGAGGCGTCTTCAATTCATCCACCCTCATAACCAAATTTAGACTGGCATCTTCCAAGATTGCACCCACTTGCGCAGATCCATGAGACGACATCAGATTTTTCTCAATATTGGGTGCCTCATTACCGAAGTTTATAGCCTTGCTATCTATCAAATCTTGCACCTTGTGCTTGAAAGCATGACGATTCTCTATGCTGTGACCGGGCGCCCCGGAGTGGAATTCACAATGTGCATTAGCGTCATAACCAAAAGGAGGCGTGCCCTTCGGTGGAGCTAGCGTCCTTTTCTCAACAAGCTGCAATTGTAACAAAGTTGGAATAAGCTGAGCATACGATAGTGGAGGCGCATCAAATACTCTTCTTACGGCCCTATCTCTATCCTGAATTCTCCTTTGAGCAGGATGCTGCTGGCTCTGCTGCTGCTGCTGTTGTTACTGTTGAGGTACTGGAATTGTCACACTAGCAATCTGTTGCTGACGGTATTGGTTTCGACCTCTACCTCTTCCTTGGGAGTTGTATACTGAATTAGCATCTCCCTGCCTCTTGTTCCCAAAAACCTTTTTACCACCTCCAGCTGAGGTTGATTCTCCTGCTTGAATCTTACCGATCTTGATTCTGTTCTCTATACATTCTCCTAAGAGTATCAACTCAGAAAAGTTAGTCGTCGTACAATTGATAAGCCTGTCATAATACAACCCAGAGAAAGTGCCCACAAACATATCCACCAACTCACGCTCTACCATGGGTGGGTGCACCCTAGCTGCAAGCTCACGCCACCTCTGGGCGTACTCTTTAAAACTCTCGCCATTCTTCTGAGAAAGATTTTGGAGTTGGACCCTGTTCGGCGCAAGGTCGCTGTTATATTGGTAATGCTTTACAAAGGCTTCCGCCAACTCTTTCCAGCTACCAATCTGAGTAGGCTCTAACCTCACATACCATTCCAATGATGGTCCCGACAAGCTATCCTGGAAAAAATGCATCAACATCTTTTCATCGTCAGAATAGGCGGACATTCTCCGATAATAAGACCGTACATGCACTCTGGGGCAAGTATCCCCCTTATACTTGTCGAAAGTAGGCGCTTTGAACTTGAGTGGCACCCTCAAGCCAGGAACCAACCCCATATTAGCCATGTCCAACCCTGAGGAATTCTGATTGGCAATATTTTTCATTTGTTCCTCCAGCATCTTGAACCTTCGGTCGTTGTCAGTGGGCATCTCAAGATCCCTGCCTGGCGGAGGGAAAGCATCTTCTTGACGATCCTCGCCCCAGTGAGAATCCCCGTTGTTATACCCAGCATAAGCAGCATTAGGACCAAAGTCAGTCTGATTGAACCTGGGACCATACCCCAGATTACCAAAACCCTGATTGCCAGCACCTGGCCCAAAACCAGTGTTGTGAGCCCCCATTCCAACACCATTGTTGCTTGCGTTGCCAAAACCTGCGTTACCAAAGCCCTAATTGCCGTAGCCCTGATTTCCATAACCCTGATTTCCACCAAAACCAGCATTGCCAACACCAATGCCTACACCAGTGTTCCTAGCACCAAAACCAGCATTCTCGGTTCCAACATTGAAACCAGCATTTCCAGCACCAATATTTCCATTGGTTTCTACATGCCCGTTACCGTTACTAGTCACATTCCTGTTCCCAGCTCTATTACCATTCTCAGTGGTATTGAGGACAACCACTGGTACAACATCACCAGCTTGGAGAGTCTCGCCATGAGGAGGATCAATAGCAACTCCGCTATGTAGCACACCCTGACTGTCAATCCTGGCAATTAGAGGCTGCACCAGAGTCTGCAGCTGCTCTTGGCCCTTGGCCACAGTTTCCATCACTTGCATGAACTGCACCATCCTGTCGTGCATCTCCTGCATCTCAGTTTGCATTTGACCCATAGCTTTCTTGCAGTTACTTCTCGTAGAGTAGTGATGAATTCGCTGATCGGCAATCCTGAAACCTGCATCGACAGAGGGTTACGAGAACAGTTCAAGGTACTTGCTATGCAAATGATATATGCAAATGCAAACGTGTGTCTGTGCTTTAGGGAGATTTTCCCTCGATTCTAGTGCCAGAGTGCCAGTGCTGATAACAAGAAGTCCGGATCCAGTCATTGAAATAACATCTCATATATACATGTGGCCCAACGGCAGCAGTACAATGTCAATGAATACATAGGGAATCAATAGCATGACCTCGACCAACAAGCCTGGTGATGGTCAGCATACAGCAAAGCTCAGAAAATACAAAGGGTTACAAAGATAGTCAAGTGCGACAACGGGCACGAAACTCTTCTAGCAACTCTTTTGTCTTGGGATGATCAGGCCGAGTGAGTAACCCTTCAACAAGCAATTCCCTCTGCATAATAGTGCACTAGAGACCTTCAACAGAATCTTCCCACGCGCCTTGGCCAAAACAGTCTTCTAACCTTCGCTTTTTAGACTCGAACATCTGCTTGCGATCTTTCAGGTTAGCGATAGCTTTGTTTAGCATGTCTTCAGTGGCATATCTGCGAGCAGTTTCCTCATCAAACATCTTCTCGCTGGCCTTCACCTGAGCCTTTAATTTGGAGATCTGCTGTTTCAGTTTGGTCCTCCCTCTCATTGTTGCTGGCTATAGTGGCATTCCACTGCTGGTTGAATTTGGATATTCTCCGGTATGCTTCATCCAGATTTTGTTTCTTGGTAGCCAGTACACCGTTGACAGATTTGAAGTCCAGACCCAAACATTCACGGTCAACTATCTGTTTAGTCAAGTCCGTGCCCAACCTGTTCACCAGCTCTGTTTGCTTCTTGAAGGAGTGGACGATTTCGTTTCTCTCGCTTCTAAGCTGTGCCATCTCTTTCTCTAACTCTTCATTGGCCTTTTTCAGCTCTTCCTTCTCAGCTAACACCTGATTGTACCGCTGAATAGACACGGTAGTAGGCTCTTCCACCACTGGAGGGCACTCTGGCTTGGCAGGTGGAAAAGGCATCCCTATCGTCTCTGTTCTGGTCTTGATCCAGGTCACATAAGGAGCGTAAGCTTGGTTATTGCTCTTACCCAACAATGATTTCCCTCATCTACTGATATCATTCCAGGCCTGCTGAAGCTTAGCTAACATATCCCCCTCTAGAAGACCGGTGAGGTACATAGATTCCTGCACCTCTTCATCTTTTGGCAGGGACCTCTCAGAGCATAGGCAAACTGTCTGACAAGTAGAGAGGGATTGTAGTTGATACAACCCTTTCTTCCAATCAAAGGCACATTCGGAAAACCACTGCAGCTGAATATGATTTCAGTACCCAACATATCCCTATCAAACCACACAATTCTTTCTGCTGATAAACCCATCAAGCGCTCAGACCACTCAGCTGTGGCTGCAGATGAAGCAAACAAACCCTTCTTGGGCAGGTGACTATCAAACCATCTGTATAGTAAGGGTACACAGCAGGATACATTCTTACCCCTTCTATTTTTGTTCTTGTAATGGACGGAATGATATACATCTCCAATCAAGGTAGGAACTGGATTCCCTGATGCAAAGATATGAAAGGCATCCAAGTCTATAAAATCAGGCATGTTGGGAAATAAAATGATGCCATATATGCAGAGGGCAAGAATAGCGTTGAATACGATCCAACAACCGTCTTTGGCACACTGTTGGGTTTTCCCAACTAGGAACTGCAGAGAAAATCTAGGAAACCCATTCCAACTGGACAAAAGCAACTCAGAAGCATCCAGATGAAGAGCAAGAGCTAGATTAGCTAGATTAGGCTCAACATCCATGTGAATAAACAACATCTGATTCTTAACCGGTACACCCAACAACTCAGCATACTCCTCTAATGTAGGTGCAAGAATAAAGTCCAGAAAAGTGAAGCATCTCAATGGAGGGTCATAGAACTGTAGCAAGGCATACAACCCATTCAACTCATATACCGAAGGTTTACGAACCAGACTGAGCAACTTCCCATAAGATTTTCTGAATTCCCCTCTCACTGTCTCATCTGCCAAGGCAATCAAACTAGACAATAGAGCAACATCTGGGGTAGGGAACTTGTAGGACACATTCTTCTTCAGAGATCCCATGCTAGCACAACAGAAGGACAGAAAACCGGAACCGGGGGATAATATATACACCTGGAACACAGACACACGTTAATGATATGCAAATGAGTATGCAAAATGCAAAATGCAGTCATGCAACAGGGGATCAAGATTGTGCTGCTGAGGAGACCGAGGCTCTGCTTCAACACAAACACAACTGCTCTGATAATACAACCCTGAAGAGGACCAATAAATATGCATTGTCGAGAACAACCACATCTTTGAGGATAAGAACCCTCTGAACCCAACAACACTGATTCACTGTCAAGAAAACCAGGTAGTCTGAAGGTTAAGGTTTCCCGCAATAACCCGACCCCGCTCACAGGTATGGACCTAATCACAGACAAGGTATGGCATCCTATGCGTTTCCCAGTGTCACAGACTTTCAAGAAACGACGATATGATACTCAGAAGGTGTGGCATCATCATCTCTTGAAGTGTCCTCACTCAGCTGAGTCACAAATGATCGGTCCCCAGAGTCGACAATCCTCTAAACCAACAACGCCTCAAGCCCAAAGGGCTGGAAAAGAAGTCAACCGGGAGAATCTCGTCTGAGCGTGGATTTCATGAGACACTAGTGCCTGCAAAGCAAGCACGCGCCCACTACTTTCCACAACTAATGCTAGGTACACTCAAGCCTGGGTCTGGCTTATCACTCATCAGAGCCCCTTCCTACAACAGCACAATAATAATATCATATTGAAAGTAAAATGCGGAAAGTAAAATGCGATAAATAAAACCCAACAGGTAAACACACAAGCGCTAGGATTGACTCGCATAGGGGATGGGAAACGGTCCCAGCATAGGGGATGGGAAAAGTCCCCAGCAGCTATAAGTCCCCAGGAGAGTTGCCAGCTGTCGCTACTGCGAAAATAAGGTGTCGGCAAAACAGAAGAGTCACCACCTTTCATTATTTATCCCACAAAACGGGAAAGGAAACGATCAGAAAAACTTGACGAAAAGGTATAAGACAAGGTCATCGCAACCAATGTATGGACTCAGGAGTCGGTTACGCAAGGGGAAGGTATTAGCACCCCTCACGTCCATCGTACTCGATGGGATCCATGCTTGTTGTGTTTATCTGACGGGTTGGTTTAACTATCTACACTAAAAGTCTGGTCTGAAAAGAAAAGAAAATGACTCGGCAGAACACAACAGTTCTATGCCTACGTATTCTCGTCTGGAACGAGAAATCAGAGTCTACGTAGTTCGCCTAACTACGGGTGAAAAAATGGGGAAAGGTTGCTCGCCGAGATATCGCATCTCGTGCCTACGTACTTCCACACGGCGTGAAAGATCAGAGCAAACGTAGTTCGGGACAACAAGAGACACAAGTTTGTCTTTTTTATCCGAGTAGGGTTAACAGACGGTTCCAGCAGTTTGGTATATGCAGCTCACTCGACGGAGACTTAGGCCTTTACCGTTTGCGGTAGAATCGAGAGTTAACAAAACTCTCCTTATGAGAATGGTTTCTAGGGATTAAAGGTCCAAGAGGACAAAAAGATGTTTGATCTTTGTTTTCTGTTTTTTAGAAGAAGTGTCTTTTATGGATGTTTGCAACTGATATCGCACTAGAGACTATGACCTGAGAGTGAATGCGTCGCATGTCACTCAAAGGGTGCCATACTAAACATCCAAGCTGTTGAAAAGAAACTCTCCAACAACCCTTTCTCAAGTAGCTTAAGGCTCGTAGCGTACGACATCAATTAACCTTTATTACTGTATCTTGATTTGTTTGAAGATGAGAAGAGAAAAGACGCACTAAAGGGGAACTGATCCAATCCTAAAGTTGTCATGCAAAGTTGATCCTATGGTTGAGGTTAGGAGGGAACTACCTAATGTTATCATGCATGGTTAGAACCCTAATGTCTGTCATAACTTCTCTTGAACAAGAGAAGTCAGAGTTCTTAGGGGAACATGGAAAAGGAAAACAACAGCAGAAGAAATAAACTGTAAAGAAATAACTGTAAATAAAATGCATGCAATACAACAAACAAGCAGAAGGAGCCAAGATCAACTTCTAGAGTAAGCAAGCCCAAAGGCAACACACAAAGCACATGCAAGGGAGACAGACTCAACCTTAAGTCAGCAAGTAAAGCCAAACAATAACAGTCAAGCAGAGGGAGACAGACTCAACCTCTAAATGCAGACAAGCAAAGGGAGAAACTCAACCTTTATGATGCTCTTAGGCCCAAATCACTATATGAGAGACTAGTCTAATGCAACACACCAAACAGTCACACAAGCAACAATCAAGCAATCAGAAACTACAGCAGACAAACAGCTTAACAGCAAAGTAGATAAACAGCAAAACAATCAATAGTCTACAACCAACTTCAAGTACTAGCCACCTTCAAGAGAAGGAAAAGAGAGCTCCAAATTCAAGCTCCAACAAGAGAGAAGAGAATTGACATCAAGATTATTGCTTGATGATGGGAAACAGGATGGAAACCAAAGGAATCCATCCTGGCACTCAACCATACATCTGAGATAGGCATCCTCAAAGGTTCTACCTCTTGTGAAATGCCACACATCCTTCCAAATGAGGGATGAGGCTTACACATAGGGACCTTGTATCATGGGATGAGAATGGAAAGCAATCAAAGCAATCCATGTTTATTTGGAGAAAGAGAAATCAAACTAAGCTCTTCCTAAACCCTAATTAATCAAGCTACAAGCAAGCTACTAAAAGAAGGTCTAAAAACCAAATCAAACCTAGGTACTCAAGCTAAAGAAACCTCAAGATGTCTAATGAACCACCACAAGAGATTTAGAAGCTTATTTGCAATAAAATCCACCTTTGAGATTCAACTAAGGGAAAAGCTACACTAGAAGCAACCTAATCAACACCTTAAATGTTAAATCTACTTAAAATCCTAAAACACCTTCTAAAATTCTACCAAATTTTCTAAGGGATCCTAAGCATGTTATTGATCTGTGGGCAAAGGATCAGAGCCTTAATCTGAAGGGAAGGTAGTCAAAAGAAACCCTAAAAATGGGAGGTCAAGGGAACTAGTCCTAAACAGAACCTAAAATTATCTAAAAAATCTGAATTAAATCCTAGGGGATCATGCATCTCTAATCTACCAGCAAGCCATAATTCAGCCCTAAATTCTATACCAAACAGCCAATCAAAATTCAACAAAAACATGAATAAATAAGCCAAAAATAAGGAATTAATAAAAATGCAAAAAATCAAATTAAATTGAAAATTGCATGAAAATGAAATGTAAAAGCATCAGAAGATCAAGAATAAAATCCAGATCATCCACATATTTTTACTTTATTTTTCTGACTAATAATGGATTTATTATGAATTAAAAATGAACAAAGCAATTAAAATAATAAGAAAATGAATTAAAAAACAATTAAGAAAATAAAATGCTGAAATTAAATCAGAGGCGTAGGATCAATGGACAAAGTAAGCTAATCCAAAGGACCACACGCTGCCAGCGCATTAATGATGTGCAGCGTTTTGAGAGTCAAAGTCCAACTTCTGAGGACTAATCACGAGCGTTGGATTGGAAGACATGGTCTTTGTTCGCATCAGATCTAAGGGTGGGGAGGTCGTCTTCTTCATTTGAACTAGCAATGGAGGGAAAGACCTCAGGTGAACCAGACGGTGGTTCCGGTGGCTGAGTCACCGTCTTCTCCGGCGAGCCATCAGTTACAGGTCAAGGAACCTTAACAAAATCTACATCATTCCACTTCAATTTTCACGTAGATCTCAAATATCACCTCCACTTCTCCTAATTCCTTCTAGATTCTTAAACACGAACGCGAACAGAAAATGCATCAAGTTCTCAAGTGTCACCAAATCTCAATCCACGACCATAGATCTATTCCTCATGCTTCATAGATCATCATAAACTAATCCATTCATCCTAAAGCCTTAAGATCAAACAGTTATAGGTCTCAACAGAAAATTGCTCACACCTAGAATTGTCTCTAAACTCCACGATTTTGATCCAGAATCCATCTATAATCTCTCCTAAACCTTAACCTCATGCTAAAACATGCTAGATCATCATGAATCTACAGAAATTTTGAAAGTTACATACCTGAGTTGAAGCTTCAAATTGGAGCCGTTAAGGCACGATTCTTGGCTTCAAACTGTGCAGATACACTCTATGATTGATACTGAAGATGATTCAATCCTTAATTTGCCTTGAATTCCTCTAGAATTGAAAACACGATTTCTCACTTGAAGCTTGAAATTCACTCTGCAATAACTGGCTCTGGCACGAAACAATCACTAACCTTGATCCAAATCACTTTCTGAATTTAAATGGAAGTGATTTTGATGAGTTGGAGGCCCAATTAGTGAGATCCAATTTTCATTTTTGCTTGAAATTTCCAACTATGGTGTACACGAATCTGAGCTCGAAACTTCTCCAAGAAGCTTCAATTCCCTTGCTTATTAACTGTGGAGAGTGTAGAGATCCAATTAAGCCCTTGTTTGCATCACATGACCAACTTTTGATGTGTTACTTATTTATGAAGTAACAAAGTGAAACACTATGAATTATGCCTCAAAATGACTTTCCAATATTAGCAATGTGTTCAAAATGATTTTTCTGATTAAAATGAGCACTCATTTGGATTGGTTTGAACACATATGAATTCATTTTGAATTTTTCACTTAAATGCCTTTAAATCCCCCTTTTGTCAATTTCTTGCAAACCAAATCTCACCCTAAGCCAAATCAACACATCCTTGATACATGGTTGACCTACCAACATCATTTTGAGAAAGTTTTTTGTTGGACAAAACTTCATTTGAAGCTTGCAAGATAGTGAAAATGACCTATAATGCCAAATGACCTATAATCTCACTTTCCCAAAATACCCCTAACTTGTAAACCTCATAACTTGAGTTCTACAAATCAGATGGAAGACTTCTAGTACAATTTGTAAATTTAAGATCAATACCTACAACTTTCATGTTGGCCAAAAGTTTATGAGAAACACCCTTCTAGGTCAAAAGTTCCATAGAAGTTGGTTGACTTTTGCAAACAAATTTCACATTCATCTGATGACCTGTAACTTGTCTGGATCATAACTTGAGTTCTATAAATCCAATGGAGGACTTCTAGTACTCAAATTAAATCTAAGAACATGCTTTACAAGTTTCATGTTGGACAAAAGTTGGGATGAAACTTGTATCTTGAGATAAGTGGTCTTGAAGTTGGGCACTAAATAGGGGATTTTACCCTGAGAACCCTAGTTTAGCGACTCCTCACACTTTGAATTCTTCTTGGATTGATCTTGGAATATCACTTCATGTATCTCAACACAACTCTCCATGGTTACAAAGACTTAGAATTGAGCTTTGATCCTCTTTAATTACACAGTTGACTTTAGGTTACTCAGACAAAAACCCTAATTGCAACACCCTCAACTGTGGCTCTTCACACCCAGTATAATGACTTGACTGAGCTCCACCATGACCCTCAAAGTACTCCATGAGCTCTATCCATACACAATATCCATGCACAAGGCTTCACAACTCACTGATGATCTTTAATTGGTCCTCAGGTTAGGAGATTAACCACATACAAACAACCAAACCTCTCAAGAACCCAACCCTCTTCCTGATGACTTTGGTGACTCCTCAAGCTTGAGTAGGACCTCTAGATAGTCTCCTCTTGATATAAACCACACTTGATCCCCTGCTAAATGAGTAATGCTATGCTATGCAAATGCTAGAACAATGATATGCTAATGCAATGAAACAAAATCCAAGTAACAAGAGGTTAGGCAAATTTTAGGGTGCAACAATCCCCAGTGAACGCAGACGCAATTAAAAAATACTTTGCTTAAAGAGACCTGCTGGAATGAAAAAAGAATATCCAGGAAAAAATGGGGCATCCTGGCGAACCATAAAAAGAATGGGTTCGGGAAAAAGTTAGGGATAAAAAAAAAGATGTAAACCTGCAAAGTTGAAAACCTGAAAAGGCGACTTTGGCAAAAATGGGTATCCCGGTGAATTGAAAACTCGAAAGGGCGATTCAGGCAAAAGTTAGGGATTTGAAAAGCAAATGACTGCGGTCTATGTGATGATCTTCAGAGTATAGTGGATTGAGGGAGGACCTGAGGGCCGTTTATTCGACTCAATCTCTTTAGAGGACGAAGCATCGGGGAATCATCGAAGTCAGGCGAGTCATAGATGGATCAGCTCATGGTGTTTGTTTGTGCCCATTGCCGATAATTTGTATATTTTTGTGCATTTCTGTAAATTTTCGTGCAGCTTCCTCTTTTCAAGGGTTGCATCTGTTGTAAATATGCCTATTTACTGGTCATTTGTCAATAAAACATATACTATTCAGTAATTTGTTTGTCTTGCTTTAATCTTTACTGTTTTGTTTGCGAAAAATGCCCGATGTTTTGATAAAACTGCGCATACATAAACTTGCAGGCTTTGGCCGATAATCATTAAAACTTTGATTTATTTGAACAATGTCATGGATGATGACTGAAATAGTTCCCTTTATGTAGGATATCTTGTTGTTTGTTCATTTGCAGGGTCGTTACCCTTGGGGAAAAGTTCCAGAGGTGTATCCCTGGTAGAATCACCATTCCCACAGAAAAGAGGTGTGTAGTTGAGACCCAATTTTCTCTCCAGCAAGAGGCTTGTTTCTGCCAAAAAAAGATGTGCAGGTAGAGTGGGTACTCTCCTCCCTGACAGATTGTTTGTATACACTCACTCCTCGGCAGTTCAAGACTGAATTCTCCAACAGGGTAGAATCATCCCCAGAGAGTCGAGATTGATATCCCTTGGGAAGGTTAGGTATGTGTCTATATCCTCAGTAGGTTGTAGGTACGCGCTTACTCCTCAGCGAGTCGAGATTAGTTTTTTCTCCACCAGGCAAGTTGGAACCGTTTTCCCAGCAGCGGAGCAAGTTCAGGATTTTGATTCCCCACAGAATCTAGGCTTATGATTTGGTAGCCCCTCAGGGTTTAAAGTG